>VBSM01000529.1:25224433-25408010 GCA_008086735.1 Cheirogaleus medius
GCCTTGGCCTCCCAGAGTGCTAGGATTACAGGCATGAGCCACCACGCCCGGCCATGAACTTTTCATAAAGAAACCTCCAGTGCCGGAATATCCCTTGGCTTCCCTTTCCTGCTTTACAATAAGTTCTCAGTTCATTTTTTCAGATAAATCAATTTAAATGTTGATCAAAAGGCTCTTTCAGACATCCAGGTGACAGAGCCCAAGAATTCAGTTCTCAAGGAAACACAGGGCTCCAGAGCTGACCCCAGATGTAAAAGTCGGGTGCATAGGCTGCCCACTGTCCAGGCCGCGGACTTCCCTCCAACGCCACCTGCGCCACCCACCCCCCAGGCTGGCAGCCTCTCGGGGAGCCTTGCCCAGCCCTAAACGGCGGCGCCTCCACCCCCTTGACAGCCAATGACAGTGAAATGGCTGCTCCAAGAGTTCAGCTTTCTACAAAGACAGAAATAATCAGGTTGACCAAAGGGGAAAAAAGGGAAAATTGAGCATTATGAGGGTGATAATTCAGAAAGTGTCAGCCTCAGAATAATTGAATCCGATGACATTTCGTGCTACAGGAAACAATAGCAGCTAGCCCGCTGCCCGTCTGATTCATGTCTGGTTCATGTTTAACAAAACAAGGGCAAGGGTCACGCAGCCACGAGCCCCATAAATAACCCGTTAATGGGATTTCCAAACAAGCTGTCCTCAAAGTGGCTTTCCGTCTCACTGAGAGAATATTAAAATGCAAATGGATTCGGGCTGTGTCTTCATAAACAACCGTGTTCATTTAACCTCCGACCTCCCTGCTTAACTGCCCATTCCAGCAATTTGTACGGGCTCCTCGGCCGCAGGCTCCTGCGGTAATTCAGGGAAAGTGCATTAAAGGAAAGGGTTACAATTTGCGATGCTCAGTTAATCACACTATTGAGATGTTTATGGACAGAATCGCGCTCCTCCTCACACTGTCTCAGGCCTTCTGCCCCCTCCAGCCCCAACGCGCCTGGTTGGTTCCTTTTGTTGTTTGAGAGTCTGGTGCGGCGGGTGCGGCACTGGACAGGGGCAGCCTGCCTTCCCAGCGGGCCCAAGGCCCCTCCTCGGGCCTCCGATCACCAGCCTGCTCTTCCTTGGCTGCTGTTCTGCTTGGGGTCTGACCAGAGGCCCTCAGTTAAATGCTCCTCCCAGGGGATGGTCTCCAGGTATGTTCTTTGTGAAATGGCCCAGTTCACCCCAGAAAGCCGCCTGTCACTTGGTCCCTTCCCAGGAGCCCCCTGTCTGTTCCCCGAAGGGCAGGCCTGCCCTGACCCCAGCCATGACATTGGCTTGGCAGCTCCTTGGCCAGCTCTTTAAGAGGCAACTTGAGCATCTGTTTCCACTCCAGGCTCTAGTCCTGCCTCCATCTCGCTGGCTGTATGGGAAGATAAGCTTTGCACAAAGAGAACCAGAGGGGATGTGAGCCAGGGCCAGGGTGTGAAGTCTACCACCCAGGGCGCAGTTCAGGGAGAAGACCGGTGCTGTGTTGGGGGAGGGGCTACGTTACCTCCTGGTTGCCTGGACAGATCATACGTGCACCGCAGTCTCCAGTTTACAGCGGACTTTTTCACATAGAGGATTTCAGCAAAGCCATTCAACTCGGACACCAGGCACCCCTACTAGTAGGTGTTCGATCTTAGAGATGAAGAAGCTAAACTCAGAGGGGCTGGGCGGCTTGCTGAGGTCACCCAGGGAGGGAGCCTGCAGATCTGGCCTCAGTCAGAGGCACAGTTTTTCTGCATGCTTGGAGAAGGTCCCAGTGCCTGCAGCTTCTCTCTCTATGAAAGCCCGGACTGGAGTCTTTATTGTCTGTTGTGCAGGAGGAGAGCCGAGGAGGTGAAGCCATGCAGGGCAGGACCTGTGGGGCGGGGGCGGGTGTCTGTGTCATTGGTCACAGCTGGAGTTGGTGGCCTCCCTTTTCCACAATGGAGCTGCCCAATTCTTGTTGAGTTTTTGTGTTGTTCTCCAAGGCGACCGTTTCTCTCCTTTGGGTTTTTCTGCCCATCCCTTCATAAGGAAGGGAAGGGGGAATGAATCCCCGGCCGTTTTCCCAGTTCACCCATGCAGACCTAGGCCCCGGGGGACCACCAACATGAGGACTGTTCAGCTCTGCCTCGTTCCCCTGCTTGATAAACTCAGATATGTGTCCAGTTATAAATCTGTCTGTGGATATGGAAAGGCTGGGCCTGCAAAGGCCAGCCCTTGAGGATCTCAGCTGTGGCCTTGGCCACTGGGCTGCTGGGGCCTGGCCTGCACAGAGGCCGCCCTCCCTCACCCCTTCCTCCCACCCTCTTTTCTCCCCTCTGCCTCTCTCCCTCAGTCCCAGCACCTCTAGTGTGGCAGCGGGGGTGGCGGGAGGGGGTCCCACGAGGTGGGGGTGCCCAGGGTCCTGCAGCAATCGCTGGCAGCTGCCCGTCTCCTGCCAGGTCTCTTTCCCACACTCCTCACTCGGACGGCATTTCTGTCTTTCTCTTCCTCTCCCATTTGTTCTTGTTTCTGTTTCTTTGCTCTCGTTATGTTTCTTGGACGCTCTCTTTTCATTGTCCCTGTTTCTTTCCTTTTTCTCTTTCTGTGTGTCTTTCCCTGTCTCTGCATGTCGGTGCTCTCTCTGCTCCCGCCTGTCTCCCGCCAGCCGGCTCCGTGGCTCCGGCGGGCTCCCTCCGACAGCCCCACGCGGGCTCCTTTGTCTCCAGGCTCCCTGTTCTCCACTCTCCTCCCACAGCGGTTTATTTAAAATGCAAATTGGACAGTGTCCTTCCCTGGTTTAAAATCCTTGACGGCTTCCCACCACTCTCGGTATGAAGCCCAGACTCCTCACTGCGACGTGCTGGACCCCGATGGGATTCTCACCCGCCTCTCCCGGCGCATCCCTGCTCACCTCCCTGGGCTCCACGCTACAGAATGCGTGTGTGTGAGTGTGCATGTGTGTGCGTGTACGTGCTTGTATGTGCATGCATGTGCATGTGTATGTGTGTGTTTCTATCTCTTTCTCTTTTTCTACTCAACACGATGAGCATCCGAGGGAGAAACACACACAGAGAAATGGGGACAAGGGAGATAGGCAGAGACAGATGCGAGATAGGGAGAGACACAGGAGACCCTGTGTGGGAGGAGATGTGGATCCTTCAGCTCTCAGCAATCCAGGCCATTCTTCCACAGCAGGGCCAGGTCACGTGTGCAGGGGACTTTCCACTTACCCAGGTCATCTGATTCTCAAACCTGTGCTCCTGACCACCATGACACCCTGACTGTCCTGGAGTAGGAAGTCCAGGCAGGAAGGAAGTCTTGGGTGGGAAGAAAGAAGAATTTCTGATTGCAGAAAGTGGGAGGAAGATGACAGGGGCGTAAAGAGGCAGCCGAGTTTACAGGTGGCTGTAGGATGTTGGTGGCCGTGTTTCTCAGCGAAGCAGGAATTGAGGTCGCCTGCCTGTGGTGTGTGTAGGGAGAGAGAAGGAGAGGGGTTAGGCCCTGGTAAGGTCTTAGAGGGGCATATGACACAACAACACTGAAGGCTGGCTGGGCAGCTGTGGGCCCCGTGGATGACATGAACTCATGGGCAGGTCACCCCATGTGGTGGGATGATTTCCTTCAGCAGCGCTGAGCAACACGGGTGCCAGAGCACAGAAGGTGGACAGTTGGGTTGACCCAGGAGTGCATTTTTCTAAGGGTGTGATGTCAGGACAAGGGACAACGGAATTGAAGGCACTGGCATAAGGATTGATGATGTGATAGACCATGGGATCTGGATGGGATTGGGAAGAAAGGAAAGGCAGGAAAGGCAGATTAGGAAAACTGAGAGGTGAAGAAAGGGTTGGAGAAACTCTGAGCAAACTGAAGAGCAGGTGCAGTAAAAATAAGAGGGTGAAGGAGCTGGAGGGCCAGGGGCTCAGGTCAGAGAATGGGTAGACAAGTTGTCCATTTCAGGGGCATTGTGGTTCTGGGGATGGCACAGTACAAGGGTCACATAGCGGTGGCTGAGGTGCAGTGCAGGGACATTACCAAAGTGTAAAAACCACCCAGAGACCTAGTAGCATTTGTTATTGCTCCGAGCCTGGAGTCTGCTGGGAGGTCCTGCTGATCTTGGCCAGGCTTGGCTGATCATGACAGGGCTTGCTCATGTGTCTGAGGCCAGCTGGCATGTTGGCGGGGGCCGGCTGGTCTCCAATAGCCTCACTGACATGTCCAGGTGCTGACTGGCCATTGGCTGAGGTGTTGGGGATGACGTGTGTCTCACCCTCCAGCTCAGGCCCAGATGGCGCATGTGTGCAGCGTCACTTCCGCCTTGTTCCACCGGCCAAAGGGAGTCTGAAGTCCTTCCCAAAACCAAAGGGAAAAGAACTAAACTCATTGTCTTGATGGGAGGAGCGGCAAAGGAGTGTGGCCATTTTCCAGTCTACTGCAGTTAAGGTCCCGAGGCTGCGGGAGTCAGACAGACCGTCAGTCCCGGCAGGGAGGCCCTGCAGGATGTAGACTGAGGTCCAGTTGCTAAGGTGTTCAAAGAGTGTGGGGCAGCGGCACAGAGCATTGAAGTTGACAGTATCAGGAAAGACAGAGGTGGTTCAGGTCCTCAGAGGAGCTTGTGTGCATGTGTGTGTCTGCGGTGAGGTGCGGGGCACGGAGAGGGAAGCCAGCCTCCGTGCGGTGTGTGGGGGTGGGGCAGCGACAACTCTGGGAAATGGTTCCTGGTACTTTGCAGATTTATAGCATTAGCAATTCAGTCCCTTTCTTTCCCCTTGCCCCATTCCTGCTGCTTGTAACTGACAGAAGGTCACGGCCCATCAAGACGCTGCCCAGGGGAAGGTTGCTACATCAGCTCTTTCCTATTGACCGGACTGTCTTCACTTTCTTTCACTCAACAAGTAATTATTGAGCATCAGTCATGTGCCAGGCTCTGTGTGGGGGACAGGAAAGAAGACACAGTCTCTGCCCTTGGGGAACTCAAAATTTAGACATTACAACCAAGGTGTATCTGCACACACGTGTCCTCACGTGCACATGTGCGTGCGTGTGCACACACATGCGCACACAAACACCCCTTGCACCCACAGATGCCTTGTGAATTAAAATATGTAAATACGTTTGCTAACTAAAAAACAAAACTTCAAAATCATCCTGATTATTTATCTTTCTGTCTGATTCTCTGACAAGTCTGAGATTTTTCTAGAATAAAAACTCTCTTTAAAAAGTAATCACAGATTCTATTCAATGGTTTATTTGAAATCTTCCATATTCAGGCTGGCTCTTGAATATATTTCTATGAACAAAGGGATGCCAGGAACCCTCCCCCACATAAAAATAAAATATATAAAAATAACAATAGCAGCAATAATACTAACTTCCATATCTTTGACCATCTGCAATTCTAAAAGCCCGATGGTGATTAAGTCAGTTGTCCTGTAAACGACATCTGAACGCTGGTCTCAGAGGCCCTGAGAGGTTTATGGATCAGGTGTGGCTTAAGTCCTGCCCAAACTGAAGGGTAGGCTGACTGCATCTCTAAATGCAAACCAACATTGGAGGGCCAGGGTAAGCACTTCTAAAGTGAAGAGATGCCTCCCTGTCCCCCAGTCCTGTTGCCTCTCCTTGGGCAGGTCCTGGGCTCTCAGCAGAGAACTCTGGAGTCAGGACCAGCACTGGGTTCCGTGGCTCTTCATGGCAACAGTCACTGCTGGGCCCCATGCATGAGGTCCAGGAAGAGTCATTGAATAAGCAGTGTTGGAGCTGGAAGGAGCTTAGGAGATCTGTGGGCTTCAGTTACCCGCTGTCAGATGGGGCTAGTGTCACACCTGGCTTTAGGGACACTACTGACTGGGATGATGCGGGGGCAGCCGCTCTACGGACACTGTGGATGTGAGGCAGCATTGAAGCTGTCAGTCCCCACCTTCCCCGAGTGAGATCTGGATGAAGCTCTGACCACCCAGTCTGTGGCACCTCCTCTGGAGACTACGGCCAGGTCCCTAACTCCACACTGTCCCGTGGTGCCAGGGTGCTCTAAGCTGCTTCTCAGTCCCTGTCCCAGGGAGCTGAAGACCATACACACAGGCATGCCCTGAGCATCTCGTTCATCCCCTCAGCCAGTGGTATCTGAGCTTCTGCCATGGGTTAGGTCGAGTGCTGTGCTGGGGACAGAGGCTACCCAAGTGGCTTCGTCCAAGTGCGAAAGATGGCGTTTTCCATTACTGAGTCATGTGACTGCTGGCCACGCCCCACTAAACCTGCTCCCTATGTTCTCTCTGGTCTCACTCATCTTTTCTCAAGTCTCTTCCCATCTTCCTTCTCATCCCAAGCCTCCTACATCACTTAGGCCCAAAGATGGAAAGATGATCTGGGATGTCTATCATGCCTGTTATATGATAACAACAAAGAGCAAAACGTTCCATGATTTCTTTTATAAGCCACATCAAAAATTCCTGCTGGAGGTGGCTCCACAAGAGCCTCTCAGTCCCATGGGGCCATTCTAGATGCCAGCTGGGTGTGGTGGAGACAGGTGGATGAGCACAGTCCTCTCAGGTGGTGTTAACGTAATGAGGGAGATGGACACGAGGCGGATGGTCTACTCCAGTGTTGCAGGTGTCTATCAAAGGTGCATAGAGGGGTTTGGGGGGGCTCCAAGGGAGGGAACCTGGCCCAGCCTAGGGAGGAGAGGCATCTGGGGAAGCGTCTTAGGTCGGGTACCCGGAGACAGACTGCGATGGAGATTTGAACAGGGCAGTCTCCAGGGCAGGGTTCTGGGAAGCCGTACCTGTATGGAGGTGAGGGACACAGACGGGTGGGGCTGGGGGGTTGTTTACTTGCCAAGTGGTTGCACCAGAGGTCCCAGCCCGTCTCACAGGGAGTTCTGGAGCGGAGAAGGCCGAGTTGTCCAGAGCTGAGCAAAGGGGCTGGGTCTTTTTATTTATTTATTTATTTATTTTTCCCTTTTATTTCATCATATAATGGGGGTACAAATATCGTTAGGGTTACATACATTGCCCCTACCACCCCTCCCCCCCCCACATGCCAGAGCTTCAAGCGAGTCCAATCCCCAGGTGGCGCGCACAGCTCACATTATGTAACTCTACACTTCCTCCCCACTCCCGCCTGGGGCTGGGTCTTTATACCTCACACCAACCCGTCTCTAGAAGGGGTGTCCCAAGGAGGGGCCTAACCTCGAGGGAGCCTCCGGTGCTTCTGCTCCCAGCAGCTGGGGAGTGAGTGCAGTGGTGCAGAGAGGGGGTCTGGGCAGCGGGGCTGCACCCCCCAATAGAGCGCCTCCTAGAGGGGGGTACCTATGCTCGGACTTGAAGAACGAGCAGGAGTGATTCAGATGAAATAACTGTTGTTGTTGTTGTTGGCAGTGGGGGGGGGAGGTAGCATGAGCAAGGCTCACAGGCCTTGCTTTTTGGGGAAAGAGCAAATTCAATGTATCTCAAGCCCGGAGCTCAGAGGAGGATGATAAAAGAAGAGGCAAAGCCCCCGAAGGGCCTCGTTTGAGAAAACCAGGTTCAGAAACTTGAACTTTGTCACATGGTGGTGAGGACCCGGCAGAGGGCTATGATCTGATTTGTCTCTAGACTCACTCTGGCTGCTCAGTGAAGAGGCTGAGACCAACAGACAAGAGAATAGCTGGGTGATTTCTGCAGTAAGTCCTGAACTTACCGTAAGTATTGGTAACATGGTGAAAGAAAAGTAGAGGATCAGGAAACATTTAGGGGGAAGAACTGATCTGATTAGTGACTAATTAGCTGCGGAGTTATACTTTTAACTCTATACATATTCACTCATGTGTGGTTCACAACAGCTCGCAAAGAGGGATCTGTCACTGCCTCCATTTTGCAGATGAGGAAACTGAGACTCAGAGAAGTTAAGTCACTTGCTGTGGTCACACAGCAAGTAAGCGGTAAATCCCAGATCTGAATCCAAACTTTCTTGCTCCCCGATTCCTGGTGCGGCCAATCAGATGGATGCTGGATGTTTCAGTGAGATGGAGGACACAGGAAGAGACCTGGCCGGGAGGACTATGGCAAGCGATGACGTTTGCTTTGGGCATGTTGACCCTGTGACCTCTGTGAGTCATGCATAGGGAAGTTCAAGGGGCAGTTGGCTACAGGGTCTAGGTCAGAAGAGCACTGGCTGGAGCGAGAGGTCAGGGCCAGCAGGCTTCGGGTGAAAACTGAAGCCATAGGATGGACGAACTCACTCATGGAGAAGCCTTGGAGTGAGGAGAGAACACAGGGCGGAAGTAAGAGGAACATAGACAGGAAGGAGAAAGACAGAAGGGGAAATAACTGTCTAGGAAGCCAAGAGGGGTAGGCAGAGATTTTGGAGGAAACCCACAAGAGTTGTCACGGAAGCCAGAGAAGGAGAGTGCTGTAGTAGGACAGTTGGAAGTGTCAGGCTGCAGAGAGGTCCTCTACGATAAGGACTAACAGTTGCCTCACTCGCTGAGGCAGACCAGGCTGCCCCAAACATTTGCTGTCCCAGAGAAAACAGAAGACCGAAGCACAGGTCTAGAAACAGGCTTCCTCACCCCCCTCGGTGGGTGTAGAAGTGGAGGGCTTTCGGAATGACATCTCTCTTTGGAGATTGATTGGAGCAAACTCTCTGTTTATCATTTCCTCCTGGGACTTTGCTGGCACCTCTCTGCTGAGATAGGAATCTGAGATTGTCATCCAAAGTGGGGAGACAGATCATGACAGCCCATCCTCTGAAACCTGTCTGCTGCCTCCGCACCTGGAGAGCCCCTGGAGGCAGGGGGCGCCGGCAGGTGGGCGGGGGAGCGGCACTCTCTGCGACTACCCCCTTGGTTCCTGCAGGCAAACACCTGGAGCCCTCCTAGCAGGCCAGGGGTGTCCTGGGACCAAGCCCCACAGCTGAAGCGGTGCTGTGTGGCTGTGCCTGATCCGGTCCTCATGCTGTGCACCCCTCATCCTGCAGACACCAGTTACACATGCGCACACACGTGCACACGCATGCACACACGCACACTCCTGGCTGCTGCACACCATCACCCACTGTCTGGGAGGCCCTGAGATAGAGGAGAGTGTGCTGGATTCAGATACAACTCTCACACTTCATACTAGTTATGTGACCTTGTGCTAGTTACTTCACCTTTTGTTTCTTTCTTTCCTCATTTGATAAACTGAGGATCCTTTTTTTTTTTGTCCAGAGTGCCTGCGATGCAGTGACCATAGTGATGACAGTCCTTATTAGGCGCCAAGAACTATGCAAAACCCTTTACACACATTTTCTCAACTAACCTGCAACATGACTCCATAAGATAGGTTCTATTATTATTTCCATCTCACATAGAGGTAAACTGAGGCTACAGACAGTAAGTAACTTTTGCTCAAAATCTCACAGCTTGTAAGTGGCAGAGCTGGGACTTGAACCCAGGCAGTTGGATCCTGAGCTCTCAGTTCTTTCTTTCCAGTCTGATTTTTTTCTTTCCAATCCAGTCCTCACGTGCAGTCGGAGGCATCTCCTTATAGCACATGCCTATGTTACTCCCCAGCCTAAAGCAAGCGCTGCCTTTCCTTAGCTGCACATTAAATGCCAAACGCCTTGGCTGGGCCTTCAAGGCCTTGCTTCTAATCCTCCCACACACAGGCCTCAGGCCCTAGCACCCAGCCAGATGTGCTGTCTAACAACCACGCTGTGTGTGTTCACGTCCAGGACAAGGGCGGGGGTGCTGGAGGGCAGACCACATCTTATCACCTCTGCTCCTGCATCTTCTCCCCGACTCCTGTTCATCACCCCACTCTAGTTTCCAATGAACGTCTCTGCAATAAGAAGCTAACCACAGGAAGAGCAGGCAGAGTGGGAATACCAGGAAAAGTTTAAATGGGGCAGTTGACAGTCCTTGACTGAGGGCCATCCATATGCCTGACTTTGTGGTTGGCCCTGTGAAGCAAGAGCAAACGAAGGCATCAGTCTGTTCTTATGGAGATGATTGTCTACATGGTACATGAGAAACAAGGAGATCTGACAAGTGCAGCCTTGATGCTAGCTGGGGATTGTAGCTCAACAAGAAAACAAGGATAAATCAGGGCAGACTTCCTGGGGGAGATGGCATTGGCACTGAGACTTAAAGGGCTGGGATAGGAGAAGGCATTCCGAGACCATATTAAATGCTGCAATCCTTCCTGCGCATCCCCTCACCCCATGCGCCTGGCATCCAGGGCTATGCACCCTCCAACCCTCCTCTCTGGGCCTCTGCCAACCCCTGCAGTCTCACCTCCCGCCACTCCAGCAGGCAGGCCTTCCTTTAGTGTCCTCTTCCTGTCTTTTTCTCCCTAGGGGTTGCTCCCTCTGATAGCAGGGTGCTCCCTCTCCCTGCCTGGCTAACTCCTAACGATCCTTCAGTCTCAGCTTGAAAACCGCTTCCCCTGGCCCCAGTCGGCAGGGGCCCCCTGCGTGCTGTTCTCACGGCATCCCTGCCTTTCCCAGCACAACACTTGCCAGCCTCGCTGGCTGTGGCTTAGTCTGTTGTTTCCTGGCCCCACTAGTTGGTGAACTGAGGGAGGCCAGGGTCTGTGTTTGTCCTGTTTACCACTGTATTCCCCCAGCACCTGCATACAGTAGGTGCCCCATAAATGTCTGTGGGATTAGTGACTAAGTGCTTGATTGATGATAGCTGGCCTTCTTCTTATCATGGCCTTGAACACCCTGGTTGACACACCCTCCTCTGCCATCGTCCCCTGCCCTGGTCTTCTGGGTCCTGGTTCCAACCCCAGCCCCAGAGTGAGGAGTCGTGCCCGGGTGGGTCCCAGGGATGCTGGTGATGTCTTGAGAACAGGGCTGTGAAAGCCACAATGGGCCTGATCCGAGCACTTGTCCCTGCTAATTATTACGGACAAGCCTCCTTATTGAACCTCGTCCTCTTATTGACATTCGGATGCATGAGCCCAGGCTGTTGTTTTAAACGCACTCATTAGCCACACAAATCAGTCCTGTTGACAGAGCGCCTTTGAATTAAGCATCTCGCTGTAGTCATTGGACAAGGAGCAATTTATAATGCCATTAGCAACGCTTTCGAAGGTTACAGGCATCAAAAATTGTTCAGCCGTAATTATTCTTAATGGATACAAGGAATAAACTGACGCAGGACAGCTTTTTCATTAGCCTTCAATCAAGGCTGATGGCTTTGAGAAATGTACAGTAAGTGCGTTTTGGGGAGAAATAATGATGTTACAGCACCTTTCCCAGGAAAATGCTCTTGGTACACAGCTTAACTTTTAATGGCCTTAATTTGACATAATTAAAAAAAATTTGAATTTGTTTTCGAAGATCTTGAAATAAATTATTTGGTTCCCATTTTTAACCCTTCAGGGAACTGCTGCTAAATAGCATTAAGGAAGTGGAGGGGCCAGTCTCTGGGAGTGGAGGGACTATTTGAAGAACTGGGGCTTGGAGGGCAGAGGCCACCAGAAAGCCCACGTGGACTGCAAGTGTGAGGGATGTGCCCCCATCACAGGATTTCCAAGTGACCTTGGGAGAAAGGAATTGGCTTTCTGAGTAGCCAGACCCAGAGGGTCTACACCTGTGGGGCTCGTTTGCACCATCCAGGAAGTGTGACCATATAGGGAGGGAGAGAGAAATCCTATCCCTGAGATAGGGTGGGCTAGGAAAATGCAAAACTGGGAATAAACCCAGGTCCTCGGGCAAGTGACTGCATCTCTCTGAGTCTCAGTTTCTTCATCTGTGAAATGAGCATAATGATACCTACATCTTGGGGCATTGTGAGGGTTTGATGGGAGAAGTGTTATGCAAGCCACTAGTCAGTGCCTGGGACACAGCAGGTGCTCGATAAATTCATTCCTGGGCTCAGGGCTTGATACACCTCACCATGATAGTTCCCACTGACCAAGGCTAGGGCACCAAAAATCTTGGAAATTTAATAATATGGGGGCAATTATGTTTGTCAGAATGCATCTCAGGCATGGCACTAGATATAGCTGAACAGAAGCTGCTTGGAGGGGGGACACTGTGTCTCCTTGTACTGACCTCCCCTGACCCTGAGACCAAAGGAAAAACAGGTGGCTCCTAAACCACCTTCTAAGGAGAGTGGGTCAGTTGAATGTAGGGCTTTTGCTTTGATAAATGGGAGTATGCAAGTTTGGGGCAGAGTGTAATTGCTGAGACAATGAAGAAGATGGCACAAATTAGGAGAGGCTGAGCATCTGCCTTCTCTCCCTTCATCAAGCAGGGCTCAATTTCTTTCTAAAATATATGATAAATCCTTTAGTCTATCAGACTGAAGGTGGGTGGAACTATAACCTGCCTGGAATGCTCATGTGTCTGATCTTTGCCTGACTGTACCAAGAAGGTACCCACACAGAATTCACACCAAGCCATGTTGAACAAGAAGGATGAAGTATATTCATTTTCGCAATCACTATCATTCAACAGGCTTTAACAGTGCCTCCCAGGACATGCTTGCAGTGGCAGATACGGTGGAGCAGCCTCGTGTCAGGCCAATAACCTGGCCATTAGCCTTGGCTCTGCCACTGCCCATCATGTGACCTTGGATACAACCTTTGCATCTCAGAGTCCTCATCTGAAAATGTCAGAGCAGCTGGAGGTCACTACTTCAGTCACCAGGAAAATTCAAGCCATCAGGGTGTGATCTCCATCAGGCCTGCCCAAGAGCAGATGTAAGCCAGGCAGAGGCTTAAGAGAGTTTCTTTTGGCAGAAACACTGCAAATGGGAAACATTCTGTCCATTAGCTTGGTGCTTTCTATGACTTGGGAGAGGTGGCCACTGTTGCACCCTAGTAGGCTATGGGGCATCTGTGGTTAGCAAGACTTGAGCTCCACTCAGGGACAGGATCAAGGCCAAACACTGACACCGTGACTGGGAGCTGGCAGATCTGGATTCTACTCTGAGCTGTCAATTAACCTGTTGAGGCCTAAGCTTCTTCATCTTTACATCTATGGAATTTGGACTTAACTCTATTTATATTCTCCTTTCCCCCTCCCTTCTCCTCGCCTCTCGCCTCTGCTCCCCTCCTCTGACCTCCCCTCCTTCACTCCCTCTCTTTCTGTCTTTGTCTTTCTTTCCCTTTCTCCTTCCTTACCTCCCTCCGTCCCTCTCTCCTTGCTTCCTTCCTTCCTAGCTGCCAAATCCAATGTTCCAGAGTCATCTTACATAGATGCCTAATATATGAAATAAAGATGGAGCTCTTCTGGTTGAAGTGTGGGTGGGGTCCCCGGTCTGCCCCATCAGCCCCCTATAAGTTTCCTCTGCAGACCCCTAAGGCTGCTCGGAGGATGGCTGGCCCCTCAGGAGATGGCCCTGGCCTTTCCTAGAAGTCTCATCTCCTGCTGCTCCTCCCTTTCTCCGCTCTCTCCCCAACACTGGCCAACCTGCCATTTCCCAGATGTCCCAAGTCCTGTCACTCTTGTCTGCCTTTGCTCAGGCTACGTCTTCTTCCCGGGATGCTCTTGCTGTCTTGCCTGTGTGGAAAACTCCAGCTCACCCTTCCAGGCTGACCTCTCAGGAAGCATCACCTGCATGCCCCGTGCAGAATGAGTCTCTTACCCATCTTGGTCCCTACAGGACATTATGAACCAACCAGCACAAGATAGCTCAGAAGGTATTTTAGCTAATGGGTCATAGTTCTTTTGTCCTGGACTAACTGCACATGCCTTACAGGCAGCTGATCGAGCCTTGCGCCCCAGTGCTTGGCATTAGCAGCACCTGCTGGGAGGTGTCCACACAACACAGGGCCTGGTGCACCATGGAAGCCCAGCTGTCCTGGGGTCTGGCACACAGTAGACGCCTGCCTACCTCGCATAGGTCCTGGTGGATGCAGGTGACCCCCAACCTACGCATGGCAGGATGGCACAACAGAGGCACTCACGGAGCTTGGCACACCGTGGGAGCTTGCTTGGCACAGGCCCTGGCTCTTTGGTGCTCAGTAAATGTTTACTGAATGGAATTTCAATGGAACAGAAGCCCAGTTCAGGGAAAGCAACTGGGTTCTCCCCAGTCCAGTAACTGGTCTTTTCCCTCGCTCCCCCGCTGGAGGAAAGAGCAAATGCAATCACCCCCTAAAGCCAGGAGCGAACAGGGCTTCCGGTTGAGGTGGTGGGGAGGTCTCGGGGAAAGGAGCAGATACGGTTTCCTTATCGCCATCGGCATGTTCTCAAGCTATTACTCCCGTCACCCTCTCGGCTCAGCCTCCATTTGGACTTTTTCTGATAAACACCAATATCTGTGCAAATTCTTGAGGCTGACTGCCTCCCCAGCCCAGGGGCTGCTCTGCTGGAACTCCAGATGTGTGATAAGGCAGGGAAATACATTTTCAGTCCACTAAGTCATCACATTTTCTGACAAGGATTCTCAGGCGCGTGCAGATCTCTGATGACTAATATTGCCTTCACTCAGCAGAGGGCTTCAGAAACCATCCAAACCATCATCGCACTGTCAGGTGTCAGCTCTCCCCCTGGCTTCGCGTTTTGAGAGGCCCTCTGAGGCCCTTGGAGTTCTGATCCGGCGAGATAGCAGACTCCGTGCGGAGGAAGAGGGCCAGCCAGTGGTCGGCAGTCCTGGGGCCTGTCCTGCTGTCCCTGGGTGCCTTTGGAGGCTCTGTTGACCTCTCAGGACCTCAACTTCCCCACCCATTCAATGGATCCCACAATCTCTAAGGGACTTTCCAGCACCAAAACTCTGATTCTCTCAGTTTTCTGCTATTCGGAGCGTAGGAGGGCAGAATCCCATGGAAGAGAAGGCTCAGAATCCTGGGGAAAAAAGTAATAGTAGTAGCTATATTCACAGGGATAATAATAATGATAGTGGCTACTCCTTTCCATGAGTGATTCCACCTATTTATAGCTCTGGGATCAGACAGACCAGGATTCAAAGCCCTGTTGTCACCCATTTGCTGTGTGACAGCAGGCAAATTATTTAACCTCTCTGAGCTTCAGTTTCCTCCTGTGAAATAAGCAGATAACAAGAATTCAATGAGATGATATAGAGTACATATAGCACAGGGCTTAGAATACTGGAAACACTGATAAATGTTGCCTTTGAAAATCAATATTAATAATGACCCTTATAACACTTCTGTGAGGTAATTATGACTGTCCTAATGTTACCGATGAGTGAAATAAAGTATAGAGAGGTTAAGTAATGCCCAAGAAGGCGAGAGCCTGTGTTTGTCCCCAGTTCTGTGTGACCCAGGTTCATGCACACAACCCCTGCTCTGCACCACCGAAAGGTGCACCTCTCAACTCACTTGCGCTGTGCCCTTTGCTCACAGCCAGCCGCAGCCAGCCTCGGCGGCCTGCAGGGCATCTGTGGGGACACAGGTGATTGGCTGAGTGCCAGTGAGTTGGGCAGGACTGTGGAGAAGCAGCCAGCCTTTGGGGGCTCCGGACCCCCGAGGGGGTGGGTGGGCCGTGACTGAGGCATGGAATGTATCTGGTCACTGTGATTTGGACTTTGGGAAAAAAAAATTGAGAAGAAAATGGATTGCAGTCTGTTACAGACCCAGTGGCTGCAAATCATTCCGAAAATTAGCTTTCTATGGGAAAATCTATATACTAATTAACTCCATGGCCTCTCTAACGAGTTTAAGCACAATAAGACCCTGAAAAAATCGAGGCATTTTGCAGCTGCCTTAAATTCTACCTAGGGAGACATGCTCGCGGCTCATGAGGTTGTCTGAGAGGTTCCAGGATGAAAGGGAAATCTTAAATGATTCATTTCCAAGGGCAGAAGGTGGGGAGCTGTGACTTTGGTCTATTGCATGGGGAAGCACAGAGAGCTCCAGCCCTGTCAGGGTAGTTGGAGTCCCTGCTCGGCGACCTTGGTTGGCACCTGAGTGGGGCCTAGTACTTCCTGTTCCTCCACCTCCGGGTCCTCAGCGTGAAGATTGAGAGGCCGTCCCCAGGTCTAGGCAGGGAAGGGCTTCCTGGGACTCGGCCCTGTAAACCAAGATGGGAATCTCCTGCCAACTCGCTGCTGTCTGGGGGCACAGTGCTGCCCAGGCCAGAGCAGGTGGCAGCACATGTCTGTGTGTGATGCAGGGAGCAAGCCCAGCCAAGGAGTCCCTGGGGTGCTTTCTCCACTTCGCCCAAGAGATCTAGTCTGCTCCTCCTAGGTTGGCGCCCTCAGACTGCGGGCCTCTGCCCATCACTGCTTTTAGATTCCTGCTCATGCGAAAAAAACAGCCCAACACAGTGCAGCGTAGCACACACGTGTGCTCACTCCCATGAGCATATATGTATGAACGGTCACATGTATGTGCAGTGACATGCCTATACACCCCTCGCACAGGTGTATATGCAAAGACACAAACTCACACACACTCGCACGTACATCTTCCTTCACTCCTACACACGGCACCGAGGCTGTCATCCCCCAGAAACACAGACCACCAGCCCACAGCCCCAGCTAATCCTGGGGAGGCCTCAGTGCGTCATGTCCCTGCGGACAGGAGCCGGAGACTCCGTTGCCTCCATCCCCTCCAGAAATGCACACTAGTGCCACTCACTGCCACCTTACCCAAAGCAACAGCCCAGGCATTGTTCTGAACAGAAATTCCCACAGAGCCTGCCTGCAGTCCCAGTGTCCCTCTGGGTCTGGCCTGCCACTGCCCACTGGCCTCAGTGGCCAGAATACGCCTTGTTCAGAACAGGCACTCAGGAGGCATTCCATGGCCAACATGCTCCCAAGAGTGGCTTGTAGTGTCGCCGTCACTAGGGAAGTGAGGGAGAGGGTGGGGGAGAGGGGTGGGGGCCGCCAGTCCTGCTGATTATGGGACGCCTGTGTCTCCTCTCCCGTTCCTGCTCTGCTACTCTCATCACCATGATGGCTACTTTTTAAAAAGTGTTTAGCACGTGCCAGGACACTGTGCTGAGTATTTTCTCCCACCGTCTCGCCCACTCCCATTTCCTGGTAAAGAGACTGGGGCCCAGCGAGGTGAAAGTGACTGCCCAAGGCCCCGGACCAGTGAGAAGCAGCCCAGGGCTGGGGTAGGGGGTGGGCATGTTGGATTCCCGCATCTGCTCTTTGTGTCCGGCTCCTTCCCGGGCGTCTGGCTGGAACGTTGGAGCCCCCAGTTCAGGCAAAGTGAGAATATTTCATAAGAGAACAGGAAGGATTCTCTGATGCTTTCCCTCTGACAGGGTGTGAAACGGGCGAAACCTACAGGTGACTGCAGGGGAGACCAGGATTGAATCCAGCCGCCACTCACTGGCTGGGTGACGTAGGGCACGTGGCTAAATCCAGTGGTCAGTTCCTGCCTTCCTAGGTCTAACGCACAGCACAGGGCACAGTTGACCACTTTCTCCTCCTTCTGGAAACACTTTCTTCCACTTGGCTGCCTGGACACTGTAGTTTTTGGCTTTTCTCCTGCCTGCCTGGCCTCCTCTTCTGAGTCTGCTTTCGTGGTTTGTCCTCTTCTCCCAGCCTCTTACTCATGGAGTGGCCACGGTCCCAGCTCCTCCTTGAGTCCCTACTGACCCTGTGATCGCATCCAGCCCCATGGCTTTAAATACTGCCTTGGGCTCATGACTTCCAAATGTACATCCCCATCCTGGAACCCTGGAACTCTCCCCAACCCCACACTCATGTATCTAACTGCCCTAGCATCCCCTCTTAGATGTCTTATGGCCACTTCAAATGCACACGTCCTCCTAGTTGTTCAGGCCGAAAAGATGTGGGGACCACCTAACCACCCTCCCATCTCATCTGCCACATCCGACCAATCAGGAAACCTTCCTTCCCAATGCCTCCAGGACCGACCACTTCTCACCGCGTCTGCAGCCTGGCACACCCACCCCAGATATCACCAGGTGCAGCCTGGCCCACATCACCGTCGTCTCTCAGCTAGCTGTCGCAGCAGTACTCCTGACTGAAGGTGCCACTTCCACCCTTGCTCCACAGTGCATGTCAACCCAACAGCCGGAGACAGCCTTTAAATACGACTCACATCATAACTCTCCTGTGCTCAAAACCTTGCAGTGGCTCCCCTGTGTCACTCAGAGTAACGGCCAAAGTCTGCAATGGCCGTGAGGGTTCCCATGATCACCTCGCCCGGGATCAGTATCCCCCTTGACCTCCCTGACCACCTCTCTAGAGACCCTCCTCCTTGCTCACTCTCCCAGCCGCAGGGCCTCGGCACATCCTGCTTCATGGCCTTGAACACGCTTCCCCAGGTATCCACAGGGTCACAGGCTCACCTCCAGGATGTGACCCTTCAGTGAGGTCCCCCCCGGACCATTGTATTTCAGATGTCCTTTCCGCCACCTGGCGACATTCCCAGCCCTCCTTACCTTGTGTGTGGGCATGCTCAGCACGGATCACCTTCTGACTTACTCTTTGTTCTATGTATCGATTATGTTTATTGTTTTATTGTACCTCACCTCCAGCCAGGACGCCTACGTCATGAAGACAGAGGCCTATCTGTTTCGTTTCCTGAACGTCCCAATGCCTGTGGCAGTGCCTGTCCACAGTGGACATCAGTGATTGAACAATCATCATTTCTTAACCTCTATGACCTTGGCTCCTTCATCTGTAAAAGTAGGTTATTTGGAGGATTAAATAATGCATCTCAGTGCCCCACACTCGTGCTGGCACATGCGGTTTCTGCAACATCCACTCCCTTTCTGCCGTGGCTTCTCTCCGGGATCTCTGCCCCTTTTCAGACACTGCTGAGGTTTCAGCTCATTGGTTCCCCGCAGGAAAGGGGATGGTGTGGGGAGGAAGGACGGTATGTGAGATCTGCGCGTCCCGCCCCTGGAGCCTCACCCCTGTCCACCGCAGGCCCAGTGGGAAGGTTCCCCAGGAAGCACCTGTTTTCTGGGTCCTTCTGGCTGTAAAGATAGCGTTAGACTGGGGTGTGGGGAGGCACAGGTTCATGCCTGCCCTGCAGATTCCCAGAGAGGAAAAACTGTAACGGTGGGAATAGAACTAAAGAAGACATTTGCTTCATAAATAGCGAAACAGATGACTTTAACAGTTAGTAAGGAAGAATTAGAAAAAGCAATAATGTGTGTATATATATATGAGAACAATTTACTCTTATCGAGAAGCGTGCGACACAGCGCTGGGTCTTTCTGGTGAAGGCGTGTAGAACGAAGACGTTTTTCTTTGAGGGTATATTATTGTTGTGACACGGCAAGTTTAAATAAACTTTTCCCCTCTAAATTGCAATGCACATACACAAAACCAGTGGCATAGAAGTCATAGCTCTATTTGTTCTACAACAGTATGAATGTTACTCTTTTTCCATCAAGACGGAAAGTAAAAACATAGGAAACCTGTGCAAAACTGAGTGGCTGAACAGGAGTCACTGGTGAACTTGAACTGAAACCCTGAACAGTGACAAGCATGCCTGGCTCTTCCCTCCCTCTCTGAGAAGACACATAATTTAGTCAGTTTATGACTGTATCCCGAGCTGATGGCAGGTGGACCTCCACAGGAGATGGCTGCAGTTCACAGCTTGTATTTCTCTTCCCTCCCCTCCTCATCCCTTCTTTCCCTCCTTTCCTTCTTCTCTTCCTTCCTTCTTCCTTCTTTCCATCCATTTATTCTTCCTTCCTTCCTCCCTCCTCTTCCTCTTTCTCTTTCTCCAAATATATTTGAACCCTTAGGATACATGACCTTGTGCTTGATGCTTGGGCTACAAAGACAAACAAAATCTTTGATCCCAAAGAGCTTTAGTTTGTAGGTGGGACATGCCTGTGAACCAACAACTCTGTCCTAGAAGAGACGTTTGTGCAAAGTTCTATGAAAACCCAGAGCAGTGGGGGTCTGGGAAGGCTGCACTGTGCGGGTGAGGGATGAGTGGTTGGGGAAGTTGGGAGACTTTTCTAGGAAAAAAGAAAAGCAGATACACAAGCATGGAGGTTAAGCTCGTGCCTTTGGTTTTGTGCATGTGGGGGGCGCGGAGTGGGCCTGACAGTGGATGTATTGGTGGGGACAGCCCTGCCCTGGGCCTCAGGAAGCTCTGGTCTATCTGGGCTCCCCACACTGGCTTCCTCATTACCGAAATGAGCCCACTGACGTGGAGGGAGCCCTCCTTTTTGGAAGCCTTGGTGTGGGACTCAAAGGGCACCAGCCAGAGCTCTAGACCTTTCCTGACCCTAAGCCAGACAGGGGTGAGCTGGACTTTCCCCTCCACTGGGTTTCTCCTCCCTTGGGGCTGCTGTGCACCCATGCCAGGTGCTCAGGACTTTCGGGCCACATGAGAACACTGTCTGTGTCTCTTGTCATAAAAAATTTCATTTAGTGGCCATCTCCTGATACCTGGGAGAATTTCACTGGATTCGTCACGCACAGGCTGGGCCGTCTGTGGGCTGGAGGCTTCCACAAGCCATCTTGTTGGACCCTGATCCTCCGTAGGTGAAGGTTCGCCCACCTCCTGGGTCCCGCTCCCAAGCCCATGCCCCACAAGGTCTCAGGACAGAGGCCCAGTGCACTCAGAGGCTTCCAGAACTGGGTCCCAGCCTTGTATGCTATCAGCTGCTCCTCTGTAGTGGAGGGCCCTGCGTGGCCAAACTCTCTTCTCCTTGGGCCTGGCCCTGAGCCCCAGGAAGTCGCTGCCAGGGTGCTCAGTGCAGCTGAGCCCAAGAATCATGTGATGGAGAGGGGACTTCGTCCTTTTCTGGGCAGCACAGGCACCTGTGACCAGTGAAACTCATGGCTGAGGACGCTGGCAGGCTCGGGCTGGAGGGTTGGAAGAAGGCTCAGCGGAGGCTGGCATTTAATAAGCACTGGTTGATGGCAGCTGTGAGCTCCAGGAGTTCAAGGGCCTTTGTCTTTTTATCATTGCCCAGTACAGAGCCACACATGTGGCAGATGCTTGGCTGACTGTGTGTCGAATGGAGGAAAGTGTGCACAAATGATGCAGTACCTTTCCTCCCCCTCCTCCAGGGAGTCGCTGTTTCAACTCAGGACCTCGTTCTCAGCCCTGTTGGCTTCTCCTAACCTGAGTCTGGTATGTCTTTTCCAAGGAGCCAGGCTTAGGGTGCCTCCCTCTTTCCCACCTCCTCATCCAAGGCTGATGTTAAACTCACTCATGCCCAGAATGTCCCTCTGACCTATTTCCTATTGCAGGCAGCTGCGCATTTGCTAAAATTTCTGATGTGATTCCCCAGATTTTTCCTTCATGAGCAAAGAAGCTTGAGACCTCAGGTCCCACCGTATCAGAGGGCTCAGCCATCCTGGCAGGCTGGGGACGCTACAAGAAGCCTGGACACAGTCTGACAGTGAGGGAGACCAGCTTGTGGTGTAATCACTGTCCCGATGTGTAGACAAAGTGACTTGCCCTGAGCTAAGTAACCAGTAAGCAGTGACTGCCTAGTAGTGGCTCTGAAGTGGGGGCTGAGAACGTGGGCATCGGTTGCCTCCATGTGGATTCAGCACTTTAGGTATCAGAGCCTCAATTTCCTTATCTGTAAAATGGACATCATATTTACTACCACAGAGAGTTCTTGGGTAGATTCAAGGGATTAATATGTGTAAAATGCCCAAAAGGGATTTGAGAGGCCACAGAGTGCTTGCTCAGTGTCAGCCATTCATACCATTTGCTGTATCTAGCGCTGAGCTTTTTGCTGGAGTGTCTTGTTGAATCCTCACAACAGATCTATGCAGTTGTACTGGTCAGACCACGGAGGTCTCAAGAGACAACGTAGCTTACCCTAAACCACAAGCTGGCTCCTGCGCAGTGCGGACCCAGCCCCCTCCTGACCCTGGAGTCCATCTTCCTATGGAATGCTCAATCCAGAACTTTGTGTTCCGACCCCTGTGCCCGGCAGCCCCCTGAGCATCAGCTCCCAGGGCGCACAATGGGCGGAACAAAGGGCCGGCAGGACGGAAGCGTCTGTCAGCACTTGGGGCGGCTGGGCAGTGCAGGCCCACCTGAGCTCTGCAGGTAAGCAAACCTGGCTGGAATTCTGGAGACAGGCCTGGAACAGAGCCCCCGCCTGCCCCTCCCCGGTAGCAGCAGCAGCAGCAGCAGCAACACTTCTTTTTTAAGTCAAATGTTGCCTGGAAGTCATTGCTTCAGCAATTACCTCTGAAACCCATTGTTTCCTCAGCCCCATTAACATGTCAGATCCTGGCAGCCGCTGACGGGGCAAACACCCCTCGGAGGGCTGCAATTCAATTTAAGGATCACCTCCCCTGCACAGACAGCCTCGGAGCCGGCCCATCTCCAGATTTCACCAAATCGAGGAGAGAGTCTCAGGGCGCAGTTTGATCATGCTGCTTCCTAAATTAAAAACAAAATTGTAAGTGTTAAACATCTTTAACAAGTCATTAAGCCCCAGCCATAATCCAGAAAAAGTCCCTTAATGAGTGATGACATATGTTGTGAGTGCAGTTATCTCCTAATGTTGGATGCTGAGATGGTGTGATGAAATGGCACAGTGCTCAGAAGGGATGGATCACCACTAATGGCAGGTTAATTCGAGGCTGTTGGGCTGAGGACCCTGGAGAGACAGGGAGGCAGCCCAAGGCAGGCAGCCAGCCTGTCTCGCCTGGACGGGGGTGGTCCTCAGCGTCCCTGCATGTCCTGGCCCAGGGCCGCCTCCTCACACCTGGGGCTGCTCAGTCCCCACTCACAGGCGCAGCTCTGCTCCCAGCTCTGCCCCAGGGTGGGATATGTAAGAATTGCCCCATGGCTGTGGGGCCTCCAAAGTGTCCCCTGGGTCTCAGCCCAAGTCAGGCATTTTCTCTTAATCCTATGTGGGGACTGTCTTGCTCTTGGTCCCTGCTGGCCTGCCCATCTGCTGCCCGTCCTCCCCTCTGGGCCCAG
This sequence comes from Cheirogaleus medius, assembly GCA_008086735.1. Classification (NCBI taxonomy): domain Eukaryota; kingdom Metazoa; phylum Chordata; class Mammalia; order Primates; family Cheirogaleidae; genus Cheirogaleus; species Cheirogaleus medius. The sequence goes on from VBSM01000529.1 coordinate 25,247,197, forward strand.
GACTCCGCCCTTGCACCCCATCCTCATGTTGAGGTCCCCAGTTGCTGCCCGAGCCTCCATCCACTAGGTGCACCACAATCCCCTGACTCAGTGCTCTGGCCCTGGGGGGCCACCCATTGGACCAGTGTCTGATGTTTCTTTACCCACGTTAGAGTTCCAGACATGTGAAGAGACAAACTAGCTGCCCCTCACCCCCAAGTCCCAGTTCTCAGGAGAGAGAACATGATTGGCCAAGCCTGGGTCATTGGGTTCGGCCCACCACAGGGTGATGAGAGGCTCCCTGAGCAAAGGGCTTACTTTTTCTTACTTGGACCCCTGCAACTCCAGCCCCACATGTTCCACCCCCACCCACGTCCTCGTCTTTGCAGGTCTGGCTCCCGCGCTACTCCCTCCCTGCGTGCTGTGGGGGTGCAGGCCGTGGGATGCCCATCAACTGAGCTCCTCGAGACAGAGAGGCCAGAGGCAGGCCCTGAGACAAAGTGCTCCAGGGGAAACCGGGGTAGGAAGGGCGGAGAAGCAAGGCGAGGAAGAAAAAGAAGCCACCAACGGTGTGATTTCAGGCAACATCGCACGCAGACAGCAGCTTCAGTCTGACCCCATGGGAGCTCTGGAGTGGAGTTCCCACGCAGAGTCATGCCTACCCAAGGCAAGTCGCAAGTGCCAAGGTTAGAAGCAAAGCACCCCCACCTCACAGTTGCCTCATTCATTCATTCACATATTTATTCAACATATGTTAATTGTCACATTTTGTTATTGTTTACTATCTGCCAAACAATCATACTGGGCATTTTATATACTTTATTGCATTGAAAAATAACCACCCAATGGCATAGCCACGATTATTAGCTTCATTCTAGAAGATGAGGAAACTGAGGCACAGAAAAAGTTCAGAAAGTGACTTGCCCGAGGTCATGCAAGCAGAGAGTGGTGCAGTCAGGATGTGATCTCAGACTTCAGAGCCAGTGGGCTGCTGACTCTGAGAAGAGAGGTATAGAGAATACAGACACACACACACATACACACACACACACACACCAAGGCCTAGCCAACACTAACATACTGGTCCCCAAACCCAAATCATTGAAATTTTAATGGCAAATGAAACAACTGGAATCCCAGTCCTATAGAATTTCAGAGTGGGGAGAAGGCTGAGAGCTCTCCTGGCTCACCCTTGCATTTCACAGACGAGCAACAGAGGCTGAGAGACTGGTCCAGAGTCCCCAGGCGAGTGAGTGAAAGAGCTGTCCCAACTGAGGCACACACAAGATGTGGCAGGAGCCACGTCCTCCTGCTCCACTGTGGTCTGCCCTTTTCACAGGATCTCAGGAAATGCCTCACTGTGCAGTTTGCTTAAAAACAACAGAGAAACATCACAGCAGAGGATCAATTCCTGACCGTGCATTTGAAATTAGACACGTGCAGGCATTCCCTCCCCTGCTCTTTATTTGGTGTCCAAAGGGAGCAGCATTGCTCATCAGCGACTGGGGTGTGGCTGGTGCCACCAGGTAAGGCCTGGCGGGGGCAGGAGGCTGTGCAGGCCCAGGTGCCCTCAGCTTGCTGCTGGCTCCTGCCAGGCCTGTGGCTCTTCTACCCCATCTCTGGATCTTATCCCTCCGCCCATCCTCAATTCTAAGTGTGACCCGTATCTTTGATCCTTCTGCCTCGGTGGCTCTTTTGTGCCCAAGAACTTCTTGGCTGTTCTGCCCTAGGGCTCACTACCACCTAACTTTGATGACCTTCCAAAGCTTGGCCTGGGCTTGATGCTTGGAGGTCATCACTCGGCTACAAATCCAGCACCGTGGGCCCCGCAGGGACCCTTGGGTCGGGAGGTGTGTCCAGGAGTCCCCCTGGTTGCTGTTTCAGCAAAAGGAAGGGTGTGCGGGGCTGACCTGCAGGCTTCAGAGTCTGGCAGGAGGTGGCGGGGAGCTTGGGCCGAGGCTGGACTGAGAGTCGGGAGAACTGGTTGTTGGCTCTGGCCCGATCAAAGTCGGCTATGTGACCTAGAGAATTCCTGTCCCTCTGAGGGCATCTGTCTGAGTACTGAGTGGGGGCGGGCTGGGGTACTTTCTAGCAAACTCATCTTTGATTCTCTGGCCTAGAGATGGGTGCCGTATTCCATAGCCCCTGCATCTTTTTTCATGTGTCTACCTACCTGTATCTACCTGTATCTACCTCTATCTACCAGGGAACATCCCCTTCCCCTGGATGCTACTCAGAGAGAGTGGAGAACTGGAAACGTGTCTTTCCCAGCTCCTGAGCGTCCGACGTGCCGGGATGCATCGGGCTTTTCTCAGCTGTTGGTGCTCATAGCACACTGGGCACGGGGTTTGTGAGGCGCCACACACCACAGAGCATCCTCTTAGTCTCTGCCCTGCAGCAGCTGCTCCCCCACCCTGGGACCCAAGGAGGGACAAGAAAACCCTCTTTGTCTGGGCAGACAGTACAAAGCCTCGTTGCCATAGCAGCGCCAGCCATTTCCTCCAGCTTTGATGGGGGCAGTAGCTCAGCTGGGCCTGGGCTCCGGCCCTGAGAAGCCGGGAGCAGAGGTCAGCCTTGGACGTGGGAGGTCTGAGTCACTGGGTCCCCAGCAGTGCACCAACAGAGGAGCCAGAAGCTGGGGTCACCAAGGCTGCCTTCCCTTGTCATCGTCCAATGGGGTAGGGATCAGCCAGGGTTGGGGACCCAGCTGCTGAAAGGGCGCTGCTTGGATGGTGAAAACTTTCATGGCCAGGGTGGCACAGGGGACTGGCCTCGTGGGGGGTTATGGAGCCTGGAGGAAGTGGTGCGGTTGGGGGTAGGGGAGGAAGAAGAAAACTGTCCTGAACTGAGCAGGCCTTGAAATATTGGTGGTGCCAAAGAATTTAGAAACTGCTAAATTTCTGAAAAGAAGGAGCCCAACAGCTTCTTCCTGCTGGCTCCTCCTTTACCTGTTGCAGCCTGCAGGGGGAATGGGCCGTGGTGGGGGAAGGTTAGAAGGACCCAGGGTAGTTTCTGGGGCTTCCAGGAACAGAACTGGGATGAATGGGAGGCTAGCAACCCAGCCAGCACCTGGCTTTCCCCCAGCAGGAAACAGAGGCGCTCTGTGCTCTGAAGTCATGATGGAATTCAATCTCACTTCCGCCAACCACTGTGTGGATGTGTCCGAGATCCTTACCTTTCTGAGCCTCGGCGTCCATCTATAGGATGGGGACGCTCATACTTATCTCAGAGTATTTTTTGAGAACATTAAATAAGATAATGCATGCAAAGTATGAGGGACAGTGTTGGCCACAGCAAGTACTCAATAAGTGGTGGTTACTAATAGAATCATTATTAGGCTGAACAAGATAAAAATGCCATTTTTGTAAGTCAAAAGTGGCTACATATTAGCAATTTCATCTGGTTTGACCTGATTTTGGGGGGTGTGGTGATTCCTGCATCGGGGTGGGGCTGTGGGATGGTGTTGAGAGCTCAGGCTCTGAGGTCAGATTGGCTCCAATCCAGTTCCACCTCTTGCTCCCTGGGTAACCCTGCTAGTCATTCAACCTGTCTGTACACCTGTTTCCTGCCTATTAAACAGGAGTATGAAAGTGTTGTTGTGTGGATCACATGAATTCCTACAGGCGAAGTGCTTAGAATGCCTGGCACAGAGCTGATGCTAAGAGAATGTTTGCTGAATGAACAAATATGGTCAGCGGGGAGGGGATGATTCTTACTCCCACTTATAAGACAGGGAATAAGGGATGTGCCCAGGTCACACACCTGGGATGGAAGCCAAGCAGTGTACCCTTGAGACCACTGAGTTCTCTTGCCATTGCCCCAGCTGCTTGTCCCCTGCAGTCTCCTGTGTGGTTCACCCCAGGCCAACTCTCCTCTGATCATGGTCCATCTGTCTGGCCAGCCAGTGGGTCAGGTGGCCAGCCAGCCACTCCTCACCTATCAATTCTCCCATGTATTTATCCATCTCCTTTCCTTGCTCTATTCTTTATGAAACCAATTTCTGTTGGATGCTTGGTTTCGGTTGAGATGATCTAGAAACCTAGAATTCACTTTTTAAAAGTGATGTTTATTGACTTGGTTCACCCAAGGATACAGTTGGATGAATTGTGATTGTCCCATACAGTTGTGTAGACGCCACTGCAGTCAAGATACAGAACATTTCCAGCATCCCCCACAATCCCTTGAGCCCCTTTGTAACCATCCACTCCCTTTATCCCTAGCCCTTCCGTAGCTACTGATCTGGGGTTTTTTTCCCCCTTACAGTTTTGCCTTTTCCAGAAAGTAATATAAATGGCATCAAACAATATGTAGCTCCTTGAGTCTGGTTTCTTGCACTCTGGTTAATGTATGCGAGATTCACCCTTGGAGGTTACGTGTATCAGTAGCAGGTTTAATTTTGTTGCTAAAGAGCGTCCCATTTTATAGATGTACCATAGCTTGTTATCTGTTCATCCATTGAAGGACATTTGGATTGTTGCCATTTTTTGACAATTATGAGTAAAGCTTCTATAAATATTTGTGTACAGGTTTTCGTGTGAACATAAGTTTTCATTTTTTCCTAAGTAAATATACCTAGGAGTAAGATTGCTGGTTCATAAGGCAAGTTGAGTTTAAATTTATAAAGTGCCAAACGGTTTTCCAAAGTCACTAAACCATTTTGCATTTCCATCAGCTATGTATCAGAGTTCCAGTTGTTCTACATCCTTGTCAGTACTTGGTACTGTTTGTTTTAAAAAATATTTTTAGCCATTCCAATGGGCGTGTGATGATATCTCATTGTGGTTTTAATTTATATTCTCCTAATGACTAATAATTTTGGACATCTTTTTATATGTTGTTGTTGTTGTTGCCATCCATGTGTATTCTTTGGTGAAATGTCTGTTCAAAACTTTTGCCCATTTTTAAGTTGGGTTGTTTATTTTTATCACTGAGTTTCAAGAGTTCTTTATATGTTCTTTATCAGAGATGTACTTTGCAAAACTTTTCCCCCTTCTGTGGCTTGTTTTTTCATTTCTTAACAGTGTCTTTCAAAGAGTGGAAGGTTTTAGTTTCATTGAATCCCATTTGTAATTTTTTTCTTTTATGGATCATGTTTTTGGTGGCATATTTATGAAATCTTTTCCTCATCCAAGGTTCCCCTTCTTTTTTCCTGAGTTTTATGAAGGCTATGATCCATTTTGTGTTAATTTTTATATATGGTATCTAGGATGGGTCAATTTTCTTTTTTCTTTTTTGCATGTGGATAGATAATTGTTCTAGCACTATTTGTTGAAAAGACTCCTTTTGTCATTGAATTGCTTTTGTTGAAAATCAATTAACCATATATGCAGGAGTCTATTGCTGGACACTTTTCTGTTCTGTTGATATCGGTGTCTATCTTTTTGCAAACACTGCATGTCTTGATTACTTTGGCTTTATAGTAAGTCTTAACATCAGGTAGTGTGATTTCTCTAACTTTGTCCTTTTTCAAATTTGTTTTGGCTATTATCATTATTTTGCTTTTCTGTATAAAGTTTAGAATTGGCTTGTTGATTTCTACAAAAAAATATGCTGGGATTTTGATAGGGATTGTGCTGAATCTACAGATCAGCTTGGGAAGAATTGACATCTTAACAATATTTTTCCAGTCCATGTACACAGTATATCTCTCCATTTAGTTAGGTTATATTTGAGTTCTTTCATCAGTTTTTACAGTTTTAGCATATAGATATTGCATATATTTTGCTAGATTTATAACAATATTTTAAGGTTTTTGGTGCTGTTATAAATGGTACCTTTAAAATTTTAATTTCCAATTGTTCATTGCTGGTATATATTAATAGATCAACAATTGATTTTTGCATATGATTTTGCATACTATGACCTTGCTAGTCTCATATGTTTCAGTAGCTTTTGTACAGATTCTTTGTAGACAATCTACAATCTACATGATTGTCTATGTAGACCATTATGTCATTCACAAATAGAAACATGTTTATTTCTTCCTTTCTATCTGTACGCTTTTTCTTTTCTTTTCTTTTTTTATTTTGCCTTATTGCATTGGCTAGAATCTCCAGTATAATGTTGAATAATATAAATCATTTTTGATTCCTCTCTTTTTCTTTTGCCCCTAATTCCATCTAATCTGTCAATCTTTGTGATTAAACTTACACAATTTATCCAGAATCTGAGCACTTCTCACCATCTCTCCTGCCACAAGCTCTCTCGCCTTGATACAGCCACCACCTCCTTGCTGGTGTCCCTGCCTCCACTCTTGTCCCTTATGGTCCCTCCTCCACAGAACAGTTGAAGTCATCTTTCTCTTTCAATTAGAACAAACCTGAACATCTAACCACAGCCTGCAGAGTCCTATAAGAAGTGGCCCCTGCCCTCCTCTCTGACCTCATTCCCCCCATTGGCTGCACCTCAGCTATCGTAGTCTTCCTGCTGTTTCTTAAACATGCTGAACACATCCCCACCTTGGGCCCTTTCCACTTGCTTTTCCTCTGTCTGACTGTCTGCTTCCTTCATCTCATCCCAGTTTTGCCTCACCTGCCAACCCTATCAGAGGCCTTCCCTGACTCTCTGAACTAACGTAGGCCTGCCTGTTACCCTCTAACTCATCATTCCTATTTTATCTTCTACATAGCACTTATTGGTGCCTAAAATTATCCTCCTACTTGTATGTTTATTGTCTATCTCTCCCTGCTAATGGGCAGGGGTTCTATCTATGCTGTGCACTAGATTCATGTCTAGCATATGGTAGTTGCTCATTAAGTGTTTGCTAATCAACTTCTTCCAGCTCTATGGTCATTGCTTCGTCGTGGCTTCAGGCTGCCCAGTTGTATGATCTCATATACACATTTGGCCTCTTGGGTCAAGTTGTTGAGAAGAGGGGTAGCTGGTTTCGTTCAAGGTTGGGCTCTTATTTTGTGAGTGTGATGGCTGGAAGGATGGGCAAGAGAGTGGAAGAGATTTGAAAAGAGGGACTATAATGACAAGCAATGAAATCTAAACCAGATAAGGAGGGACATGAAGTCAGGGGGTGGAGACAGTGACAGGCAAAAAAAGAACCTATATTTGGCTTGGGGCAGCTCAGTTAAAAATACCTACTTCCATACACGCCCTTTCACTTGGACTGGTCACGTGAAATAGTTCAGGCCAGTGAGATGTAAACAGAAGCCGCTGAGCAAGACTTCTATGAAGGCTATTGGAAGAGGCAAACCTCATCTGGGATGTGCCTTCTGCTCTTGTCCTTCTTCATCCCTAGAATGAGACAGAGAGGCTGGAGGTAAAGCTATCATCTCGAGATCGTGTGTGTCCCTGTTTACCATTGTCACAATCATCCTGCAAAGCAAACCACCTCAAAACTCAGTGTCCCATGAATCTCCTGGTTGGCTGTGATTCAGCTGGTCTAGCCTGGGCTGGGCTGTTTAGCTTTGCTTCAGGCTGTGGCAGGGACGGCAGTGCTGCTGCAGGTGTCTCTCATCCTCTTCTCATGGGCGGTGGCAGAAGCCCAAGAGAGCAAGTGGAAATGCACCAAGTCTCTTAAGGCCTAGGCTTTGAACTGGCACATGGTCACTTTCTGCCTCATTGTGTTGGCCACAGCATAGCTAAACCCAAAGCCAAGAGGTGGAGACATATATTTCCCTCCTACAGTGGGAAGAACTGCACAGTCACATGGTAACAGGCCTGGCTGCAGGGAGGGTAAAGTGCTAGGGTTGGTAATGCAAGTGACTACAATGGGCACAAAAGCTGCCCTTAAAGCACAGCAGATCAGGAAGCCAGAAGAGTTGCATGACTTGAAGCAGCTGTTGTCTGTTTACATCTTGTTAGGGGTGGAAAAATATTAAAATACTTCTTTTTGGTTAAGCCACCATAGTTGGGTTTCCCGCTAAAGACAATTTCTAAGCTATACAGGGAGGTTGAGGATAGGAAGAAGGTGGAGGCACCAATGACTTGGAGTTTCAATGAGATCAAAGAAGGGAACTCGTGGAAAGAAACGAGAATGCTAATACATTTTGATTGGAGAGCAGGTATTTTGAATTGGTGATTTCAGAGGTGGGGCAGTTCCTGGTGGTGACAAGACCTAACGTGTGACAAATGTGGAGAAGAGGAAACTGGAGATGGGGAGGCCAAGAAATGAAGAGCCGGGGTTGGGTGGGGGGGTGTTCCCCATCTGGACAGTCAAGACATCAGGAGTTGGGCTTGGAAAAAGACTGTGCTGCACATTCTGAAGTCGTCACTGAGCGAGGAAGCGTGGTCAGCAGAGAACTGGAACAGGAGAGAGCAGTGCAGCCAGATGGTGAGGGTCTCTAGGGAGCTGAGGGTTTTACAAGAAGATGGGGGAGAAATGGGATGCCCAAATTCATATTTATAGTCCAGGCTGCTCCTTGAGATTTAGACTCATGAAACAGCCCTCTACACCTTTGCATTTCATGACTGTCCCCCCATCCCCTAGGCATTTCCAAATCAACAGATCTGAGACCAGGTGCATCACAGTCCTCTGCAAACCCGATTCTCCTCCTGGTCACCTCTCTCAGTGAGTGACTTGCCACCCACTCACCCAAACCAGGGACCTGGGAATCATTCCAGAGTTCTCCCTCTCCCTCATTCTATCATTAAATCCTCCTAATTTTACATCACAAATATGTTTCAATCCATCCCCGCTTCTCCTTCATACCCTATTTCAGGTCTCCACCATCTCCTGTTGGTCCCTCTGCCTCGCTCTCCTAACCATACACCTTGCCTCTAGGGTCTCCCCATGAAATCCATTATCTGACACCTCAGGGAACCACGCCAATGTTGGCTGAATCTGAAATCATACTCCGCACCAGAAGCCAATCATGAAATACCTGCTTTGTCTCTCAGATACATGAATATGAAAATGGGTTTTTGAAGCAAGCAGGGTGGGGGCGTGGGCGTGGGGAGAAGGATCAGGAGGTTCCCCGGGGGGGGGGGGGGGGGGGGAGCCAGGGCTTCTTCCGTTGTGGGGGAAACTGCAAAGTGGGGTCCTCTTAGCTGCACCGGCCGGATGGGCTTGGTTGTCGTGGGCACTGAAACATCCTCGCATTACTCACTGTCTCGGAGGTCCTGCAGACGCCTGAGTGTGGGACAGCGAGCGGATGTCGGATGTCAGCGAGGCCTGGGGGCGGGGAGGCCAGATGGCAGGATGGGGGCGGCGAGAACACTGAGGAGGGCTGGCAGCAGCTGGGAAGATCAATGCCTTTCCCCTCTCCGTGTTTGCCTGTGTTGCCATCCCTGCTCAGATGAAAGAAATTCAAATAGTTATTGATTCTCGCTGAGGGGAGAATGTAGGGACCTGGTCTGTCTGAGTTACAGCTGCCCCGGCCCCTGCCTGGCCCCTGCCCGGCCCAGGCCCAGCCCCTGCCCAGACCCAGCCCTGGCCCCGACTGGAATCGAGGCCTCCGTCCCTGCCCCAGCCCAGCACCTCCCCTTGTCTTTGGCTGGGGGCAGCAATGTGCTCAGTTAAAAATACTCACCTCCCTACACTCACTTCCATTTGGAGGGGCCAAGGAGGTAGAAACCGAAGTTGCTGAGATATAAGCCCAGACCTCCAGCTCAGCTCTGGTGGACAGGGACAAGTCAGACCAGGGATCCAGAAATTGTGGGGCCCGAGGGCCAGTTCCAGTCTTGTCCATTGGCCCCAGAACTAAGATGGATTTTTCCATTTTTAAAGGGTGGTAAAGAAAAACAAAGAAGAGTATGGGGCAGAGACATAGGTATGCGGTGTAGAAAGCCTAAAATATTTCCCGTCTGGCCCTTTACAGCGAAAGTCTGCCAAGCTCTGGTTTAGACTGTTTTCCTGCTTGAGGCTTTGCAGGTATATTTTCCCAGGTCCAAGCATTAAGAGCTAAAAGCCTTGTCCTGCCTCCCTGCAGGCAAGCCCCAGCCAGGGTCTGTAATCTCGGCCCCCTGAGGGGCAGGAAGGGGGTCAGTCTTCTCAGTGGGAGCCTGAGGCTGCTTTACAAGAGCTGTTTTGGCCCCTGTGCTCCCTCCCAGCTCCTCATCCTCTGGGCAGGGATACCCAGAGATGCCTCCACCATGGAGGTCAGTCAAGGACCAGACAACTTCCCAGGAGCTGTTCTGGGGAGCGGTGACCACAGGGCACATGAGTCCAGGTGCTGTGTGTCCCCCATTGGGCAGGCTCCTGAGGCCTGGGAGTTGTCCTGACCTCTCAGCTCTGTTAGCTCAGGCTGCCCAACTCCTGGCAGTGACCTTGGGACCTTGGGCCAACTCCCAAACCACTTTGAACCTCAGCTTCCTTAGCCTTAAAATGGGGATAATCATAATTACCTGAGAGGGTCATTTTAAGTATTTAATATAAAAATTGTTTTCTGGTTTTGCATTGGTATTTTAGTAAAGAGAAATGCCTAAAACGAAAAAACAAACCAACAACCAAAAAAGGAGAATAAAAACAAAAAAACCCCAAACTGAATTTCTGGCCTGCAAAGGCAGACATTGCCATGTACAACGAGAGCCCACACTGGGAGCTGAAGGCTGGAGCTCTGCCTCCTGCTCTTGGAGTGGAGTCACCTTGAGCAGGTGGACGTGGAGATACATTTGTCAATACAGGGAAAGGTGTGATGTGACTGCTACACCTGAAGATATGTTTCTGGATCCGCTCCCTTCTTGGGGCCAGGTGCTCCGAGGGAAAAGGCCAGAGCTTGGGGCTGAGCTGCTGAGCTCACCGCTGACCCCGCCCCTCCGGATGTGCAGGAATCAGCAGGAAGAAGCATCGATCCATCGCATTGGCAGCTGGGCCACGTGGGCTGCCTATTGATTTGAGGCCTGCCTCTCCCCACCCCTTCCCCGTCCCTCCCCCGGCGGGCAGCGTGAGTCCCTCTTGCCTTCTGCCTCTGACAGCACAGGGGAGGGGAGTGCAGAGCAGGGGGAGGCAGAGAAATCTCCCTGATCCCTCTGGACAAAGAGATCTGGCAGCTGCATGTAATTCGGGACTCTGATAATCCCTAATCCCTAATCCGGCCCCATTTGCACATAAATGCAGCGCCTGGCTTCTGACCCCAGGGGTCCTGGGAGCCACTGGGGAGTTTGTCCCCCTGTATTTACTCTGCAAGTTTCATGGCCTCCTGGCCACTGAAAGGAAGAGGATTTCCCAAAGATGTGGCTTTCTCAGGATGGAAGGGAATTCCTGCAAATGGGGCTTTCAATATCCAAGGCTCCAAACCAGACCCCCAGAAAGGCTGGGGAGGTGCCCACAGGGCTGGCGCACCTGCTGTGCTGTGGCTGGGGGTGGGCTCAGCTGGCTGGGCCCTTGGAGCTGGTGTGGGAGGTGGAGGTTCTGGGGGAGCCCCAGGGGACCACAAAACAGGGCATCTCGGGAATCAGAGGCAAGAACTTGCAGCTGAGGGGAGACAGACGCTTGCTGGTCTCACACAGGACAGACATAGCTGTAGACACAGAGGTGCGTGCCTAGTTCTCTGACATTTATTGAGAAATTCCTATGTGCCTGGGCCCCAACTCAGTGTTTTACAAACATTATGTCACTGTATGCCACAACAACTCTTCAAAATGAAGTAGCCGAGGTTATCCCTATTTAACACGTCACAAAGCTGAAGCTCAGAGAGCTGCAGTGAGTGGCTCAGCGTCTCCGTTAGTGTTAGCACAGCCGAGTCTCGCTCCGGAAGCATAGTGCTTCTGCTCAGGCTGCCTCGCTGCCTTCCATGGCTAGCACAGCTTCAGACAAGAGGGATGACCACCTTCCAGGGTCTTCCAGTGGAGTGGTTAAGAGTCAGACTGCCTGGGTTGTATGGTAGGGGGTGAATCCCAATGCTGCCCCCGCAGACTTGAGCAAGAGAGGTCCCTGCCCTGCCCCTCCCCTTGGGTAAGGAATCCTTACGTCCAGGGGATGGGCCCACCTGGAGTCCTACTCTTCATTCTAGATGAAGATCATGTTCCAGGTACCTGGGACACCAGGGGTCCCTGTCCCAACGCCCCTGCACCCACTTCCAAGGTGTGAGTTTCTTCCTGGGGTCCATCCTCCCAGGGTGGACCACGCTTTGAGATGTGGTCAAAAGGCAGCTGCTTGCCGGCGTCTGGGTTTTGTGTGTGGACAGAGAAGGGCTGTGGCTGGCGTAGAACTCTGCAGAGTCCAAGACTCTAAAAGCAAACCTGGCCTTCCAGGTCCTTGTGAATTTATATTTGTCAAAGTATTTTATTCAACATATTTATAATTTTTAAATGTCTAGGTTTATGGTACGTTGCACTTCCTAGTGCCCTTCCCTGGATCCCTGCAAATGCTCGGGGTGTCCTGGCTCTAGCACAGTCTGCTTGCTGGGGTTCAGCTTCCGGGTTCTGCCCCTGACTCAAGTTATAAATCCCTCTGCACTTGCTATCTTTTTAATCTGTAAAATAACAGTGCCTACCTCATTGCAAGAATTAAGAAAGATTGTACATGTAAATTGTTTAGAAATACTGCTGGGGCTGTAGTAAAGGCTGGCTTGGATTTAGCTGCTATTCCCATTTCAGAAGGGCTGAGTTTAGGAAGATTCAATTTAACTTCTTGTGACCCTGGTGGCAGGCACAGGCCGGGAGGGACAGTGAGCATTGCAGTTGAGATCCAGGCCTCTGTCACTCTCGTGCTGTGTAAACTTTTGCAAATTCCTTAGCCTCTCTGTGTCTCTTTCCTTGTCTCTAAAATCCCCCAATCTGGAGCGTACTTAAGGATTAAGTGAGAAGATATCTGACCATGCCTGGCACAGTAGCTGGCACATGGTAGAGTTGATCATTTTCCACTTTTTCTTTTGCGACATCCCCATTTCTTTCAATTGTCCGCACTTCCTCCTGCCTCTGCTCTTCACTTGGATTCATGGGCACTTGCTTCTAAATGAATGGATTAAATATCTGTGCAACCATGGGAATGTGTTTTCCAGATGGGGAAGCTGAGGTTTGGGGAGGGAAGTGGTTTTCCCAGGGTTACACAGTGATGGGGGAAGAGCCAGGGCATGGGCCAAGGAGCCATGGTGTAAAGCCTTGGAGTGGGGACAGGTGGCCCACTTGTTCTGGGAGCAGCACTCATATATTGCCCATGAAGTAGTCACAGACCCCCAGGGAGCGGAGACCCATTTTACATGTAACAAGACAGAGCTTCAAGGCCGTGAAGGGACCTTTGTACATTGTGCCCGTCTCTCTGCTACCAGTTTCCTGGGCTTTGGAAGCCTGGGAAGGAAGCATTCCTAAAACCAGCCCTGCCTTTGAGCAGACTCAGCTTTGCAATGGGATTTCTCCCAGCTTCCCAAAGGATGGGGCGTAACAACTCTGAGATGATTGGTACCTTCCCTCCCTGGATTGGACACCGGTTTCTAGAATTCCCTGAAGGGGCTAACCTCTAATTTCAATATGTTAATGTGTGGAATCTAATGGCATATTTATTGCTTATGTAGATGCTAGTTATTTACATGGGAAACTGATTTATCTATTAGATAATTAGTAAACTTCAATAATTGCAAAAACCTTTTAGCAATCAGTTGACATTTAATTAACATACAATAACTGTCTTATTAAATCTACATTAAATGCCTATTGGAGTTAATTAAAACTCATACCTAAGACTCCACATTCTTTGGGAATCCTCATTAAAGCCCACCAGTAGGAATGCAGACAGAAAAATTCCCTAGAAAGTGGTTTGTAATGGAGCCGCCCGTACTCAAACATTTATTCAGTGCCTACTAAGTACTTAAGGCAATGGAAAGCAAAACGGAAAATGGGCCTTGCCTTCAAGGAACTTAGAGTCTGGTGGTGGTGGTGGTGTGGATTAATTAAATAGTCACGCAGACAAATGTTACTCTGCAACTCCAACAGGTACAAGGGAGGGCAGGTAGGTGCTGGGAAAACGCCCAATAGGAGGATTTGTGATTGGATTTGTGTTTGGAGAAGATCATTCTGGCCGGGGTGAGGATAGTGGGCTGGAGGCAGGTCCAAGTGGATATGTATAAATCAGTCAGGAGTCTACTGCAGTGGTCTAAGTGAGAGAAGCTGGTAGCTTGCATTGGATAGCGGTGAGGAAGGAAAGACATTGAAACAGTCAACCCTCGGCAGGAGCTGGCGATGGGAAGGGAGGGATGAATGACGACTCCTGCGTGACTGGCTGCCGGGACGGGCTGGCTGGTGTCTTTCATCAAGCAGAAGCCCTGGGAGAGGTCCTGAGTTGGGCTGAAGACCAGAAGGTCAGTTTTGGATATGTTGAGGAGGAGATGTCCAAGAAGAGATGTGAAATAGATACATAGATAGACAGGCTTTGAAGTCAGTAGAGAAGTTAGAGCTAAAAATTTAAAAAGTCCTGATGCTTTTAAAAAGTTCTGCTCTGAAGTTGCTGATTTAATTAGTGCAGGTGATCCTAAAAGCCAAGTTTGCGAATGAAGAGTCTAGAAGTAGAAAGTATAAACACGTAACAGGGACTTCCTTATCCACTGCCTGGATCCAAGCATCCCCTGCTGGTTTGGTTCACCTCCACCAGAGCCATCCTCGTCTGCCCATAGACATAAGCTCATGTTGTTGTAGCTGCTGTGAGTAATAGGCATATCACCCTGGTTCCTGAGCGCTTCCAGTGTGCTGAGTGCTTTGCTTCTGTTCTCCCTTTTGATCTTCACAACAAAATGATGAGCTCGGTCTTATCTCCACTTTACAGTCTAGGAAACAGAGGCTCCGAGAGCTGTCATGTCTTGCTCATTGTCACAAAGGTGGTGTAAATGGAAACTGGGATTTGAATGCAAATCCACTGGACTCTAACGTCCTCATGCTCTATCACTAAAATGTACATACAGCCAGTCTCACCGTAAAGCCAGAGAGGCTCTTTACCATGCCTCTCTCACAGGTTATATGTCACCCAAAAGATATGGACACCTTTGGGAATGCCGAGTAGGTCCAAGGGACAGCCTTCGTCCTCAGCAAGAAGTTCTTGCTCTTTGGGGAGACAGAGATGATGGATGTTTGCTGGTGGACTTCTCCCTTCTTTGGGAGCTATCTGCTGGTTTGGAGCCATAAAAAGCTAACAAAGAAGAAAGAAAGAATTAACATGTATTGAGTAGGCCAAGAAATTATTGTAAAGGACCCTAAATTCGTATGTGCATCAGCAAACCTTGTCCATAAGCCAACACTTTTCCAAGAATATTCCACAGTTAAATGGTGTTACTTGGAAATAATGAAAAGAAAAAGTTTTTGTGGTCAAAGAAGAATGGAAACTGCTGGACTCCTCAGATCTTTTATTATGTTCCTATGTAGCTTCAAGAGGGATAAGAGTATGCAATTTCCTAATCTTATTTTTACCAAAAAATGCTTCTTTTCTTTTCTTTTTAACAGACATCCAGCTCAGCATTTCTCAAAGTGTGGGTCCCAAACCACCTGCAGCAGAACCACCTCAGGGACTTCCTAAAATTGCAGATGCTTGGCGCCCACCCTGACTCTCAGATCCTGTGTCAGAAGTTCCCCGAGGTGGGGCCTCAAAGATCTGCGATTTGATCAAGCACGCCAGGCGACTCCAATGCCTGCTAAGCTTTCAGAACTACTCTCCTAGAAAGACTCGTGCTTTGAGAAACATGTTAGGAAATGCTGCTGTGGGCTGAATAAATTTATTTTTAATTTCCATGAATTGCTACTTTAAAATGGATATAGATGCTGTCATAAACAAAATACAAATGCACTTGAACTGTTGCTGAAGCCACGGTAGTTTTTGTTGAGCATTAATATTTTTGATTGGGAGGGACTCAAAAGTACCATTACCCTCCTGTGTGGGGTCAGTGGGGGTATTTTAAAATGAATAAGGGGATTCTCATGTCCCAAAATGTGGCCCAGAGCATGCAGAAACCACCTAAAGCAGAGGCTCCGGTCTGAGCTTTGTGCAGTCTGGGGATTCTAGGGACACCAGAAACCATGGACAGGGCAAGGAGAAAGGATTTCTGACCATTTCATTTTAATCAGAGCAGTTTTATTACGCTCTGTTTAAATTTTGTTTGAAATCAGGGTCCTGCTGCTTTGGAAAGGGAAAAAAAAAGTTTGCTGATCACTGATGCAATTCCCTCATTTGTCAGAGGAGGGATCTGTGACCCAGAGAGGGAAAGAGACTTCTCTGCGGTCACCCAGCAGTCACCCAGAGGGCCAGTGTTAGAGCCAGAACAAGACTCCTTGGCCAGCAGTTGGCCCCAAACTGCTGTGCAGAGTGTCAGGGCTGTTAAAATGCAGCCCACGGCCTGGGCGGCCAAAGTCAGCTGGAAGTCAGAGCGGGGAAGCAGTCCGAGGAGAGCCCGCGTCTTCCTCCTTGGGGCTGACCTCCCTCCCTGGCCTCGCCGTTCCTCTCCTCGCTGCCTTTTCTGAGCACCTAAGCATATGTATGAAGCGGAAATCAAATGCCTGCCTCGGACTTGACAGAACTGCTGAACTAAGAGCCATATAATGTCCTCTACTGAAGGACATCACCTTGTCAAGATAAAGCTTGGTGAACGCTCCGCAGGAAGCCGGGCTTCCAGGGCGGATCATGTATATTCATGGGGCTCAGGCCTGCCCACGGCACCTCCCCTCGGCTCCCTGCCAGACGATGACCAGCCTGGGGAGCCCTGGGCCAGGCCGGCTTGTATCCTGCCTTCATTGATTCCAAGCCCAAGTTTCCCTTCCCCTCCCTCCGTTTGCCTGTGCTCTGTACTCTCCCGCTTTGGGGAAGCAGACCCAGTGGACTCCTAAGCATGGCATTCAAGGCCCTCAGTGAGCCAGCCCTTACCCCTGGCTGATAGCATCTCCACGGACTGTGCCCAGGAACTCCCCAGAGCATCTTGCTTTCTTTGCTGTCACTCCCAGACTCTTTCACATTCTCATGCCTTTGCCCAGCCTGGTCCCCTGCCTGGGACCCCTTGCCCCCTTCTCCGTGTGGTGAAGCTCCCTTATCCTTTTAAGGCCCAGCTCGCACGTCACCCCTCCCTGAAGCATCTCCCAGCCCCTTCCTCCTCTTCACAACCAGGTAACATCCTCTGGCCTCATGCACTTTAATTACTCATTTCTGTGTCTCTTTCCCCCGCTCCACTGAGAGCTTCTTGAAGTCAGGGCAACCAAATCCCTGGAGTCCAGCCCAGAGCCCAGCCTGGAGTCAGGACCAGCAAGTTTGGACTGACATCCTGGTTACTACTCCCGTGCGTACACCTGCTCCGGCTGCTGGAACGCAGCACCACATGCCGGGTGCTTAAGCAACAGTTTATTTTCTCATAGTTCTGGCGGCTGAAAGTCCAAGATCGAGGCATCGGCAGGGGTGGTTTCCTCTGAGGCCTCTCTCTCTGGCTTGCAGATGGCCGTCTTCTCCCTGCGTCTTCAATGGTCTGTGTCCAAATTTCCTTTTCTTATAAGGACACCAGTTACGTTAGGGTCCACCCATAGACCTCATTTTACTTTAATCCCCCTTTTAAAGACCTATCTCTAAACACAGTCACCTTCTGCAGTACTGGGGGTTAGGACTTCAACATATACCTTTTGGTAGGAACACAACTTATTGTTACATATAACATCGTGTGACAAAATGACCCCCAAATTTAGCAGCTTGATATGCAGGAGGTTTTATTATTCACATGAAGTCTGTGGGTTGGGATTGTGGGCAGGACACTGCGGGGATGTCTTGTCTCTGCTCCACAATGTCCGGGGCCTCAGCTAGGACATCTGTTTTCTAGGAAAAGGCAAAGGCTGGGGCTAGAGTCCTTTGAAGTCTCCTTTGCTCACAAGTCCAGCGCACAGGCTGGGACGACAAAAAGACCAAACTGTAGTGGAAACGCTTTTTCCTGTGGCTGGGCTTCCTCCCAGCATGGCAGCCCCAGGCTAGCTGGGCTTCTGGCCTGGTGGCTCAGGGATGTAAGGGCAAATGTTCTAGCGAACGAAGCAGAGCTGCCTCACCTTTAAAGACAGCATCACTTCCCTCGTCCTCTGGTGGGGGAAGCAGTCACAAGCTGTATTAGTCTGTGCTGTGGTAACAAAATGCCACAGACTAGGTCATTTAGCTAGAACAAAAATTTATTTCTCACGGTTCTGGAGGCTGGGAAGTCCAAAATCAAGGTTTCGGCAGGTTCACCGTCTGGTGAGGCTTCAGTCTCTGTTTCCAAGACGGTGCATTCTCTGGAGGGGAGGAATGCTGTGTCCTCTTGTAGCAGGAGGCAGAAGGGCAAAAGGGACAAACTCCCTCTCTCAAGGCCTTTAGTAAGGGTCTTAATCCCACTCACAACGGAGGAGCCCTCAGGGCCTGATCACTCCCTAAAGGCCCTACCTCTCAATGCTACACGCTGGCAACACATGGGTTCAGAGGGAGCACATTCAAACCATGGCACGAGCCCTTCTCCATCCACATTTCGATGAAGGAATGGCAAGGTCACATTGGAGAACAATGTGTGGGAGGTGAGACATCGCTGTGGCCATCTTTTTAGGAAAATGCAATCAGCCATGACTGAGTCAAATAGAATTCACAGGACGCCTTGCAAGCTTCATGATCTGACATGCTGGAGTTGGTTGCAGTGGGGAAAACTGGTTTTGGTTCTCTTGTTTTCCTTGGAACATTACTTTGCATATATGCATGTTTTGGGGTTCAGTGTCTTTGATCTTCCTGTTTACCATTATAACGACTGCAGCTCTTACCCATTAGCTGTGTGGCTTTGGAGGCCAATAAGCTATTCCTCCCAGAGCACTCAACATAGGGCCTGAAGCATGGTACATACCCACAGTTTTCGAGTTCTCTGGGTGTTAAGCACTTAGAATCATCTGTTTGTTTAGTCAGCACACATTTCTCCTGTGCCTTCAGGGGACCAAACACTATGTTTAGGAACTTATCCATCACTTGCACAGTAAACAGATCTGTGGATTTTGTCATTCAACAAACACTGTCTTTGTTCAGTCATTCAACAAACGCTGTTCCAGCATTCACCCTGGGGAAAGAAGGGGCTCTTGGCAGAGGGGGCTGCTCTCCAGCTAATGCTGAGCTCGAGATGCATCAGGCGGAATTCTAACAGCATCGCGTGTTTCATTTTGCCCATTACGACACCATTATATTTTAAAGCTTGTCTTTCTAACTCTCCCATTTTTCTTCTAGACTGCACTCCTGCTCTATGGCTCCAGTTTCTCTAACCATTAGGAAGGTATTATAGTTACTGGAGATTCATCTATCATTTTATGAGCCTCTTTCAAGAGAGGAAATAACAGGTTGTTTCAAGTGCGAAGCGACGGCTCACAAAGCCCCGCCGAACAGGCGTCCTGCTCCCAGGGGATCTGCCAGCCGTGTTTGTCTTTGACACAATAAGCAAAGATCAGAAATGATTACAACAAATGGCAGAGTAAACAATCCACCTGCGACAAAGGGCACCTGTCCCAGTGCCGGAAATTGGATCCACACACAGCGGCCAATGCCGGGCCCTGGCCCTGATGGCTCCATCGCACATCTGAGGGCTGGGGGCAGGGCTGAGGCCCCCCCATCCCTGCCCTAAATGCCTTGGCATCCTGATGCCCAAATCAGGGCACCCTCCAGGGCTCTCCTTACTCTGGCTCCAAAAGCCCCTCATGGTCCTTGGGGCTTTGTCTATTTTGTCCACTGCTTTATTCCCATTGCCTGGAACCATGTCGGGCACACACCAGGCATTCGGTGAGGATTTCTCGGGAGAGGGAAAGAATGCGTGAGTGAATGGGCTGCCCCTGCCCGCCTCCCCAGCTCCATCTCTTGCTTCCCTCTCTTCATAGTTTTCACTCAATTTCTTAAAGTTCTAGCACAGCACCTTTGTTCCTTCCAGGCCTCCTTTGCCCACTCTGCCTCCTCTGCTTGGAATACTCTGTTCCACCTCTTCATGATGAACTCTGTACACCCTTTAAGTCTCAGCTCAGATGCTCCGTCTTCCAAGAAGCCTTCCCTGACCACACTCCCCACCCTGCTCCCTGCCCAGGCCCATCCACTCTTAATGGCACTTTCTCTGGAATATTCCTTTTCATAGCTCCTTGTCTGTGTTCCCCACTAGGATGTAAGCTCTTATTCACTGCTCTGTTCACTGCAGAGACAGCCGGAGACTCATGCTCCCCTTCCACAGTGTAGAGTGGCTGCCCAGCAAGGGGCACTTCCCAACCTCGCTGGCATTCTTGCCACTACCGTCTGCAGTGGTACGTTAGTGGGAGTTTATGTGTCCCTTCTAAGCCGGAGTGGTTAAGTGGGGGCGCCCGATCCTTCATACACTCTTTTTCTCCTGCTTCAACCTGATGCAAAGGATCCAACGAGGGACTCTGAGGAGACACTCATGGAAGCACCATCAATCCCCAAGTCACTGCCTGGCACTGAGCTCCCCAGGAGAGTTGATCAAGGAGAATGTCTGGTTGGATTTTGCCTGTGTGTGAAGTAAACTCTTACTGCGTTAAGCCACTGATGCTTGGGGGATGCTTGTCACAGCAGCTAGCATTGGCAGATCTACTGCTCTATCTCAATAAATATTTGTGGACAGGAGAGTTTCCTGGGCACGCAAGCCACATGCCATGTCTGCACTGCCACCTGGGCCCAGCACCTCCCGGGAGCCCACTGTCTGGCTGCAGAGTAATTTGGGAATCAGTTCACATCGTTGTTAAAAGCATCAATTTGTAGATTAGGTGGACTGAGCCTTGTACCATTGGGAAACATAAAGATTCTTTGCTCATGGATAGAAATGGCATCATTCAACACAGAGCATCTTAATTAAAATAGGCAAATAATGACCTTCGACAAAGCACATTAAATAGAGGAAGTGTGACTCTCTCCCTCAACCCTAGTCCCATTAAGTCCCATAGATGCTACCTCTATCTAGCTTTCCCACTTGTCCCTGCAAAATAGTTCCCTGGGTAGCCTTGAACCAACCCAGTGTTCCTCCCTTTCTCACTTAGAATTCTCAAGAATAACTGTAGAATGTGCTGAGAACATAATGTCCTGAGATGGGAAGGGATTGGCCAGAAGAGCCTGGGCTCAGTTCTAGATCTTCCTTTAGAAACAGGGTGTCCTTCAATGCTTTTGTCCAGTGACTAATGTCACTGTGGGGTATAAAACTGGGGGTGCACTGTGGTGTCCCTGAGCTGCAGGCGGGGCGTGAGTGGTCATGACTCCATCTGCTCTGGGCAGCTTTCCTGAGCCTTGGGGGACCTGCTCACAATGAATCCCACACTTCTGCGTCCCTCACTGCCTGTCTGTAAGTAATAACCCACCCTGTGTGACTTGTGTGTGTGGGAGCTGTGTCCGACTGTTGCACAGTGACCCTGCTCCACAGTCCCCATTTCCATCTCCCCTGCCGGCTGTGGTTCCGTCCTTCTCACCTCTCAACAGAACCACCCATGGACCTCTGGACCAGCCTACTCCCCTCCGTGTTCAGATTTGGCCGACACTCACTTTTACCCACGTTCACCATCTCTAGCATGACAGCTATAAGGCTGCCTAAAACCCAGACTGACTTTACTGCCGCCTGTTCCTTTCAGGGGAGTCCATGCTGGGTACCTAACGTTCAAGGCCTTTCGAGGTGTGGTTCCTGCTTCTCTCTCTTTCACCCCATCTCCTCCGAGTCTCCTTTATTCACACGGTGCTTCAGAGACTCTAAACCCCACTCCCCCATTTGTACCTGGAGAATTTCTGCATCCACGACTTTGCTCATGCTTTTCCTCCTATCAGTGCATGGCTTCAAGGCTCCACCCACATGCCACTGTTTCCAGGCAGCCTACTGGGATTGTCCTCTGAAATCCCATACCCCTTAGCGGTGCCTCTCTTAGCACCTCTCTCAGCCTGGGTGACCCTGCAAGCAGAGCCTGGAGAACAGGCTCGTGTGTGTTTAATTAATCTGGAAAGCAGAGCCAGGGAGCACATGCGAGGATCCGAGGGGACGAGGGATAGCCAACACAAGGACAGGTCACCCAGTGGGCCTCCGTTCGAGGCCTTGAGAAATGAGCCTGAGGATTGTTTGCTGAGGAAATGGAAGGTGGCCCCACAGGTGTCGCCTACTTCCCCTTCTAGGTTGCACTTGTGCATGGCAGTGGTTGCCTCTGATACCACTCGCTGGGACTTCAGAGAAGCCCAGGCGGGAAGTGAGAAGCCTGTGTCGTGGCCTCGATGTAGCTTGGTTACACCTGCAAGAAGCTGACCAGAGTCTGTGCAGAGCTGGTCCCTCAGTGGTGGCTGGAGTGACAAGGATGCTGAGATGTTGTAAAGTGGCATGTGAGAGGCGTCTGACTGCTGGTCCTGTCCTAGTCTACTTGCTATTGCAGTTTTTGTGCACACGTTGTTTTCTTTGTCTCATCTGGGATCTTTGAGCAGGAATCATATTTTCCCCATATCCCCCATGCGTCCTAATATTAATACATAGTAGGGCTCAAATAAATGAATGAATAAAAATATTCAAATGATTGTTTTCCTCTGCAGAGAAAAAACATATAACATACCCAAAGGAAATCCTCCTTCAATGTGAATTATAAAAGAATGGGAGCAGGGTAGCTCTATCCAGAGAAAACCCTGAACAAAACAATGATAATAATATTAATAATAACAGCTAATAGATACATGGGGCTTTGCACATCCCAGGTGGTTTAAGTGCTCTATATAGAGCTTATTTGGCCTTCACGGCAGCTAAATAAAGTAAGCATTTTTCTTTTTCTTCTCAGTTTACAGATGGAGAAATGGAGGCAGAGAGGGTTTATTTAAACTTGCTCAAAGTCCCATGGTTGTGAGTAGAAAAGCTGGAATTTGGCCTGGGTGGTGGTCTGACTCCTGCATCTGGACACCTGGCCACACACCCATTACACAGCCTGGCAGGGAGCCACTGGGGCAGGTAGGGCCACTGCCTGGGACATTCTTACCACTCAAATCCTGAAAGCTGGTAGGGACAGGGGATTTGCTAAAGTTTTCTTTTGCTAAAGCTTCTGATAACAGTCTGCGAATGTATGTTATATTCTTATTAGTTTCTTTTTCTGCCCATAGAGGAGGAACAAAACATGGAGTTTTATCTTCTAAGTATTTCCCCCTTTTTTTTGTTGTTGCAAAAAGGAAAGGAGCATACTGATTTGAACAATAAGCAAAAGATAGTCACAAAAGAAGAAATATAAATAATCAATGAAGAAATAAAAACGTTTTATTTTACGTATAAACCCTAGTGAGTCCTTCCAGGGGTAATTTGGCAATATGTATCAGGAGCCTTAAAAGTTTGCATATGCTTTGATCTAGCAGCTCCTTCTGGAACAGATCCTAAAGAAATAGTCAAGGATGTACGTAGAGATTTAATTATAAGTGTATTTACCAAAACATTGTTGATGGTAGTGAAAAAAACGAGAGCAACTTAAATGTCTGACAATTGGGCTGGTTTATACACCACGGTGGATTCATAGGCAGTCATTAAAAAATAATGTTGTGGAATAATATTTAATGGCTTAGAAAGATGTACATGATAAAGTGTTAAGTGAGAAAAGCTGGTTACAAAACAGACGAATTAGTGAGGGTGATAAGACACTTGCATAAACAACTCAAACAGGAATTGGAGCCTAGCACGGGAGGGGGAAAAGTGCACACTCTGGAACCAGATCATGGATCCAAACCCCAGCTCTGCTTAAAACGAGCTGTGTGAGCTCCGATAAGTGACTCCACTTCTCTGTGCCTTAGCTTCTGTGAAGTGTGGATTCCTAATAGCATTCATCTAAATAAGTCAGCCTAAGCAAAGTGCTCAGAAGCATGCCTAAATACACAGTAAGCAAGATGTGCGTTTGTTATGTAAAAAGTTTTAGTGCCATCAGAAATATAAGGAAAGGCCTGTGGAAAGAGGGGTTCGTTCTCTTGCAGGAGCTGGGAGCCAGCCCCAGAGAGGCAGCAGCACTTGTCTGGATCTTGAACGATGACATGAGTAGAGAAGGAGCAGTTTCTTCCCCAGTGTGTCCCAGGAGGCCAGCTACCAGGCTGGCCCTGAGGGGAAGTGAGTGCGCTGGGCCTGGGCTACACGTGGCTGCTGGGAAACCGCGAGCCTTACCTGGGGAGGTTGGCTCTTGGTCTCGCGCGCAGCTCCCCTTCCCTGCCCTGGCCGGGCCTTCTCTTTGTGAATTGCATTTCCAGTTTTGCCAAGCGGGGCAGCCTTGCCAGGCATGTTTTAGGACAGCAGGGTAAGCTTGTTTTAAGAAATACGCACGCTCTTAAAGAGGTGGATTTTATTAAATAAGATAGTTATGTTTCTACAAAAGGTTCTGCAGAGCCTAAGTTTTGGAAAAACGTTACTCTTACAGAATTCTTGGATTTTAGAGTCCCGAGAGACCATTCAAATGGTGTGATTGATAGATGGAGAAATGACAGCAAGAGACTGGAAAAGTCCTACCCAAGAAAGAGGCCGTGACAGAGCTAGGGCTGAGGTCCAATGTTCCGGACTCCCGGTCAGGTAGGTGAGGCAAAGCTGAAACCTTGGTGCTGGGTCAGGGGAAGTAAAAGGAGACAGATTTTTGGCTCAATATCAGGGGATGAGTGTTTTAACAGGCAAACCTGACCAGAACTGAAGCAACCTAACAGGTAGTGAGCTCTCCATCACCAGGGGCATGAAAGCCAAGGCTGGAGGACGCTTGGAAAACGCTGCAGCAAGATGAGTTGACTTCTGAGTTTTCTTCCAATTCTGAGATTCCACTGTGCCATGAATTTTCATCTTCCCCTTAAAAACTTAATCATCTTAACACTAAAATACAGTAGTTCTCCCTTATCAGCAGCTCTGCCTTTTGTGGTTTCAGTTACCTAGGTCAAATAGAATCCAAAAATATTAAAATGGAAAATTTAGAAATAAGCACTTCATTAGTTTTAAACTGCATGCCATTCTGAGTAGCTATCCTGCTTGGTCCTGCCGGGACGTGCATCGTCCCTGTGGCCAGAGTAGCCATGCAGTATATGACGTTCACCTGCTGGTCACTCGGTAGCCGTCTCGGTTATCCGATCGCGTGTGGTGGTACCGCAGTGCTTGCGTTCCACTCACCCTTATTTCACTTAATAGCCCCAAAGCGCAAGAGTAGTGAGGCTGGCAATTCGGATATGCCAAAGAAAAACTGTAAAGTGCTTCCTTTAAGTGAAAAGGTGAAAGTTCTCCGCTTAATAAGTAAAGAAAAAAATTGTATGCTGAGGTTGCTAAGATCTACTGTAAGAACAAATCTTCTATTCATGAACTTGTAAAGAAGGAAAAAGAAATTCATGCACAGTCCATATAGGGTTTGGTATAATACTATCTGCAGCTTCAGGCATACACTGGGGGGCTTGGAACGTATCCCCAGCAGATAAGGGGGCACTCCTGTATTTCACACGTGCAAAATTTAAAGTAAAAATAATGTAATAGACATTCATACCACACCATCCAGATTTAGGAGGAGGTTAATTGTTGTAGCTTTCTCTTCTTTTTCTAAGGAAAAAAACCTCACAGATACTGCTAAAAGCCCACATGTTTTCTTTCCTCCTCAAAGGTCACCATTAGCTTATACTTTTTAAAAATCACTCCATACCAGTTTTTATAAATTTAATGCATATATGTATAACCACAACAATATGTAGTATTGCTTTTTGTGCTCTTAAAACTGACATCAATTTTATTGTACTGACTGTGTCCTTTTGGAACTGATGTCTCTCATTTAATGTTATGTTTTGAGATTTAGCCATGTTGATGCACGGAAATTTAGTTCATTTATTTCAAAAGCTGTTCATTGTATGAATGAATTGCACTTGATTTACTTGTTCTCTATTCGTGGACATCTAGGTTGCTCCCTAATTTTTCTCTTTTATAATATCTAACAGGGGAATTGCTGGATCATATTATGGGCACACCTTCCACTTTATCAGATATTAACAATTTACTCTTCAAAGTGGCATGCCTGTTTACAGCCTCACCAACAGTGGGAGAGTTCCTGATTCTTCCCGTCCTCCAAAATATATGGTATTATCCATATATATTAGTATCCATATATATTGGTATAATATATGGTACCATATATTGGTAAATATATGGTATTATCCATATATATTGGTATCCATATATATTGGTATTTTGCCAATCTGATAAGCATGAAAAGTTATCTCATTGTAGTTTAAATTTATTTTTTATTCCCTCTTTCTCCTCCCCTCCCCTCCATCCTGTGCACACCAGTCATATAGCACTTCCTAGCACCTCCAGACATCCTAGTTTGTTCCTGACTTTAAAAGAAATGCTTCCAACATTGCACCACTGTGTGTGATATTTGCTATCGGTCTTTGGTAGATTCCATCTTATCAGGTTAAGGTTTTAAGAGATTTCTTAGAAATTATGAATTAATGTTACCGAATTTTACCAAATGCTTTTTCTAAATCTATTGAGGTGATTGCATGATTTTCTACTTTAATTTGTTAATCTGGCGAATTAAAATGATAGATTTTCTTTTCTTTTTGCTTCAGTTCTTTTAAAAATAAAACATCTCAGATATAATTGAAGCCCTGTATGCTCGTAGTCAATCCCATTCTTTTTCTTCCTTCTCCTGAGGCAAATACCACCCTAAATTCAGTGTTTATCATTCTTAGGCATATTTTCATATCATTGCTACATATGTATGTATCATAAAGAATATGTGGTGCTGCCCTGCATGTTTTCAAAGTTTATATAAATGGTGTCTTACTATGCATATTCTATACTTTGCTTTTCCATTTTGATACTTACAGCTCTAGTTCATTTTAACTGCTATATGGCATTGTATGTTACTACATTGCAATTTCTTTCTATTGTTTAGGACACTAAACACTAAAGTTGTTTCTAATTTTTAGTTATTGCAAACAATGACACAGATAAATATTCTTGTAAAATATTCTTTCTGCACAATGCAAAACTGGCCTGTTGGGCCATCAAATATGCTTTTCTTCAAAGTTGTTAAATATGGCTAAATTACTCCGGAAAGCATACTTCTAGAAGTATAATTAGAGATCTGCTTTTCCATATCCTCACCGATACTTGGTGTTCTCAGCCTTTTAATGTTTGCTGGTCTGACAGCTATAAAATGATATTTCATCATTGTTTTAACTTTATTTTCACTAATTTACTAGTGAGACTGAGTCATTCATACATATATATATGTGTGTGTGTTTACCACATTGCTCTTTTCATATCTTTTGCCCCTTTTTCTTATTGAAGACTTTACATATATATATAGTCTTAACTCAAACTAGATTAAAGACTTAAACATAAGATCTGAAACTAGTAGAAGAAAACATAGGGGAAAATCTCCTTGACATTGATCTGGGCAATAATTTTTTGGATATGACCCCCCAAACACAGGCAATGATAGCAGAAATAGACAAATGGGATTGTATCAAAATAAAAAGCTTCTGCAAAGCAAAGGAAACAATTAATAGAGTGAAGAGACAACCCACAGATGGGAGAAAATACTTGCAAATCATACATAAGACAAGGGGCTAATGTCCAAAATATACAAGGAATTCAAACTACTCAATAACAAGAAAACAACCCCATTAAAAAGTGGGCAAAGGATGTGAATAGACATTTCTCAAAAGAATACAAATGACCAACAGATACATGAAAAAAATGCTCAACATCTCTAATCATAAGAGAAATGGAAATTAGAACTACAATGAAGCATCACCTTATACCTATTAGATTGACTATAATGAAAAATATGAAAGATAGTGTTGGTGAGGATAGGGAGAAAAGCAAACCCTTATACACTGTTGGTGGTATTGTAAATTAGTTCAGTCATTTTGGAAAAGAGTATGGAGAGTCCTCAAAAAACTAAAAATAGGATTATTATATGATCTAGCAATCCCACTACTGGGTATATACCCAAAGAAATTGAAATTAGTATATCGAAGAGATGTCTGCATTCCCATAATCATTGCAGCATTATTCACAATAGCCAAGATATAGAAACAACCTAAGTGTCCATTAACAGATAAATGGATTTTTAAAATGTGGTATACTATTCAGCCTTCAAGAAACAAGAAATTCTGTCATTTGCAACAACACGGGTGAACCTAGAGGACATTACTTTATGAGAAATAAGCCAGGCACAGAGACACAAATACTGTATGATCTCACTTATATGCAGAATCTAAAAAAGTCGAACTCACAGAAGTAGAGAGTAGAATGGTGATTACTAGAAGCGGGGAGCAGAGGGGTGGATGGAGAAAGGGGAGACTTTAGTCAATGGTTACAAAGTTCCAGTTAGAAGGAGTAAGTTCTGGTGTTCTATTGAAGTGAGGTGACTACAGTTAATAATAATGTATGTATATTTCAAAATAGCTAAGACAGAGGATTTTAAATATTCTCTCCACAAAGAAATGATAAATATTTGAGGTGATGGATATGCTAAAATATGTATTCTGAATATTAATTATTTGTTGGTCATATCCATTACAAAGATATTCTCTTAGTCTGTGACTAATCTTTTTCTTCTGAGCTTTTAAAATTGTGACATGAAACATACATTCAGAAAAGTGCTTAAGACATAAATGTTCAGTATAATTACAAAGTGAATGCTCCTGGCAGTGACCAAACAACTTAAGATGCAGAAAGTTGCCAGTTCCAGAAGCCCCTCCTGGTCATATTTACTTCCCTGTATCCTGATTTTATTGATCCCCTTCTGCTTTTCAATATAGTTTGCCACCTATGTAGGCATCCTGAAACACTATAGGTTAGTTTTGCCTGCATTTGAGCTTTGTATGTCATTTTGTACTTTTTCTTGTATGTCTTGCTTCTTTGACTTAACATACGCGTGTGAGATTAATCCTTGTGATATGTGGATTAAAGAGTTCATCATTTTCACTGCTGATGGCATTTTATCAAATGAACATTCCACAATTTGTTTATCCATCCTACTGTTGGTTTTTTTTTCTCCCTCTAGTTTTTGAATATTT
The DNA here is from genome assembly GCA_008086735.1 of Cheirogaleus medius. Classification (NCBI taxonomy): domain Eukaryota; kingdom Metazoa; phylum Chordata; class Mammalia; order Primates; family Cheirogaleidae; genus Cheirogaleus; species Cheirogaleus medius. The sequence continues at coordinate 25,276,031 of VBSM01000529.1, forward strand.
CAAACAATGTCACTATAAACATTCTTGTACATGTCTTCAGGCACAAACGTGCATGAGTTTCTCCAGGGACTATAGCTAGGAGAGGAGTTTCTCAATCAGAAGGTATGCTTTATTAGAGAATGCCAAATTATCTTCCTAAGTGACTGTCGTGGCTTGCCTTTCACTTTGCTTATGGTAGCTATTGTTGAACAAAGTTTTAAATTAAAAGTCAAACTTATCAATATTTTTCTTTTCTTACAGTGTTTTGTTTAAGAAATTCCTCTCAATCCTGAAGACATTTTCCTGTTTTTTTCTAAGTATTTTAAAGTTTTGCTTTTTCTATTTAGATTTTTAATCTACCTGGAATTAATTTTTATATAAAAAATATAAGCATCTAGTTTTATTCTTTTCAATAAGGATGGACAATTGTCTCAGTGCCATTTATTAAAGAAGTCATTCTTTCTCTATTGATTTGTAACATAAACTCTGTCATGTATGAAGTTTCCATTTAAGGGTGAATATTTTTATTGAGGAGGGTTTGCTTTCGTTTGCCTTTTTATTTCTTTAATAGATTGATTTATTCAGGTTTCCTATTTCTTCTTGAGCCAATTTTTATATTCTAGAAATATAAAATTCTTTAGGTGTTCAAATTTAAAAACATAAAGCTTATCATATTTTGTTATAATTTTTAAAGTCTCTATTTTAGTTATGTCCTCTTCTTTATTCCTAACTTTGGGTACTTATGCCTTTTTTCTTTGTTCTCCTCTTCCGTCTTGTTGGAAGTATATTCTATTAATATTAGTTTTTTTTTTTAAAGAAATAGCTTGTGTCTTAGTGGATCCTTTCTATTGTTTCCTTGTTTTTACATTTCATTAATTTTTACACTTGATTTTTAACATCTCCTGTCTTCTATCTTGTGTTGTTTACAATCTTTTTATTGGTTCTTGAGTTAAATATAACTTATTTATTTTTTAACTTTATTTTAATTAGTTTATTTGAAGTTACAAATTCTCTTACAATTACTCTTTTAGCTACATAGTTTTAATATGCAAACTTCTATTATGGTCCATGCTAAATATTTGTAATTTTTATTGTGATGTCCTCTTTCACAATGAGTTATTTAGAAATGCATTTTTAAATTTTGAAAATGTTTGTTTTCAATTAATTTTTATGCTTTCTGTCTAACTTAGATGTATTGATATAAGAGAAAATGATCTATATTGCATCTAAATGATATTGCTTCTTTGTTATTTTTTGAGATTTCCTCTGTGTCCTATTATTATATGTGGTCACTTTTTGTAAATAATTCATATGAACTATAAAAGAATGCATTTTCTCTATTCATTGGTTGAAAGCTCCATATACATTAGAAAGCATGTATTGATTAAATTGTTCAAACCTTCTGTAACTTAATAATATTTTGTCTACTTGATATATAGTTTATAATAGAAGTTTGCTAAACTTTCCCACTATGCTTTTATACTGGTCATTTCTTTCTTTCTAATTCTGTTTCTGTATTGTATATTTTGAGGTAGTTTTGTCAGGCACATATAAATTCATTATTTTTATATTTCCTTGGTGGATTGTTTTCTTTATATATGTATATATAATATATATCACCTATAATACATTATATATAAGTTATAGTATATATTAATTATATATGTATATAATATGTCATTATATAATATCATATATAATATAATGTATTATACCTTAAATTTTAGTTTGTTTTATATTAATATTACTATACCAGTTTTTGTTGTTAGTAATTACATGGTGTATCTTTTCCATGTCTTCATTTCAACATTTCTAATTAATTTTGTGTCAGGTGTGTCTCTTGTGTTTTATTGCATCTAAATCTAATCTTATAATCTATTTTAGGAGGTGGACTCATTTATTTATTTATTATTTATTTATGTATTTACATTTGTCTTAACAACAGCCTGAAACAATGCCAGGGCAGTGAGATGAGAGAACAGATAACTGAGGCAAAGGAGAAGCAACTGTAAGGACTTCACACCAAGCCATGAGACAACGCCAGTGCTTGAGAGACACGCTCACTCAGACTCTTGGCACGTCTCCACGCAGGGTGTGCAGACATACTTGTGCCTTGGAGAAGTCCACTGAAGGGAAGAAGGGAGAAGGCATTAATATGCTGGCTCCTTCCTATCTCCTGTCTCTGATTAGTCAAAATTTGCCCCTTGGGGTTTTAACTCTGTTGAACTTCAGGTTGAGTTGTCCGGTTCATGCACTGTACCATAAAGTGCCATTAGAGTGAGAGACGGCAGGGACAAGGGTCAGGGGTCCCCAGCCACAGACCCAGCAGAGTTGACTGTCACTTGGCAGTATCTGTAGAAAGGCAAGAGGCTGCGTGTTCAGGAGACAGGTGAGACAGAGAATTGGATGGTGTGAGCAAGATGCATCTCATATGTTTATTGTAACTGTATGTTTGTACTTATTTTTAACCACCTTATTCTGTGTTTGTGTTTTCTGTTCTTCCTTTTTTTTTCTCCTTTTTTTTGCATTCTGTTGAACTGCAAACATTTTCTACATCCATTCTTTCCCCCATTACCTTTTCCCCTCAACCTACGTGACAGTTTGGAAAACAGACTGTACTTTTAGTTTTATAGTGATTATCCTTGAATTTTTTTTTATTTCAGCATATTATGGGGGTACAAATATTACGGTTATGTATATTGCCCACACCCCCCTCCCCCCTCGAGGCAGAGCCTCAAGCATGACCATACCCCATACGTTGCACATCTTACTCGTTATGATTGTATATACCCATCCCCTCCTCCCCCCTCCCACCCGCCCAACACCCGACAAATGTTATTCCTACATGTCCACTTAGGTGTTGATCTGTTAATACCAATTTGCTGGTGAGTACATGTGGTGCTTGAATTTTTACATGTTGAATTACTTACATATACTTAATTACACTTTTTTTCTGACAGATCTAAGTCATCCAGTATTTCTATCCTCTTCCCAAACGTGACATAGATTTTAACCGTCTTTAGTCACTAACTAAACACTAGTTTTTGTTGTTTCTAATCATACTTTTACCTATTATTAACAAAATACTTGTCTCTTTTTCAGTTCATAGTTAATTAAATTTACTGACATATCTTACTTTCTAGATTATTAGTTTCCCTCTAAATTCACTTTTCTTCTTGCTGAAGTATATCCTTTAAGTTCTTTTTTGTTCCTGTTTTTTAAATAGATATTATCTTTTTAGATTTACAGAAAAAGTTGAGAAGATAGTGTGGAGATTTCCCATATATCCTGAACAGTGTCCCCTATCATTAACCATCTTATATTAGTATGGTACATTTGTTATAATTCAGGAGCCAATATTGATACATTACTATTAACAGGAGTCACACTTTATTCAAATTTCCTTAGTTTGTACCTAATGTCCGGACCCCATCCAGGACATCACACTACATTTTGTTATCACATCCCCTTAAGCTGCTCTTGGCTGTGGCCTTTTCTCCGACTTTCCTTGTTTTTGGTGACTTTGACAGTTTTGAGGAGTGTTGTCAAGTATACTGCAGGATGTCCACTATGGGAACTGGTCTACTATTTTTCTCCTAAGACTGGGGTTATGGGTTATTGGGAGAAAGACCACAGGGATAAAGTGCCAGTTTCTTTTTTTTTTTTTTTTATTTCAGCATATTATGGGGGTACAAATATTACGGTTATGTATATTGCCCACGCCCCCCTCCCCCCTCGAGGCAGAGCCTCAAGCATGACCATACCCCATACGTTGCACATCTCACTCATTATGTTTGTATATACCCATCCCCTTCTCCCCCCTCCCACCTGCCCAACTCCCGACAAATGTTATTCCTACATGTCCACTTAGGTGTTGATCCGTTAGTACCAATTTGCTGGTGAGTACATGTGGTGCTTGTTTTTCCATTCTTGAGATACTTCACTTAGTAGAATGGGTTAGTTTCATTGCTTCATGTCAAGGGAACATAACATACAATTAACATGATTTATGACTGTTGATGTTGGCCTTGATCACCCAGCTGAGGTAGTGTTTGTCAGGTTTCTCCACTGTAAAGTTATTCTCCCCCACCCTGTCCACAGTGTACTGTTTGGAAGGAAGTTGCTAAGTGCGGCCCACACTTAAGGAGTGGGAAGCTATACTCACTCTCCTTGAGGGTGGAGTCTCGACATAAATTATTGGAAATTCTTCTGCAGGGAAGATTTGTCTCTGATCAATCATTTATTAATTATTCAATCACTTATTTATGTAAGTATGGACTCAGAAATATTTATTTTGTACTTTGGATTATAATCTAATACTACCTTATTTATTTTGTGGTTCCAATTGTTTCAGCTTTGGCCATCGGGAGCTTTTTCTGTTGGCTCTGGTCCTTCTTCGATACACCTCCATCAACGGGTTGTCATAAAGTATGAAAGAAGCTCTAGATTCATCTTGTATATTTCCTGCCCCAGTCCTAGAATCAGCCATATCTCCAAGGATTTCCGCTTCCTTTTATTGAAGGACGGTATTAGAAACCAAGATTTGGGCATTAGGTGTGCTTGGTGCTACTGCAGTGTCATTTCTTTTAGGCCCTCTTGGCTGATAGAGCAAAAATACGTGTGCTTATACTAACCCATGTATATATGCATAAGTATTAATTTGGGTTCTTCAGAGAAACAGATCCAACAATAAATATGTATATTTACTATAAGGAATTGGCTCACATAATTACAGAAGCTGAGAAGGCCAAGATCTGCAGTTAGCAAGCTGGAAACCCAGGAGAGCTGATGGTTTCAGTCCAACTTTGAGTCCGAGTCTGAAGGAAGGAGAAGACCATTGTCCTAGTTTGAAGATAGGCAGAGAGAAAGAATTCTTTCTTATTCAGCATTTTATTCTATTTAGGCCTTCAACAGATTGGATGAGGCCCACACACATTGGGGAGAACAATCTGCTTCACTCAGTCTATCAATGCAAATGTTAATCTCATCTAGAAATACCCTCACAGGCACACTCAGAAATAGGGTTTAGCCAAATGTCTGGGCACCCCATGATCCAGTCAAGTTGAGACACATAAAATTAACCATCACAAAAATGTCTATAAATATTATTGTGATTAACCATTGGTATCTATATTAAGCTAACCAAATGTTCATACTGATACCTCCAACTCTAATCCGTGGCTTATTCTGGCCGCCTCCTTTTAGCTGTAAACTCTCACTCCAGCAGTGAGAAACCTGGCTTCCAACGTCCACCATCCGCTTACTTAGTTGACCAATTCCAACATATATGTGTGGTGGTATCGGAATTGTTAACCCATATCCCTGGGAAATAATAACTGTATCAAGTAGAGTGCTTAACTGCAGTTCCTTTTGCCTTTAGTCTTATGGACTCTACTAATTTCCAAAGTTACTTAGCTCAACACCTTGTTCCCCCAGTCCCTTCAGAGAGACTGTTTTGTATATTAGCAATACTGGTAGATTCTCTTGCAACAGTCTGCATTCCTTCCTGGGATGGCCAACTCCTAACGGACTTTTTAAAGCTCGCATACATTAAGTTTCACTCTTTGTGCTGTAAAGTTTTGTAAGTTTGACAAAGGTGTATTGCAATGTACCCACCATAATGGTATCATATGGTGTTGCTGCTCTGACGTAGTCCCCACGCTTTTCCTATTTTGTGCTCCCCACTGTCCCCAAGCTCCTGGCAAACACGGATCAGTTTACTATCTGTAGAGTGTTGCCTTTTCCAGAATGTCATATATTAATAATTAGAATCATACACTATATAGTCTTTTCATAGTGTCATCTTTCATTTAGTTATGTGCACTTAAGTTTAATCCAAATCTTTTTGTGGCTTGATTTTGGTTGTTTTTGGAGACTATGAGTAAAACTTCTATAAAGATTCTCATGAAGGTTTTTGTGGGATCACACATTTTCAAATCAAGTGAATAAATACGTGGGAGTGTGATCGCTGGATTGTGCGGTAAGGCTATGTTTAGCTTTGTAAGACATTGCCCAACTGTCTTCTAAAGTGGCTGCACCATTTTACATTCTCACCATCAGTGAGTGATAGTTTCTGTTGCTCCACATCCTCACCAACATTTGGTATTGTCAGTTTTTTAAAATCTAATTTTAGCCATTATAGTAAGTGTATAGCGGCATACCGTTATTGTTTTAATTTGCAATTCTTTGGTGACAAATGATGTTGAATGTATTTTCATACATTTATTTTTTATTTGTATATCTTCTTTGGTGAGGTGTCTGTTCAGAGTTTTGCCATTTTTTTTAAACTAGGTTGGTTTTTTACTGCTAAGCTTTAAGAGGTTTTTTTTTTTTTGGCATATTTTGGATATACAGCCTGTGTTTTGTAAATATTTTCTTCTGGTCTATGACTTGTCTTTGAATACTCTAAACAGTATCTTTCACAGAACAGAATTTTTTAATTTTAATAAAGTTTAATATATCAATTTTTTCTCTCATGGTGTGATTGATATTGTAAAATATATATTTGATCTTTAACCCCTTTTTCTGACATACAACTCCTAAAATCCTTAGAATCTCCAAAATGATATCTTTTTGTATGCTAACGATTGACTAATGGTTGGCAGCCCGTATGCAGCTTTAGGATGGGGGCTGGTCACCAGAAAGACCAAGGCATAATTAAAGGGTTGGGACTTTCAGCCTCCCCCTACCACCTCCAGGGAGGGGAGAAGGGCTGCAGGTTAAGTTGATCATCAATGGCCAATGCTTCAATCAATTATGAAGTTTCCATGAAAACCCCAAAGGACTGGATTTGGAAAGCTTCCAAATAGCTGAATACCGGGAGGTTCCTGGAGGGTGGCACACCCAGGGAAGTCATGGAAGCTCTAACCCCTTTCCCCCATACCTTCCCTTATGCATCTCCTCATCTGTATCCTTTTAAATATCCTTTATAATAAACTGGTAAACATTCAGTGTTTCCCTGTGTTCTTTGAGTCACTCTAGCAAATTAATCAAACCTAAAGAGGGGGTCATGGGAACCCCAGCTTGAAGTTGGTCAAACAGAGGTTCTGGAGGCCTGGACTTGCAATAGGCATCTGAAATGGGGGCAGTCTTGTGGGACTGAGCCTCAGCCTGTGGGATCATATGCTATCTCCAGGGAGATAGCATGAGAATTGAATTGGAGGAACCCCGCTGGTGTCTGCTACAGAATTGGTTGCTTGCCTGGTGCATGGGGAAAACCGCCCACACATTTGGTCACAAAAGTCTTCTGTATTGATTGGTTGTGTCAAGTGGGAAATAGAAAAAAATACAGTTTGTGTGTTTTTCTCACTGACACATGGATTGTGCTTTTGGTGTGGTTTCTAAAATTTTATTCTCAAACCCAATGTCACAGATTTTGTCTTATTTTTTCCTAGAAATTTCATAGCATTGTATTTTATATTTAGGGTTATGATCCATTTTAAGTTAATTTTTCTGTAAGGTGTAAGGTCTGAATCTAGATTTTTTTTTTTTCCATTTGGAAATCCAGTTGTTCCAGCACCATTTATTGAAAAAACTATCCTTTCTCCATTGAATTACTTTTGCTTCCTTTGTCAAAGATCAGTTGACTACATTTGTGTGGGTTTATTTCTTGGCTCTCTATTCTTTCCCAGTGATCTATCAATTCTTTTGTCAATATCAACTATCTTAATTAATATAAATTTAGGGTAAGTCCTGAAATTGAGTTGTGTGTCCCCAAACTGTGTTCTTCTTCATGTGTTGGCTGTTTTGGGTCTTTTGTCTTTCCATATAAACTTTAGGACCAGTTTGTTGATATCCACAAAATAGCTTTATGGGATCGTGATTGATATTGTTTTGAATCTATAGATCAAGTTGGGAAGAATTGACATCTTAGCAATTCTGAGTCTTGTTATCCATGAACATGTAATATCTTTTCATTTATTTAGATCTTCTTTGATTTCCTTCATTAGAATTTTTTAGCTTTCCTTATACAGATTTTGTACATATTTTGTTAGGTTTATATCTATGTATTTAATTTTGCATGCTATTATAAATTATACTATATTTAAAATTTTAAATTTCAATTATTCACTATTAACATATATACATATATATGTTTTATATCTATATCTATACATATATATGTTGTGTGTGTATATATATATATATAATGTCTTTTCTATATTAGTCTTATATCCTGTAACCTTGCTATAACTATTTAATAATTCTAGATTTTTTTCATTGTTGATTCTTTGGAATTTTCCATGTAGACAATCATATCATCGGCAAAGATAGTTTTATTTCTTTTTTCCCAATTTATATACATTTTATTTCCTTTTCTTGTCTTGTTGCATAAGCTAGGAATTCTATTCAATTTTGAATAAGTGTGATGAGAGGGGACATCCTTGCCTTTTTCCCAATCTTAGGGGAAAACATCTATTTTTGCACCATTGAGTATGATGTTAACTATAGATTTTGTGTAGTTTTTTTTTTTAAATCACGTTGAGGAAGTTCTTCTCTATTTCCAATTAGCTCAATTTTTAAAAAATCATCAATGAATGTCAGCTTTTGTCAAAAGTTTTATCTGTATCCATTGATATCAATGATCATATGATTTTTCTTCTTTATTCTGTTGGTGGACTGGATTACATTAATTGATTTTTGAATGTTGAACCACCTTGTACACCTGAAGTAGATCCTACTTGGTTGTGGTATATAATTCTTTTTACACATTGTTGGATTTAATTTCTTAATATTTTGCTGAGGATTTTTGCATCTATGTTCATGAGAGATATTGGTCTATAGTTTTTCTTTCTTGTAATATCTTTATCCAATTTTGGTATTGGGGTAATGCTGGCCTCATAGAATGAGTTAAGAGGTGTTACCTCAGCTGCTATTTTCTGGAAAAGACTGTGTGAAGAATGATATTATTTCTTTCTTAAATGTTTGGTAGAATTCAGCAGTAAAACCACCTGAAACTGGTACCTTCATTTTTGGAAGGATATTAATTACTTATTTAAGTTATTTAATTGATATAGGCTTATTCAGCTTACCAGTTTCTCCTTTTGTGAACTTCGGCAGCTCATATTGTTAAGAGGATTTTTCCACTTCATCTAAGTTATAAAATTTGTGGTCATAGAGTTGTTCATAATATTCCTTTATTGTCCTTTTGATGTCCATGGGATCAATAGTGATGACTGCTCTTTTATTTCTAATATTCGTAATTTATATCATCTCTCTTTTTTTCTTAATTAGCCTGGCTGGAGCTTTATTAATTTTACTGGTCTTTTCAAAGAAGCAGCATTTGGTTTTGTTGATTTTTCTGTTTTCCTGCTTTCAGTTTCACTGATTTCTGCTCTAATTTTTACTTATTTTCTCATGCTTACTTTGGGCTTAAGCTTGATCTTCTTCCTCTAGTTTCCTAAGGTGTAAGTTTAGATGATTGACTTTTAGATCTTTCTTCTTTTCTAATATGTGCATCCACTGCTATAAATTTTCCTCTAAGCACTGCTTGCACTGCAACCTACAAATTTTAAGTTGTGTTTTCATTTTCATTTGATTCAAAATAGCTTTTAATTCTTTCAAAAGATTTCTTCTTTGACCCATGTATTATTTAGGAGTGTGTTGTTTAATCTCCAAGTATTTGAGGACTTTCCAGCTATTTTACTGATATTGATTTCTAGTTTCATTATATTGTGGTCTGAGAGCCACAATACATGATTTTTATTATAGACATTATATTATTTCTATTATATTATATGATTTCTATTCTTTTAAATTTGTTAAAAGTGTGTTTCATGACTCAGAATGTGTTCTATCTCAGTGAATGTTCCGTGTGAGCTTGTATTCCGCTGTTGTTGAATGAATTAGTTGATAGATATCAATCATATCTAGCTGATTGATGTTATGTTGAGTTCAATTATGTCCTTACTGATTTTCTGCCTGCTTGATCAATTAGTGAAAGAGGGATGTTGAAGCCTCAACTGTAATAATGGATTTGTCTATTTCTTCTGGCACTTATATTGGTTTTTGTCTCATGTATTTTGATGCACTGTTGTTAAGCTCATACATATTAAGGGCTTTTATTTCTTCTCCAGTTTTATATTTTTTTCATGTTTTTTATTTTTTATTTTTTTTATTTCAGCATATATGGGGGTACAAATGTTAAGGTTACATATATTTCCCTTGCCCGCCCCCCCGAGTCAGAGCTTCATGCATGTCCATCCCCTAGATGGTGCGCATCGCACTCATTATGTATGTATATGCCCATCCCCTCCTCCCCCTTCCCATCTGCCCAATGCCCAATAAATGTTAGTCCTTTATGTCCACTTAGGTGTTGATCAGTGAAACCAATTTGCTAGTGAGTACATGTGGTGCTTATTTTTCCTTCTTCTCCGGTTTTAATTGAGCATTTTATATAATTCCATTTTCTCTCCTCTATTAGCATATTAAATATGCTATTTTTTAAAATTTAAGTGGTTTCCTAGAGTTTGCAATATGCATTTACAACTGGTCAATGTCCACTCTCAAATAGCACTATACTACTTCAAAGGTAGTAAAGGTACCTTGTAAGAGAGTATTCCCAACTCCTCCCTCTTGTCCCCTGTTACATGGCTGTCATTGATTTTACTTATTTATAGGCTATAATTACCTAATATGTAGTTACTATTATTACTTTGAATAAACAGTTGTTTATTAGGTCAATTAACAATTAGAAAAATAAAATACCTTATTTTACCTTCATTTATTTCTTCTCTGATGCTCTTTCTTTCTCTATTAAAATTTAATTTTCTTAGCTACATTATTTTTTCCTCTTCCTAAAAAGTTTCCTTAAGTATTTTCTGCAAAGCAAGTGTACTGGTGAGATGAATTTTCTCAGATTTTGTTTGTTTGAGAAAGTATTTCTTCTTCACTTTGGAAGGATAATGCCATTGGATATAGAATTCTAAACTGGTGATCTTTTTCCTTCAACAGTTGAAATATTTTCCTCCATTTTCTTCTAGCTTGCATGGTTTATGATGAGAAGTCCAACGTAATTCTTATCCTTCTTCCTCTATAGGTAAAGTATTTTTTTCCTCTCCTGCTTTCAAGACTTTGCCTTTGTCTTTGGTTTTCTGCAGTTTGAATAGGATATGTCTAGGTGTAGATTTTTTTTGGTATTCATTCTGCTTGTTGTTCTCTGAGGTTCCTGGAGCTATGTTTTGCTGTCATTAATTTTGGAAAATTCCTAGCCATTACTACTTGAAATATTTCTTCTGTTCTGTTTCCTCTTTTTTATCCTTCTGGTATTCTAATTACATGTATGTCACACAGTTCTTAGATATTCTAGTCTCTTTTTCATTCCTTTTTTTTTCTCTTTGCATTTCAGTTTGGGAAGTGTCCATCAACATATTTTCAATCTCAGTGGTTCTTTTCTTGGTCATATCTAGTTTGAGGATAAGCCCATGAAAGACATTCTTCATTTCTGTTACAATGTTTTTCATTTCTAGCATTTTCTTTTGACACTTTCTTAGAGTTTTCATCTCTCTGCTTATGTTACCCATCTGTTCTTTCATGTTGTTTACTTTTTCCATTCTCAGTCTGATAATTCCAGAATTTCTGCCATATCTGAGTTCTGATGATTGCTGTTTCTTCTGATAATATTTTTTTCTTAATTTTTATTATGCCTTGTAATTTTTTGTTGAAAGTGAGATATGATGTATCAGGTAATAAAAACTGAGGTAAATAGGCCTTTAGTGTGAGGTTTTATGTTAATCTGGCTAGAAGTTTGGCTGTGTTTAAAGTTTACTGTAGCTGTATGTGTCAAAGGCTTCAATTTCCTCTAGTGTCCTTGTTTTTTTTTGCCTTACCTGTTGCCTTTAGACTTCCCTAAAAACTCCTTCTTAAATAGAGTCTGAGACTTGCAGCTGTTTTAGCTGTAACCCACTGTTATTATACTGGACCCCTGTTGATGTGGTAGTCAGGTGCAGGGTGAGGATTATTGGGTTCTATAATCCTATGATTAAGTTTCAGTTTTTTAATGGGCATGTGTCACTGAACTGTGACATTCACAGTGTTTCTCAGTTGGTTTTTTTTTTCCCCCTTTAGATGAGATGGGAAGTCTAAAGGCAGCTGGAGTTAGATAATTACTTTCCCTACATCAGATAAAGCTCTGGTAAAGTCTTTTCCATTGATGACTGGGCCATCCCCAGAGGGAGGATGCTCTGGGTACACTTCAAAGTAGTTACTTTTCCTTTACCCTTTCCAGAAACATGGGATTTTAAATTTTTTTATTTTTTACTCTTCTCTGTGATAACTTGATAGGGTTCCCAGAGGTTAAACTGATGAAAGTCCAAGACCCTCAAGACTGCAGCTCTGAGGAGTTTCTTACTCTCACACTAGTCTACACTCCACCTCTAGCAATTTATCAAAGTTTCTGTTTAAGGGTTCCTACCACTTTATGGATCCAACACCCTCTGCTCTGGGTAAGCTGATCTTAGCTGTGAGTCTTTGTGTTCAACTGTGTCTCCAGATTTTGGAATGTTGATTTGTCCTGTGACCTCAATTCTCTAATAGTTCCAAGAAAAGTTATTGTTTTTCAGTTTGTTCATCATTTTTGTTATCATAAGGATGGGATTTCTGCCTTTGCATGTCAGAGATAGAACTGTAAGTCTCTGATAGTTCTTTTAATGAGTTAGGAAGCTCATAGTCTTTGTATTCTGAAAAAAACCTCCCCGCCCCTCTCATTTGGAATGCCAGTTTATCTGGGTATAAAATTTAAGATAGTCAGCTATTTTCATTTAGCACTTTGAAGCTTCTGCTTTACTTTCTTCTTGCCATCTATTGTTGCTGCTGAGAATTTTCCTATCAATTTAGTATCATTCTTTTGTAAATTATCTGTCTTTTCTTCTGGTAGCTTTTAAGATTTTATTTTTTTCTTTGATACTTTACAGGCTTTCTATGATATCTCTCCAGGTATAAAATTATCTTCATTTAATCTATTTTTGATATAATGAATTATATCTTTTTTAATTCCAAAAAATTCTCAGTTTTGATAGTTTAAATGTTGCATTTCTATCATTATTTCCATTCCATTTTTCTGAAGCTCCATTAGACTAATATTAGCTTCTTAATCTATCCTCCATGTTGCTAAACTGCTCTTTCACACTTTCAAATCTATTTGTTCTTTGTTCTTGGAAAATTCTTTTTCATCATTTGTCACTGATTCTCTATTTATGTTCATTTTAGCTTTTATCCCATTATGCTGCTTTTGTTAATGAGAAAGTTGTTCTATTGACCCTAAATCTTCCTGCAGTCCTGGTCTGTCCTCTGAAGACATCCATTCAAATTGGCCTCCAAAAGTTGGATATTTGAATCCAGAGATAACAGCTTCTCTTTTTCTTTAGGTTAAACATCACAATTAAAGGTCATTGTGGATGTAAGTAGGTCACAATGAATACTATTATTCACTATGTAATGATCTCTTACAATATAGTAATGGGAAATTTGAAAAGCAGATGCATATTTAAATTTTAATTAATAATTCCAAAAGTGCTCATTGGGAACCTGTTTAGGTGTTGGGCATGGAGTGGGATTCTTGTATAAGCAGAGGGCAGGGAATGAGCTTCCCAGTTAATTGCCTCTCTGTTTATCGAGAGTGCCTTGTTTAAATAAAACCACAGATATAAAAACCCTAGCTTATATGATGTCTATCTGAAAGGAGTCTATTGGCATCTTACAAAGAGATTTCATATAAGTAGCTTGGAAACTCCCTTGGCGTATGTAGATGAACTCTATGTGATTCATCTGGGTTTCATTCATTTATTAAACAATACTTTATTATATGTTCACTTTGTGTTAATATCTTTCCAAGTACAGGAGCTATACTGGGTATCAAGTCATGGTTTCTGCTTTCAAGGAGCTTACAGACTAGTGGGAGGACACAGATAAGCAAAGAGGCATAAAATACAATGTGGCAAGTGTTATCAAGAGGCTTCCATGGGAAAGGACATGAACCAAACTATGGGGGTAAGAATGTCTTCTCTGAGAACGAGACATCTGGGCTGAGATTTGAAGCACAAGGACTAATCAGGTAATAGAGGTGGTATGAGGGAATATTTCCAGCAGAAGAAATAGCATATGTGAATGCGTGAGAGTGAAGTCATGATGCTACTTAAAGAATTGAAAGAAATAGAGAACACAGCATTCACACAAGAGACAGGGGAGAGTTGAGGCTGGAAAGCTACACAGTGGCAAGGTCTTGCAAGGTGCTGTAAGTAACGTGAAGATGTTTGGGCACTGTGGAGCCACTGAAGAGGTATGAGCAAGGGAGTGACATTAATAGATTTTATTTTTTGAATAGCCCTTCAGACTTTTGTAGGTGGTTGAAATGACAACAACTTGCTAAGTATGGAGATATGGGAGGGGGCTGGATTAGTGAGGGAGAAGCAGGAGTTGAGGGTGACTGCCAGGTTTCAGGTATGGGTGATTGGGCGCATGGTGGGGAAAAGGAAAATAACAGGAGGATCAGATTTGGTGAGGATGAGCGTTAGTTTGTTTTTAGGTTGATGACCTATGGAACAGCCAAGTGGATATATGCATGGAGAGCTGTATTTATGGGTTTGGAGCTCAGGAGAATAATCTTGACTGGAGATTTAGATTTGGAAACCATCTATTTATATAGATCTATAGTTGTTAACATTGCTCATGATGGGTTATCTATCAGAACATCTGGGGGAAATCTTTTAGAATTACCACAGCACCTTTCAGGATCTGATATATACTTCACTGCCACTCAAGAAGAGTTTTTCTCTCCCTCTCCCCCAATTCCTAACTTTAAGGTATTGTCCCGTGGAGCCACTGCTCCTGATGGTTCTTCAGCTGTGTTAGGATAGGTGAAAAGTGGTTGAGATGGTGAGAAGGGATGTGACTGTCTAGGCAGAATGCACAGAGGAGTGGCAACACCCTGAAGACCCTCTATTTTCAGATTCCTATGCAACATTTTAGTGGCATTCCAATTGTATAAAATGTGAGTCAGGTGCACCCTCAGGGACCACCCAGCAGAGGTGATTTTCAGCCCCTTTATGTAGAGCTACAGAAGGTCAGACTTAGCTCTAGATCAGAGATAGGAGGAATACATGGCCTTACCCCAAAAGTGAGTCTGGATTTAGTTTTATTCCCATTGACTACCACTCCAAACATTTGTTGACTCATTCACTGTGGTAGACTGTTTACACCAATAGCCTGAATTAATGGCCTCCCTGTTATCTGAATCCTTTGCCCTATAACTTTGTAGTCCCCTCCTGTTCTTCCTCTGGGCTTGACCATATGACTTGCTATGCAAACATCATATAATGTGATGTTTGCAAATGTGATACAGGCAGAGGCTGGAACAGTGCTTGTAGGTTTCCACATCCTCTCTTGCACCCCTGCCTTCCGCATGACAGCTAGCTCTCTCTTGGACCCCTACTGCTGACATGATCAGGCTATCTGGATGGAAGGATGTGAAAGAAACATGGAAGAGAGCTGTGTTGTTCCAGATGAGGCCATTCTAAACTATCTGGCCCCAGCCCACTTCCAATTCATGGTAGATACATGAGCAAACCCAGCCAAGATCACTCAAGCCTGGCCAAGATTGGCAGAAAGTGGACTCAAATCAACAGAAAACCTAGCTGACCTGTAGACTTACGAGCAATAATAAATGGTCGGCTTTTTAAGCCTCAAAGTTTTGGGATGCTTTGTTATGCAGCAAGAACTAACTGATACAGAAACTGTAGCTAACTGATGCTCAGTCATTCAGTATTCCTCTGTAGAGCTCATTCTTTGATCCTGTGGGCTGTGGAGAGCTCTGTGCAGACTTTTCCTACCTGCCAACATACTGCTTCTATTGGTGTGACCAAGATTCTACTTCTGTGTCCAGAACTTTATATTCCTGCTGGGACTACACCTACCCTTGCATCCCATTGGCTTGATTGGGCTCGTGATCCCTGCTAAGTTTTTTCAGCTCCCCACTTGCTGGGTTGTTTCTTTGATTGGATGAATCACGTGTAATCACTATACCTCACCTAGAGCATTTCTTATCATCCAAGTGTCCATTGCTGGTCACACTGGACCTGCTTGGGTATGGACACTGACTTGAAGTATGCACATATTCATTGCCTTCATTTGGACACCACATTAACAACTGGATGAAGAATTATCCTGATTAGGTGGCTTAAACAGCAATTTACATTCTCACAGTTCTGGAGGCTGGAAGTCCAAGATCAAGCTGTCGGCAGGGTTGATTTCTTCTGAGGCCACTCTCCCGGGCTTGTAGATGGCCACCTTTTCCCTGTGTCTTCTCATCGCCTTCCCTCTGTGTGTGTCTGTGTCCTAGTTTTCTCTTCTTATAAAGACACCAGTCATAGTGGATTAGGGCCCATCCTAATAACCTCATTTTAACTTAATTTCGTCTTTAAATACCCTATCTCCAAAAACAGTCACCTTTGGAGGTGCTGGAGGTTAGGACTTCAACATGTGAATTCTGAGGGGACACAATTTAGCCCATAACACTCCCCAACTCACCATCATGCTCAAACTAGCTTTCTTTGTCCCCCTGTCTGGGGTATCTGAGGTCTAAGCATGGTAGGCCTCCAAGTCCCCTGAACTCTGATAGCTGTGCTTACAGGAATATTGTCCTTTACATATAGTCTCCTGGTCATCGCAGTTTTGAGGTGATAATGCTCAGTTCTCATTTATATCTAACTGGCTGTCACACTTGCTAGCAGTAATAGTTCTGGTACAATTTGCTCACTGAAATGAAAAGGCATGAGTCACGGGAATATAAACTGGTAGGACAAAATCCACAGAGGCACTCCCCAGGGATGCAGTAGCAGCTCCTCCCACATTCAGCCTGTGGAAGGCCAGGCCCCAGGTGGCACATGCTTGCAGGTGGTGCTGCAGGGGGCAGGGTCTATGTCGGTCCTAGAGGAGCCACAGTTTTCTCAGATGAGAGGAAGCCAACACCCAGGAAGCAGCATGGCATCGCAGAAAGGGCTTTGAAATGAGGCAGAACTACGTTTGATCCTGACTCCACCAGCTGCTACGTATGACCTTGGGTAAGCCGTTAAACCTTTTTGGACCTGGGTTTCCTTATCTGTAAAACAGGGAGTGTACCCTCTACCTCCCAGAGCTGGTATAAGGGCGAGTGGTGTCAAGCTCTGTGCCTGACCCCTATCAGGGACCCAGTATGTGTGCTGGCTGAAAGGACAGTGACTCTGAGCTGGGAAGGTAGGAGGAGGGGCCCATCTGAAACTTTTGGGGGATACTAACATCTCATGGAGTAGTTGAATAACATCAGTCTGAAAGCCCATTCAGAATTTCCTCTTCCTTTAAGTTCCCCCTATGTGCATGTACTCATGTGTACACATACACATGTGGATACACAAGATGCATACAAACAAGAAAGCACCATCCACAGGCTATGGACACACACACGTGCATACACACATCACACACAACCATGCACACAGGAACTTGCACGTCCCCAAGCTGTCGCTCTACTACAGCCAGACACATATACACGAGTGTGCACACACAAACACAAGTTTGCAGACACACACTCCCAGGCCCAGTTCACGGTGGCTGCCTCGCTCCAATACATGAGAATGTGAATTCCCCACAATATGGTTTCCAATCACAGGTCTTGTTTCCCCTCAACGTATCTAAAATTAAATACGAAGAGGGGAGAAACCCAAGCTGGGAGTAGGAGGCCGTACGTACAGATTGCAGTCACCGCACAATGTTGCTGGTTGAAAGGAATGGATGTTGAGAGTTGAATGTTAAAAATTGTGTTGAATTAGATAAGAAAATCCCGTGTAGACTTTGTTAATGATTCATAATCAGCTAATAAGCTCATCTTGAGGAGAATAATGATCCGCGGACCTGTTGGCTCGTTTATCACTGTGTTTTACAACATTGGCAAAGAAACTAATTAAATCCCCGCATCATTACAGAGAATCCCTTTTAATAGAGATACAATGATGCACTAGAGGCTACAGATTACACTGCAAATTGTACCAGGAGATTTTGGACAGCGGGTTTTAATTAACATGTGAGCCAGAAGCAGCTCGTTTAAATAATAACCGGCGCTAGAACCATCTGCAAGTAGGAGCCAGGCAGGAGGAGGAGGTGGGGACTCAGGCTGGGAGGATAGGAGAGTGCTGGCTAGGGTAAGAGGGTGTTTCAGCATTAGGGATCCAGGGTGAGGGGAGAAACTGAGGCAGGGCTCAGTTCCAGAAGGTGAGGGGGAAACAAAAGCTGGGATGTGTCAGGGTCGAGGATGAGACCAGGTGAAGGAGTGCAGCTGTCACTGGGGAGGTTGGAAGCCAAGTCCATACTGATGAATCTCTCATTGTATGCTCGGAAAGACAAAACCAAGAGAGACCATGCTATGAACTAGTATCTCCCACGAACCACTGCCTGGTGTGAGTTCTGTGTCTTGGCGTGGAAGTCAGTTCAGCAAGTTGCTGAGACCTGCTGAAAGGCAGGCTAGCAGGTGTCCCAGGAGGGACCCAATGCTCTAGTTTCTGCCTTAAGTGGCACAGCATCGACCCTTTGGTAACTGGAGTCCAAGGCTTTTCTTCCATGATCTTCTGCAGTCTGGCTTTCAAAGGGAAACTTCAGCCAGTAGGCCAGCAGACAGACAGAAGGGCCGGTGGGCAAGAAGGCAGATGACTGAGGGATGAAGCAGGAAGCTGATGGCCATGAGTTGCACACACGTTCTTGGAAATGAGTTTTTGGCAAACACAGGGTGAACTTTATGCCTTTAAGGCAAATGTTCATCTTCCTGGGAGGCCTAAAGGCTCTCCCATAGGGCTGTTCCTGCTAAGCTGAACTTCCTGAGGGCACCGGCCTGTCTGGGGACTGCCTGGGTCACACGGCAACTGCTTGGCCTTAGCTTAGCTGCTTGTCATTAATTTTCCTGGTGCTGCTCTGTTCCCTCCTCAGAATCCACGTTTTCCTCCCCAGGCGGAGGCTCAACGCTGAGGTGGCCTGTGCCACAGGCGGCGTCACAGCCTTCAGAGAGGCTTTTCTGACAGTGTGGGGAAGATCAAGTCTCTGCACAGGCAAGAGGTGGGAAGGAGTTCTCTCCGAGTTCATGTCCCTTTCTTGGAGAAAACAAGCTGAAGGCTTCCCCCACCGAGGCTTGTATATTATTATTTTTTAAAGATCAGCAGCAAAATGATTTATAAAACCTTGGAAGCAGATTTAGTGTAAAGCCTCAAAGAACAATAGCACATTGTGCACTGAGACTCCCACCTGATGTTCTGCCAAAGGCGTGATACAGGCATCTTGGAGATGGAGCTGCACCCGACAGTCACTTCCCAGCCTGCACTTCTCCTGGGCTCCCATGGCAACACCCGAGGATCAGCCCAGCATCCTGCTAGCATCGCCAGGCAGCACCCACCCTGTGCCCAGGCCCCAGGACCACCCTGGGGCTGGGACGCTGTGTTGGAGGTACTGCTGACACCATGCACACAGGCTTCCCGAGCCAAACTCACCCCCACTATACATGCACGCACACACATGCACAGGTACATGCATAAGCACACGCATGTTAAGCCCTCTCACCATCTTTCCACTCTCGAGGCTGAGAGCTCTGAGTCCCTGGGCCCTCCTCCTCCTCTCTCCCTAGCCTGTCTGGGTCAGTGGCCACATGGCCCATGTTCTTCCCCTCTTCTCTGTCTCCTCACACTCAGTTGGGTCTTTATCCCATGGTTGCAGAGGAAATGGCAGTGAGATTGGGAGGAAGGTGGATGCTGCATAGTTCAACCTTCTCACTTTACAGATGAAGAGAGAGGAGGTTGCATATTAGAGCAGGAAGTGACCAGTTATCATGCATGTCACAGTGGGGAGCAGGACCAAGTGCTAGAGTTTGCCTCTTCCCAGGCAGGTGTCATTCCACTGTGCAAAAAGATGGTCTCTGGTTACCCATTCTGCTGCCTTTCTGGGACTTCTCAACGAAACCAGCACAATTGCTTCCTATCTGGTTTCTGCCTCTGTCCCAGCTCCTCCAGCAGATCTGGCTCCTGCCACGGTCCCATCACCTCCATGCTCTGAAGCTGTCAGAGCCTCCAACATTGCCTCTGTAGTGAGTCAGGTCCAAGGACTTCCGATCTGGAGGGACTTTCAAGGTTAGCTGATCAAACTTCTCATTTTGATGAAGAGGAAGTTGAGGCTCTGAGAGGTTGGGGTGGGCATGGATGAAGGAACTTGACCAGTGATCTGACTCTTGGGAAAACCAGCAAAAATGCTCAGTCCCCCAAACAGGCTTTGCAGCATTCTTACAAAGCTACTGCTGGACTTGATTGTTAGAGGCAGGGCAGGTGGCTACTACCTAGGCTGAGCCCAAACCTCGTGCAGCAGTGGGCGGGAGGCCGGGCCAACTTTCTTCATTGTGGTGCCCACAGATCAGCATCTGCTTCCGTCTTTTCCAGCAGTGCCCCGGGCTGACCAGCACTCCCGGGCAGCCAGATCTCCACCTCGCAGTGCAGCCAGGAAGCTGACAGGAGTGTAGACTCTGGAGTCAGCCAGACCTGGGTTTAAATCCCAGCTCCACGCCTGACTCAGCCCCGGCATAGCCACTGTCATCAGGGCATGTTGGAACCACCAAGCTGACTCATGAGAGCTGCTTGGTACATTTCAAGGATTCTGTGAACCAGTCGTTAAACACAGTCATTATTAAAGATTAAATGATACAAACTTCTATCATTTATGTCTAAAACAGTAAAAGCCACATCATTTTCTAATTATTTTATTGTTATCTCCACTCTGGAGACAGTACTCCAGAGGTTGCTGTGTCTACTGCATGTGTTGGAGGAAATGCCATATGATGGTGCAGTAACCCAGGGCTCCTCCCAACTCTGTGTGCACGGATGTCACCTTAGTCACTTGACACTGGCCACGGTGGGAACATTTACACCATGGAAATCAGCAAACACTACAAAAATAGGCATTTTTTTTTTTTTGAGAGCCGGTTGTTAAACATTTACTGTCATACCCCTAATTGCATGCATTCGACCTTCCAACTTCCCTATGAGGTAGGGATTCTTGTTTTAAGAGGAGGAAACTGAAGCTTAGAGAGTGAAGTGACAACTCCAAGGTCACACAGCTGGTGGGTCTTAGCGTCATGAACTAAACTCACCTATATTTTATGGCTCCAAGTCCAGTGCTGTTTGTTTTTTTAAAATTAATTTTAGTTCTTGCCTTTGGCAGAGTGTGACTGCCATCCTGCTCCCTTCCAGGCTGTGGCGGGCAGGAGGTCTTCCCCTGAATGACTGTGATGCAGGGCCTGTGTCGTTGCTGCAGCTGTCGTGCAAGTGGTTGCAGGTCTGAGGGTGGCGGCAGAGGCAGAATCTCCAGGAAGCATCACGTGCTGTGGGGAGAATGTCCACCTCTCAGGGAAGAAAGACCTGCATTTAAAGCCCTGCTCAACCCTATGACCTTTCTGAATACCCTGGAGGAACCACCTATAGTCTTGGGTTTCTCACCTCCACAGCAGGGATAGTACCACCTCACATGGTTATCTGAGAACTAAATAAATGAATGTTCCCAAAGCACCAGGCGTGGTGTTGCATGCAATAAGCATGAAATAAACACTTCCTTCCTTCCTCCCTTCCTCTCCTCTTCCCTCCTCTCCTCTCCCCAACCCCAGTGAAAATTCTCTGTTGTCATCCAGGCCAACAGCAGCCTGGGCACACTGATGTGGACAGGCTGCTTCCTTCTGGGGAGGGCATCTTTGGATTCTGTGCCAATCCCTTGGTCCACGTTCTTCCTCATGGCTGGCTCCACGTGGAGCTTTCTGCCGGCCGGTGGGGTTCTGCTGCACTGCAGTGGGCTTCAGGAGCCTCCAAAGCCAGAGGGGAGAGAAGGTAGGAGAAGCCATAGAAGCTGAAGTCTGGGAAGCCACAGCACGCTGGGCCCCTGCCCACTTTAATCCCCTCTCCAGCCCTGCCATCCTCCCTCTTGGCGCTCAGCCTTCCCTTCTGCTGCATGGAGGCTGTCGGTGCACTGCTGTGGTCTGATTCCATCCAGAGTCACCACCATGCTATCACTGCTGAAGCCACGATGCCCAGTGTATCAGATGCGGCCACTCCAGGGATTCTGCCATATCCAAAGTTTGTCATGATGTGGCTGAAGACGTCCTTCCCTATGTCCTTTCCCTTCCCAACCATAAACCGATCCACGCCCAGTCTCACATCCGTCTGCTCTCCTCCCCTCTGGAAGGCAGCGTCGGGCCTGGGCACGTGCTCTGTGTCCTGCGCCCAGATACCCCATCGGTCCTGCTCCGACTGCAGCCTCCACTCCAGCTCAGAGCTCCAGCCTCACTCCTCTCCCTCGCTCCTGGCTAGTTCTTCTTGGATTATGAACAAACAGAACATTTCTCATCTAAAAATAAAATCTCCCTCCCTCAACCCAATGATTACTTCTCATTGCCTTTTTTCTCTCTTTTTCAAAGCCGATTCTTGGAAGGGTGGGCACCATCTCCACTTCCTCACCTCCTGCTCGCTTCCCTCCCCACCGCATCCCAACTTTCCCTCCCATGGAAACCAGTCTCGTTACAGCCTCACTGTTGCTTCATCTCAATCTATTTTCAGCCCTTCCAGGACCCCTCTGAGCCTGTTGGACACTTTACCATCTCCCTTTTCTTGAAACCCCTCCTGCCTGACATGCAGCCCCCCAAGGGTCTCCTCCTATCTTTCCCACTGGTCCTTTTCCGCCTCCTCTGCCTCAGCTGTCCGTTCATGGCTGGTGATTCTCAAGCTCTGTGCTCAGCCCCTTCACACCAGAAATACCCTCCCTACGCACTCTCATCCCGCCCCTCCCGTGGCCTCAGAACCCCCGTCCAGGTTTCTCTCCTGAACCTTGGACCTGCCGAACTGCTGGCACCACCATTCCAGTGTGGTCCCCTGGTGACACTCAGCAGCCCAGACTCAGTGGGTCTGAAAAGTTACCATTTCCCCTTGAATCTCCACTTCCTGCTGCGTCCTGCTCAGAGTGGCATCCCTCCATGGGCCCCCTTAGGAGACCTGGATATTCCCGGGGTTCTTCTTCTTTTCTTGCCCAATGGCTCATCCAGTTCTATGGACTCTTGAAAATCCCTCAAATGTATCTAGTTCTTGCCATTCCTACTGGCTTCTCATCTGGAGTTTTCCAGCTATCTTTTAACTGGTCTCAACATCAAGTGTTCCTCTACCTTCAACCTTTCCTACCACTACCTACCTAAAATGCAGATGTTAGCTGTGCGAAATTCTGCAGTGACCCTTCTACTGCTTTGGATAAGCTCCAAACTCCTTATCATGAAATGCGAGGTCCATACAGTTTCACCCCAACATACCTGCTCACTCTTGTCTCTTTTCACTAACTCCCTCAGGCCTTTGGTTCTAATTGTGCTGAAAAGCTTGCAGTGCCCTGAATGCAGCATGGCTAGCCTCGCCCTACAACCAAAGCTCAGGCTGGGCAGGAATCTGGGGCTCTCTTGTTCACCATTGTATCTCCAGCCCCTAGAATGGTGCCTTGCAGAGAGAGCTGGTGAATAAGTATCAGTTGGATAAATGAATGAATACCTTCTTGTCTTTTCTTCTGGAAATTCTTCTTCTATTTAGACAGCTGAGATTTTCCCTCCTCCAAAAGCCCTCCTTGGCCTCACAGGGCTGGGTTGGTCCCTTTCACCCTGAGCACCCGTGTCATATTGTCTGCATCTTTTCTTCAGAGTGGTATCTCGTTTGTCTGGGTAACCCTGTTGCCAAGCGCAGACTTGGCACCCAGGATGCACTTGCCCAATGCACGTTTGTGGAGTGAACGCAGTCCCGGATGCGGGCCAACCAGCCCAGCCCTGCCAGCACCCACCCCTTTCCTCAGTGAGCGCAGCCCCCAGCGCAGGTTTCCTCCCCAGTGCTTCCAGCATGGTCCTTTATGGCTAGAGCACCCCTGCAGGGCCTTTTCAGGGTCAAAGAGGCTGTGAACTCTGGCTTGATGTGGCTGAGGACACCCCTGTCTGCAAGTTCCTCTCTGGGGAGCTGGGAGATTTGCTGAGGCTGGGTCAGTGGTGTTGGGTGTTTCTGGTTCCTGCCCGAGTACATGACCCCATCTCTCTGAGGAAGGGCCCACTAGATCCAGGCAAAGAAAGGATCGGGGTGAGCCTGTTCCTACAGACTGGGATTTGAGAATGCTTCCATTCCAACAAGGACTCTGGGTGTCGGCCCTGGAAACCAGGGTAGACTCCCTGTCCTACCTGGGAGGAAGGCTGTGACCTGGGGACACGAAGGAGCCAGGAAGTTACCTCAAGAACACTCGATGTTGATGTTGGGCCTAGTGGGGCAGCACAACTAACTGTGACCCCTGACAGCTACTACGAAGGAAAATGACATGTGTGGCCTCCCTTCCCTGTCAGGACGGGCTCCAGCAGTGAGAGAAACCCCGCTCGGAGAAGAGCTCTGTTAGGGCTGAGCTGGCCCGAGGTTGGTCCTGAAATCCCACCGACACCCAGTTCCCTTGCTGTTCCCGCGTCCTTGTGTTTAATTCCTCTTGAACATCGCCTTCTTCTCAGCAGGCTCTTACTCTCCACTCCTCCTGGTTCTCTTCATCTCTCCTCTTCCTCTAGACTCCCAGCCTTGACCCCAAGGCCAGGGGCTTATGACCACTAAGCATCCCTTATGCTGATCTTGAGCTCTGAGAAACCATTCTCTGGCTTCTTTTCCTTCCTGGGCAGAGTGAGGCAGAGTGAGGCAGCCTTGCAGATTGGTCCTCTGAGGGTGGTTATTGGGAGGCCCACGCTGGGGCCCTCTCCATCCTTTTGTTCTGAGTGACCCTGGTTGAGAGCCTTAATGTGGTGGTTCCGAACCTTCTGCACTCTCCTCCAGACACTGGGCTGAGACAAGTGAGGTCTGGTCTTCTCAGAGAACAAAAAAAGGAGAGACTGAAGCTCTTCATTTCTTTCTTTGCACATCAAAAATGCCAGGCGTCTTCACTGCTTCTCTTCACTGCTGGAGGTAGAGTCCCTCTCCTGTTCTGAGGCCAATCCCTCCTCCTCCTTCCCTTACTCTGTTCTCACCCCACTCCTGATACCTCTGAGACCCTTCTCCATCAGTCACCTCCCCTTCCCTGCATTTCCAATCTTCCCCTTTCAGTTGACATCTTCCTAGAATCTTATAAACGTGCTCAGGTCCTCCTGACCCTCTTGAGTGACTGCTCTATCTCTCTCCATCATTCAACTTGTCACTGCTGCCACTTCCTCACCACCCACTCCTTCCTTAATCCTTGTGCAATCTGGCTTCCGCCCCCACTTCTCTATGGAAACTGCTCTTCTAATTTCTCTAGCAGCATCCTCATCACCAGATTGAAAGTGTTCGTGGCCCATAGGAAGAACTGAGAAAGGTGAAGCCTCCCTCCCCAGTCTGGCTAGGGCACCTGGCAAGGTCAAGGCTGGTGGGTCAATGGTAGATGCACTCACAGGCAGGTGGGGCTTCGAGTAGCTTGCCCCTGTGCCTTATACCCAGTGGTCCTTGTGTGATCCTATTGGGTCAATAAGCAAATGTCCTCTCTCTGTAGCATCCTCCTCCCACCCCCACCATCACACTAGTTCACTTTCCTCCAGGCTTAACACCCCAGTTCCATAACATCCCCATAACCTGCTCCTGTTATGAAACACTCCTCAGGCTCCTCCCCACTCCCCCCAGCCTCGTCCGAGAGAAGATTCAATTGATCAGCCAAGCTGATCTCTGCCCTGTCGGTGAAGAACTGGTCAACAGTAGCTTCGTCCACTAAAAAGAATGTGGTGTTCTCTTCATAGCCATCTGGCATATTTATTCTGAAACGTATAGCAGTAGGTCCAGCAAGTGTGGGAACTTGGTATGGAAATAGGATCTTTGCAATGGGTGTTTATGCAATTGAAAGGGATATACTTACACTTCTTCAAGAGCATTCTGTAAATTTAGGCACTCTTTCCCTTTATTTCCCTACTTGGTAAGATGTTCCTATATTTCTACCTTTTTTGATGTATTTTATCTTTAGTGGGTACTTAACATATGCCGAAGAAATGGATAAACACCTGAATGAGTGAATAAGTATGGCAAACATCAGGTTTTTCTTTGTAAATTTTTCATGAGCCAATTCTCCCTTGCTCATGTTAAGATTGGTTAATACTGACCTTGGTCAGGGTCCTATCATTGGATACTACACATAGGAAGACATACCCTTAGTGAATAAAAAGTTTAACTAAATGCAAGGGCCCAAGGGTGCTCTGTTAGCCAACGCCTGGAGGGTCACCCCTTTGTGGACCGTACTCCCCTGGCAGGACAATGACCTCCAGTCCTGCTCCACAAGCCAGGGGGTGACCTGGGGGCAGATCTGTAAAGACATGTCTTGCCAGGACATCCTTCGGCACTTCCTCCTGCCAACGGGTGTCGTGGGAAGTCACAGTGCTGGCTGAAGCATCGGCTGGTGCCCGTCGGAGTGACCAGCCTCCTGCAGCATCCAGCTCGCTGCCTTCCTCCCATTGATTTGGCCAGGATCTTTATTGTCTGCTCAAATGTAATTAAAGAGTCCTCTGATGGTGCCAATTAAAGACTCGGAGGGACGGGAGCGGGTGCTCACGGCATCACATGGTGCGGCGCGGTGAAGCTGTAAACATCCATTAGCCATTACAGTTCTCATTAGTCCTTGAAAAACAACTCATTAGTGTCCATAGAACTGACAGGTAAATACAGCTAATGGGCTAAATCTATCAATAAATTCATTGTGTGCAAAATCAGGGTTTCTGTCATTGTGCTGCTTGCGGTGACTAATCAGAAGGTTAAATACTCCTCCTGCAAAAATATATATAAGTTGCAAAGCACTTAGCCTGATAGACTGTGAAAAAATGGCATGTGAGAAACTAATGAAGACATCAAAGGCTTTATTTATACGTAGGGTGGGTTCATTTCAAGTTCAGGTTGCTATGAACTGTCACAGCTGTTTAGCTGAGACTAAATTTTAGAAAGCATATTGATTTGTTTTAATTTAAACGGGGCAGTTTACAAAAGCTGCTTGAATCTGAAGTTATTCCAGAAATGATTGCTCAGAGCGTGGTTGGGGGGAGGTCTCTGCTGGCTTCTCCAGCTGCCCTGTGGAACATCTCCAGAAAGCATGCTCACCCTCCAGCTGTTGGGGTTGGGGGAGTTCCCAGCGACAAAGGACTGCAGAGTCGAACATGCTCTAGATCTCATCTAGCTCCACCCCTTCGTGGTGCAGCGGGGGAAACTGAGGCCCAGGAGGGCTGGAGACAGATCCAAGGTCATTTGGTGCATTGGGGGCAGAGTCCAGGTCTCTTAGGCCTTGCCCCTCCCCCTTCTCCCCACCTGATGTGGCCAGAGAAACCTTGATGCTTGGGGATGGGCGGTGTCACCCGCAGGTGGGGCAGTCTCCCTGGGTCTTTGCTCTGCTTCTCCACCTCGGGCCTTCTCCACCCCAGCTGCAGCTACTTGAATCCTGAGGTGCCACAACTTCCCATCCTCTAGACTCAGCTCTTCCTCTGCCCTTGGACTTCTGTGCTTTAGGGAGCAATGGAAGCTCAGCTTCTTCCTTTTAGCCAAGAAACTTCCATCTCCAACTGACTGTCTCCCAATCCTCTGCTAAAATCTCCCCTTCTGACCTTGTTAGATGAAGAGAAGGACTTCCTTATCACCAAAGGATAAAGGAGAGAGGTTATAAACTGGTCTCCTCACCAAGTTCTGTCTGACCTCCCTGCCCCAACCTGTAGGGTTTTTAAAATTTGAATTTGTGATCAGCATAAAAACTGGGAGATTTTACATAAAAAATTGGCTTCTTTGAGGGAATTGGAAGATCTGGCCACACTGGATTTGGTCACTTGCCTGGCCTGGTCGCTGGGGCTGGGCAGTGGTTGCCCCTTTGGATGGGGCCTCTGTTTTCCCTAACACCCCCACGTCCTCCCAGCATCGCCCCCTATCGCCTGCATTAGAACAGAACAGCCCAGTGTCACTAGCTCCAGACCTGAGCCCCAGGCAGGTCCTGCTAGCTGACTAGCTGCAGGGTCAAGGACATTAAGTCCCTGTCACCCAGCTTGTGGCATGCAGACAGGCCCTGCCTCCCCTCAGGACTCCCAGAATGACGAGTCCCTAAATCTAAGAAGGGCTTTCAGAGGTTGAGCAGTCATAGAATGACAAGTGTCACCCAGCCTCCTAACCTGTCTCCCTAAAGCTGCTTTTGTTCCCTCCAGCTCATGCTTCATGTAGCTTCTCTCAAGGAAGCAGATCTGCCCACATGGCTTTCCTGCATAGAAGATGTCATCCTCCTCCAGCTATTTTTAGGACAAAGTCTGGAACCCTTGTGGGCTGTACAAGGCTCTCGGCTCTGGCCCTGCCTCCCGCCCCTGCACGTGTCCCTCTCCTCTTCCCCCTGCTCCAGTGTCAGCGCCCTTCTCTCCGTCCCTCTGAGCCGCTATCCTGGCTTACCCTCCCATGGCCTGGGCCCATGCTGTTCCTCCAGAAGGAATGTGCTTTTCCAGGTATTCGCACGTCTGGCTCCCTCATTCTGGCCTCCCCAGCCTTCTTCCTTTTCCTGGAATTGCTAAGCTGATCTTGGGGCCTCTGTGCTTGCTTCCCCATGCTCGGGCTGTTTCCCTCGATCCTTCCATGGCTGGCTCCAACTCCTTATTCAGGTGCTGGCTCAGCCAGCACCTCCTCAGAAAGGCCTTTGCAACATCCCCTCCCGCCCGCTCACTCTTCCTCATGCCACTGAGCATGGTCTGAGTTTACACCGTCTCCTTGTTCATGTCCTTACTGATTTTCTAAGTGGCCTTCCTAGAATACAAGCTTCAGGAGAGCAAGACTTTGCCTCTCCTGTTCACAGACACACCCGCCGAGGCTTGAAGAATGCTGGGCCTGTAGTTGATCAATAAATAATTGTCGCGCAAATTGCATCAGAGAACACTGGAGCTGGAACGGACCTTAGAGAACATCTGAGCAGATCTCCCCAGTTGTCAGATGGGGACTGGGGCCTAGAGGCCAACTCAAGTGGAAACTGAGACAACGATAAGAGTCTTTATTATGCACCTTCTGTGTGTTCTGCAAACAAAATGCACACTACCCCCTTCCTTCGCACAGCTTGTAGATCATAGTTAAGCAAAGAGTGTGGCAGGTGGTGGTCAGTGCCGCGGAGAAAGTGAGGAGAGCTCAGGTGGAAAGGGAGCCCTTGGGGGGTGGCTGTGCTACACAGGGTAGTGCTATGAACTGAATGTGCCCCCCCAGATTCACGTGGAAGCCTTAACCCCCAATGTGATGGCATTTGGAGGTGGGGCCTTTGGGGGTGATTAGGTTTGGATGAGGTCATGGGGGTGGGCCCCCCACAATGGGATTAGTGTCCTTATGAGGGGATGAAGGGACACAAGCCTTCTCTCTGCCATGTGAGGAAACCAGGAAGAGGATCCTGAACAAGAACCGACCACAATGGCATCCTGATTCTGGACTTTCAGCCTCCAGAACCACCAGACATAAATGCTTGTTGTTTAATCCCCCGGCCGATGGCACTTCTGTCACGGTAGCCGCAGTCACTGAGACAGGCAGTGAGGGAAGGCCTCTCGGCCAGGAGACATTGGGCAGAGTGAAGCGTGAGGATATGTCTGTGGGAGGGGAGGGGGAGCATTTTGGACCGAAGGACCCAGAGCCCCTCCCAAGGCCTTCAGGTGGAGGGGGCTTGGGGAGTCTGAGGAACAGCAGGTGGGTCAGTGTGGCCAGAGCAGGGAGGGCTACGGCAGCAGGAGCAGGGTGCAAGAGATGACATGGCGAGGGATGGCCAGGATCCAGCTCATGCAGAGCCCCGTCAGTCACTGTAGGAGAGATGGGAAGCCACTGGGGAGTTTTGAACAGAGTGACAACATGGTCTCACAGTGTTTCACAAAGATTGCTCCTGTGGCTGGGGCTGTGCTGGAAACAGACTGGGGGTAGCGCAAAGCTGGGAGAGAGAAAGGGGGCTCTCACAATGCTTTAGGGGAGGGAAGATGGAGGTGTGGCCAAAGCAGCGGGTGGGGATGTATCCAGAGCCAGTGCTGGGCAGGGCTGGAAGGTGCAGCTGTTGGGATTTGCTGAAGGATGGAATAGAAAGTGTGAGAGAAAGATGAGTCCAGGTTGGCCTGTGGTTTTGGCTTGAGCACCTGGAAGACTGGAACTGCCATTTATGAAGGTGAGGGAAGACTCTGCAAGTAACAGGAATTGGTGTGTGTGTGCACACGTGTGTTCACATGTGTGCAAGTGTGCATGTGTGTGGAAGTGGGTGTGTGTGCACATGTGCATGTGTGTGCATGCTGAATCTAATAAGCTTATCAGACATTCAAGCGAAGACATCAAGAAGGCATCTGCACTTGTAAGGCTGGAGTTGGGTGAGGAGGTCAGTTCACTGGTGGAAATGCGGAAGTCAGCAGAGTGCAGATGTCGCTCAGAACCGTGGGTGATGAATCCTTCTGGGAGTGAGTGTGGGCAATGACAAGAAGAGGTCTAAGGACTGGATCCCAGGGCCTGCCATTGTATGGAGCACAAGGAGAAAAAGAGAAATCAGGAAAGGAGACTGAGAAGTGGCCCCTCGCAGGATAAGAACCAAGAAAGAGTGGCGTGAGCAGAGTTTCCATCCCACGTGCCATGTGCCCACAACGATTCAGTGGGAAGAAGCCCACGAGCTGACTGTGGGATGCGGCTGCACGGAGGCCACCAGCAGCCTGGCCAGGTGGCGTTTTTGTGGAGTGGTGATTAAGGACCTCCCGGGAGGGGGCTCGAGGGAGACCAGGAGAAGACGGGGTGGAGCTGCGGAGAAAAAGCAACTCTTCGGGGAGTTTCGCTATCAAGGTGAGTAGAGAAATGAGCTAGCGGCTGGGACGGGGTGTAGGGGGACAAGGTTGTTTTTGTATTGTTACTGTGTTTTTTTAAGATGAGAGAATTACAATATGTTTGTTGGCTGGTGGGTGCGATCCAGTAGAGAGGAAAAATCTGATGATGCAGGAGAATGAAGGGATAATTACTGAATTATTTGTCACAGCAAAAAATTAGAAACAGCCTAACGTGTCTATCAAGAGAAGAATAGATAAATAAAATATGTTATATTCAAAATGACGCGATACCATACAGCTGACTCATTGCCTGGAGGAACAAATTGCAACAGCAAGACCGGGTCTCTGTGCTGTACTTGCTCGTTGGAGCTGACGCCTGGGCCCTGCACTCGGGTCACATAGCCACCCCGCGGGCTCCAAACACCTTCGCCTATCAGAGAGGACTGCTATGTCGGAGGCTGTCTTGGAAGATTTTCCTTCTGTTTGCCTTGGCCAGAAGAATTTTGTATGATGATGATGATAAAAGTTATAGCAGCTACTAATTATGGAGTGTTTCATCGACTCCTTGCCCTCATGGAGCTTACATTCTAGAGGGACATTAAACAACCCATTCTAACAATCGTTGATTTCGGTTATGATGAGTGCTGTAGAGGAGAGTATCAGAGAGGCCCAGCCTAATCTATAATAGGAGGATCAAGAACTCTTCCTGTTTAAGCTGAAACCGGAAGAATGAGCATGAGTCAGGCAGGCAAAGGTGGGAGGAAGTGAGGGGGGAGCATTCCAAGTGGAAGGAATAGCATCCCTCCATGCAGTCAACTTATGATTTCTGAGCGTCAGCTACGTCCAAGTTGCGGGGACGCATCAGTGAACAAGGTGCAAGACCCTGCAGTCTTGGGACTGCCATCCTAGCGAGAGAGGCGGAGTAACCACACACATGACGCATGGTTTCAGTGAGGGATAGGGTTGTGAAGATAGTAAATCAGGGAAGCCGTAGGGGGAGAAGGATTGATTAGTATTTCAGACAGCGTAGTTAGAAAAGATATTGAGAGAAAGGTGACCTCGCACCTGGAAGAGTGTCCCAAGCGTAAGAAACAGCAAGTGCAGATGCCTTGAGGTGGGAGCAGGCTTGTCCTGTTCAGAAACAGCTAGAAAGGCAGTGTGCCTGGACCTAGAACAGGTGGAAGAGGTGGGAGTGAGGTCAGAGAGAGAGGCAGGGGCCGGGGCACGTAGGGCCTCATGGCAGCGTTTTAAGCTTCTGTAATGCTAGGTCTTAGCTGGGCTGCAGGGTCAAATGGAACATTTTTTTGGAAAAAGTCCAGGCTCCCCAGGTCCTGAGTGAGTGGCTGGTTTGCCTCAGCTGCAGAGGAAAGACTTTTTCAGCCCCCGCCCCAGCCATATATCTTACCTTATCACTCCCGTCCATTTAGCATGAGCCATAGACTCCACTCCAGAGGAGAACTCTCACTTAATTAATTTTAGATTTAAAGCAACAAGAAGTCCTTATATTAAAAACGGAGTGGGGGGAGAACAGCTTGTTAATTAAAATGTCAGTTAGGGTGTTCCTGGAGAAAACTATGATTAGTGGGTGTTTCCTTTGGTTACAAGCCCTTGTGCTTTGATATTTCATGTGTGAATTTAAAGAACCTCACACGTGTGCCCAGCACCCAGGGACAGGCTACATTTTATGGTGCTTTCAGTGGGTCATTCTGTTCTGCAAATTTCAGTGTACCCCAGGTCTTCTGGGACTGCACCCTCTAGCCCCAGGACTCTAGCCTCAGAGGGGTCCTCTCTCTCTTGTCACATGCCATTGCCACCTCGCAGGCTCTTGCTCTCTCTTGTCTTTGGGAAAGCTATTCACCCTTCGGCGACCAGTGGCACCTTTTACAGAGACTTACTAAATTCCCATTCAAAAATTTGTTCCCCCTCTTTTGTGCCTTCAAAGATTGCCTGCATCTTTGTTAGAATCTTTGTGGCAAAACAAACAAAACTGCGAAATGAAAAAGTTTTTTCAAAACACTTATTTCTCCTATCCAGCTACTTTCTAAGAAGGGTGGAGTCTATGAAGGCTCCTTTGTGTGCCGTACTGGGTGATGGGGGTTGGGGGCTGGCCTGGAAAAGCTGGGGGGGCCTGTGCCAAATGTCCCCTCCTGAGGAAAGCAAGAGCTATAGAAGGACCTGGGGGAGGAGGGTGGAGATCCAGGTGGGCTGGGACCAGCACAGCACAGTGACTCAAGAGGGGAGGGTGTTGTGTGGGGAAGGGCCTGTGGGGAGAAGAGGCAGCCGATGGCCATGGAGGACATTTGGGGGGCTATGCAGAGGAAATAAGTATTTCATGTGGGATTTTTGTTAACATTTGTGTGTGATATGCTCTGTACATCTCTCTTTTGTCTCTCCATGACATCTTTAGTGAAAGCTGTTATTCACTAGGGCTTTGTGAATTAGACCCAATTGTTCCTGGAAGGGTAAGTATCAAGAACTACGAAGGATCTGAGATTCACCTTACATGCAGGGTACCAAGTCAGCCAGCCGCAGTGTCATGGATGCCGGCTGAAGAAATGAGACTTGTGAATAAGACACAAGGACTTCGTGACTCAGAGTGCCGACGTTTGTGTTGGTTCCCCAAGCTCTGATTCCCAAAGGGTGACACAAAAAGGGCCACCTAATATCTGTAGCTTAGGTCATGGGTTTATAAGAACCCCTAGCTTAGGGAACCCAAACCTTTTATAATGAGTACACAATCCTGCTTGAAATGTGCCCTGGAGAGAGACATTTTTATTATGTTGGACAACCAACGCACCTTCCCATTGCTCTGGAGAGAAAGTCTCTAGTTTCCAAGGCTGTTCATACACAAATATCCTTTAAAAGGTGGTGCCAAAGACAGTGCTTTTTCTTGCAAAATGTGCAGAAATGTAAGAGACCCACAAAGAATCATCTCCCCAGAGTAAGATCCAGTGCTGATTCCTGCTTCACAGTAGGTGTAGGATGACAACAGAGGATGTTTATGAGGCCCTAGTGACATTTGGGTTATAAGCTTTTACAGTATGTTTTTTAGAAAATCAGTTTATCATATTCTGTATCTGTTAGCTATTGCCGTGTAACAAACCACCCAAGACGTGGTGTATAAACTAAAAATTATTTACTGCTGCTTGTGAACCTGAATCATCTGAAAGTGCTGCTGGTTTAGGCTGGGCTGGGCTGATATTGGCTGTGCTTTTTAATAAATGCTTCAGTCCCAAGGGGGACAACTGAGCTGACTTGAATCTGTTCCATGTGGTCTTTCATGGCATGACAAAGTTTCAAGGGACTGAATAGCAGTACCCCAAACCCAGGCTTGGCCCAGGCTTGGAGCCACCACATTCTATCAGCCAAGGCAGATCACAAGACCAGTCCAGATTTAGGCATGGAAAAGAGATTCCACCTCATAAGAGGAACTCTAAAGTCACTTTGCAAAGGCCAGTACATACAGGTTGAGGAATATTTGGGGCCATTTTTACAATCAGTATATCACATTTGCTTTCCCTAGTGGACTCTAAGCTGCTAGATGACAAGAATTATGTCTCATACACGCCTGTATCTTGGTGACTGGCCTGGACTGGGCATAGAAAAAGCATCAATAATGTCTGTCAAGCCGGGTGTGGTGGCTCAGGCCTGTAATCCAAGCACATTGGGAGGCTGAGCAGGGGGGGATCGCTTGAGGCCAGGAGTTCAAGACCAGCTTGAGCAACATAGTGAGACCCCATCTCTACAAAAAATAGAAAAATCAGCCAGGCACAGTGCTGCACACCTGTAGTCCCAGCTACTCGGGAGGCTGAGGCAGGATGATCCCTTGAGTCCAGGAGCTTGAGGTTATAGTGAACTAAGATGATGCCACTGCACTATAGCTCTGGTGACAGAACAAGACCCTGTCTCAAAAAAAAAAAAAAAAAAAAGTCTTTCAAATGAATGAATGCTGTGCAATAGGGTGAATGAATGATATAAACAAGAGGTTTCCTTGGAGAACTAGGCAGTCTGCTGAGAGATTCACTGAGATTCCCTGATATCTGCCCCAGATCACAGCTGCCTGCCCAAGGATGTGTACGGTTCTCTCGGCATCTTCTCATCCCTCCTGCATTCACTTGAGGCCTCATCCCACCATGCTTGGACTACCCTACAGCCCTGTCACTTTGTGCCTGCCTCTCTTCTCTCCTCTTGACAGTCCCCCATATCAGCTCCAGGGATTTTTATCAAATGCACACCTGACTGTCACTCCCTATGGCCTAGAAGATAAGGTCTCAGCTATTAGGTATAACATTCCAGGCCCTTCATACTTGGGACTTGGATTCTATGTTCTTTCCTGCACATCCTACCCTCCTGCATCACCAGGTCACTAGATCTTGAATGTGGAGTGGATAGGCCCTGCACTTGGGTTCCAGCCATGCTGTCTGCCTGCTGTACATTGGCCCAAATTCCCCACCTGTGCTCAAGTGTCATCTTGGTCTTCCAGGGAGGGGTATTTGCCTACACTTTGCTCTCCTGGTTTTCTTGGGAGCCCCCATCCTACCACTGCAACTCATTCTTAGAGCAGAATGGGGTCTTATACAGACTTGACTCCCATAATATTTGCTGAAGTTGACTGAGATAGAGAGAGAGAGAGAGGAAGGGGAGGGTAGCAGAGGGGAGGAGAGAGAACTCAGAGGGCAGCTAAGACACAGGCACACAAGTCCAACACACGTGTCTTACTCCCCTAACCCCCCCTCCCAATCTGTCCCTGGGCCGGAAGCCCTTTTTGGAACAGCCCGTAGCCTGTGGGCTAGAGACTTTCCAGCCTCAGGCTCCTCCTGGAAGTGGAGCCCCAGCCTCAGCCCCCAGCAGCAAGGCCTCTGCTTGGCACTGCTGGAGGGGTGGGGAGGGAGGTCTCCCATTGTCTTGGGTTTTCACCATTTTAGTCTTTGTTTCTAGCTTTATTTAATTTGGTACTTAATTACTGTTTACTAAGTATGCTTGTAGCTAACATGTATTTATTTACTCTGCACTTTGAGTTCAGTAGCTTTTTTCCCTTTTCCTTTCTTTATCTCTGTATTGTTTATTCTAATAATGCATGATTAGGTAAAAAAAAAAAAAAACTTTTCTTACAGAGAAAGTAAAAGTCCCTTGATATTTCATCCTTCTGAGATAACCATTGTTGACAGTTTAGTATATATCCTTTCAGACTTTTTTTTAATGCTTATATAAATATATATGGATGTGACCCAAATATATCTAGGAAGCCTTTAAGGCCAGTCTCTGCTCAACAGTCATCCAAAATAACCCAAATTGGACTGCAGAAGCCTGAAGAATAATGTAAATCATCATTGTTGATTTTCTTAAAAAGGTAATGCAGGGGCTTTTCACAGTTTTCTGAGTTGGCTTTAGACATCTC
Source organism: Cheirogaleus medius (assembly GCA_008086735.1). Lineage (NCBI taxonomy): Eukaryota > Metazoa > Chordata > Mammalia > Primates > Cheirogaleidae > Cheirogaleus > Cheirogaleus medius. The sequence continues at coordinate 25,312,219 of VBSM01000529.1, forward strand.
TCTTTCTCCCCAGCGTCTCACTCATAGCAGCTGCTAAAAATCTCTTCTTGCTTACTCCCACCACCTCTTCTTTCTTTGGGCTGTGTTCTCCTGAATTCTATTGACATAGAGCCCTCACCCCCAAGCATCACTCCTCAAAAGTGCTGTTCTTCTGTGACTGTTGTTCTTGTAAGAGTCAGCCTTTCTGAAATTTTTAAGAAAAAATTTGCTACATCACTTTATCAACATAAATAGGATCATGTTATACACATTGTTCTGTTAACCATATTTTTTCCACACTCTGCTGTCTCATAGATACATTTCCATGCCTATGCTTTCAAATCTGCTGTCTTAGTCCATTTTCTGTTGCTATAACTGAGTACATGGGAGTGGGTAATTATAAAGAAAAGGGGGTTAACAGGGCACAGTGGCTCATGCTTGTAATCCTAGCACTTTGGAAGGCTGAGGAGAGAGGATTGCTTGAATCTGGGAGTTTGAGGCTTCCATAAGCTGTGATTACACCACTGCACTCCAGCCTGGGTGACTGAGTGAGACCCTGTCTCAAAAAGAGAGAGAGAGAGAGAAAAAATAGCTTTATTTTGGCTTGTGATTCTGGAGGCTGGGAAGTCCAAGATCAGGCAACCACTTCTGATCAGCTTCTGACGAGGGCCTCATGTAGGGTCATAACATGGCAGAGGGGGCATCACATGACAAGAGCAGCCACAGCGTGTGTGTCTGATATTTCTTTCTCTTCCTATAAAGCCACCAGTCTCATCCTGGGGGTCCCACCCTGATGACCTTATGTTAATATAATCCTAATTACTTCCCCAAAGCTCTACCTTAAATCAACATATAAATTTGGTGATTTAGTTTCCAACATATAAAATTTGGGGGGCACATTCAAACCATAGCATCTGCTATTTCCTTTTTAAGTCTAGTGTATAACCCCATTGAATGAATGGTCTATAATTTATGTAACCAGTCTCTTGCTGCTGGACCTTCTGGTGATTTCCAGCTGTTACTACTAAGAGCAATGCTGCAATGGACACCCCTATGACTTTGAACTTTTATGCATTTTCCTTCTCTTCTATGTTGACCTCTTAGCCTATCCTAAGTTTTGTTGTTTCCAGCAAAATATCTGATGAAGTTATAGTTTTTTGGTTTGTGTTGTTATTGCTCAGCACATGTTTCCAGTGTCTTCCTTCTGGTTCCTTTGGGAAACTCTCCTCTCATTCCATGTGATCCTGGGGGACTGCCAGGATGATTCCCAGCCCAGGCATAGACATGTGACCAAACTGGCCAGTCAAAACATCCCTTCCTGCTGACCTTGGTGATAAGCCAATCATTCTCCACTGGCCCTGCCCTAGCACCCCCAGGCCCATCATCTCTGCCCAGGCGCTGTAGCAGCCTTCTCTGTCATCTCTGCTTCTAGGGCTGTGCAGCACATCCACCCTCAAATGGCTGTTCACCTTCCCTGCCTCTGTTGTCCCTATGCCTAAAAGCATTGATGGTGACTCCCTGCTTTCTACATATGAAGTCCTAGCTCCTCAATTTGCTACCTGGAGCCCAAGGGACCTGGCTCCTCTTTTCCTCTCCAGCCCTGTGGCTCCCCACTCTGTATCAAACATCTCACATTCCTGACAGGTTGTACCTCCCGCTGGGTTTGGAATATCCCCTGCATTTTCCAGCTTCCATTCTTCTGACCATTTACTCTTTGCTCCACAGAAGTCTCACCCCCAAACAATGTAGGTGCAAGTCCTACCTAAGTTTTCAGCTCCTGGCACCCAAACTTCCCCTAGCTGCAATAGGAAATAATCAACTTCATCTTCCTCAGGGCTTCCAAAACATGCTGACAACTTTCTAACATTTTTGCATTCCTGGGGAATCACTGCTTACAAAGGAGTAATCTCAAATAAGGGGGAAACAGTGGCTATTGTAAGAACATGGAGGTCTCACAGACAGCAAACTCAGCCAGAACTCATTGGAATTGAAACTAGGACCAGGGAAACCACCAGGGGTTGGAGGGACCCTCTCCATTGCTCAGTGGCCACCTGCCTTCCTGCCTCTATCCTTTCATTGATTTCAATGTGTGTAATGGCAGTTTATGCAAATACTTGCCTCCTCCCCATCACTACCCTGGAAACACTTCTGTATTTATATTCCTCCCTGGAGTCTAACCCAGTGCCGGGTCCACTGTAAGCAGGAAAAAGCAGGCTAACATTATTTTAGCACTCATATGTGTGATGCACAGGGTTCGTGTTTTCATACTCTTCTGGTTTAATTTCCCAACCCTCTACCCCACCAAGAATAAGTGCTATTATTCATTCCCATTTTATAGGTAAGGAAACTGAGGCAGCACTTTGCCCAAGCTGACCCAGCCAGCAAGTGAGAGAACTGGGACTTGAATCCAAGCCTGTTTGAGTGAATATATTCACTCATTAATTAACAGAAGGTCACCCATGAAGACCTCAGCCTCTAGTTCAGGAACAGAGATCCACCTTGTGCTGGAGGCAGCCAGCTGTTAGACTCATTAGACTATGAGGGCCCACCTTAAACATCCTCAGAGTGAACCCTCCAATGATTTTATCCCCCCTTCTAAACATCAGGCATTTCTTCTTTGAAATCCCTTTCCTCTTATGTCTTAGTTCATTTTGTGTTACAGTAACAGCTACCACACTGGGTAATTTATGAAGGAAAGAAGTTTATTCCTTACAGTTTTGGAGACTGGGAAGTCCAATATCAAGCATCTGGTGTGAGCTTTCTTCCTGCATCCTAGAATGAATGACGGGGAGCAAGAGGGGCAGGAACTCACTCCTGCCATAACGGCTTTAACCCATTCAGAGGGTGGGCCCTCATAGTCTAATCATCTTTTAATGGTCCCACCTCTTGTTACCATCACAATGGCAATCACATTTCAGCTGAGTTTTCGACAGGGCATTAAAACCATAGCAACTTGTCAAGCTTCCTCAGACTTGAAACCAACTCTTGCTTGGCAAATAGTCACCTGCTCTTTTTGAAATAACCCTGGGGGTTATTTGAAATGGACATTTTAAATTTCTACTTAATAGATGAGAATCTCAAGGACTAAGAAGGGAAACAAGCCACCTGAGGTCATGCAGGCCAAACATGGTGGATCTAGAATTTGCACCCAGGACCTTGGACCCGAAATGACCTCTCCAGCCAGTCTTTACATGTCTGCCACTAAGTTGAAGGCATAGTCTGGGATCATGGAAGGAACAGACTTGGCTGTTTCCAACATGGATAAGAATGAAGGGAGCAAACAGCAAAGCTGGAAGAGGGATGCGCGAAAGGGCAGGAACTGTTTCTTAGGTTCGGGGTGGAGTATGTGCGGGTAGAGGAGTGGGGCACAGGGATCAGCCTGGGGACAGTGGAGAATGAAGAAAAAGCATATCAGGCTGTTGACCACGGCTTTTGCTGGGTGGCCATAACATTATGCTAGAACCACAGGCCTGAGCCAGGACTGTCCCAGGCAAACTGAGACATCTGGTCACCCAGCCTAAAAGGCTCTCTGTGACCTGCCTCCTTCATACCTCTCTGAACGTTTCTCCATCCACTCACCCTCTCATCTGTTAATGCCCTGACACGCTGGCCTTCTTGCTCCTCTGTGAGCGTCCCAGGGTGTTGTTGCACCAGGACCCCCGCACTCCCCTCTGCCGGGAAGGCTCTACCCCTTCCCCTCCACGTGGCTGCTCCTCTTGTCGTCCAGGTCTCAGCTCATGTGTCATTTTCCAAGAGAGGCTTTCCTGGCCCCCTATTATGAAGTCCTGTGCCTCTCTGTCCTGGTTACCTACTGCTGTGTAATAGATCAACGTAAAATGTAGAGGCTTAACACAATATTATCTCATAGTTTCTGTGGGTCGGGAACTTGGGAAGGGCTCTGCAGGGTGGGCTGGCTTAGCATCTCTCATGCATTGCAGTCATGGTACCTGGAGCTGGAATAGTGAAGGGCTGGAGCCTGGCTCAGCATCCCTCTCTCTGTGCATGTAATCTGACAGCCTCTCCATGTGGTCTTTTGAGGGAGGCTAATTTGAGCTTCCTGACAACATGGCGGTCTGAGGATATGGATCTTTGGCTGGCTCTCATGACACTAGGGACAAATGTTTTACTACACAAGACAGAAGCATCATCACCTTTTAGAACCAGCCTTAGAAATCATACTTAGCTTCCTCTGCCATATCCTACTGGTTACAAGTGAGTCACAAACCTTCCCAGATTCAAGGGGAAGCAGATTAGACTTTAATTCTTCATGGGGGCCTTGATTATGTCTTTTAAATTTTATTTTATTTTCTGTTTACTATCTGTCCTTTCTCCCTGATTCCTACACCCACTAACAAATAAAATCCATGGAGAAAGACACTTTTTCTGCCTGGTTCACCTCTGTATTCCTAGTGCTTGCCTCATAGAAGGCACATAAAAATTTCATTGAAATGATGAATGAAATGTTACAAGGTATACCAGAGACCTGGGGTGGCCTCTCAGGTGCCTTCAGCTCTAGTTTTTGAGCAGTTATTCAAAAAACATGGTCGGAAACTCTGGATGATATTTTCACAGTTGTTTTGTGGGCTAGGGTGCCTGGTTCATTAGTCTGAGTGTCCCAGACCCCAGGCTCTACTGCCTCTCAGCTGTTCCCGGTCCCTAGTAGCTGGGTACAGCAAGAACCCCTCTTCACGTGAGAACCCCCTGACGGACGGTGCCTTCCTATCCGTGCCTTCCTGTCCTTCTTAACCTATCATTTTTTCAGGAATCCTGATTCAGGGGAGAGTGCTCAACTACTCTAAGCTCCTAGACCTTCCGTGAAATAATTCTTGCAGGGCTTTTGGGTGTAAAAGAAAATTTACAAAGGCCATCTATGAATCCCACTCTGAAGCCATCTGAAAAATATTTATTAATTGGTGTGTTAGGCAGAATTCTCCAGAGAAACAGAACAACAAGGTGTATGTGTGCAGACAGAGAGAGAGAGATTTATATTAAGGAGTTGGTTCGTTTGATTGTGGGTTGTAAATTCAAAATCTGCAGGGGAGGCCGGCAGGCTGGGACCCGGCAAGAGCTGCAGCTCGAGTCTGGAGCAGTCTGCGGGCGGAGTTCCTTCCTGCTCAGGGTCAGTTTTGGTGAGGCCCACTTCCCTTCAGTGAAGGAAAATCTGCTTAACTCAAAGTCTACCAGTTTAAATATTCATCTCATCCAAAAAACACCTTCACAGAAACATCCAAATTAATGTTTGACCAAATATCTGGGCTCTGTGGACCTGCCAAGTTGTCATGGAGAATTAATCCTCATAATGGGCCCATGCAGGGGACAGAACTGAAAAGGAAAGACCCAGCCCTGGTGAAAGTCACATTCTAGCATGGAGGCAAATACCGCCACAGTGGCTCTTAAAATGCACATTCCAGTACATGGAACTGCAGACCTCAGTGCCGCGGTCTGGGGAATTCTGCTCTGGAGGCAGGTGGTCCCCTTGGGCTAACATCCCCCTGACCAGGTTGTGCTGGCCCAGAGCACATGATTCCTTCCGAAGTGGGAGCAGCTCTTCTGGATGGTGGCTGTAGGGCCTGGCCCCAGGTGTCTGCAGTGTAAAGGTGGGCAGGGTGTTCCAGGCAGAGGCGATGACAGATGGAGTGAAGGCATTGGGTGGGGTTGGAGTGCAGGGTGGAAAGGCCGGGAAGGGAGGACAGGAGGCTGATAATGAGGTTTGAACCCACTGTGGGAGTGTGGCCAGGTGGTTAAGGTCATGGGTGTTTAGAACCAGACGGAGTTACAGCTGAATGCAGACTTGGATACTTCTATATGTTGAAACTCTAGACAAATCACATAAACTTGCTGAGATCCTGTGTCTGTATCTGGAGAAAAAAGGAAGGTTAATTGTACTGTATTAGTTTCCTGTTGCAGCCGTGACAAATTACCGCAAGCATGGTGACTTAAAACAGCACAAACGTAATATCATGCAGTTCCGAAGTCCAGAATGGGTCTCGTGAGCTCACATCAAGGAGTCAGCAGAGCTGTGTTCCTTCTGGAGAGGAGAGAACCCCTCCCTCCCTCCCTCTGCTGCCGTGGGTCTCAGCTTACGGCTGCATCGCTCCAATCTCCGCTTCCGCCCCATACTTCCTCTCTGACTCTTGCCCTCCTACCTCCCTCTCACCAGGATTGAGATTACACTGGAGCCACCCAGGGAATCAGGACCATCTCCCATCTCAAGATCCTTGACTTCATCACACCTGCAGAGTCCCTTTTGTCATGTAAGGTGACATATTCACAAGTTTTGGGGATTAGGATGTGGCCATTATTCTGCCTACCACGCCCATCAACGTCCCTGAGTGACATGATCAAATGAGATGATGCGCGTGAACACCTGGCGCGCTCCTGCTCTGTAGATGGCAGGTGTTATTGTCCTTATAAAGAGTTGCGCATCCACAAAGAAAGCTTGGGTCTCATCTTGAGAGGAATGAGGAGTAAGAGGAGACCCTCTCCCCTTAAGGACTCTTGGGGTTTTAAGCCTGGGAGCAACAATGTCCATAGTACTTTGGCTGTGATGGGAAGGAAGCAGAGAAGAGAAAAATACTAAGTTTTGGACTTTTTGGTTTTTTATTTTTTTCCATGAGGCTCAGTCCGTTTAAGAACGACTTGCCATCTCCTCCCAAGATGTGCCAAGGGATGTCACCAAAGGGGAGGCCCGCACCACGAAGGTGCCTGCAGTGCTAGTTCCTGCGCTTGGGTTTCTACAACTGTTACAGAAACGGCCGCCGTCTGACCCGCCCAGCCTCTGTCCTTCTCTGGTTCCCTGATGCCGGTTTGGTTCTCCGTTTGGCCAAATTTCCAGTCTTCCTTCTTTGTTGCCTAGAACACGATCGGTGCTCTTCCACCTGCCTGGCGTCTCCACAGACGCATAACCCGGAGTGAGTAATTGCGGGTGACACTCTTGTCACAGGCAGCTCTGACCAAGGGCTCCCGGTCCCAGGAGTCAGCCTTGTGCCGACTCCGCTCCTGCAGCGCCCCTACATCAGTACCCAGCGCGCAGAGCCATGACTCGGGGTGAGCCACCTGCTCCCCGCCCACAGGGCAGGAGCCCTTCACCTGAGGGCCGCAGACCTCGGAAGAGGAGCGGCTTCCCCTGAAACTGTCGGCAGGATTTGACCACGAAGGGATGTGGGGTCACCTTTCTAGGGAGGGGAGGGGGGCATAATTTGTTTTTTTTTATCAGATTCTAAAATGGATCTGTGAACCCCAAACTGTTCACAACCACTCAGAAACGTGCCATCACTTAAATCCTTGACCCTCATTGATATTGCTTCTGAGTTGTTCATCCACCAGGTCCGGGCGGTCACGTGACCTGCTGGTGCCAAGCCTAACGGAACGCGGCTTGCTCCTAGCTGGGAGCGGCTCCTGTCTGCTCCGCGTTCGAGGCATGTAATTGCCCGGCAGACACGGAGTGTTTATTCTTCCGCTGAGCTCCGCCACGCAGCCCCGCGTTCTTTATGTGGGGGCTTAGCCGGGAGGCCCTGGGAGAGAGGCCCGGCCCGACTCCACTGCAGATGCGCGCGGTCCCCCTGGTCGTGCCCTCTATTAGAGCACCCCTCGGCCTTTCTCCTGGAATTTGAAGGGATCAGGGCGAAGGCTGAAGCTTAGATTTTTGAGCAGAGGTAATTTCAGAAGGTGGAATCATAGCTTAAGAAACTCTCTGGGGAATTTTCCTGATGCAAAGCTAACAAGACATTGTGATAATTTCTCTGGAGCTGGCCTCATTCCAAGTTGGATTTTAAACGCAGATTATAAAGCAAACACCATCCCCCACAAGTATTAAAGGAGGGGAAAATAACAGAACGGGGGCTGCAAAAATGGTCTCTATTGTGGGACCAAAAGCCGTCAATCATGCAGGCTGACAGGCGTCAGAGATTGACAGACAGGCCCTCGCTCCTGACTTCAGTTATCAAGGGGAATGGGAAAAGTGTCTGCAAGAACATGTTAAATTGCCAAAGTCATTACCAGTCACCAATTACCAAAGAAAAGATAACAAGGTGTATTTTAGAAAAATCGATGCAACAACATGCATTTCAATACAGCAAGTTTTTTAGAACTTTCAAAAACAAAACGAACTATTTAGGGAATACACAATGGTTTTCAGTGAATACCAAACACCAGGCTTTGTAAAGTCATCAATATTCACTTTAGAGTTGGCTCTGCTGTAGGGGAGCAGAGATCAAGCAGTAAACTAATATGTCATTTTTTTCCCTGCAGTTCCACTCAAAGGACAAAACGATGACTGGAGGGCCAGGTGGCTTTCTGTAAACTCCTCCCTAAAAAAGACCTCGCTGGTCACCAAGGGCACCTTCTGGGGCCCTGGGCATGGACAGGGCACAGGTCGAGTTTGCGGTGGACTGCTGATGAGATGAGAGCGTTTGTCCCGTGGGATCCTTCCATGCGACCCAGCAGCACTTCCTACTCGCCTGCCCTGAGCCCTGCCCTGGGCTGGCCCCTGGGGAGGGAGACATGAAGGACACAGTGCTGCCTTATTGGGTCTCAAGTCTGGCATAGCAGGGGGAGGCCCATGGACCCAGTGGATTATAGGACAAAGCAGACGGATGAGAGTTACCGAACAAGTATGAATGCCGTGCAGTGGGAAAGGAAGAGGCTGCTGCAGCCTGAAGTTGGAGAAGCATGGAAGAAGAGAGCATTTGAGCCCATTCTTGGAGAATGAGGACGTCTTTCACTGGAGATGCAGACACCCGAAAGGAGGACCGCACAGCCTTGCAGCGGGACAGAGCAGCGAGATGGCAGTATTAGGGCAGGGGTGAGCTCTACTGGGGTGATTCTTCCAGGACAGGCTGAAGTGTTGGCCATTCTGTTTGCCACAGGGAGCCATTGCAAGTTTTCGAGCCAGGTTGTAGAATGGCCAGAGTTGTGCTGTGGGAAGACAGCTCTGGCAGCAGCATAGCACACGGACAAGGGGGTGACACTTTGGGGGACTGTTGGAGCACGCATACCCCATCCTGGACTAGGGTGGGGGATGCGGGAGATGTAACGGGCAGCCGTCATACTGCACGCATGAGCCCAAGAGGCTCAGCCTGGTCTCTGCCTCCAGGAAGCCTTCTCAGCACGGAGGCCCTGCTCAGACACCACATCCTCGCGCTGCCTCTCCCACCCACTGTTAAGAAGCTCCCACCTTCTTGGAGCTCCCAAAGCTCTCTGTCGAGTGGCTCACTGGGTATATGAGCTGCACAGTTGCCACTGTAGTCCAAGTTAGGATCTCTGCAAGGACAGCAACCCTGTCACACGCATCTCTGAGCTCCCGCGGTGCACAGGCAGCCCCCCTCCCAGCAGAAAGGAAAAGTTAAGCAGCAAAACCCTGAGCATGGCAAACATTTCGTGGCTGTGCTCAAGAAACGCCAGACTATCTTGAATTTGCCCAAAAGGCCACTCATTTTCAGCTTGAATTCAAATTGCCAAAAGGGTCTCATGGGACTAGATAAAATGAAACTTAGAAACCTTTCCTGATCCTGCAGCGTTTGCGTGGGGAGTGCCCAGGGAGAGAGAAAGAGCTGTTGGGCCTCAAAAACAGAAAGGAACAGGCAGGAGGCAGAGGCATTTGTCGTCGTCAGCATCGGAGGAAAGCAAACCCTTTCCTGTCTGATTGGTAGGTGGCGTGACCGTATCATTAATTGTCCAGAGAGACACTTTTGAGGGTGAAAGGGGCACCATCTGTAGTTTCTACATGATGGCAGGCTTTAATTGGGATTGTCCCTGAGAAAAACGGTGTGGTCACCGTGATGATGGACACTGCCGCTGGCTCATCTCCCCCCACACACGACTCCTTATATTTTATAGGTGGCGGGAGCATCCACTCTTGGCCTGTCCCCATTCCTCACATGCTTCTGCTCCTCCCTGAGACTTCACTGACAGGTGCGTTTGGAATGAGGACAGAGCATGGCCCCGCCCCTTCTAGGTTCTCTCTGTCTTTGGAGCGGTGTCCTCTGCACCCGGGCATTCTCTTCCTCCACGTCGCTGACGTAAGGGAATGCCTGTCCTTGTGGAAGAGGCCGAGGTTGGACAGTTGGCCAGTGACTGGGTGGAGGGAGAACTATTAGGGAGCCGGATTTGATCACTGACCTAAATCATTAATCAGCCTCACCAAAGACGGACCTGATATTTTCAGCTCTCTCTGCCTGATTCTGGTATCTCCTTCTCAGTTGGTTTCATACTCAGAGCAGCATGTGGCTGTCACTCCCCCAAGCCCAATATCCGTCCTAAGCAGAGGCTGGACGTTTTCAGAATTAGGGAAAAAGCTTTCACACATGGGAGTGGTATACCAGTGCAGGCCAACGTGAGACTGGAACTGACAAGGACACATCAGTAGAACTTGAACAACATTAAGAAAAAGAAAAATTTGAGCTGATACGTCTTTGTGTCCATATCTGGATGTGAGTTTTGCCGGTTTCTTTTGGAGAAGGATATGGAAATTAATGATCAGAATTCCACAATATGTATATATTTAAAAAATAAATTTCATTTAGGTAATACATTATATGCAATAAAATGAACTAATTTGAGTTTTGACAAACATATACACCTTTGTGACCACCACACTGATCAATATATAGAACATTTCCATCTCCCCAGAAAGTGCCCTTGCACCCTTCTCAGTCAATCCTCCCTCCAAAATTTCATTCCCCAGGCAAGCACTGCTACAATTTCCATCATTATAAATTAATGTAGTCTATTCTAGAATGTAATACACATGGATTTATGTTTTCTTTTCTTTTCATCTGTATTGTAGCATGTATTGGTAGTTCTCATTTTTCATTGCTTAGTAGTATTCCATTGTATGGGTGTATCACAATTTATCCATTCACCTGGTGATAGACAGTTGGATTGTTTCCAGTTTTAGGCTATTTTGAATAAAGCTACTATGAATATTTGTGTACAAGTCTTTCTGTGGCCACATATTTTCCTTGGGCAAATACCTAGGCATTGCTAGATCATACAATATGTGCATATTAAGATTTATAAGAAACTGCACAACTGTTTTCTAATGTGGGGGTACAATTTTACTCCCTCCACCATAAATGTATGAGAGTTCCAGTTGCTCTACATAAGCCATTGTAGGGGGTATGAGCAGTACTCCATTGAGGTTTTGATTTGCATTTCCTTGGTAACTAATGATGTTGAGCATCTTTTTATGTATTTATTAGCCATATGTATATCTTCTTTTGTGAAATGTCTAATCAAATATTTTGCCCATTTTTAATTTTTTGTCTTCTTATTAAGTTGTAAGAGCTCTTTATATATTCTAGATATAAGTCATTTGTCATATACACAGTTAGTACTTTTTGTATTTTATTTTATAGTTTATAGTTTAAGGTTATATATTTAAGTCTATGATACATTCAAGTTAATTTTTCTGTATGGTATGAGGTAGGGATCTAATTTTATTTATTTTTTCCCTTAAGGATACCCAGTTGTTCCATAAAGACTATCCTTTTCCCCACTGAGTCATTTTGGCATATTTCTTTATTCTGACTCTTGACTCTATTCTGTTTTATTTCTTGACTCCATTCTGTTCCATTGACTTATCTGTATATCCTTATGTGAATACCACATCATCTTGATTACTGTCAGCTTTGCAATAAGTCTTTAAATCAGGTAGTGTAAGTCCTCCAACTCTAGAATACCACGCTATAGATCATTTGTGATTGTTGCAAATAAATGTGCTTGAATTAAATGCATAATAAATTGTATACATTATCCTTTCTTAGCACGGGTTGTTCAATCACTCTCAATCAATACGGCTGTGGTCTTCAGAGAATCCTGAGTTAAAGTACTCATTTAGGTTTTGCAATAAATAAAGATCTAGACTGGTGGAGTCTCTGCTGTAGTGGTCATGATTCTGCCTGCAAATCAGACAGCTGGCCTCCCTTACAGGGTGTTGTTCTTTGATAAGGTGAGTCCCCATCTGGGTTATCTCCTCCTGGAACAGCAAACACAAAGCTGTCAACACATCTGTTGTCTGGTTTCTCCAGCTATGGCGTGGTGGAAAGAATTCTGGACTAGCTAGTGGCAGAGTGCCCCTTTCTGGCATTCATGACAGAGCTGCTTGGGATTTTCATAAATGGCTCAAAAAGGCCTAAATTAAAGAGTTAAATTCAGGGCTCACAAAAGCCCCAAGTCCTCCAGCTCTCCAGTGGATCTTCTGGTCTCTGGCCAAGAGCTGCTCTCAGGTAGGGTTTTCCAGCTACCCAGAAATGGGACACACAACACATCCTCATCAGAGCCTGACCCTGAGCGAGGCATTAGCTAGACACCCAAACGGTACCATTCCATTCCAAAGGGACTGTTTTCCCAGGCTGCAATGGACTTCAAGCCTCCCATAATTCTTGTTTCCCATCAGTTCCCCACCATAAACTTAGCCTGCAGTGTAGATTCAGAATCAAAAGATCTGGGTTCAAGTTCTGGCTCTGACATCTACTAATAGAGTGACCTTGGGTGAAGCCCTTTATGTTTCTGAGAGTCTAGTTCTTTCTCTGCAGAATAGAGACTCTAACATCTGCTTCACAGAGCTACTGCAAGCATGTGGAAGTGTTTTATCATTATAAATCACAGTGCAGGAATCCATATAAAAGATTATTGTTTCTCCTTTTAGTCAAAATATAATTGACAGAGGCATGAGGAACATCAGTAGCTCCTAAAGGAGAAAAAGAATGTGTATTAGTTTGCGATGGCCGCGGAAACAAATTACTACAAACTTAGCTTAAAACAACAAAAATATATTATATCACAGTTCTGGAGGCGAGAAGCCCAAATTCAGTCTCACTGGGCTGAAGCCAAGGCGTGGGCAGGACCATGCTTCCTTCTGAGGCTCCAGGGCAGAATCTGATACTTGTCACTTCCAGCTTCTGGTCGCTGCCAGCATTCCCTGTGCTTGTGGCCCCAGCACTCCAATTGCTGTCTCCATCTTCTTATCACCTTCTCTTCTTCCGTGTCTACTTTTCCTCTGTCTCTTTCTTAAAAAGACACTTGTGATGGCATGTAGAACCCCTCCAGATAATCTAGTATCATTGCCTCGTCTCAAGATCCTTCCCTTAATCACGTCTGCAGAAACTTTAGCATAGTTATTATTCACAGGTTCCAGGGATTAGGATCTGACATCTTTGGAGGCCCACTACTCTGTGTGTGTGTGCGTGTGTGTGTGCATGCGCACAACACATGTATTGGTGGGAGTGATATGGAACAAGAAAGAAAAGCATATCCCCTCTATCTCATTTGTACAAATCACCTCCAAGACAAAACAGCCCGTAATTCAGTCTCAATAGCCATTGTGAAAGCTCACCTCCGAGTTCTTCCCGTGGAAGAATCACCCTTTCATAGATACACAGAGCACAGAACTGCCAGGGATTTTACTATTCCCTTAGCCCAGGGGTCAGCTAATTACAGGCCCGTGGGCCAGACTTGGTTCCTGCCTGTTTTGCCAAGTTGTGTAGTTACGACAGAGACCGTATGACCCACAAAGCCTAAAATATTTGCTCCTTAGCCCTTCAGAAAAAGGGTGCCAGCTGTTGGCCTAGATCAACGCCTCTGCCACACAGGTCAGGGAACGCAGGCCCAGGAAGGCAGGTGACTTGCTCGAGCTCCCACAGTGACTTGGGGGCACATTCCAGACCTGCGAGTCCAGTGCTCTTGCCCAAGTTGACTCTCCCCCGGGGCTCCTCTGTGCCATGACTTGCTCTTGCCTGGGCATGTGGACAGGTGGAGCCCAGCACCTGTCAAAGTCCAGCAGATCTCAGCCTCCTGTGAGGAGGACCTTTCAGCAGGGGCTGCCACCAGCCACTGGAGAGGTCCAAGCAGATGCTGGATAACTTCTCAGTGGATACCCTTTGTGTCCAACATGGTGCAGGATGAATAAATGAATGGATAATGGGATGAATAAATGATGTGGTCAAGGTGTTTCAGGGACCTGTGCTGGCACAGTGCTTGAAAAACAGTGGAAGCAGGATCTGGGGCAGCGGAAAGGATCCCAGAGACAGCCCTAGCATTCAGACCTCTGGCCTGAGGCCAAAATGGGGCAAAACCCCCAACTCCCCACCTCCTAAGAGGACGAGGGAAAACTCGAGCGTTTGCAGAAGCAGCAGAGCTGGTGAAGTCCACCAGCAACTCTCCGAGAGGTGGGGAGGGACCATGGGGCCTTTAATGATGACTAATTTGCAGCTTATTAATGCGGTGGTAATTAAGAATATTCATTTTATTAAAAGCCGTTTATTGTAATAGTGCATGCAAATCCGGAGACTGGCATTGTGCTCACGTACCAATCGACAGAGGTCTATTGTGGCTCTGTGGATGGCAGGTCGCTGCGTCACTAATTGTTAAGAGTTTAGGGTCTAATTTTAAACCCTTTTAATTCCATTTGAAATAATTGCCCTAATGAAATTCAAAGTACTCAGAGGCAGCCCTGGAAAAGGTGGCTGATGCCCCCCTCGTTTCCCCGGGGAGCCGGGCTTCGAGAGCGGGGGCAGGAGCTGAGCTCGTCCTGGGGCTGCGCGGGCTGCCCTCTGCCTGGGCACAGACGGACACAGGAGGAGGACGCTGTCCGGGGTTAGTTGTTTCTGTGAGCCACACAGGGTAGGATCTGCAGAGGAGAGGGAAGCCCCCACCCAGAGACAAATGTTTTCAGCTGCAAGGGCATGGTGGACTCGCGGGCAGCTCAGCGGAACCCAGGAATTGTCTTCATTGCAATAAAACTCTTACTGAGAGCTCCCTGCTGCCGGGTGCTCCACCGAGCCCTTTACCTCCTCACGGCTGCCTTCTCAGGTGGATCGCGTCACCTCTCCATTTTACCGATGAGGTGTCTCAGGCTGGAAGAGACCTGATCAGTATTTTTTCGAAAGCCAAGCAGGTTAAGTGGCAGACGCAGACTTGAGCCGGGCACACTGGGGAAAGGGGACGGCGAGTGTGAGCAAGGCTCGGAAGCTTGGAAGTCTGTGGTGTCTGTTGGACAGACCGGAAGACGGCCCCTGGGACCCTGCCTTTTGGTGTCCATGCCCCGAGTGTGGGCGGGGCCTGTGATGTGTTTCTGACCAATACATTGTGGCCAAGGTGACATGGCACAGCTGTGATTACAGGACTTTTAGAAGACTCCGTCTGGCTGGTAGTCTTGCTCCCTTTCTCCTGCTGGCTTGGAAGAAGTTGTGCGTCCTCCGTGGAGGGACCCACGTGGAAAATTGCTGCGGCTGGTCTGTAGGAGCTGAGGGCCTCCGTCCTTCAGCTTCAAAGAACTGAAGTCTGCAAACAACCTGAGAGCCTCACGGTGAGCCCTTCCCCAGGCAAACTCCAGGATGAGAACACAGCCCTGCCAGTGCCTAGGTTGCAACTCCGCGAGACCCTGAAGCAGAGAACCCAGCTAAGCCATGCCCGGACTCTTGACCCACAGCGACTGTGAGATAATAAATGTTGTTTTAAGTTGCTAAATTCGTGGTCATTTGTTACTCAGCAATAAAGAAATGAATACAACATTGTTGGGGCAGAGAAAAGGATGCCCCCAAATATAGTAGACTTTTTTTTTTTTTTTTTTTAGAGACAGGGTCTCGCTCTTGGTCAGGCTGGTTTCGAACTCCTGACCTTGAGCTATCCACCCGCCTCGGCCTCCCAGAGTGCTAGGATTACAGGCGTGAGCCACCGCGCCCGGCCCTTATAGTAGACTTTGATGTGCTCAAATAAAAGGAGGCAGCCTCAAAGTTTCCCTCTGACCTTCGCCGGCCTCCCTGTCTCTCTGCTGCTCTTTTTTTCCCAGAGCACCAGAAGCTTTCTCTCGAAGTTCTCTCATCTGATGAAGAAAACTTCTTCTAAAAGAAATGCAACTGTCTTAGAACCCTTTCCCTGGGAATCTTATCAGTTAACCAGGAAAGCTTAACCACTAGAGGAGAGAGGAAACTGGGAGTCATGACCACACCCAGACACATTTTTCACCTATGCCAGGGGCAGCTCCGAGAGATCACCTGGGCACCGTATCCGTGTAATGACACAACCTTCGTTCACATGCGGTTCTGCCCTCACCTCTCTGTGACTCGTCCACAAGCTATTGTTTGTCCTTTCGTCCCATTCAGCATCCAAAGAGAATCATTTAATAACCACGGTCTGGCCTTCAGGTCCATTCCTTTACAGCCCCCACCCCCATTCCCTTCTCCCCAATATAGAGGGCGTTGAAACAGCAGCCATCTGGCCCTTTCCTTGAGTTTTCATGTTTTTTATGACTTGTGTGCACATGTCTGCATGTAATAAATTTGTTGTGCTTTTCTCTTGTCAACCTGTCTTTTGTTACAGGAGTGTCAGTCTTTAGGAATAGGGAGAAAAGGGATCACCCACTTTCTGCCCCCACAAGCATCTAAAAAGAAAGAATGGCAAGAAAAGCAGAGGATAGTTTTTCAATCGTTTTGCCCATCTGACACATCTCCCATTAGAGAGTGTGGCCGCTGATGGCACCACAGAAAGTTAGACAGGGCCTTCAACATGAAGGGCCTTTTAGGGGCATGTTAAGAAGTGTGGGCTTTCTTCTGCAGGATTTAAATGGGGTAGAGTTTTAGGATGTATTAGAGAGATAGAGTATTAGAGAAAGATCACTTTGGTGGCCAGAGCCTAGGATGGGTTGGAGGCAGGGAGGCCCGGCAGGACATTGCAATGGTTTCGGTGAGAGATCAGAAGAGCTTGAACCAAGGGAGAAGTAGGGAAGATAGACAGGAAGGTAATTTGCATTTTGGAGGCAAAAAAGTGGAATATCTAATAAGATAATATTTCTCTTACTCTCAAAGATCTTCAGGAAAGGAAGTATTCTAGCTCATACTTTCCTGTGTCCAATACTCAAAGGCTGACTTCCTTCACTTGGTTTTAAAAATCACTTCATTAGTGATATTGTTACAAAGTCTTCTCTGTTTTGGGATGCATTTCTTCCCCCGAGCACTTGGCATGGTACTCTTGCTTTCCTGAGGGGCAGCTGTGACTGCTCTCATTTTACAGAGCCTCAGAAAATGACTGCAGTGAAATCACTTCCACAGGATCTTTCTGGTCAAATGCCACTTATTATATCATCTGCTACCATCTAAAGGATTTAGAATTTCCCCCCTTTCACAGGGAAGTTATTTCAAACTCAATAAGATCTTGCAGAATGAGTGGTGAGTGCAAAGACAGAAGCACTGATGCTTCACCATCTATCCATTCTTTCAACATTATTGACACTTAGGTATAGGGAGGGGTTCCACTCCCCTCTGATTCACACGGGGGAGGGATTATATTAGGATGTGGGTAGGGGACGGGCAGCTCATGGGATCTCCACAGTGGTAGACACACTATGCTCTAGTGGCAGCTACAATGACCTTGGGAAGTTACTCATCCTCTCTAAGATCTGCCTCCTCGGCTGTGAAACGGGGACAGTAAAAGCATCGCCGATGAGATGAGAAAGCTGAAGTTTAAAGAGGGGAAGTGATTCGTCCAGGGTCACAGAGCTAGTGAGAGGCTCGCCCTGGCTCAGAACTCCTGTTTGTCTGACTGCTGGAGTTAAATAAGCAATAGCCTTACCTTCAAGGCATTCACAATCTGTGGAGAAAAACAGACGTGTAAAGCAAAAATTGCAGCAAAGATTTCTCTACTAGATGCATACATTGAATGATCTGAGATTCTCAGAGAAGGAACTGATATGGCACTCAAGTTGAGGGATTCTCTAAGCAGAAGGTTCAGCTAGTGCAATGCAGAGGGGCATGGAAAGACACCTCTGGAAATGAGTGTAGCTCAGAATTCAAAGGAGAGAGGGAAGGAGAATTGGGGGCCTGAGGTTGGAGATGTCAGCATGGTCCAGATCATACAGGGCCTCATGCATCTAAGAGGCTTGAACCATATTTTGTAAGCAGGAGGCATCCTGGAAAGTTTACGCTTGTGCATTATGAAGCTTACCTTACAATCTGGTGCTCCTTTGGGTGCTCCATCTCGGTGAGTGAGGCCAAAAATCTGAGAGTAATCTAACAAGCACCTTCTTCCTTCAGTCCCCGAGCCCTGTCCATGTTACCTCCTCGGTACCTCTTAACATTGTTCATTTCTCCTAGATTTCCTCAAATCCACTCTCCACTTTGCAACCAGATCATCTCTTTCTTTTTAAGGTAAAATTTACTTACAATGAACTGCACAGAGTCTAACTATGTAATTTGATGAGTTTTGACAAATGTATATACCCTCGTAGTGCCCTCCACCCCAGTTAGGACATTTCCATCCTTATACAAAGGACCTGCTTTTTCCCATCCAGTCAATCTCTACCACACCACAGGAAACTGCTGCTCTGATTTCTATTACTAGAGATAAATTTTGTATCATGGTTCTTTTGCTCAACATCTTTTTGAGATTCATTCAGGCTGTGATGTGCATCAGTTCAATCTTGTTTATTGTTGGGTACTATTCCATAGTGTGAATATACCGGAATTTATTATTGATTTATCTGTTAATGGATATGTGGGTTGTTTCCCATTTGGGACTATCATGAATAATGCTGCTAAGGACATTAATGCATGGATCTTTTAGAAGATATATGTCTTCATTTCTCTTGGGTAACTACCAAGGAGCAGAATAGCTAGAGCATATGGTAAGCATATGATCTACTACTGAATAGTTCACCATTTTACACTCCCACCAGCAATGTGGAGAATTCCAGTGTCTCCACATCCTTGCCAACACTTAGTACTGTCTTTTTAATTTAAGCCATTCTGGGTGTAAAGTGGTATCACGTGGCTTTCATGCATTTCCCTAACAGCTAATGATATCGCCCAACTTTTCATGTGCTTATATTCATTCACTCATACATATTCTTTTGCGAGGTGTATGTTCAAGCATTTTGTCCATTTTCGGGGGGTGGTTTGCCTTTTTTTTATTGAGTTCTGGAACTTCTTTTTATATCTAGACAGACATACATGTATTAAGAATGTTTTCTCCCAGTCTGTGGCTTACTTTTCATTTTAGTAATGGCAGAGTAGAAGTTTGAAATTTCAATAAAGTCTAATTTGCTAATTGTTTTCTTTTATGATTAGTGGTTTTTCCCTCCAGCTTTACTGAAGTATAATTGACAAATAAAATGATTAGTGTTCTTCTGTGCTAAAAGATATTTGTTTACCCCAATGTTACAGATTGTCTCCTCTGTTTTCTTCTAAACACTTTAGAGGTTTAGCTATTGCATTTAGGTTTATTATCTATTCCAATTAATTTTTGTACATGGTGTTAGATAGGAGTTGAAGTTCTTTTTTTTTTTTCCTTTCATGTTTTTTTTCCAGCACCATTTGTTGAGAAGATTTTCATTTCCACAATGAATTGCCTTGGTGCTTTTGTTAAAATTCAAATGACTGCATATGTATGGATCTATTTTTGGACTCAATTCTGTTCCATTGATCTAATTGTCTATCTTTATCTCCACACTACACTATCTTGATTACTGTAGTTGTACAAGCTTTTTGTAAGTCTTGAAATCAGGAAATGTCCTCCAACTATGTTCTTTATTTCAAGATTACTTTAGCTATTCTAGACCCTTGTCAATGTCTCATATATATATTAGAAATAACTTATCAATTTCATTAAAAAAACAGTTTATTGAATTAATGATTGTGATTGCATAGTATCTATAGACATTTGAGGGAGAATTGATATCTTAACAACGCTGAGACTTCCAATCCATAAACATGGTATATTTCTTCATTTATTGAAGAAATAATAAAGGTCTTCTTTAATTTATTTAATTTAATAATTTACCGTTTTCAGTGTAAAGGTCTTGCACATCCTTTGTTAAACTTATTCCTAAATATGTTATGTTTTTATGCTATTGTGAATGAAATTTTCTAATTATTTCCTGCTAGTATATAGAAGTAAAACTGCTTTGTTTACATTGGCCTTATATACTAGTGATCTTGCTAAATTAACATGAGTTTGAGTAGTTTTAAAATTTTTATTTCTTGCAGTTTCTACATAAATATCATTGTTGAATAAAAGACAGTTTTACTTTCTTCCAATATTTATTTCTTTTTCTTCCAAACAGTATTGATAGAACCTCTAATACAATGCTGCACAGAAGTGGCAACAGCAGACATCCTGACCTTCTTCTCAGTATTAGGTGGACATTGTTAGTATTGTACCCACTTAGACATGGTGTTCATGGTAGGATGCTATTGTTGTAGCTCTTGTTATCATTACTGTTGTTGTTTATAATGCCCTTCATCAGACTGAGGAACTTTCTAAGAGCTGAATGTGTGCTGACTTTCTCAAATGATCTTTCTGCATCTATTAAGATGATTTTTCTCCCTTATTTTTGTAATGTGGTGAATGACATTGATTTTCAAATATTAAATCAACCTTGCATTCCTGGGATAAACCTCACTTGGTTTTGAGGTAGTATCTCTTAAAAATATTTCTGGATTCAATTTATTAATATTTCATTAAGGATTTTTACACCCAGGTCCATGAAAAATATTGGTATATAACTTTTTGATTGTAATTTCATTGTCTGGTATTGGTATCAGGTTATGCTGGCTTTATAGAAATGAGCTGGGGATTGTTCCATCCTCCTCTATTTTCTGGAAGAATTTATGTGAAATTGATGTTATGTATCTGTAAATGTTTAATAGATCTCACCAGTAAACTCAGCTGGGTCCAGAATTTCTTTATGTGAAGATTTTTTTTTTATTACAAATTCAAATTATTTAACATAGGTCTATTCCAATATTCTATTTCTTCATGTGTAAATTTTGATAAATTGTGTTTGATGTGTGTGTTTTTAAGGAATTTGTCCATTTCATCTAAGTTATCAAATTTATTGGCAAAATAGTGTCTTATTTTTCTGTTAATATCTGTAGCATCTGTGACATCTCTTTTATCCCTAATATTGTTCTTTCTCTCTCTCTCTCTCTCTCTTTCTCTCTCTCTGATCAGTCTTGCTAGGGGTTTTTCAATTTTATATGATCTTTCCAAAGAATTAAATTTGGCTTTGTTAATTTTCTTGCTTCTTTGCTTTTTTCTTATTTAATTTATTTCTGCTCATATCTTTATTATTTCCTGCCTTTTACTTACTTTGATTTAATTTCCTCTTCTTATTGTAGCATATGAAGGCAGAAACTTAGATCATTTGTTTTAAAATCTTTCTTCTTTTCCAATATGAGCATTTAAATACACACAAACATACACATCTACACACATAAATTTCCCTCTCAACACTGCTTTGACTATACATCCCACAGGTTTTGATAGTTGTATATTCATTATCATTCAGTTCAAAATATTTTATATTTTCCTTTACCATTTCTTTTTTGAAACATTGGTTATTTAGAAGTACATCCTTCAATTTCCAATTATTTGGAGATTTTCCAGATATTTTACTGTTATTTCATTTTTAAAATTTAAATCCACTATTTTCAGAGAACATACTCTGTAAATTTCCAATCTTTTTGAAATTTATTGGAACTTATTTATGGTCCAACAAATGGCTTATCTTGGTGAACAGTCCATGTGTGCTTGAAAAGAATATATATTCTGCAGGTACTGGGGTATAGTGTTCATAAATGTGAATTAGGTAAAGTTGGTTGACAGTGTTGTTCACATTTTCTATACCCTTACTGATTCTTTTTTGTCTACTTATTCTCTTAATTACTGAGAGGGTGATACTGAAATCTCCAAACATGATAGATAATGTCTGCTTTATTTATTTTGACGATCCTTTAATAGACACATTCAGAATAGTCATGTCTTTCTGATGAATTAACCCTTTTATCATTATGAAATAGCCCTCTTTATCTCTGATAATATTCCTTATCTTGAAGTCTAATTTGTCTGATATTAATATAGCCCCAGTGGCTTTCATATGCTCACTGTTTGCATAAGAAAGAGCATGATATATCTTTTCCCTTCAATCTATCTGTGTCGTTACATTTAAAATGTATCTTTTTGTGGACAGAAAATAGTGAAATCTAGCATTTTTATCCAGTCTGATAATCACTGGACTTCAAAGTTTTTAAGCTGTACAAGGAGGGGCTTCAGCCAGCTGATTGGAGACCTGCCTTCCAGCTCTGTCTCTATGACTCTGATGGATGGGGGGAGAGTCCCTGTGTCTCTGGGACATCTTTTCCTTGGCTAAGGGACCTGCTTGTCACTCACCTGGGTTGCCATGATTTGGAGTCAGGACTCAGGGTGGGACCATCCAGGGAGAGTGAGCTGGTGGGGGTGGGGTGGGTGCCAGTGTATGAAAAAAAGTATCAACTTTGACTACTTTCTCCACGTGTTTCATGGTCCTGCTTTCATAATGCCGCTTTTTATCATAGTCACATTCCCTCGATTCTATCTTTGGCAATATATTCCCTTAATTATAGTGTTCCTGTGGTTGAAAAGGTGCCATTCTGAAGAACACACTCGGGGAAACGGCTTCTCCTGTCATCCCCCTCCTCCTTTGCTTTTAGTCCTTCCAAAGCCCAGGGAGTTGCTCTGAATAGCTTGCTGGAGGATTTCTTCCAAGGGAAGAGAACAGGAAGCGGGAGGATGAAACTAAAGCACGAGGAGGGCCCGTCATGCCTCAGATCTGTGTTACGAAACCCTCACGGCCACCTTGGAGGCGATGCTTTTACTGTCCCCGTTTCACAGCCGAGGAGGCAGATCTTAGAGAGGATGAGTAACTTCCCAAGGTCACTGTAGCTGCCACTAGAGCGTAGTGTGTCTACCACTGTGGAGATCCCATGAGCTGCCCGTCTCCTACCCACATCCTAATATAATCCCTCCCCCGTGTGAATCAGAGGGGAGTGGAACCCCTCCCAGCGCTAAGGATGTAAAGCCCTATTAGTGGAACAATCCACATGTAGCCTTCTCCTGGAAGTAGTCATTGCTCCAGGGGTGGGCTGGCAACACAATTGGCTCAGTTGGACTGAAGGGAAGGATTTCTATCCCATGTTAGGGGGAGAGGTTCATCCCTCTTTTGCCAGATGTGAGCCAGGAAGCTTGTGTTTCTTGCCAGGGGAGGGGAGGGCCGGTGTTGAGTGTGGCCGAGTGAAGAGAGAAAGTAGACCCGGATCTCTGATGATATCGATCCATCAGTTCATGGTACCCTCCCTGCAGCCTGCACTAGCGCTCATGTTCTCATGCGAGGAAATGCATTTTTGTATTGCTTAAGCCAGTTTAAATTAAATAGCATTTCTGTTTCTTGAAGTTAAAGGCATGCTAACTGGAAAAGTCACAGAACAAGTAAGTGGCAGGCAGATCCCGGATCCAAAGCTGAGTATGTTCGGATCCAGAGCCAGTGCTCCAAGAGCTCGGCTACGTGTCCTCCCCCATCCCCCCACCCCCGTCCCCCGTCTAGCTAGAGTTCGTGACCCCTATCTTACGGATGAGAAAGCTGAAGTTTAAAGAGGGGAAGTGATTCGTCCAGGGTCACAGAGCTAGCGAGAGGCTCGCCCTGGCTCAGAACTCCTGTTTGTCTGACTGCAGAGCCCACGTTCCTCTCTGCACACCTCCGGTGGCTTCCCACACTTCTGGCTGCCACCGTTCCTGTACCTTTGACTCCAAACAGAGGCCTCTCCGTCACCAAATAATGTGATCAAATCAAACCTTCTTTCCATACAATTAGAAAACATAACAGGTTACAGCAAAAAATGCAAAAACCTCCAAAGCCGCTCAAAGCTAATTAATTTCTATTACTAGCGAGAGAAGAACCACTTAACATGTCTTTTCTTATTCAAATTACCATTGACGGCACCTGCTTTTTTATTCTTGGGAAATCCTGCTACAATGCGGGTAAATTATGTAAGACTGTAGAATTTATGAAGATAAGGCAATTAGCATTACAAAAACGAGTCCGGGTTACAATTTCTGGGGAACAGAAACAGTTATGATGCTCCCTTAAATGGCCCAGTGAAGTCTCACAGATTGAGTTAATCCTGTGGTAGTCAGGAAAATTGAAGGCGAAACGGCGCCATGGTGGTGGGTAATTAATTGTCTGGGCCCCTTGGTGATGGGGCTGTCTGTGCCCAGGAGGAGGCGGCGACCAGGGCTCTGCCTGTTCCCTCCAGCAGGAAAAGGAATGGAACCTGGAACAGAGCTTCTGGAGTTGGGAGGCAGGAAGGGGAAGAGGAACTTCCTCCTGAGGTCCCTGGTCTTTGGGTCAAGCAGGGTCCTGCTCCCTGGAGCCACCCTCCCATGTGGTTTCCAGAAACCTCCATCCTGCCTGCAGCCCCCACTCTCAGCACAGCTGCCACGGAGCAGGTGCTTCCTTGGAGGTTTAGATGTTGCTTAGACTTCACCTCGGAGCTGGGAGGACTTTTAAAGACACTCTGGATTAGCAGGGGCACAGATAGAGGGTGGGGTAGGTTGAGTGGTGTGGGTCTCTGGAAATTGTGTGCAAAATTTAGGGGGAGTGTGTCCTTTTCTGTAGAAGGGTCTACAGTTTTTTATTAAATCATGAGTGACTTTTAGGCCACCCTGTCCTTGGCTTCATTGGAACCCATGTTACATATTTGGAAGGGCAGAGAGGGACAGGCGTTTTCCCACCACCCAGCTAGTCCTTAGCACCTGCCTGTTGCTGGTTTTCCGCCCAGTAGCCACTGTTTCCAGTATCAGAACTAAGGCTACAGCACCTGCCTTCTGGGCTCCCAGCTTGAATGTCAACTGCCTGTCATCCAGCCAGCCCCGAGAGCAGTATCAGCTTCCCAAGCAGTTCACTGCTAGCTCATACAGTGCCTTTGTGTGAATTAGGAGATGGTGCACTTCCTCTGGAGGATGCAACCCTGCACAGTGGTGTACACTTCGCAAGCTTGGCAAGCAGCACCCAGGCTGGATTCCAGACCCTATTGGCCACCTTGATTTGTGCCCTTGTGCAGTGTACAACATGCACAACCATACATATCCTGTTCTCAAATTCCTCGCTCCAGAGGCTGAGTCACTGACTGTTACTAGCTTTTTTTCCTGGCAAGGAACTGAGCACATGCTAGGTATGCCTGGCTAGCAGAAGAGCCAGCTTAGGATCCAGCAGACCAGGTAGCCAGTAACAAAAATTTCCTTATGGCAAGGCAGATGTACCAAATGTAACACTCATCTCCAGCTGACCTCAGAGCCAGGCCAGGCATATCTAGAAGTGGCCACACAGAAGGAAGAGCAAGTGCAGAAGCCCTGGGGTGGGAAACGCACCCCTGTGTCTGACGATTAGTGAGCAGGCTAGGGCAGGCTGAAGGGGCAGGAGAGTAAGTGAAGGGCAGGCAGACTGGGGGCGAGCCTGTGGGGGGCCTTGTAGACCACTGCAAAGACTGTGTGTCTCGGAGTGAGCTGGGGGTGGGAAGCTTTAGAGGATTCCAAGCATCGAAGTGGTGCCATCGGCCCTGACTTGTTCCACGGAGTCACGATGGCTGCTGTGCGGGGAGGAGGTGTCAGGAGTGAGGGCAGAAGCAGGGAGATGGTGGAGCTGTCGAAAGTGTTCATCCAGATGAGAGACACTCATGGGGCTTGACTCACGATAGAAACTGTACAGATGGGTGAGACGTAATAGCATTCCCAGATGCTTAAGATCCAGCCATCGGGATTTACTGATACATGGGATGTAGGGTATGCGAGGAGAAAGGAGTCAGGAATGCACCAAGGTTTTGGGCCTTGTGAAATGGAAGGGAGAGCGTGCATGGAGATGTTCTCCAACAGCTCAGCAACACAGACATACCTCATCTCTTTGTTAAGGCTCCGATTCCAGGCCAGAGTCTTCCCACTGACATCTTTCCCTACCAGGCCTGCACAGGGTGGCCCAGACTGCTGCTCTTGACTTTCTTCTAGGGTGTTGTCCTGGCTTTTTCTGCTAAACTGTTGCCTTGTATCTGCCTGTCAAATATCATCCATCCATCCATTCATCCATCAACCCATCCATCCATCCATCCATCCATCTGTCCATCCATCCATCTGTCCATCCATCCATCTATCCATTCATCGCTACATATTTACTGAGTACCTACCATGTGCAAGACACTGATCTATATCGATGACCGAGGGAGCCATGGGCACTGTCATCTCAGAGCTTGAGCTTCCCCTGGACAACATCACCTGCTCTACCTAGGGTCCACCATCTACCAACCCACCTACCCGCCATTTCCTATCGTCAACCCTGCTGCTCCTCCAGGGAGGCCTAGAGGCCCTTGGACCTTACCTCTCCTGCCCCTGGCCCTTTTTAGCAACCAGATGGTCATTTAGTGCAGTAACAGGAGGACCTGGAAGCCCCTGAGACGTGCAGCTGAGGCACAGAACTGATTTTCTACTCTATCCACAAACCACACCCTCCATGGGTCACTACAGTAGGCTCAGGGAGACGTATGAGAGCACCATTTCCTGGAACTCTTTCCAGCTGTTTACCTGTGTTATTTTGGGACCCCAACTGGCACAGCCCAGGCTGACAGGCTGACAAGGGGAGTTGGGACCTAGAACTTGCCCTATCCCATGGAGAGGGGCCATAACTTGCCTGGACAGGGCCAGGGTATGTTCTGAAAGAACGTCCAGTCAGGCAGCAGATCATAGCAGAGGTGGGAGGGGACCACATTTAAGTAGGGAGAGGGCAGCTCCAACACCACCTGGGAGGGAAGCTAAGGAACATCGTCCTCCCTATAGGACAATGTTTCATTGTCCAGAATCTCCAATGAGGCACACACATCTCAGGAGATGCCCAGGGGTGATGAAAACATTCACACGCAGCCTTGAACCACTCATGGGTTTGGGACATCAAAATGAACCATTAAACCATCACTCCGCACACTGAGGCTTCGAGCACAATTATTTCTCATTTTATAGACAACAAGCTGATGCTTAGAGACAGAACACCTGGGGCTTCCAGAATGAGGGCAGAGCTACAAGGATGTCCTGGTTCTCAGTCTCCTCCTGAAGTTGCTGCTTCTGCCAAATAGAATCTTCTAGGCCACCCTGCCTTGCCATGGGTACCAAATGGCCTTGGATCTACCAAAGGTGAACACTGGAAACGAGCCCCAAAGCCATCCTCCTGTGCCAGCCCTATCCACGTGCCAGGCCCTGGGGTGATTCCGTCAACACAGCGTCTCATCTGAGTCTCCATGTGCGGCTGGTGTCATCGTGCCATTCATCTCTCATTTTATAGAGGAAACGGAGGCCTGGAGAGGTGGTACCCCAGAGCTGCATCTGCTCCTCTTTGACACCCACAGACGTGGATTCAAGTCTTAGTCCTACCACTTACAGAAGAAGGATTTGAAAGTTAGGAAAGTTTCTCTGATGCTCAATTTTCTCATCTGTGAAACGGGCTAAGAATACCTACTTCCGAGGGGTGTGGTGTGGATTAAAATATGTTACAATATGTAAAAAGTACCAAGTCTGGCATAGAGATGGCATGAATTTGCATTTGCGCCCATCCAATCCCCAGCGATTCTGAGGAACGCAAGCCGTGGGAAGTCCAGGGAGGAAAAGGCATCTTCCCCAAGGGGTCATTCGTGACCTAAGGTGCAAGGAGGCAGGCTTGTGGGAAAGGGGAGAGTGGTGCGTAGGGCTGTCAGATGTAGCAAATTAAAGTACAGGTCCCCAGTCAAAGTTCCATTTGATTTAAATTTCAGATAAACAATGCATAATTTTTAAGTTAAATATGTTCCAACGGGCACATCTGTATTTTATCTGGCAAAAAATGTGGGCTGCAGACCAGACAGGGCCTGTTGCTGGTCCACCCCAGGGAGCCCAGGAGCCCAGCAGCTTGGCTTCGGTTCCTAATGTGAGGGGCAGAGGGGGGCCTGTGGCACCACCCCTCGGGGTGCTCTGCGAGGCCCAAGGGCTTCACAAAAGAATAATTGACGAGTAATTATCATCAGTTAGATAGGAGCTCTGAGCGAGAGCCTTTTCAGCACAGGAGTGGATTTGAGTTCTTAAAAGGATTTGCAGACTTGAACAAATGCCTTTCTTAATCAGTACAAATTGTTCCTTTAAACAAGAGAGAGTGATGGGTCCACTTCTCCTTTTAGTTAATGAGCAGTCAGTGTCACCCCTTGGAGCCTGGACCCTCGCCCTTCCCTCTAGGGTGCAGGTGATGGCCGTGCAGGGCTGGGGTCGGCACTGAGGGTGGCGAGAGGACCCCTGGTGAGAGTCCTGGCCAGCCAGGAGGCTCCGGCTGGAGCTGGGGACTTAAGTAGAGGCTCGACTGTCTATATGCTGTGTCTCAAAGGATGAGCCCTTGATCACTTCGGACTCAGTTTTCTCACCTGTAAATGGGAATAATGATGACTCCTACCCATTGCACAGGACTGTCCTGTCCCTCAAATAGGGGAATGTGAGTTATCAGGCTTCCCTGATGGAGAGACACCCCCCCGCCCCAGCTCTCCCTCCATTATCTTCATTTCCAGAACTTCTGGAAACAGACCTGCATCCAAGCCAGCAAAAGACAAAAAACAAACAAACACCCAAAACACAGCCCAGTTGATTCTACATTTACATTCCTCCTCTCCTCCTGTTGTGCCCAAACGTTCATGGCTCAACTGCGTTTGTCCCTTTAGGTCCCTATCTCGAATTAGGTGCAGAGATTCATTTATCTACTGACGTTGTGTTGGAGCGGTTCTGACTTTCTCCAATCTCCAGCTTCGTCACCAGGGCCTCCATTCCCTCCGTCCGAGGCTGAGCTCTGCCCTGCCCACTCCCAGCAGCCCCAAGCCCTGCCTGGTCCCAGCTGTGCCTCTCTCCTCTGTGTCCCCTTGCTCAGGCAAAAGGCAGAAGTGAAGGGAGGCTCAAGCCTCTTTGCAATCCTGAACTCCTGTGGTGGTGGTGGGGGGGGCCCTTTCTAAATAGAGAGGCAGAGAAGCTGGAATCCCTGCAACGGTCTCACACTTCCTTTGTAACTGGGCTGCCCCCAGCTACTGACAGCGGCATCATCTCAATCCTGAGACTCCTGGGTGGCCCAGGGTGGAAGCTGGTCTGTTGGTTCAGCTTCAGCAGAAAGGAGAAAAGAGAGGAAAGGGGGAGGGGGAAGAAGGGATTAGGGTGTCCCTTAGGACGGGTACTCTTACCCTCTCAAAGAGAGGGGACATTTGACCAAGGAATTATACCAAAGTCATTGATAAAGAATGTAAATTACAGAACAGCCAAGCAAATCCATAAATAAGTTCTTCTAATTTCATGAGAGGATAAGTCTAGGGGCAGTCCGGACGGAGAGTGAAGCGTTGGCACAAGGAGCCCAAGAGGATGATTTCACCTGTGCTGAGCCCTCAGGTCACGTCCATCATTGCGTTTGCAGCCCTCAGAACTCTTGAGGTGGGCAGGGCTGGAATTAGGATGATGATGATTCCTGTTTTGCAGATTTGGAAACTGAGGCCCGGTTTCCTGAGATCATTCAGTGAGTGATCAGCAGAGCTAGGACCAGATCCAAGTGCCTGCCCCGCTACCCCAGAGCTGCCTGC
This sequence comes from Cheirogaleus medius, assembly GCA_008086735.1. Taxonomy (NCBI): domain Eukaryota; kingdom Metazoa; phylum Chordata; class Mammalia; order Primates; family Cheirogaleidae; genus Cheirogaleus; species Cheirogaleus medius. The sequence goes on from VBSM01000529.1 coordinate 25,341,615, forward strand.
CCAGGATCTGGTAACGTCTTCAGATTTTTCCTGATGCATTATCGCTGGCCTGACCTCAATTTAAATGACGATCTTTTACTGTAAAGAAGGCTTCCCTAGAGGCTCTGCAGGCTCAAGGGGGATCATTCAGATAAGATTGTGCCAAACATGATCAAGTGCCTGCGAGTGCCAGCACTGGGCAGGGGTTTCACAGGCACTGTGAAGCGGGCCCTGTCATCCCCCTGTCACGGATGGGGCTTGGAGCGGCTGGGGAACTTACCCAAAGCCATCCACGAGTCGAGTGGCAAAGCCAGGATTCAAAGCCACTTTCCTTTTCCCCTCACACCCACCCAAGTACCTCTGCATTCTAGAAAGAAAGCCAGACATTGTCCTAAGAAATATTTATTTACATATTAAAAGAGTAAAGAGATTTTGCACATACAATAAAATCTAAAGCCTTACCATAACCCACACGGCTCTGTAGGACCTGGCCTCCGCCTACTTTTCCAAATGTGTTTTGATTCCCACTTTCCTTATTTAAGACACCCTGGTGTCACTGAATTTCTTCCTTTAAGCACCTGGCACTTGCTGTACCTTCTCCCCGGAAGCCCCTTTCTCTGAAATATTTTCATGGATGGCTCCTTATTATCAATTAGTTGTCAATTCTAGTTATCACGTTACCCTCTGAGGGGGGTCTCAACTGCCCTGTCTATATTGGTTCCCCCATCCCAAACCATCAGCTAATCTATTATCCAATCTTATTTTCTCATATCTTCTTCTTATCATTATCTGAAATTGTCTTACTATTTTTTTTCTTGTTGCTTGGATGTGTCCCTTACTAGATTGCCAATTTCTTACCTACCTTGTTACCTGCTTTATTCCAGTGCCTAGAGCACTGCCTAACGCACAGTGGGGCCCTGGAAATGTTTGTTGGATGACAACTGAGTGGATGAGACTTCATGTCTTGGGACAACGTTACCCCGATCTCCATCGTGGCCATGGTTATTCTTAGCAATGAGAGAATTTTTTTTCTTTCTTAACAAATCTCATTAAAAGAAGTCTTACCTCCAAAGCAGGTGTCCCTTTAAACAGGTGGTTTAATCAAAGCAAGGATGTGGAGGCACAGTGTGGCCGGGATTGCCCACCTTGCTGCCTTGCCCTGGCCCACAAGGAGAGGGGTCTGGAAATAGGTGTGCGGCTCTCAGAAAGATCCACCCCACTTTCTGCAATAATGTAAAAAGAAAACTTTCAAATACCACAATTTGCAAATGAAGACCTTTAAAATAATGGGACGGTGGCTCTGGAATGGGATTATTAGGATAATGCGATGTTTAAGTGGTGCTTTTCCTCTCAAGGACCTGCCTGAATTCTGCTGAGCTCATTCCACGAGAGACCTCAGAGAGATCAGTTATGACTTTTATTAAAGTCAAACCAATACCTGTATTCGCAGCCGCCTGGAGGAAATTTCTTTCTGTAACTCTGATTGAAGTTTAATGGGAACTACACAAAGAAAATTTACTTAACCTCCTCACCCATCTCTTCTACGGTGGAAGTCTGTTCATCACGTGCTCTGCTCCCAGGAGACACTATCAAAGATAGCACTTCTCAATTTCATAATATTTTTCAGAGTAAAAGAAGGAAGGCAGCCACAGACCCCAACTACTCCAGAATGCCATGTAGTTGGTGTCTGATTTCACTTGCAGGAACAATGCAGACGTTTTTCTCAAAGGGGTGCACATTAGTATTTTGCAGATTGCAAAATAAAAAGCACGTGAACTACTAAGAAATTATGTTACATGCATGTGAAATTACATGGGTGCAAAATGTGGGCTAATATGCTTCTGATTTGTTCTTATTGCTGGTCAACCTCAGCTCCCAACATGCAGGGCAGGTCAGGCACCTACTTTTACATGGAAAATAAAAACTGTGAGTATCAGCTTTCATTCAAGAGAGAACCAGACATTATCTCATTAACATTTGTCATGTGTAGCTCTTTATAGGTGGAAAGTACTAAAAAAAAACCCACATTTTTCTCATGAAACTTACACATAAACAAAAAGTGTATAAAAAACTATATGTTCAATTTCTGTAAAATATTAAGTAGTGAATATCTTTGTTACCATTATCTACATTGAAGAATAAAGCCCTTTCTATGATGAACCTGCCCTGATCACCATTGCTTCTTGCCTTCTGACTTTCATTGTACTTGCTTGTTTGCTTTATTTGACAGTTTTAATGCCTAAGTATACAGTCACAGACAATATAGTTTAGTTTTACCCAATCAAATGTTATAAAGAATGTATGCTTTTGTGCCTGGCTATTTTTGCTTAACATTTTGTTTTTACAATTCTTCCATGAATCTTAAAAGAATATTGTTGTATGTACTATAGAGATGATTTGATTTGCTATTTGATCTTCATGAATAAATATACTATAATTTATTTATTGAGTGTCCTGGTGAGAGACATTTGGGCCTGGGTCATTTCCAGTTTGGGACTACTACAAACAATACTGTGATAATATTCTTGTACCCATACTTTGGCACACATCTGCATGAGTTTCTCCAGCAGGAGTTGGCTAAATCTGGCCCACGGCTTGTATTTGTAAGTAAATTTTATTGGAATACAGCCATTCCCATTTGTTTACATATTGTTCATGGCTGGTTTTGCTCTGTGAATGCAGAACTGAGGAACTACCACAGAGACCTTACGGACTGCAAAGCTGAAAAGATTTATTATCTAGCCCTCTTCAGAATAAGCTTGCCATTCCCTGTTCTAGGGCATACACTTATGAGGGAATTGTAGGGTTATAGGGTTTGCATATTGTCAATCCTACTAGATACTGCCATTTTTTTTTCAACAAACTTCTTTTCACAATTTTTAGCATTCTATGATGAAAAGATTGTTTCAAAGTTTAGTATTGCATATTCAAGACATGATAATACTGCATGACTTTAGGGTTTCATGAAAAAGGATAGAAAACTATTAATTATTCTAGCTACCCTTTGTGCTAAATCTCAGAATATGGCCAAACACTTGATGGAAAATGAGGCTGTGGCAGATCAGTTTTTCAGCCGTGGTAGAAAATTCTCATTTTCTGATCTGTTTAGTGGGATTGCCAATCCCTTGCTATTTTAGTGTGCTTTCCGTGTTCCAGATGGCTTTGGTTACAATTTTATCGTGTCTGTGAGGCCCTATATAACGTATTCAGACCTATGTGAGCCATTAGACTCAGCGGCCATTCAGGGTAAAGCTGTACAAGTGTTCAGTCGTGAAGGGTTAAAGGAACACGTGGGTGTTTAGGATGTGAACAGAGAGTCTTCTTTGTTCCCTGATCTGTTCTTTACCATCTTCAATGTTTATCCTCCACCCTTCACCGTAGCTTCTTCTCACTGCCGGGATTCCAACACCAGGGCATGCGTGCCACTTCCTGCTTCTGTGAGTTCCACCTCGCCCGTCCCCTCCCCTGTAAACCAGTGAAGGAAGGCCTTCCAGGGACCACGGCAGAAAACTGTTCCCAGATGCATTTAAACAGCTCGTGTAGGGTGGTGCAATGGCCAGTAGGCATGGGTACCACCTTGCCACCCCAAGAAGAGGCGCCTCACATGATCTCCTGCAGTCTTGGAGGAGCAGCACTTCTACGCTGTTGGGTAGCCAGCCACTCGCGAAGCACTCTGTTCTAGCTCTGAGCGGTCAGCATCTGCTCTTCCATCTCTTTCACGGACATGGGACCCTGGCCACCATGAGGGAGGGTTCATGTCTTGGCTCATGGGCTGCTAACATACTCTTAACATGAAACATTTGCTGAGTGAGTCCTGGCTCCGTGAAGGTCCTGTATTGTGGCTGTCTCTGGCTCTCAAGAGGGCAAAGTTGGCACAAAGAGCTTGTTCCCTCTCTCATTAAAAGAAATTGGGGGCCAGGTGCAGTGGCTCATGTCTGTAATCCCAGCACTTTGGGAGGCCAAGGCAGGAGGATCACTTGACACCAGGAGTTCAAGACCAGCCTGAGCAACAAAGAGAGACTTCGTGTCTACAAAAAATAGAAAAAATTAGCCGGACATGGTGGTATACCCCTGTAGTCCCAGCTTCTTGGGAGACTGAGGCAGGAGGATCGCTTGAGCTCAGGAGTTTGAGGCTGCTGTGAGCTGTGATGATGCCACTGCACTCTAGCCAGGTGACAGAGTGAGACCTTGTCTCAAAAAAAGAAAAGAAAAGAAAAAAGGAATTGGAAGGTAGGTGGTCTCAGGCTAGTATGGCAGTTTGATCATTGTCAGGAACTCAGACCTCTTCCATCTGTCTTCTCCGTCATCCTTAGCCAAGGAATCCGTCTTTGAACTGGAGCTTTAGCCATCAACTCTGCACTCCAGGTGGCAGCTAGAAGGAAGCTGAAGGGGGCAAAAAGTGCATCCAGCTTCCTTCCCCCTTTTTAAGAGCCTTCCAGGAAGTTCTACCCAACAACTTCCATTACTTCTCTTTGGCCATAACGTAGGCTGTGGCTTTTCTTAGCTATAAAGGGAGGTGGGAAATGTAGTCTTTTTGTTGTGTAAATTACCACACTGAGTAAAATGGGAGAATGGGTATTGAATGGGCAAATCTAAGTCTCTATCACAAGGAAGGATGTCACAGCATCCAGGGCATGAAGACAGGTGGGCCTGCAACTAGGGTCAGTGATGTCAGCAAGGGAGGTAGCTTCTCTCTCTTCATCTCCTTTACAGGGGACACATGGTCTCTTACTTATATTCCTCTCCTACCAGTTTGATTCCTCTACAGCCTCGTGGTTTCTGCTCTCTATAACTTCAGCATGAATAGGATATTACATGTAGAACCTACTTCATCCTTGACTGTACATTTCAACTCAAATTCCCATCATTGGCTAGAGGTGCTGACTCTTATTTAAATTTTGTAGTTAAGTAGTTTGATAGGCCCATAATTGGTCTTTGCACAAGTGTCTAGCTCCAGTCCAGACAGGTACTGGGGAAAGGGGAAGGTAAGAACATGCAGAAAGTGGAACAGCCCTTTTGAGGTTGGGGCAGGCGTTCCCAAAGGGGCTGTGGGCAGGGCAAGTAATTACACATTCTAGTTGTGTACCTTTGGTGGCAATGATTATTAAAGGTTTTATAGTAACTACCTCAAACTTCTTTACAGGAGAGGCACACAATTTTTGTTTTGTTTTGTTTTTTTTTTGAGACAGTGTCTTGCTCTGTTGCCCGGGCTAGAGTGCTATGGCATCAGTCTAGCTCACAGCAACCTCAAATTCCTGGGCTCAAGCAATCCTCCTGCCTCAGCCTTCCGAATAGCTGGGACTATAGGCATGCGCCACCATGCCTGGCTCATTTTTTCTATTTTTAGTTGCCCAGCTAATTTCTTTCTATTTTTAGTAGAGATGGGTTCTTGCTCTTGCTGAGGTTGGCTGGAACTCCTGACCTCAAGCAATCTTCCTGCCTTGGTCTCTCAGAGTGCTAGGATTATAGGCGTGAGCCACCACGCCCAGCCAATGCACAATTATTTTAAGGTTATCAGCAGAAAGTTCACCTGGAGTTGGTTCTGGATTTTTAAATTGATGGGGCTGAGAAACTTTTGTTAAAAATCAATAAGGTTTAAGTTAAGAAATCAATAACAGAAAGATACGTGGAAAATATCCAAATATGTGTAAGTTAAATAACATATTTCTAAATAACCCACACCTCAAAGAAACAAAAAAAGAAAGTAGGAAGTATTTTGATTTGAATATAGATGAAAATGCACTGTATCAAAACTGTGAGATGCAGCTAAAGCAGAGACATTAATAACATTAACTTTTATATTAAAAAGAATAATGATCTCAAATCAGTGGCCCCAGGTTACACCTGAAGAAATTAGAAAGCAAAGAGCAAATGAAACTCAAAGTAAGCAGCAGGAAAAAATATAATAAAAATCAGAGTGGAAATCAATGAAATAAAAACAGAAAACAATATCAATGAAACCAAGAGTGGATTCTTTAAAAAGATCATAAAATTGCTAAGTCTTTAGCCAGACTGATCAGGAAAAGAAATAGAGAAGATACAACTTCATTAGTCATAAAGAAAATGCAAATATAAACCACAATAAGAAACCTCTATTGGAACATCTCAAATTAAAAAGACTAATTATACCCAGTAGTGGTAAAGATGTGGAACGACTAGAACCTCATATGCTGCGGATGGGAATGCAAAATGGTAGAACCACTTTGAAAAGAGTTGACAGTTTCTTAAAAGGTTAAACATTCACCTACCATATAACCTAGGCACTTCACATGTAGGTACTCAGGAAAAATGAAAGCATATGTCTGTGCAAAAACTTACATATCAATGTTCATAACACCTTTATTTGTAATAGCTCCAAACTGGAAACAATACAAATGTCCATCAACAGGTGAATAGACATATTGTTGCATATTCAGAGTAAAATACTACTCAGCAATAAGAAGGATGCAAGGACAGAAATGAATCTAACAGTAATTATATTGAGTGAAAGAATCCAAGCAACAACAAAAAAAGATTATACATAATATTATTTCATTCATATAAAATTCTAAAAAGGAAAACTAAATTATAGTGGCGAAAGCAGATTGGTGGTTACCTGGAGATGGGAGGTGGACAAGAAAGAGCAGAAAGGAGGGGTTATAGAAGGAAACAGGGGAACTTTTGGGGCTGATGGACATGTCCATTTTATTAATTGTGGTGATAGTTTCACAGAGATACATAGGTCAAAACTTATCAAATTATACACTATAAAACGTGCCATTTATTGTGTCACTTGAGCTGTTAAACACTCAAAAACATCACAAAAGAGCAAGAAGATTTCAAGACCCAAAGAGAATCATAAAAATAAAATATAATAATTGAAATAGAAAACTCAATGGATGGGCATAGCAGCTGACTATACATGTATGAAGAGAGAATCTGTGGACTGGAAAAGAGAACTCAAGATGTTATCTGGAATGCTGCAGAAGTGGTAGATGGGAGAATCAGACAAAAATAATTTATTAAAGAAAATTTTGATGAAATGAATGTATTCCTAGAAAACATAACTTACCAAAAAGAAATAAGAAACTTGAATAGTCTTAGGATTGTTAAAGAAGTTTGAATTAATAGTTAAAAGTCTTCTCATAAAGAGAACTCCAGATCCAGAAGGTTTTATCAGTGGGTTCTACCAAACATTCTAGGGAACAAATAATTTCCAGTCTTACATAAGCATTCCAAAGTGCCAAAAAGTGAGAGGAGTTTCTACTTACTTTGTGAAGTTAGCATAACTGTGATACCCAAACCTGACAAAAATAGTGTGAGAAAAGAAAATTGTAGACCCTTCTCACTCGTGAACCACATGTACAAAAATCTTACACAAAGCACTAGCAAATGGTATGTGGCAATGTATATAAACGAGAAAGCATTTGACCAAGGTGGATTAATTCTAGGAATTCAAGGTTGGTTTAACATAAGAAAAATCTTCTCATGTAATTCACAACATTAACATAAAAAGGACCTAATTAAGCTAGGAAAACTCCTTTTTGTCCTCTTGCTATTTCTTCTTCAGCTGTTATATGGACATATAGCTGTGGCATCCGCAGCTGTCTTGAACCATGAGGTGACCTTGAGAAAAAAGCCACACTCTAAGAATTGTAAAACAGAAAAATAGGAGCCAGAATCCTTGACGGCACCAAGGAGCCAGGACACCAGCCTTGGACTACTGACCTCACTTCTTCTGTGTGAAAGACAAACAGTATCTTGTTTATTGTTAAAAAGCTACTGTCATGCTTTTTGAAAAATTAAATTATCAGAATCAAACTCTAATTGATTCTGACACCTGAAGCAGATCAGTGGAGGTGAGGGGCGCCAGGAAAGGCTTCATGGAGCACATGATATTCAAGTTGGGACTTGAAGAATGAGTAAAATCTAACCAGATAGCAAGGATTAGAAAGGAAGGAGGCACTTTAGACACAATAATAGCAGCGTGAAAGGTGAAAAGCATAAAAAAAGCACCTTGTTCAGAAAATAACAAGATGAGTGTAACACATATATTTCTTGAATTTTCTGTTTGGGACTTAAACTTGGGCTGGGACTGGGCTGCATTGAACCAGAGGAGAGGAGAGGAGGGTCACTTTGCGGCTCCATTACATGCAAGCCAGCACCTCTGGGGGAAAGCAGTGACCTTTTGCAGGAGCTGTGTAAGTAAACAGATATTAGCCAGACAGGACGCAACTCAATGAGGGGCAGTGAGTCCTTGTCTTGCAAAAAGGTGATTTGAGCTCAAGTCTTTTGCCTTCATAGCTGAGAATGTGCTTCAGACAAAAGTGACCATGTTGGGTCCTTTTCATTGGGTGCTCTGCACAGGCCATCCTGTCTAAGCCTCTGCACCTCTCCCAACAGTAAAGGTTCTGAGAAAGAAAGGCTCTGTAGGGGAAAGGAGAAAAAGACTGTTCATCTGCGTGTCTAGTGATTCAGTTGCCTAATATTTTTCCTCAAGAATCAGGAATCTTTACAAGAGGTTAGACCCTAAGGCAGCCAATTGCACTATGCCATATGCATTCCAATTTTTCTGAGACAGTCATAGCTTAATTACTAATAATGTCCCCCCTTTCACTCTTAAAAGTATACTTCTTTGGATAATACATTTATGATCACCCTACTCATTTGTGTAGGGATTTTATAAAGGAGTTGTTATGTCTTTGCTAGTCATCTCTTTCATTTAGAGAACAAATAAATTATAACAACTCTCCTTTTCACCAAAGAAATCTGGGGATCAAAAAGAAACTTTTGAGGGAATGTAGTATTTGATTCTGATGTTTCAGACAGAGATACTTGGGAGGGAGGAAAATGTTTCTATAGCATAATAAGACCAGCATTATTTTTTTTCAAAGAATAGGGTCAAAGTTGTAATAACAGGAAGAATATGGATTTCTCAGATGAGACTAAGCTGAGTGATCTTTGGAAGAACAGCGCAATTTGCAGCAGGAAGATGTGGTTGCCCTTGGTAATTCAAGAGAAAACTCGCCACAGGCCTCCCGGGTGGAGAGAGACTGAATTACAGCTATAACAGCCCCTCTCCTCTTTTCTTCCCAACTACCAAAACAGATAGATGAAAGGCGCCCCGGTCCCTCCATCAGTGCCGGGGGAACCTTGGAGGTGGGGACCTCTTCTCTAACCTTCCCACCAATACTGGCTAAAGTTTGAGGTACCTGAACTTTCAAGACATAGACTGGATAGGAATTGAATGCCATTTTTTTCAGATGGGGATATTGGAACTCAGAAGATTTGTTGACTTGCTCAAACTACAGAGTTAATAAATGGCAGAACTTGAGCTTGAGTTCAGGACATTCCTCAATGACAAAATATGGTGGTTAAAGGGACTTCAAGCTCCCTAAAGAAAACCTATGGCCTGAGAAATGACAAGAAGTGGGATTTTAGCCTGAAGAGAAAGGACGCTAGAGGCCCAGGATATGATCTCTGCCATCAAATTCCTGATGGGCTGCCACGTGAGAAAGAAGTTAGACTGATGGAGATTGGACCCAGAGACCAAAGCAAGGGCTAATGAAGGAAAGATAAAAGGAAGCAGATGCCAATTCAACATAAAGGGAAGGAAACTAACATTTCCTGAATATCTATCTATGCCAGGCATTTTACATGTATATTCGTATTTAATTCTCAGAGGGAGAAAAAAAACTTGTGAAGTAGATTTTATCCTCATTTTAAAAATGAAAAACCAGGAGATTTCCAACTTAGGGTAATGGCAGAGTAGCTGGTATTATACTAACTCTCCTACTGACACTAATTATAAACTATGGATAAAATAGGAAAAAAATAATGGCTTGAATGTACTAGAAAATTATCCAAATCAGGCAGAAACTAGAGGGGATTTGACGCTTGATTTAGAAGGAAACCACCATGGGTGAGAGCTAGTTTGTCCAGCTTTTCATCGGAGGGCAGTGCCCAGTCTACGTGGTGTGGTGGGCATTTCAGGGAGAGCTAAAGCAGAAAGCTGCAATGGTGTTGAGGAATTAGGCGACGTACCTTGGGTCTGCCACAGCAGTTGAAAATTGAAGGGGGAAATCTCAGAAAGGAAGAAGCCACAAAAGGGGAGTCCTCAAATCTGCATCCAGTCTCCTTGGCTGACACTTAAACCCTGACTGTGTGGACTGAAACTGCAAGAAGCCTTTGGGGAAAGCAGTAGCTGGAATACTGAAGGGAAAAAACCCACAACTGAATGGAGGATTTGGTAGCTGCCCCCCAATGGAGACAGAGTTTAAAGTTTGAATTCCACCAAATGAGAGAGATTTAGTAAGTACCTCAAGCTTTGTACTGAAAGCCCAGAAGGGCCATGCCCTGGGATTAAATACCATATTCTAAGATTAAAAGATTCACTCCAGGACTAAGGGGGAAATCAAAATAGACTTGCCCTAACTAAGCTTAAAACCAAATCTCTACAAGACCAACGGGATCTGGTGATAATTTACCTGCCTACTAGAACAAAACTCAAAACTCTTCAAAGAATGCAGAGTTCTCTGCATATAATAAAAAATACTTTTAATTGTTAGGCATGTAAAAAGACAGAATAATGTAACCCAGTGAAGAGAAAAAATCGGTCGATAAAAACAAAGTGACAAATGAACCAGATACTGAAATTAGCAGAGTGGAACTGCTATGATCTGAATGTTTGTGCTCTCCCCAAATTCATATATTAAAACCTAATTGCTGATGTGATAATATTAGGAGATGGGGCCTTTGGAATCTGATTAGATCATTAGAGCAGAGCCCTCATGAATGGGATTAGTGTCCTTATAAAAGACACCCCAGGCCAGGCATGGTGGCTCACACCTGTAATCCTAGCACTCTGGGAGGCCCAGGCGGGCAGATTGCTCAAGGTCAGGAGCTGGAGACCAGCCTGAGCAAGAGCAAGACCCTGTCTCTACTAAAAATAGAAACAAATTAATAAGCCAAGTAAAATATATAGAAAAAATTAGCCGGGCATGGTGGCGCATGCCTGTAGTCCCAGCTACTCGAGAAGCTGAGGCAGAAGGATTGCTCGAGCCCAGGAGTTTGAGGTTGCTGTGAGCAAGGCTGATGCCATGGCACTCTAGCCTGGGCAACAGAGTGAAACTCTGTCTCAAAAAAAAAAAAAAAAAAGACACTCCAGAGAGGAAGGTAGCCCCTGCCACCATGTGAGGGCACAGCAAGAAGGTGCTGCATACAAGAAAGCAGGCCCTTGCAGACACTAAATCTTCTGGTACCTTGATCTTGGATTTCCAAAACTCTGGAATTGCGAGAACGAAACTTCTTTTGTTTAAAAACCACCCCATTTAATCTATGTTTCTTACAGCAGCCCAAATGGACTAAGACAAGAATTTAAAAATAACTGTGATAAATATAATAACAAATCTATAGAAAAAGACATATTTAATGTGTGAAGAGATGGGGAATTTGAAGAGAAATATGAATACTATAACAAAGTACCAAAAGGAAATTCTTGAACTAAAATGTACAATAATCCAAATGTAAAAAAGTTGGAAAGTATCATGGTGGATTAAATACAAAAGAAAGAATCAGTGAACCAGAATATAGATCAATAGAAATCATCCAAACAGAAGCATGGAAGGGAAGTAAAGTTAAAAAGCAATTAACAGAGCCTCAGTGATTTGTGAGACAGCATCAAGTGGCTGAGCAAGTGTAGTTCCAGAAGGAGAGGAATAAAGGAGTAAAGCAAAAAAAATATTTGAAAAAATATTGGTGAAATATTCTCCAAATTTGATCAAGAAAAGGAACCCACAGATCCAGAAAGCTCAGCACACCTCCAACATGATGCATACAAAGAAAATCACATGTAGGCACATCAAAGTTAAACTCCTAAAAACCACAAATAAACAGAAAATATAAAAAGTGTCTAGAGATAGCTGATTTCTCATCAGAAACAATTGAAGCCAGAGACATAAAGTGCTAAAACAAAACAAAACAAAAACCTGTAAACCTAAAATTCTATATCAAGAAAAACTACCATACAAAACTGAAGATAAAATAAAGATATTTTTAGATAAATGTAAGGCAAAACAATATGTCACCAGGTGATACAACTACAAGACACGCCAGTGCTCACTTATGCACACATACACTAAGACTGGAATAAAACAGAGAAGGTTAATGTGGCCCCTGCACCAGGATGACAGCCAGATTCGTGAAACTTCATATTTTTAGGCCAGGAGAGAATAAGATGATATAGAAAAGTGCAAAGTATAGAAAGAAAAAAAAAAACTGCCAGCGAAGAATACTGAATCCATCAAGGCTGTCTTTCAGATATGAAGGAGAGATAAGGGCTTTCCCAGACAAAATCAAAGCAAAATCTCTAGCTAAACTAAGAAAAAATGTGGGAAGACTCAAAATCAGAAATAAAAGAGGAGACATTACCACTGATAACACAGAAATACAAAGGATAAGAGACTACTATGAACAATTATACACCAATAAGTTGAATAACCTAAAAGAACTGGTTAGGGTCCTAGAAACATACAATGTACTAAGACTGAATCATAAAGAAATAGAAAATCTGAATAGACAAATAATGGGTAGGGAAATTGGATAAGTATTAAAAGGTCTATCATCCAACAAAAGCCCAGGACCTGAAAGCTTCACTGCTGAATTATTCCAAACTTTTAAAAAAGAAGTAATATCAATCCTTTTCAAACTCTTCCAAAAAAAATTGAACAGGAGGAACACATCAAACTCATTTTATGAGGCCAGTGTTACCCTGATACCAAAGCCAGAAAAAGAAACTACAAGAAAAGAAAATTAGAGGCCAGTATCCATGACGAACAGAGGTACAAAAATCCTTAACAAAATACTAGCAAGCTGAAATCAACAGCACATTAAAAAGATCATTTACCATGATCAAGTTGGATTCATCCCTGGGATGCAAAGATGGTTCATCATGTGCAAATCAATAAATACAATATACCACATTAACAGAATGAAGACCACAAACCATATGATCATCTCAATAGATGCAGAAAAAGCATTTGACAAAATTCAATATCCTTTCATGATAAAAACTCTCAACAAATTAGATATATAGGAATGTACTGCAGCACATAAAAGCCATATGTAATAAGCCAACAGCTAACATCATAGTCAATGGTGAAAAGTTAAAAGCTTTTCCTCTAAGATCAGGAACAAGACAAGAATGCCCACTCTTAACACTTCTTTTCAGCAGGGTACTGGAAGTACTAGCCAGAGCTATTAAGCAAGAAAAAGAAATAAAAAGCACCCACATTTGGAAGGAAGAAGTTAAATTGTCCCTGTTTGCAGATGACATGATCTTATATATAGAAAACCCTAAAGACTCAACCAAAAAACTATTAGAACTAATAAATAATTTCAGTAAAGTTGCAGGATACAAAATCAACATAAAAATAAATAGTGTTTCTATACACCAACAACAAACTATTCAAAAAGAAAATCCAGAAAACAATACCATTTGTATACACTACAAAAAATAAAATAAAATACTTCAGAATAAATTTAACCAAGGAGGTGAAAGATCTGTACACTGAAAACTATAAAACACTGATGAAAGAAACTGAAGAAGACACAGATAAATGGAAAAATATTCCATGCTCATGAATTGGAAGAAGTAATATTGGTAGAATGTCCATCCTACTCAAAGTTATCTACAGATTCAATGCAATCCCTATCAAAATTCTAATGACATTTTCCCACAGAAATAGAAAAAAACCTCAAAATTCATATGGAACTACAAAAGATGCTGAATAGCCAAAGCAATATTGAGCAAAAAGAACAAAGTTGGAGGCATCACACTACCTGACTTAAAAATATACTACAAAGTTACAGTAATCAATGCAACATGTTACTGGAATAAAAACAGACACATACACCAATGGAACAGAGCTCTATTTTGTTACATAGCCCAGAAAATAGGTACGTGCATTTATGGGTGATTGAATTTTGTCAATGATGCCAAGAATGCATAATAGGGAAAAAGAAGTTACTTCAGTAAATGGCCTTGGGAAAGGTGAATATCCAAATGTAGAAGAATGAAATTGAAACTTTATTTCATGCCTTATACAAAAATTAACTCAAAATGGACTAAAAGCTTAAATATAACACTTGAAACTGTAAAACTCAAAAAAAAAAAAAAACCAAGGGGAAAAGCTCCATGACATTGCTCTGGGCAAAGATTTTTTTAGATATGACCCTAAAAGCACAGGTAACAAAAGCAAAAATAGATAAATGGGATTACATTAAACTAAACAATTTCTTCCCAGTAAAGGAAACAATCAACACAATGAAGAGAAAACCTATAGAATGGGAGAAAATATTTGCAAACCATACATTTGATAAGGGGTTAATATTAAAATAACATAAAGAACTTGCATAACTCAATAGCAAGAAAACAAAAACATGATTAAAAAATGGGCAAAGGACTTAAATAGATGTTTCTCAAAAGAAGATGTACAAATTGCCAAGAAGTATATAAAAAAATGCTCGACATCATTAATCATCAGGGAAATGCAAATTAAAACAACAATGAGACATTACCTCACACCTGTTAGAATGGCTATTATCAAAAATACAAAAGATAAGTGTTGGTAAGGATATGGAGAAAAGGAAACCCTTGTACACCATTGGCAGAAATGTAAATTAGTACAGTCATTATGGAAAACAGTATGGAAATTCCTCAAAAAATTAAAAATAGACTATCATATGATCCAGTAATCCTACTACTGGGTACATATCCAAAGGATATGAAGTCAGTATGTCTAAAAGATATCTGCATTTCCATGTTCATTGCAGTGGTATTTACAATAGCCAAGACATGGAATAGCCAGTGTCCATCAACGGATGAATGAATAAAGAAAACGTGTTATATGTACAAAATAGAATACTATTTAGCTTTAAGCAGAAGGAAATTTCTGTCATTTATGACAACATGGATGAACCTAGAGAATATGTTAAGTAAAATAAGCCAGGCACACAAAGACACAGACAGATACCACATGATCTCACTTATATGTGGAACCTAAGATGAACTCATAGAAGCAGAGATTAGGATGGTGGTTACCAGGGGCTTGGAGGGGTTGGGGGTGGGTTAGGGATGTGCTGGTCAAAGTATATAAAATTTCAGTTAGGAGAAATAAGTTCAAGAGATCTATTGCACATCATGGTGACTATAGTTAATAACAACTATCATATACTTAAAAATTGCTAAGACAGTAGATTGTAAGTTTTCTCACCACAAAAAATTGATTAAGTATATGAGGTAATTCATGTTTTAATTAGTTTGATTTAGCCATTCCACAGTGTATACATATTTCAAAACACCATGTTATATACCATAGTATCTATAATTTTTATTTGTCAATTTTAAAAAATAAATTTTTTAAGAGAAGAAATACTAAAAGAAGTCTTTCACGCTGAAGAGAAATGAGACCATATGGAAATTCAGCTCAACAGGAAGGAATAAAGGACACTGGAAATGGTAACTATGAAAAAATACAGAGGAAAAATTTTTTTTCTTAAATATTTAAAAAGTGAATTGAAGGGACTTCTACTTCTGACTAAAATGGAGTATCAAGGGCTGGATTTAACTTCCCATCTGAAATAAATTTTTTAAAAAGCTGGACAAAATATATGAAACAATGGCTATGAAAACATTGGACATCAGACAGTGGAGGACAGTGATCTCTAAGTGACAGAAAACAAATACAACCCTATTATTGACCCAGTTAACCTCCTGGAGAAAGTTTCCAGGCAATGACACAGGAAGGCAGAACTTTTGCAGAGACTAGAAAATCCCTGAGTTAAAGAGGCAGAATTGGAGGTCCAGAAAAACCAAGGAATCTGGAATTCCCAGTGCAGTACATTGAAGAAAAGAGCTGCACATAGGGAAAACTGCAGAAATCTACTAAAGTTCCCTTGGGAATTCAGTAGAATAAGCATTAGCACATGCATGTGAGAAACTGTCTGAAACAAACAAAAAAAAAAAAATCACTCAAAAAATGTTAGAGGGAACAATGCCTGCAACTCACAAGCATGGGAAAAGAGCCTGTTCCCAGTAGCCAAAGTAAAATACTCCATAAGTCACAGGACATCAGTTAGAGCACTAAGTAGGATGTTGCCTCAGTAGTGGAAACAATTAACCCTAGACTAAATGCTGCTCTGGTCCTAGATAATTGAGCTTAAAGCAAGAGCCAAAAGCATCAAGCCATTTCAAAGTAACTTAACCATATACCCAAACACAGCTCAAGAATACTTTTAGGATTACAACAATACTCAGCATCCAACAGTAAAATTTACAATATCTGGAATCCAGTTAAAAATTATCAGGCACATAAAAAACCAGGAAAATAAAACCCATAATGAGGAGAAAAATCAATCAAAGCTAATTCAGAAAATGATACAAATAATAGAATTAATAAACGACCACATTAAAACAGCTGTTATAACTGTATTTCATATATTCAAGAAGCTAGGGAAAAGATTAAACATTAAGTAGAGACATGGAAGATGTTAGAAAGACCCAAACCAAACTTCTGGAGAAGAAAACAACTTTGAGATAAAAATACAATGAATGGGATTGACAGTAGATTAGGCA
Organism: Cheirogaleus medius; assembly: GCA_008086735.1. Taxonomy (NCBI): domain Eukaryota; kingdom Metazoa; phylum Chordata; class Mammalia; order Primates; family Cheirogaleidae; genus Cheirogaleus; species Cheirogaleus medius. The sequence continues at coordinate 25,358,206 of VBSM01000529.1, forward strand.
TTTCAGAGGAAAAGAGTGGTAAATTTGAAGACATAGCAAAGAAACTACCCAAAATAAAGCATACAGAGGAAAAAAACTAAAAAAAAAAAACATAAACAAAAACCAACAGAGCAACAACGACAACTTCAAGTGGCCAAATATATGTGTAACTGGGGTCCCCAAAAGAGAAGGAGGGCAGAAAAATATTTGAAGAAATAGTGACCAAATATTTCAAATTTGATGAAAATTGTAAGTTCAAAAAGTCAAGAAGGCCAATGAACATCAAAACTAGGAAATATGAAAAAAATGCACTAACATATATCATAATCAAATAGCTTTAAACTAGTGACAAAGATAAAATTTTAAAAGCAGATGGAGAAGAAAGATATACTACATATATGGCAACAAAGACGAAAATGACAGGAGATTTCTTGTCAAAAACAATGCAAGCTAGAAGACAGTGGTGCAAAATATTTAAAATGCTACAAGGAAAAAATCTGTCAGCCTAAAATTCTTTACTAAGCAAACATTCTTTAAAAAGTTAAGTCAAAATAAATACTTTTTTAGACATACAAAAGCTGAAAGAATTCATCAACAGTGGACTGGCAGAATAAGAAGTGTAAAAGGAAGTCCTCAAGCAGGAAAAAAAAATGAAGATACCAGATGGAAACCTAGCCCCAAATAGAGGTCAGCAAACTACAGCTGATGGGTCAAATCTGACCTGCTGCCTCTTTTCGTAAATAAACTTTTATTGGAACAGAGCCATGCTTACTCAATTATGTATCGTCTATGACTGCTTTCATGCTAACAGAAACTGCATGGTCTGTAAAGCCTAAAATGTTTATTATGTGGCCTTTTACAGAAAAAGTTTACTGATCCCTGATCTATACAAAGTGTCAATCAGCACAGGAAATGGTTTTACATAGGTATATATAATGACTTTATTATTATTTAATTATATTTAAAAGTAATTATCTGTTTAAAGCATAATAGCAACATATTATGAGACACATAAAATATGCAGAAGTTAAATGTATAATAATGCACCCAGGCCAGTAGGGAAGAAATCAAAGCATATTTGTAAGGTTCTTATACTATACATGAAGTAATAAAATATCACTTTAAGCTAGACTGTGGTAAGTAAAAAATGTATACCATAAACCCTAAAACAACCACTAAAATAACATAGCAGAGTATGGCAAATAATCCAACAAAAGAGATAAAATGAGACCATAGAAAATACTCAAACCAAAAAAAAAAAATGGGAAAAGAGAAGCAAAGGAAATTGGGGGCAAATATAAAACAAATAGCAAGGTGGTAAATTTAAAGACAACAATATCAATAACTACATTAAATATGAATGGCCTAAACACTCCTATTAAAAGGCAGAGACTGTCAGATTGGATTAAAAAAGCAATACTCAACTATATGCTACCTACGAAAAACTTATATATACCGATTTTTGTAGATGTATAGGTTTGTGTGTTTAAAAATACATAAATAGGTTAAAAATAGAAGAAAACTATGCTATCACTAATCAAAAGAAAGCTGAAATGACTACATTAATATCAAAGTAGATTTTAGCAAACACAAAAAAATTTCTCAGAGATAAGAAAGGTCATTTTATAATGATAAAGGGGTCAATTCATCAAGAGGACATGGTGACTTGAAATGTTTATGTACGTAATAACAGATCTTCAAAACAACATGCAGTAAAAGCTAATAGCACCACAAGGAGAAATAGAAAATACACAATTATAGTTGGTGCTTTCAATTCTCTCTCAATAATTCATAGAACAAGGAGATAGAATATCAATAAGGACATAGGAGACTTGAATAACTCTGTTATCTAATTTGATCTATTTGACATTTATAGAACATTCCACCCAACAATGGAAAAATAGCAAAAACCACATTTTTTCCAAGTATACATAAAACATTTACCAAAAGAGTACATAAAATATGTCTGGACCATGTAATATGTCTCAATAAATTTAAATTATTCTAGTCATACAAAGTATGTGTGACTATGATGGAATTATGTTAGGAATCAATAACAGAAAGATATCTAGAAAATTTCCAAATATTTGGAAACTGTATAACACAGTTCTAAATAATCCTTGGGTCAGAAAAGTAATCAAAAGGTAAATTAGAAAGCATTTTGATTTGATGAAAATAAAAAAAATATTTTGAAATATGTGGATGTAGCTAAAGTGGCATTTAGAGGAAAAGTTATACCCCTCTTTTAGAAAAAAAGAAAGCTATCAAACCAATGACTTCAGCTTTTACTCTAAAAACTAGAAAAAGAGCAAATAAAACCCAAAGAAAGAATAAAAAGCAAATAATAAATATCAGAATATAAATTAATAAAATAAAAACAATAGAGAAAATCAATGCATTCAAGGGTAAGTTCTTTGAGAAGATCACTAAAATTAGCTTACTAAAATTGTTAAACTGCTATGCAGTCTAATTGGGGGAGAGAGAGAGAGAGAGAGAGAGAACAAATTACCAGTAGCAGGAATAATAGAGGTGTGATATCATTACAAAGTCTACAGGTTAAAAGGGTAGTAAGGGAATATTACAAGAAACTTTATGTTAATAAATTTTAAAACATAGATGTAGTAGACAAATTTCATGAAAGGCTCAATCTACCAAACTTCACTCAAGGATAAATTTGTAATGCAAATAGCTCTATATTTGTTAAGGAAATTGAATTTGTAGCTGAAAATCTTCTCATAAAGAAAACTCTAGGTCCAGAGAGCTTCACTGATGAATTATAACCAACATTTAAGTAATAAATAATACTAATTCTACACAAACACTTCCAGAAAGGGAAAGAATGGGAAATACTTCCTAACTCATTCTACAAGGTCAGTTTTATTCTGATATCAAAACTAGGCAGACATTTAAAAAAGAATACTAAAGATCAATTTCTATCATGAGTATAGATGAAAAATTTGTAAAAAAAATTTTAGCAAATCAAATGCAACAATATATAAAAGTGATAAGTCATTACCAAGTAGAATTTAATCTCTAAAATTCAAAGTTTAGTTTAATATTATCAAATCAATAGATGTAATTCACCATAACAGACTAAAAATGAAGAATCATGTCACTTTTGCAATAGGTGCAGAAAGAACACTTGATAAAATTCAACTTTCATTCCTGATAAGACTCTCATGAATTAATAATAAAAGGGAACTTTCTCAACCTGATAAAAGGCATCTAAGCATATTCTACTGTTAACATCATACTCGATGAAAGATTGAATACTTTCTCCCTAAGATCATGAACAAGGATGTTTACTCTCACCACCTCTATTCAACATTGAGGAGGTACGAGCCAGTGCAATTAGGCAAGAAAAAGATATAAAAGTATCCACAATGAAAAGGAAAAAGTAAAATTGTCTTTATTTATAGATGACATGTATAAAATCCCATGGAATATTTTTTAAAAACTCACCTAGAACTACCATTTGTGGATTGAAAGACTCAATATTTTTGTCATCAATGTTCCCTAAATTGATTTATAGATTTAATGTCATCCATTCAAAATCAAAGCAAGTATTTTTGTAGAAATTGCCAAGCTGATTCTAAAATATATATGGAAATTCAAAGGGCCTGAAGTACCGTGTTTCCCCGAAAATAAGACAGGGTCTTATATTTATTTTTCCTCAGGAAGACACCCTAGGGCTTATTTTCAGGGGATGTGTTATTTTTTTTTAAGTACGGTACAACAATCTACATTTATTCAAATATAGTTAAGTCATCTTCTGGAACATCATCATAACTCTCCAAATCCCAGATTCCATCCTGAATTTCTTGTGATTCTATTTCCTTTAGAACCATTGGCCCCAATCTCTCATGTTGAGCAATAAAGCTCTCATGGGGCAGATGAGAAGGGCTGCTCGTCTTCTTTACCGCTCCGCTCTGCGACAAAATGCATGGGTTGTGCAGATACACTGCATAGCCACGGCCTTCACTAGGTCTTATTTTTGGGGTAGGGCTTATATTGTGAAAATGCTTAGAAATCCTGCTAGGGCTTATTTTATGGGTAGGTCTTATTTTGGGGGAAACCCGGTAGCTAAAACAATCTTAAAAAAAGGACAAGGTTGGAAAATTTATTCTACCTGATTTTAATACTTGCTACAATATAAAGCTATAGTAATTCTGATACTGTAGTGTTGCCATAAAGATAGACAGATAGATCAGTAGATCAAAATAGTAAGTCCATAAAAAGGCTCACATACATGCAGTCAACTAAAATCACCAAAAGTAATTCTATATGAAAAAGATAATCTTTTCAACAAATGATGCCAAAACAATTGGCTATTTATATGGAGAAAAATGAACCTCAACCTTCATATCATATCACATACAAAAAATAATTGGAGATGATGTGTACACCTAAATTAAAAAGCTAAAACCATAAAGCTTCTAGAAGAAACCAAAAGAGAATATCTTTGTACTTTAGGAGCAAGCAAGATTTCTTAGACAAGATCCTAAAGCACTAATCGTAAAAGAAAACAAACCTGATATGCTGGACTTTATAAAATTAAAAACTCCCATTCTTTAAAAAAACTAATAAAATGAAAAGCCACAGCCTGCTAGAGGTGCAATGTATAAGTCTGACAAATCTGATAAAGGACTTTTATCAGAAATATATAAAGAATTCCTACGAGTCAGTACCATAAAAACCCAAAGAATCCAATAAGAAATGTGCAAATGATTTACACAGACTCATCATAAAAGAAGATCTTTGAATGGTCACTAAGCACATGAAAAGATGCTCAACATCACTGGTCATAGGGGTAATGCAAATCAAAACCGCAACGAGATGACCAACAATGACTGGCAACACCACATTTTGATGAGGATGTCAAGCAACTCCAACTCTCACACATTGTGAGAATGAGAATGTAAATGTTACAACAACTTTGGAAAATAGTTTGGATGTTTCTTATAAAATTAAACACTTATGTTCTCTATGATCCAGCAATTCTACTCCTAAGTATTTGAACATATGTTCACAAAAAGATGTGTGTGAGAATGTTCCTAACAGCTTTATTCATAATAGTCCCAAACTGGAAACAACCCAATTGTCCGTCAATAGGTGAATGTATAAACAGATTGTAGTATAGTAATAAAAATACTACTCAGCAGTAAATAGAAGAAAGTACTGATATGTGAGACAACATGGATATGTCTGAAAAACGTTATGTGAAAGAAGCTTGATAAAAACACAGGTACATACTGTATTATTATGTTTATAAGATGTTCTAGAACAGGTGATCTAAGCTATGGTGATAGAAACCAGAACAGTGGTAGCTTCAGGAGACAGACAGACATGAGGGAATTTTCTGGAGTTGTGGAAATATTCAGTATCTTTATTGGGGTGGTGGGTACACATGCTGTATTATAATAGTTTCCTCGGGCTGCTGTGCTAAAGTACCACTAACTACGTGGCTTAAAACAACAGAAATTTATCATCCTACGTTTCTTGAGACTGGAAGTCCAAAAGCACCATCAGGGTTGGCTCCTTTTGATGACTCTGAGAGAAAATCTGTTCCACGCCTCTCTCCTAGTGTCTGGTAAAGGATGGCAATCCTTGGTGTTTCTTGGCTTGTGGGTGCATCACTCCATTCTCTGCCTCCAGGTACAATCTCCCTGTGTCTCTGTGTCCAAATTTCCCTCTTCTTTTAAAACCCACCCAATGACTTCATCTTAACTTGGTTATATCTGCAAATACCCTATTTCCAAACAGGGTCACATTCACAGGTACCAGGTACCAGGGGCTAGCACTTTTCAATGTATCTTTTTGAGAGACATAGTTCAACCATAAAGCATGAGTACAAATTTTCACAACTGATTCGTGGGAAAAAAATCTATGATGTTGGTTTGCTGAAGAGTTTTTAGATATAACACCAAAAGCATTGAGCCATGAAATAAAAAATTGATAAGTTGGATTTTATTAAAATTAAAAACTTCTGCTCTGTGATGGATACTGTTAAGAGAAAGAAAAGACAAACCACAGACTGGGAGAAAATACTTGAAAAACACATATCTGATAAAGGACTAGTACCTGAAATAACAAAGAACTTTGAAAACACAACAATATGAAAACAAACAGCGCAATTAAAAGTAAGCACAAGATCTGGACAGACTCCTCACCAAAGAGGACACAGATGGAAAATAAGCATATGAAAAGATATTCAACATCCTGTGTTATTAGGGAATTGCAAAGTAAAACAATAAGATAAAATGATACACCTATTAGAATAGCTAAAATCCAAAAATCTGACAATACCAATTGCTGGTGAGGGTGAAACAACAGGAATTCTCATTCTTTGATGGTGGGAATGCGACATGGAACCACCACTTTGGAAGACTTACAAAGTGGGTTCACAATTCTGATAGCACTCAGCATGTATACTGGAATTAAACAATTAAATGAGTGAATGACATATGATAGGAGCCAGGTTTCTCACTATTGGAGTGGGAGGTTTCAAATAATTGGAGTGAGGAGGCTAGAATGATCCATGTGATGATGGGTTGGAGTTGGAGACATCAGCACGAACTCAGGTTTAGTTTAATATAGATATAGATGATTATATATAGAAATATTTATAGATGTGTGCATATACATGAATTAACATTAACACGCATAGTTTTCTCTGTTAGCTTAGAGCACCTAGAAACAAGGACACACCAGTAGCACTGACCACACTTAATGCCAGATCATGGTTTCTAACACCATTCTCTAATAAAAGGGACCAGCATTCTTTGCACAAATGGTTGATTCTAGAACTAGAGCAGAAAATATACAAGATGATCCTGGGGTACCTTGTAGTGCCAGAAAGTAAGGAATTGCTAAAAAAAAAAAACAACATAATTACAGTGGTAGGTCAGTGACCTAGGAGCTAACTGAAGGAGCTCCCAGGAGCCAAAGCTGGAATGATTTAAGCAATGAAATAAATAAGGTAGTATTGTATTATAACTCAAAGTGTAAAATAAATATCCATGAGCTCATACTGACATAAATAAATGATTGAATAAATTAATAAATGAGGAAAAAGAGACAAATATTCCATGCAGAAGAATTCCAAATAATTTGTGTAGATGGTCTGGTCCCCAAGGAGCTGGAGCATAACTTCCTACTCTCCATAAATAGGCCCTGGGGAGTGGTTGAAAGAGTTTGGGTTTTAACATCAAATAATTGTGAGTGGGAGACCCATATGTGACTCTTGTTATGTTAGCCATGTGACCCCGGGCAAAGTACCCTTTCTAAACCTTAGGTTTCTCATCTGCAAAATGGGGATAATAATATCACTTAACTACCTGTGATGGTTACTGTGAAGGTAAAAGTCTATAAATCCCTCAGAACAGTGCTTGAGACATAGTATTCAATAAATTACAGTGTTTTTCTTTTTTAAGAAAAGACTACTGTCTTAGTCTGCCTGTGCTGCTATAACAAAATACCACAGACTGGGGGGCTTAAACAATAGAAATTAATTTTTTCAGAGTTCTGGAGGCTGGAAAGTCCCAGATCAAGGCCTGGCAGTGCTCGGTTTCTACTAAGGGTTCTCTTTCTGGCTTGTAGGTGGTTGCTTTGTCCTCACATGGCCTTCCTCAGTGCATTCATGTGGGTAGGGGAGGAGGTGCAGGGTGAGGATACCTCTCTCTTTTCCTCTTCTCATAAGACTACAAATTCTACTGGATCAGGGCCCCACCCTTATGACTTAATTTAATCTTAACTACTTCCTACAGCCCTATCCAAAATAGTCACTTGTGTGGAGAGGGGAAGTTAGGGCTTCAATATATAATTCTTGGGGGAAACAATTCAGTCCATAGTGGGTAGTATAAGACAACTTGAATTCTCACTCTAACTTCACCACTTACTAGCTATGTTGGGGAAATCTCTCAAATTCCTCCATTTTTTTTTATTTTTAAAAAATTGAGGTATTATTTTTATCCAATAAAATTCACACATTTTAAAATATTGTTAAGTGAGCTTTTTTAAAAACTATAATCCTTTTATTTTGGAACAGTTTTAGATTTACAGAGAAATTGCAAAGATAGTACAGAGAGTTCCCATATACCCTCTACCCAGTTTCCCCTATTATTAACATCTAAAATCAGTATGGTACATTTGATGGACTAATATTGACATATTATTATTAACTAAAGCCCATGCTTTATGCAAATTTTCTTAGTTTTTACCTAATGTTCTTTTTCTGTTCCAGGATCCCATCCAAGATACCACATTACATCTAGTCATCGTGTCTCCTTGGGCTCGTCTTCACTGTGAAAGTTTCTTAGAAAGTTTCACTGTGAAAGTTTCTTGGTTTCTGATGACCTTGACAGTTTAGAGGAGTACTGGTCAGGTATGTTATAGAATATTTTGTCCCTCTTTGGGATGTCTGATTTTTTTTTCATAACTAGACTGTGGTTATGAGTTTTGGGGAGGAAGGCCACAGAGGCAAAGAGCCATTCGCAGCGCATCGTACCAAGGGTGCACACGATCAATGTGACCCGTCACTGTGGATGTTGGCCTTAACCATCCTGGTGAGGCATGTTTATCATGTTCCTCCACTTAGAGTTCTCTCCTCCCCACACCACACTTTCCATATTGCGCTCCTTGGAATGAAGTCACAGTCTGTACTTGAGGAGTGGGAGTTACGTTCCACCTCCTTGAGGAAGAAAGATCTATTAATACATAAAGTATTTCAAATTTTTCTGTGTGGGAAATCTGTCTCTTCTCTATTTATTTATTTAACCTTTACTTACATCAGCATGAACTAACAGGAATTTATGTTTTGAGTTATCATCTAATATTATTATAATTTTGGCTCTTGTGTCCTTTTGACATGTCCTCATCATTTCTCCTATTTCTCTCTCGCTCTTTAGTACCTCTTCACTCCCTGCTCCTACGAAATGCCCAGGCTCATCTTGTCTTTTCTTGCCCCAGTCCTAGAATCATTTCTCCAAGGAACCCTAGTTCTTTTCACTGGAGAGTTGTATTTAGAAAGCAAGATCTGGGCACTGGGTGTGTTTTGCACTGCTGAAGCATTTAGTGCTTCTTGGCCCTCTTAGAGGATGGCAATATGAAATGTATGTGCGTACACTAACCTGTGTATACTTATACATCTACATTTTTAAAAATCTAAACAAACAAACAAATGTGACTTAATACTGATATCTCCGAATTTAACCTAACACCCTAGGGTACATTCCAGTCTTCCTCCCTTGCTCATTTGTAACTTCTTTCTCTAACAGTGAGAAACCTGGATCTTATTAGCAGCTCTTCTCTTATTGCTTTTATAAATTAACCTTTTGTGTAAGATTTCACTTGAAAACCAAACAATAAAAACAACTTCCACAGCTAAATCACAAATTGAAAAACCATTGGACTAGCCTGCGCGTGGCTAAAAGCTCTTCTATCTCCGAGGATCTCTGGGGCTATGGGGGCGGGAGGGAAGTGGAGCGGAGCTTTGTCTTATTATCTTTGGCCAACAGAGTGGAGTGGATGGGATTGGTTTGGAATTTATCCAACATTCGACAAGTATTACTGAGCCCCTCTTCGATGCCAGGGACAACTCCCGATGCGGAGGGTGCAGGGGTGAGCAAGGCAGAGGGTCCCCGGTGGGGCTGGCCTTCTTGTCAGAGGAGAGACTGACAGCAAGCATGTAAGCAAATGCAGTAATTTCAGGTAGAGATGAGCAGTAAGAATAAAACACACACACAAAAAGGAAGTGTGATGTGGGGGAAGAGGTAGAGTAGGGAGTGGTGAGAAAATGTGGTTAACTTTGAACTGAATCCTGGGGGATGAGAAGGAGCCAGTCACTTTAGACCTAGATGAAGAGAGTTCCAGGCAGAAGAATTGCTAGGAGAAGGGATCTGAATGTAGCAGGAACATCCCAGCTCATTAGAGGCACAAAAAGAGGACCAAAGAGGCTGGAGCAGAGTGAAAGAGGAGGGTGGCACCAGGCAAGGTTGGGGGGAGGTGCTCAGAACATAAATGGGTATATAGACCAGAGAGGGCATGTGGATTTTATTCATAAGGAAATGGTACCAGTTGATATAGGATGATAAAGTTTAAGCCCAACTGACCATCCTGAGGAGTCTAGGTGAGAAATGAAGGTGATCTTTAACCAGGCCCAAAACATTTGATCAGCAAAAGCTTTTCCCTGCCTCAGCCAAGACCAGCAGATAGATGGATTCATGGGCACTGGGTTTCAGGGTGGGCCCTGGCGTGGACTAGCTTATACATTAAGACAGTGTCCTGCTCTAAAAAGCTGTGGCTAAGACAAGCCCCAATTCTCTGTTGACATGTGAGAACTAGAGTCCCCAGGGAATTCCTCAGATATCCTGGGTCACCAAACATACTACCGAGCCCTACAGCTGCTGCCCACACCCTGAATGATGTTGCTTGGTGTTGAAGGTCTGCATTGGGTATGGTTCCTCAGCCCACCAGCATCGCACAGGCCAACAAATAAATCTCAGCTTCGCTCCAACTTCGCAACCAAAGCGCTTGCTGGCCCAGAGCGTCCTACCCCACGCACGTAGCCATCCTCCATCCACTTCCTCTCAGCTCTCCACATCCATAGGTCTGTTATGTCTTCCAAGACCTGACTTTCGACTCACCTCTAGGAAGATGCTATATGGCCCTAGGCCATACAATTGGTAAGCAAAGTATCTGGGCTTCAACCAGGATTTCAACCACCTAGTCTGAGTTCTTTCCACAGCACCAGTAAATATATATTTTTTAAAAATAATTGAGTTTATCATCTTACCCTCAAGAAGGGAAGGAGACGTAAGACTGAAACTTAGGGTGCTTAAGCATTTAAAGATTGATTAAAGAAGGGTAAAGAGTAGAGGCGATTGTAAAGCCAAGTTAAATGAAGGAGGAGGAAACTGGAGAGTGTAATGTCACTGTCTTCTGGAGAAGAAAGTCTTCTTAGAAGGAGAGTGACCTCAGTAATGAGCACAAATAGTGCTCAGACCTCGGTTTCTAAATATCAGTCCCCACTAAAGGAACGTGGACTCCTTAGAGAAAACATTGATTCCAGGGCTGGGGCAGGGAGAATGCAAGATGAGCCTGGAACTGCTGATGCCCAAGAGTGAGGAAGTGCTCAATGAACAAGATGGGGGTACCGTGGAAATCGGTGGAGACCACCCAAATGAGAACAAGCAAAGGCTCTTTATTCTGAGCTTACGAGGGCAAGGGAGTCAGCTACTGTCACTTGTGTTTTGGTGGAGACTCAAAGGCAGGCAGGGAAGTGGGAAAGCCTCACGTATAGTAGAGGAAAGGGAATCTTCAGCTATGCCCTGATTGGAGGCTGTTGGTAGGGGGAGGCCGTTGGGGGGCTAAACAGTAGTGGGGCATCCTATGAGATTGCTTAGAGGAAGATATTTGGCTTCCTCTGGTTGGTTCTAAATTGGAATCAGAGACAGAAATTAGGGAAGTGGTCAGTTATTGATCAAGTCCTGGCCATTTGGAACTGATTATTAGAAAGGTTATTGTTTGGCTTCTTGTATCGGTTGCTAGAGATAGTGGTTTGACTTCCTATGAGTCTAACTTAGAGATAGTGGGCTGGCTTCCTGGGCTGGTTGCTGCAGATTATGGTGCAGAGTCCTAGTTGTATATATGTGTCGGCCATCATCTGTTTGTATATTCACTATCTCAGTACATCAAAAGAGAGACGGGAGCCAACCTAAAAGAGCTCCCATTGGCCAAATTGGGGACAATTTAAACATTAAAATGGATAATAACAGTAATGGATTGTAACTCATTGAGTTAAAAAATAATCCACAAGTCCATTCTGATACAAAACAAACAACCAAACAAAGAAAAAAAGAAAGTGGGAGAGAAGGGAAATCCTTACAGTAGAATGCCAACTAAAACGTGTACGAGGAACAATAGATAGTGTAAGAATTTCAACATTGTGCAATAATCGATTCAGGTAAAAATCATGAATGGATCTAAAAATCTATGAGTGAAAGTTCATTGGTGATCCAGATCAAAGCACCTCCTACAGATCACTCACCAAATACAAAGAAGGAGAACCCCTTTACAGTGGGGAAACCTGGCGTGTTCCACCCTAAGTGATCGAAGTGAACACCACCAAGGATGGGACAAAGCAGCTTCAGGGCCTCCCGAAGTGATGCACTGGAAGGACATAACATCACTTATTGGTACATTCCCGCCCAAAATGGATAATCTGAATCTAATCAAGAGAAAGGATCACACGTTCTACCAAAAAACTAGTGTCCTCTTAAAAAATGTCAATGCTGCCAAAGACAAAGAAAGGGTGAGGGGCAGTTCCAGATTAAAGCAAATCAAATTAACATAACACTAAATGCAATGTACGGTTAAGGATCGGATCAGAAATTGTGTTGTTGTTGTTGAGAAGGTAAACTACTGAGACAATGGGGAAATTAGAATAGCGACTATCTTTTAGACAATGATATTGTGTCAATGATACCTTTCCTTGTTCTTAGGAGACACATGCATAATAAGTATTTAGGGGTGAAGGACCATGATGTCTTATCCTTAAATGGTTCAGCAAAAATAGCAACAATAATAATAGGTCTATTAATATTTTCATGGAGAGAAAGTGCTAATGCAAATATGGTAAAATGTGAAGCAATTAGTGGATCCAGATGAAGGATATATTGGTGCTCATTGTAATATTCGTGCAAATTGTCTGTAGCTTTGAAAGTTTCCAAAATAAAATATTAAAAGTATGCAAAAAGGAAAATGGTGGTCAACTGTGCTGAACCTTGCTGACAGGTCAGATAAGATGACTCAGGAAGTGACCACTGGATTTAGCAACATGGTGGTCACTAGTGACCTGCACACGCAGCCTTGGAGAGGTGGGACAGAGGCTTAACTGGTGGGAATTGAGAAGAGAATGTACTAGAGGGAGTGGAGATAGCAATTTGAAACATCTCTCTTACAAAATAATGTTAGCACATTTCGGGTCGGATTGAATGAAATTAGTTGCTAGCTTCCATTCTGTTCTTTTGTTACTAATTATTAACTAGTATCTATGACTATATAAGCCAATGTGGCCTGGATTTATTCCCAGAACTAAGAAAACTGCTTTTCATTGATCTAAGTACTTAATAACTGTAGGAGTCAAAAGCTCTTGCAGTCTTCGTTACTGCTGGCTGAGCGCTCCTTTTGGGAGAGGCCTCTGAAGCCCTCTGGCTGTCTCCTGCCATCCCGTTCCCAGCCACTTCCTCTCTCAGTTCACCATGGAGTTCTGCAGAGAGGCAAGTGGCAGGGCCCTCCCCTCATGTCGGACATCCTGTTCCATCCACCAGGGAAGAAACTGATGAAGTACCTTGTGGTCGTCATAGCATCTGTTCTAGACCAATTCTCCGCAGTGTGTTCCTTCCAGTACACAGATTTCTCTCTGGTTAATCAGTTCTTTACCTTTTCTGTTTTCCTCTTTATTGGTTTGAATTAATTCAAGTTTTTGTCTTTCCCATTCATTGCTGTAGTTTACCTCCTTTGACATATCATTGGATACTACTTCCTTTTGATACAGAACCTTAAAATTTCCAAATTTTAAGTTCATACCACACTGTTGCCACTACAGAACACAATAGTTCTTTTAAACAGTTCACTTCAAGTATACTCGGTAACCAGAACTTTAACAATTGTTGAAGGGTCTCACAGCCCTCACATGTCAGTTCCTAACAAATTTCCCTGTAAACAAATTCAAGGAATTGATGGTGGTTCTTCTGGTAGGATTTATTGCAAAGAATCATGGGCTTCCTAAATCCAGTTTCCAAAGCTTAATGGTTGTGTTAAGTGTGATCAGAAAAATGCCAAAAAGATCCTTGAGACACTTGCTTCTCAACTCTCAAGTAATCCTACCAGCTTCAAAGGTCATGAGTTACAAATCTCAACTTGTTTATTCTTCACAACAGACCTAGTTGTATTGTCTCCATTTTACAAATGAGGCAACAGAGGCTCAAAGAGGCTAAACCTTCCTGGACCCAGAGGGTTGAGGAGCCAGGATCTGCACTTTTTCCACTACATCAATCTGCCTTCAAAGAGAGACTTTGCTTCCTCTAGTTACCCGAAGGAACAATGACTCAGCCTTTCAAACATTTTCTTTTTAAAAACTCGGATATGAACTCACCCTACATATAGAGAGGTTGCATGTGAAGCTAATCTTTGTAAATTGAATCACATTGTAAATGCACTGGCTTTTAAAATAATTCCTGAAATAAATCATTTTGTATTTGTGAATCTGGATATTCGTCTGTGTATCCTGTTTGCCTGCTGCAGAAATGACCTGTTCTCAACTGTCCCAAAGTGGATGCAGAGACCATCACTCAGAAGCAAGGACTAGAATGCTAGTCCTTAAGGAGGGGGTCCCTGACCTGCAGAAAGCACTCAAAGTTCACAGATAAATGAAGCCCCACTCATAACTAGCTTTCCGTTGAGCATGATCGTGTACATGATATATTCTCTTTGAGTAGCTCAGAGACGGGAAAAGGTGCACAGAGATAGGGATGGAGGCAGAAAAGGCAGAAGGAATGGAGTGTACCACGTAAACAGAAAGAAAGAGAATGCTACAGAAGGAACTGGAAACAAAGAAAATGAGACAGGCTAAAAGGCAGAGATAAGAGAGAGAGGGATGACTGTGATTAGACACAGATAAGGAAGGAGAAAAGAAGGGCGTGAAGAAAGGACAGAGGATCCAGGGAAGGGAGAGAGTGGGAGAGAATGAAAGTGCTCCAGAGGCACGTCTGCCTGGATCCTGTTCCCTGCAGCCACGTGCTCTGCTCTCCCAGCTCAGGTGGTTAAAACTTCCCCCCATGGGCCTGGCTTCAGGGTACAGATGGCTTAGAAGCCCTCATGCCCCACAACCCTTCCCTGTCCAGAGGTTTCCAGGCCAGGACTTTGCAGGGGCTGTCCAGTTCCATCCCCAGGAGGGGAGCCTGCCACAGTATCTTATCCAGAAGTTCCACACTTTTCCCTGGGGCTTGAGGCTGCAAGATCAACTCCTGTGTGCATAACCAGAGAAGAGAAGATCTGGACAGTTCATCTTCAGGTCTCTGTCGGGCAGCCTTATGGCACAAACTCTTTCTGTGCAGCTCCAGAGGCTGAGATATGATCAATAATTAGAGACCACACAGATCTTGGCAAAAAAAAAAAAGTTCTAATTGATCTGCCACAAGAAGGAATCTGCTGTCTCAGGAGGTGGTGAGTTCCCCATCACAGGATGTAAGTAATCATGCAAGCAGAGGCTGGGAACCAACCCTACCTGTGATTGAGCTGAACAGCCCCAATCTCTTTTGTGCCTCTGATTTCTCCTAAAGCCTTTGAAAAATAGCTTTTAAATCCACCATTACTCATAAACTGTTACTCTATTTATGTGATTAGAAAAATCCTTCCTTCACGTATAGTTCAAAGAGAAAGTTCATCCAAGTCCCTAGTCGAATGATCATGAATTCTGAATCAGTGGGTTTTGAATTAGTGGGGTTTCCCGGGGGAATTCAAATGTTCCCCCCAGGAGACACGAAGAAGAAGGTTCTCGCCTTCCCTGGGAACACAGCCCAAAGAAGGAAGAGGAGATGGCAGGCAGGCTGCCTCCCATGCGTGCATTCCAACAGGCCCACTGCCTCTCTGAATCTCGGTGTTCCAGCCGTGGAACAGTTGGTGGAGACGGAATTGCAGGAAAGGAGTGAAAGCATACGCAGGGAGAAGATGCACCGAGACAAGGATGGAGGAAGGGAGAGAACTGTCAATCACTCAAGCAACCGGTGCTGGGGAGGGTGGTTTCTCCAGAGAATGTGCCAAACCCGGGGCCCTGACCTTTCCTGGAGGCTTCTGTCAAATGTCATCGCTTCCATGAAGCCAGCCCTGACCTCTGCTCCACCACCCTGGACAGCACCCTGAGCTTTTGCTCACACAGCATTTGACCCTGGCTGGTTTTGTCAGTCTCCCCATACCACTGGGGCAGAAGTCGTGCAAGCCGCTCTTAGTGTCTGGGAAGGAAAGGCTGCGTGAGGCTACCGGGCCCGCAGGCAGCAGGAGTAGCCCTTTTCCTCTTGCCCCTGGGATGCTTTGAGTGCTTTCCCATCTGACCATTTGTGGGTTATGTTTAGGGCTTTGCTTTCTCTCCACCTCTCAGCCGGACTCAACCTGTTTCTAGCTGCCTGTTTCCTATTCTCAGAGCTGCCCTATGTCCCACCAGTTCAGCTAAACTCCCCTTAGGATTCCAGCCTCCTGGGGATTTGCCCCACCCCTGCACTGCCTAACGGAGAGCTCTCTGCCTTTCCCCGTCCTGCTTTCTCAGTCAGGGCAGTCCCGCTCACTCAGACTCTTTGCCTGCCCAGAAATTCCCCCTCTGTCCTCCAACTGTCCTGACACACTGAGAACTCCACGGAGGCAGAAACTGTGTCTCACCCTCCTCTGGATCCCTGACCCCTACAACAGTTTCCTACTGCAAGGAGCTCAGGAAGAAATGTCAAATTAAATTGAACTGAAAGGCAAGGAAAAGTAAATGCTTTCTTTTGTAAAGCAAGATTCTAGCAAGGAAGGCTTGAGACAAATCAGGGAAGCTAACTAAAAGATTTATTGGTTACAGTTTCTCTCTCCCTCTCCTAAACATCACTCACTAGATCTTACAATTATGTCTGAAAACGGCCCTTGGGAGTGGCCCAGCAGTTGCCAACGCCCTGCGCCAGCTTGATGCTTGGGCATAGGGCAGCATCCCCATCCTATCGCACCTGCCTCTGGGTCTCCCTCTCTGGAATTGCCCAAAGTTACCCTCTTGGCTGTGAGCACTGTTGGCTGACACCATGCAGCCACCACCCTGCCTTTTGGACCCCTCACTGCATCTGGGTCTTGGGGGAGGCAGGCCGATGTTGTTATTTGTCCCATAAACATTATTTCACTCGAAATCCGATTTCCATTTGCTGAATGTCCCCATGCACGGGCAGGAGATTGCTATGTCACTGCACGTCACACTGAATTTGGCCAACTGCAGAAATTCCCCACAGAAGGTTCTTGCGAAATCACCAGGTCTTTTGTCATTATAACCAATCCAATCAGCAGCATTGAGTTTATTCTATTCAGCAGTCCTCTCACTTCCTCATCCATAACAAAATCCTTACAAGGAGGAGAGCGGGTTGAATGCAGTTTTGTGGCCTTTCATCATTGACTTCCAGGCCCCTTCTCCATCCTCAGGCCCAACTGAGGACAAAATAATATGTGGCAGCCAAGTCCAGCTCAAGACGTGTTTGTTGAGTGCCCGCTGTGTGCCGAGCCCTGTGCCAGGAGCTGCAGACACAGCTTGTTTAGTGGCTGACTTTTCTGTGGCTTGCACCGCAGAGTCTGGGAGCTGGATGCAACAGCGTTGAGCAAAGGGTGGATACGAGTGCTGTTCGTCTAAGACTCGGAACGAGGGTCATCACTCTAGGGTTTTCATTCAATAAAAACACTTTATCCCCAGCCTTGTGCTGGGTGCTGGGGAAATAAAGATGAACGAAACAATTCCTTTTCTCAAGGAGCTCGCAATCTGAGGGTGGGGAGATGGATGCTCAAAGAGCAGATTATAGTAACCAGTGATGGGTGCTGTCATAAAGGAAAATGTGGGGTGCTAGGGGACACCCCCCAGCCCAGACTGAGGGTGGGTGACAAGTGTGAGAGAAAGCTTCCCAGTGCATGTGATGTTTGAGCTGAATTTCAAGGGATGAGTAAGAGCTTGCCAAGAGGTTGTAAGAAGTCACGTTTAGACAGCACACAAAAAGTCACAAAAATGGGAGGAAGCCTGGCCTGTTCAGGAACACTAATTACTTGAACATGCAAGAGAAGAAAGAGAGGGAGATGCGTCTGGAGAGGAAGATAAGGGTGAAATTATAAGGAGTTCTTTAGGTTAGCTCAGGAATCAAGCTATTGCCCTAAAATGCTAGAGTCCAGGAGATCGGTTAGAAAGCTTTTGTAATAATCCCAAAGAGAAATGATAAGGGTCCAAACAAAAGGAATAGCTGTGACAATGGAGATAAGGGGGTTCCAAGACATCGTTTGAAGACCAAAGCTACAGGACTTGATGATGCATTAAAAACAGTAGGGGGAAGAGATAAGGATTAAATCAGAGATCATGCCCATGTTTCTGGCTTGAATAAAGGGTAGATTACAAAGCCTGTAGAACAGAACTAATAACGTAATAATATAATAATAACGGCAATAATAATATTTTAAAAGAATTACTAGTGTGGGAGACTGGTAGGCAGAGTTTTTAAAATGCCTAAATAAAATTTAAAAAGTAAGGATGAAGCCATGGGGAAAAACACATATATGGAGGACAAAAAAAAAAAAGGAAATCCAATTGAAAAAGTAGAGGTATTCCCAAAGATGAATATAGAATATCTATAATAGGAGCAATAATCAAAGACACGTTTTTTAAAAAAAAGAATAAAAAGCAAAGCATTCTGAGCTGAAATCAAAGATGAATATATAGACAGCAAAGATTCACCAAGTTATGAATAAAAGTAAAGGAAAGGAGGAATATTGCAATCTCTTGGCACAGTTGTATTTCTGATTATTTATTCTTACATTTCAAATAGCTTTTGTTGTATATATTTGGATGAAAAATTATTTTGTGCATAAGAGTTCTTGAAATTATACTTTCACGGTAAAGTGTGCATTCTGTCAACATAACCCAAGTTTTCCAGATCTTACTAGCACATGGAAACAAATGACACCACAATTTCATTAGCTCTTGTTCTCACCCACTAATGCAGGAGCTATAGGCCTCGTCAAAGTCTCTCTCTGTTAGATTTAGGAATACTCACATTCCTTTAGCTTATTAACAAGCTCACTTCCATAGGATGCACCTCCTGCCCTATGAGCTATATATTTTCTAGGACCATAATTTCTCATCAGATTTCTACTGGGGACTTATATGCCAATGAATGATATTGGTCTATGTTACTCTTCTTATGATATCTATGTCTGTTTTCATTATCAAGATAATGTTGGCCTCAAAAAATGAGTTAGGAGGTGTTCCCCCACCTCTATGTTTTTGAGTTTGTGTAGTAGGATTGTGTTTGGTAGAATTCATCATTGAAGCCACCCAGCCCTGGAGTTTTCTTTGTGGGAATATTTTAAATTATGAATTCTATTTCTTACATAAACATATAAGACAATTCAGATTTTCTATGTCTTATTCAGTTTTAATCTGTGTTGTTCAAGGAATATGTCCATTTTATCTAGGTTGTTGAATTTATTGGTATAATGTTTTGGAAATCCCTTCTTATACCATAATGCCTGTAGGATTGGTAGAGATTTCCTCTTTCTTTCATGAGATTGGTAATGTGTGTCTTTGCTCTTTTATTCTTGATTAGTCTAGCTTAGGTTTTATCAATTTTGTTGATCTTTTCAAAGAATCAGCTTTTGGTTTCATTGATTTTTCTCTGCTGTTTATTTTCTGTGTATTGATTCCTACTCTAGTTTCCCTACTTCTGCTTATCTCAGGTTTAATTTGCTTTTCTTTTTCTAGCTTCTCAGGTTGAAATTAGATAATTGAGATGAGACCTTTCTTCCTTTCTACCATAAGCATTTAAAGCTATAAATATCTCTCTAAGCACTGCTTTAGATGCATCTCACAAATTTTGACATATCATGTTTTCATTTTCATTTAGATCAAAATATTTTCCAATTTTCCTTGTGATTTCTTCATTGATCCATGGCTTATTTAGAAGCATATTGTTTTAATTTGCAAATATTTGGGGAGTTTCCAGGTACCTTGCTTTGTTACTGGTTTTTAATTGAATTGTGCTTTGTTTAGACAATGTACTCTGTATGAGTCAATGCTTTAAAACATATTGAGACTTTTAATATCCCAATATATGGTCTATCTTGTTCTATGTGCATTTCTCCTATTCTTGGACATTTTCTATAAATGTCAAAAAGGTCAAATTGGCTGATGTGCTGTTTGGTTCTTCCATATGCTCACTTATCTTCTGATTACTTGTTCTATCAATTACTCAAAGGGGGATGTTGAAATCTCCAGCTATGCTTGTGGATTTGCCCATTTCTCCTTCTAGTTTTTGCTTCATATTTTGAAGCTCTGTTATGAGGATTAGTATGTCTTCTTGATGAACCGAGCCTTTCATCTTTGTGAATGTGCTTAATAACATTTCTTCTGAAATCTACTTTGGCTGATATTAATATAGCCACTCTACCTTTCTTTGACTAGTGTTTGCGTGGTATATCTTTTTTGCATTCTTTTAGTTTTAATGTATGTTTATATTCAAAGTAGATTTCCTACAGACATCATATAGTTAGGTCTTGCTTTTTTAACAGTATGACAATTTGTGCCTTTTAATTGGAATATTTGAACTATGTACATTTTTATGTAATTATTGATACAGTTGGATTTAAGTCCACCATCTTACTATTTGTTTTCTATGTGTCCCATCTAATCTTTTTTCCTTTCATACTCTTTCCCTGCCTTCCTTTGGATTGGTATTTTTTAAATATTCCTATTGACTTATTAGTTATGATTATTTTTGTAATGGTTTCACTAAGATTTACAGTATGCAACAGTCTACCTCCCAATAATTCCATAGCACTTTATGTGTAATATAGAACCTTTATGATAGCATATTTTCATTCCCTTCCTCCTAGTCCTTGTACTGCTACTGCCATACATTATGCTTCTCTCTATATGATAACTACAACTATACACTGTATTATTTTTCCTTTAAACAGAAAATTATCTTTTAAAGACATTTAAAAATGATAGCAAAAGCATTTTATATTTACTCATGTATTTATTCTTTGTAGCATTTTTCATTCTTTTGTGTATATCCATGTTCCCATCT
This sequence comes from Cheirogaleus medius, assembly GCA_008086735.1. Taxonomy (NCBI): domain Eukaryota; kingdom Metazoa; phylum Chordata; class Mammalia; order Primates; family Cheirogaleidae; genus Cheirogaleus; species Cheirogaleus medius. The sequence goes on from VBSM01000529.1 coordinate 25,379,040, forward strand.
GGCCTCATTTTCCTTTAGCCTAAAAAACTTTCCTTAATATTTATGCTGGCAACAAATTCTTTTAGCTTTTGTTTCTCTTAAAAAGCCTTTATCCTACCTTTATTTTTGAAGACTGTTCTCACAAGATATATAATTTGAAGTTGATAGGGCTTGTTGGTTGATCATTTAAAGCTGTCACTCCCTTGTCTTCTGGTTAGTTTCTAAATAGATGTTTGTGGATGTTCTTATAGGGGTTCACTTGTATAAGATGGGTTTTTATATTCTGGTTGCTTTTAAATTTTCTCTTTATTACTGATCTTCAGCAATCTGATTATGATGTGTCCTGGTGTGGTTTTCCTTGTGTTTATCCTAATTAAGGCTTAGTGAGTTTCCTGGACCTGTGGGTTCATCATATTTGGAAAATTACATGACAATTACTTCTTCAAATATTTTCCTGTCCACCCCCTGACTCCTTTCTGAGACTCTCATTACATGAATGCTAAATGTCATCCCACAGATGACTAAGCCTCTGTTAAATTTTTTTAGTCTTTTTTTCTCTCTGATTGAATTTAGATAGTTTCTATTACTTATGTCTTCAAGTTCACTGGTGTTTTCTTCCATAGTATTTAATCTGCTGTTAATCCCATTCAGTGAATATTTCATTGTTGATATTGTATTTTTAATCCCTAGAAGTTCCATTTGGTTCTTTTAAAAAATCTTCCATTGACATCTCATTATATTCATGTTTTTCCTTAAATCTTTAGCATATTCATAATAGTTGTTTTAGAGTTTTGTCTGCTAATTCCATCATCTCCCTTATTTCCATTTTTGTTTTCATGATTGATTGTCTCCTGGTTATATGGGTCACATTATCCTGCCCTTTAGCTTGTTTAGTGATTTTTTATTGCATATCAGACATTGTCAGTGTTATGTTGTTGAGTCCTGGATTTTGTTGTCATCCTTTAAGGAATGTTAAATTTTGTGTAACAGATAGGTAACTAACAAATCAGCTTCATCCTTTCAGAGTTGAAGCATTTTTATAACAGGTTTAAAATAGACTTTAGGGTTAGTTTATCCTTATTACTAAGGCAAGCCTTTTGGGGGTCTCTTCTGGAATGTTCTGGATATTTATAAGGCCTTTCCTTCCTGAAAGGTCAGAACTCTAACTTATCCTAGTTCTATGTGGATTCTGAGAATTGTTCAGCTTATAATTCTTTGTCATTTTTTGCCTAGCCTTTGGTAGCTTAGGATTCAACAACAGACTTAAGGGGACTGCCATGCAGATATATGGAACTCTTCTTCTGTAAATTATTTTCTACAAATTATAACTGCTTAAGTGTCCTTCTCTTTGATGTCTGTCTCTTCCATTCAGCAAGGTCTGGTTCCCTTTCACTGAACCATGCTCCAGAAAAGACCTCCAGACAGAAGTCTGCAGCAACTGTAGGGCTCTCCCTGTTTGTTTCCCTTCTCTCAAGGATCACAGTCCTGAAGTCTCAGTTGTCCAGTGTTCAAATTGGTTATTTTATATCTTTAGTTTCCTGGTTGTTTACAGTGGGAGGGAAGTCTGATCCCGGTTACTCCAACATTGCCATAAGCAGAAGTTCCACTGCTTCTCTTCCAGGCATCCATGGACTATAACCATGGATTTATTTGTTAAGCACCCTGTTTCTTGCTGTGCACCAGTGACAACATGCTGCAGCCCTTTTGGTGCCAAATTGTACTTCTCTTCTAAATTACTGTCACAGCTTTCTAAATGCCTGTTTTCCCTAACTCCAGACTTACTCACTCCATCCTGCTACCAGAGTAATATTTCTGAAATACCAATCAAATTGCATAATACCAAATTCACCAAGGTAGAAGTGAATAAATAACTCTCTCTCCACCTTTTGCATTATACTCTACGATAGGGATCCCAAGGACGTACTACCGGCTTCTTAATTTTTTTTTTGCCATATTTTTAGGAAAGTTATTCTCTACATTTTTAATTATAGTTTCCACATTTCCAATGACAGATAATGGGCCAAAAGGCAAATTATAGATAGCTATACTAATAGATACCACACTGTCCTAAGAATGGCACCTCCCTCTGGTGACTACAATTTTCTTTCCAAGTCACATTAATTTCACTTGTTTTCATTATCCCTAGTCATGAGCCTCCTAAGATCTCAGGCAAAAAGGCTTTTAGCATGAGAAAGCTTATCATCTTACAAGACATGCCCAACCATATTTTAGCCTCTGCAATAGACACAGCTTGAGTTCTCTCCTAAGAGACCCTTCAGCCCCTGTTCACATAGATTTCTGGCATCCCAACAGAAATACTCAGGGATTTCTGAATCCTTATCAGGCTAAAACTAGGGTGCCTTCTACATGAAACAAGCCTTTCTTTTTCTTGTTTAATTCTTTATTGTCTTTAATTACACTTTGTCTGATTAATATTTTTAAAAATTAATAAAAAATTAATAAATCTTTTTCATTTGCATTTGTTTGCCTGATGCACTTTTGCCCATCTCTTTGCTTTTTATTCTTTTTTCTTAACTTTGTTTTAGTTGATTGTCTTGTAAATAGAATGTAGTTGAATTTTATTTTTAATTCAGTCTGAGAATCTTTATATTTTAATAGAAGATTTTAATACATTTACATACATTGTCGTAACTATTTTGTCTTTTCCCTCCTGTTATCTTGCTATTAACTGTGTGTTTTTTTTTTAAACTGTCTATTGGTAGATGGATTTTATTTTCTTTGAATTTATTTTCTCCAATGTATTAGAAGATAAATGTTGGCTCTAATTTCACTATTAGCGACTCTGATATTTTTGAAAAATAGTTCTTAATTTACATTCTCCTAATTGTCAGAATCAAGTGTGGATTGGAATCTTTTGAGATCTTTATATTCAAGATCAGTAGTGAAGCATGCTTTTACTTTTTTCTTCCAACTTCACTCTTCATCATTGTTTTAAATAAACCTAGGGTTTTAGAAACAGATTATTTCATTATATTATTCTTGTTTTACATCATGTAAAATTATTCAAGATAAACTTTAGGAATTTGGACAACACCTAGACTTTTAACAACTATTTAGATTTATCTTCCCTGCTCTGGTTGCATCATTCTCCTGTAGACTTTTTAGACCATGACTTATCCACTCTTGAACCTTTAATTTCCTTCAGGTCTGCCTCTTCTGTGGGACATGTTGAGGTGTCTTTTGCTTAGCAAGTGTGGCAGAGAGTGTTAGTTGCCTTCTCATTCTCTGCTTCTTCCTTATTAACAGAACCCTGATTTTGTTGGTACAGAATAAGCACTGCAAAAGAAAAACAAAAACAAAAATAATCACGTTTCCCACTACCGTCTGCACATAGGGTAATCAATGAAATAAAAGCCAAAGTTTTAGGCAGATCTTCTTCAAAGTGGCTGACTTCATTGAAAAACACATTTTTTTTGCCTTTCTCCCCTTCCTCTTTCTTCTTTCCTAGAATGGAGACATAACGGCTACATCTCTGGCAGCCACTTTGCAGCCAAGAGGTGACTTTGAGGATGAAAGACACACTAAGGATGGTGGAATAGAAAGGTGGAAGGAACCTGGGTCCCTGATGACATTGTTGTCCTACTGCTGGCCTTGAACTATGTGTCACTACATTTCATGTTACATGAAAGAAGAATAAACCTCCATATTAAGCTACTCTATATTTTGACCCTCTGTTATTGCAGCCAAACACAATTTCTAGCTTTGCAGCATAGAATGGAGGCGGGGGGGGCATTCTGGATTGTGAGAACAGCAAGAGCAAAAACACAGAGGCATGAAAATGCAGTGAGGGTCAGGGAATAACAAAATGTCCAGTGTGGCTGGAATCCAAGAAATGTGGCAAGATAAAGTCACAGAGGATGTCAAAAAGGTTGATAGGAAGGCAGGTCCCAAATCTATTCCCCTCTAAGAAGTAGGATACCATCCAAATCACCTTATCTGCCACTGAAAGCTGTTCACCACCTGATCCCCACTTTCCCAGACTTACTGGCACTTCTCATGCACAGATGGACCCTGACTTAGGATAGTTCAACTTACGATTTGTCGACTTTACAGTGGTGTGAAAGTGATAAGCATTTGGTAGAAACCGTACTTTGAATTTGAATTTTGATCTTTTCCTGAGCTGGCAATATGCAGTACCATACTCCCTCGAGAGGCTGGGCAGTGGCTGGGAGGCCCAGCTCAGTCAGGCACGTGATGGTGCGAATAAACAACTGAAATTCTACGGTGTTCCATGTTGCCAGATGATTTCGCCCACCTGTAGGTGAATGTAAGTGTTCTGAGAAAATTTAAAGTAGACTAGTCTAAGCTATGCTGTTCAGTAGGTTAGAGTATTAAATGCATTTTTTACATATGATACGATCAACTTACAATGGGTTGATTGGATGTAACCCCAGGAGTCGAGGAGCATCTGTACTTGGAATTCCAGACACATGGAATCACTTGAAAGTGCTGGAATTCATGGATTTTTTTCAACTTTATACCTTGGTACTTGCTTTTCCCTTTTCCCATCTCTCTCTCTGACTAGTGGGTGCTCAGCACTTTAGATGAAGCCCAAGATTATCCCTGTCCCCGGCCCTCCCGTGCCCCAGCAGTCTGGCGTTGGTGTTTCTCTTCCGGCTCCCCATGACTTTCCACTGCTACATCTGTCAGAGAGCGAGAGATCGTACACTCCACTCGGGGACTCACGTGTCAGCTCTGCTCCGAGTTCACAGGCTTCTAAAGAGTAAGAACTCTCTTACATTTAATTACTCTGCTCCGCAGTTAGCAGAATGCCTGCTACATACCAAATGCTCCATAGGTGATTGTTCATCAGATAAATAACTGAGTGAATAAACAAGATGAGAAATCCCGAATGCCAGGTTAAGGAATTCAGTCTTTATCCTGTGAGCTGTGGGAGGTGGCAGAAGGAAAAGGGACGCACACATGTGGTTTTGGAATTTTGCTCCCGTGGCCACTATGAAAGGGAGGCAGGGAAAGCCTGGAAGTGGGGAGACTTGTCAGGACACTTAGCTGGGGCAGCTCCCGGCAACGGTCCCTGCACTGTCACGAAATGGTTAAGGTGGCCAACGCACACGCCTCTGCAGAGGAGAAATTTCCCTGTCCTTGCCTAAGTGAATGGCTGGGATTAAAGTGACAGCCCACCTTAGTGATGGCGGCATAATTGGTTGTTCAGCTCTGTCCTTGTCAGAGCGCTGACAGTTCTGCAGATGCCCTGCTCAGCTCTCCAAAGGTTAGCCTCAGCTGGTGCGGCTGCTCATTAATCATTCCTCCCTGACAGGCCTCGGTGCAGCCCACAGCTGCCACGCCAGCCCCCACAGTCCCCGCCCCACCCGGCCAAGCGGGAGGCAGTCCGAACCCCCCCACCAGTGACTGGTCCCCACATGGGGAGACACACAGTCTGGTCCCCTCCACTCCGCGGCTGCCACTGCCCAGCCAGGAACACCAATAAAGGAATTTCCCTGGGCTCCTCTTTCCTGTAACTAGGGTCTGAATCATCTTTCGAGCTCTCCTGACTTTATCTGCTTCTCTGCTCCACCCTCACAGAAGCTCCTTACAGAGATGAGGGCAACCCTAGCCCAAGAGTTCCAGAAAGACAAGAAGGCCAATGGATCTGGGCTACTTGTGTTGAGAAGAGGCAGGACTTGGCTTAAAGCTGGAATCTTGGGTAGAATGTGTATCACCTCTAAGCTGTGAACTTCACAAGCTGTAAAAGATGGTTATGAACCACTGTTTATGAATCAAAACAGGACATGTGGATTTGTGCATAGGCTGGGTCTATGCCCAGAATATTAGGGAAAGGGCTGCCCTTCTGGTCCTCAGGGCAAAACAAGGCAGAAACTATCCCTGGGTTCAGAAGAGACCAGCCCTCTCCTTCCCCGTCTGTTTCTCTTTTCCTTTCCCTTCCCAAATCAACATGGTAGCCTGAGCCCAGGCTGGTGACAGGGATTCTAATCAGACCAGTGAGGCTGACGGAAGGCTTGATGGGTCCAGACAAGTGGGGAGAAGAGAGACAGAGGACAGGGTCTGGTTGGGACAGGGCAGAGACTGCAGTCTGATTAAGGAACTGTGATCAGATGGGAGGGTGACGTTAGAGTTGGGGTGGTGTGCTGATTAGAAAAACCCTTTGCCGGTGCCTACTGGACCAAGAGTATGAAATTCCTTTCTCAGCATCTGCTGTCAGGCTGCCAAATTCCTCAGGACCCCTTCCCACTTTCCTTTCTCTTTGGTTCTCATTTTTCCTGATTGTCCAGCCCCTAATTTTGGCCCTAGGCTTCACTTCTCCTTCTTCCTTTTGCTGCCGAGTGAGTCAGATCTTGCTCCCCCATACACCAGATCCAGGATTAGGAATTCCATCACGGTTCCCTGCCCAGCCTTCCTTCAAGAGTAAAAGCATGTTCCCAAGCCCCAGGTCTCAGCTCCGGGGCTGCCAGTTAGTATGTGCACAATGCAGGAGCCATCATTTCCCCCCATTGATTAGCTGTCCACCCGCAAAGTTTCCAGAGGAGCAAACAAGGACGCGGGGAGATTAGCATTCAGCTAGTCTTTTGGACTCCAAACCACAAACACTTGCATTTTCACGTCCGAAGGTCCTACACACAGAGGCAGTCCAGAAACCAAGAGAGTACAGGCTGAGCTCCCTCATCTCATACCCGGATAAATAAGAGACCTTTCCCAAATGCTTCCTAATGACGATGAGCATCTCCCATGTTTATGGAGCACACTTGCACATACATCATTCAGCTTAATCTTCCCAATAGCTTCTAAGGGAGATAAGATTATCCTCATTTTACATTTGAGAAAGCAGAGGATTAGAAAGGATAAATGACTTGTCCAAGACCCTATGGCTGGTATACAGCCCCTGGCCCTCAAAGCCAAGCCCTCTGAGTTTGCAAATCCTACAGCCTTCCCTTTCATGATGCTGCTGCCAATGGGCTTACTGCGGCCTCAGGCTGAGGCTCCTGACACTTTGGGCCAGGTAATTCTTTGTCATGGGAGCTGTCCTGTGCCTCGTTGGGTGTTTAGCAGCATCCCTGGCCTCTACCCACTAGATGCCAGTAGCACCTCCTTCCCCAGCTGTGACATGAGAAACGTCTCTAGACATTGCCAAAAGTCTCCAGGGAGAGGAGGCCAAATGCCCTGTAGCTGAGAGCTGCTGCTTTCTGCCCGTCCACTCTGTGGCACTCTTCAAATGTCATCCGCCTGGGGCAAAGGACTGAGACTCCTCATATACGAGTAGAAGTCAAGGGACATAGCAAGGTCAGATGCCTTTGAAAGACTGGCAAGGATAATGAAGAATGAGAAGGGCATTTCTGAGCAGAAATTCAGAAGACATATATGGGGGAGGGTTTGTTGAGAAGTTGATCTGACCCTGCATCTTTTTATCTGCCAATCTCTGTATCTTCTGAGTCATCAGTTCCCCCATCATATGTCTCTCTACTCACTCTGCAGCCATTCCCTGGTTTAATGCCTGTGCAAGGCACCAGATGGGAGAAAAAAGTCACCTCTGGATCCTTCCCACGGTGCTGTGGAGGGGACCTGGAAACTCAACTCTGCTGCAGGAGCCTACGTAGCCTAAGCAAGTCTCTGAGCTCCAGTTTCCTAAAACTAAGGATCATGATAAGTTCCTTGCAGAGTCATAGTGAGAACATATGAGCTAACGTATGTGAGATGTGCTTTATGTGCTATATAAACATTGGCCATTACTATGGAGAATGTTGGACAAGTATAAAAATAACTGTAATAATCAGGCATTAAGTGTTAAAGGATACAAAAAAGTAGGCAAAAGATTTGAACATGAACTTCACAGAAAAGAATGCAAAAGGCCAATAAATATAAAAAGATATTTAAACTCACCAGTATTTAAGAATATGGAAATTAAAACCATAAAATGCCATTTGTTACCCAGCGGATAGAAAAAATGCAAAATATTTACATTCAACAACTAAAAGCAGGCGAGGATGTGAGGAAACAGGCATTCCTTTACTTCACTGATGAGCTACATCCCTACATCCTGTCTGGAACATAATCTGTCGGTGACTACAAGAATTAAGCATACCATATCCTTTGACCCAGAAATCACACATTTGTGACTCTTTCCTCTAGAAACAAAAGCACCAGCATAAAAAGATATATGTATAAACATTACATACAGAAAACAACAGGGAAAAGATTTGAATAAATATATGGAAAATGAAGCCATTAAAATGAATTAGATATATGTGAATTGGCATGGAGGAATGTCCATAATATATTATTAAGTTTAAAAAAGGTAATTGTGTATGTGCAGTACGATCCCATTTAAATAGCAGAAGAAGAACCCTTTATACATGTGAATATAGGAATGAGTGTACTAGTGTGAGCATAAAGAAAGACACTGGAAGATGCGGACAAAACAAAACACTGGTTACCCAAGAGGATGCTGGGGAGAGGGAGATGCTGGAAAGGAAGTATGGAGGAAATATTAACTTTTTCCTTGTATACCTCTGTACTTGTTATAATGAGCATTTTGCTTCTGTGATGTGAAAGGATTGAGGGTCATAACAAAGGAAGAGGAAAAGGGATGTGGGACTCAGAGCAGCAGAGTTCTTCCTGCATGGTCGCTGGGCAGGACTTGAAAGCATGCGTAGACTTATGGCCTCCTGAAATTGGGGGTGGGAGAATCAGGCTGGAGCCTCGGAAGGAGAACTCCAAATGTTAGGCCATGGATGAACTTCCACGAGTGCAGGGCAGCCGGGAGGGTACTGCCAATCCAGCCGGGCTGGGCTTCATCCCAGACAGAGAATGAACGGCTGCCCAACGTCCAGCCCTGGGTGCTGCAGAGACAAGGACAGGGCAAAGCCATCGTCATCCTGAGCTCAATAAAGGCCACACAGTGAACGAGTTTGAACTTCGGAATTCCCCCCAACAGCTCTGTAGAGGGAGCCTTTTCCACATCCGCCATCAATGGGTACTGGGGGAGAGGAGAGAAGGAAATCGCAAAGGCAGTTGGAAAACCTTCCTGCTCTGTCTTTAGTATTAAAGAAATGCAAAGGTGATGAATTAGGCAAATTGGTTGATGTCAAGTCGTATCCATCAGAATGATTCAGAGCCTGGAATGAGTAATAGTAATGGGGAATAGCTGTTACTAAGAGTAACCAAATTAGCATTATTGAAAAAGACAAAGGAAAGCGGGCAACCAGCAGGCACTGCAGCCCTGAGCCTGCCCTCGCCCCCAGCTTCTGCATGGAGCCCACCCTGCAGATGGGGGCTGCGGCTTTAGCAAGATCAAAGGATGCTCACAGCTACTTTCTCATGGATTGCATGCTAAGCTGGCTAGTGACACTGTCACCATTTCACAGCTAGGTAGGGATCCATGGCTCAGAGAAGTGAGAAGGTCCACCCGGTGTCATGGTCACATGGCCGGCAAGTAACAAAATCTGGCTTTCAACTCAGGACTCATGAATCTTAATCTAGGACTTAGGTCCCTGTACTTTCTACAGAATCTCCATTCTTAAAAAAAAATCATCTATGTTTCTCTCCAGCCATTAGCAGTAAAAAGGAGGCAGTAGGTGGAGAAAAAGGTGGGCGTGGGGGAGGAAAGAATGTAAGAAGAGCTCTGTGAGAAGATCGCAGCCCCACAGAACCTCCCTTTAGGCCCGGACCAAGGCGCCTGGGTGTGCTGGGTGTGTTAGGATGCTTGACCTTTGGCAGCCTTTGGGGCTCAAGGAGTCTTGCTCTGTTCCAGGTCCCCACTACAGCTCCTGCTACGGCTAATTGGCCTGGGGCAGACCCTGAACCTTCAAGGGCAGCTGGTCTACAGGTCGGCCGCACTAGACGTCTGGGACCAGAGTCCCTCTGTATCAAGAGCTCAAACAGGAAATGAAGAAAGAGGATGCCGGTGGCTAGCAGGGCCACAGTGTGCAGCTGGGTGTACTTGTTTCCAGGGTTGCCATGCAAACCACCACACATAGGGTGGCTTTGTTAGGTAGATAGCAGGGGACCTCTGGCTATCCTAGGGACAAAGGTGGGCACATCGTCTTGGTGCTGCCTCTAGCAATTGCCCCACCTGGGGAAGAAGAACATGGGCTGTCCATGTCTCATCTTGGTGCTGACCCACCTTAATCCTGCCCCCAAGCAATTGCCACACCTGGAGAAAGGAGGACTGATCTGACAATCTGCAAAAGAATGCAGGGGATTCCCCAGCCCAGGTGCCAGACAGCCCAGGCACAATAGGGTCGGAAAACGACCAAGAGTAACCTAAGGCTAATTATCATGTCGTTAACTATCCATCACAGTGGTTCAGTGGTGACATTTGAACCACCAGGAAGGCCCAATCCAGACAGTATAAAACAGGACCCCAGAGCATAACCAGAGACTCTCACTATGACAGGGGCCTATTCGTCGTCTATGGCAAACTCTGGTGAACGTCTCTTACTCTATAAACCTATCTTGCTCTTCCTCAATAAACCTTGTTTTTGTGCTTCTTACCTTGTTTTCAGTGTGTCTGGTCATTCTTCAGCCAGGAGCACACCAAGAACTGAGATTGCTGACCTGACAGCTTAAAACAACACGAACTTATTCTCTCATAGTTCCGGAAGCTAGAAATCTGAATGCAAGGTGTTAGTCTAGGGAAGACTCCTTGCTCACCCACTAGCATCTGGTGTTGCCAGCACTCAACCTGGTGTTCTTGGCTGGTGACTGCATCACTCCAGTCTCTGCCTCAAGCTTCCTATGGTCATCTTCCCTCAGTGTGTTTCTGTGTATCTCTGGGTCTTTTCTTATAAGGACACCAGTGATTGGATTCAGGACCCACCCAAATCCCACATGACCTCATTTGAAAAATGACTACATCTGCAAAAACACTATTTCCAAATAAGGTCACATTCACAGGTACCCGAAGTTAGGACCCCAATATATCTTTCTGTGGAACGCAATTCAGCCCACAACCCTGAGCCACACTCGTATGGTAGGGGAAGCCCAAGGACAGCTGCCTCCGGGCCCCCAGAGTTCCTTCAACTTCAAACTCCCTCCAGCTCCAGCCTCAAGGTCCCTGGGAGAGCCCCACTTCCAAATCGGTAGGTCCACTGCGAATTTCCTCCCCTTAGATAGTGGTTATTCCTTGCAACCAAAATGAGCCATAAATCAAACTGAGTTTAATGTTTTTCTCCTATAAATTTGCTTAATTTTATAATTAAATCTCTAAAAGAATTAATATACTTGAGAGGTTCCTTTTGTTGCAAAGTAGAACATTTCTCCCATGTGTTGGCCCAGCCTAATCACTGTGATAATTTTTTTTTTTTTTTTGCTGAAATAGCCACCTCCTGTCACTGGGATAAACCAAGTATGCCCGAAACACACCAAGGAAACCTGAATTAGAATCACTGGTGCATTCTTAAGAGGACCTTGGTTAGACCCCAGAGAAATCAGACTGGAACACAGTATTCTTTTTGCAAGCCTTGAAAAAGCTCCCTCCAGTGGGGCTGGCCTGCCTGAGTCATCGCTGTGTGGGAGGGACTGGCGCCAGCTGTCCCACCCACTGGGTTTGGGTTTCTCTGCGAAGTCACACTTCACGCAAGTCAAACAGTCCCAAGTTGATGGCTGAGGTCTTCCCTTCCCTCTCCTCCCCAGCCATCTTCATCCTCCATCCTCCCAGGCAATTCATACACTCCTCCATCCTGAAAGTTCCCCCAGGGCAGAGGCCTTTGGGTGGTGCTGGTTGTAAATATCCTGCCCAGTGTGCCAGGAGGAGGGACAGGAGGTCCTTGCACTCCGAAAGGATCAGCTTCCATGACTGTAATTATGTAGATTCCATAGACATGCCATATATAATTATATAAACTCAGCGTATGTCTATTAAGAAGACTGGTGTGTGTATGTACATGTGTGTATGTGTGTGTGCGTGTGTGTGTGTGTGAGAGAGAGAGAGAGAGAGAGAGAGAGTATAGGCAGGTTCCATGGCTTAGAGGCTCACAAAAACCTTGTATCTGGCCCTTCCCTGACTTCATGAGGCCCTTGCAGCCTAACTGAGCACCCCTGACTACCCCCAATATCTTGGAAAAATTTCAGACCTGATTCTTGCAGCAACCACTGCTCATTCCCTTCCTGTGATCTCTGTGCTTTTGTGGACAAAATACACAAATCACAGCATTTCCCCTTTACAAGCTCCTGCCCCCTCCCTGTTCTTTTAGGTCTCTGCTAACCCTCACTTGCACCCTTAGCGTCCCTGTCTCCCTTGAAGAGGTCTGATCCTGAGCTCTGGCAGTAGGAACTTAAGCTCCGGCCAAGCTCAGGACTCAGCACCAGTGCCATTGTGCTAGTCAGACCCTGACCTTGTTCCCCTGTTTTCAGGTGGGCTGATGCCTTATCCCTGTGCTTTCAGCTTCTAATTTTTGTCTATGTCCTGTCTGCTCCCACAAAACCTCTAAGACTGGGGTCCAGCTTGTTTTTACTGTTACTTTCTCTTCCAGGGACTGTGGTCCCAGCAAAATTCAGATCACAGGCTGGGACACTGCCACCCACCCACCATCCTCCTGCAGAGTGGATCACTCGGGTGGAGGGGAGTGGTGGTCACTCAAGTTCTCCCTCCCAGCCCTCCCTAACCTGCCAGCCCTGCTACAGTGGCCTGGTGTATGCCCTGCTGTTTCCCAAGACAAAATGGATTTCACATGTGGCCAGCCCAGAAGTGAGTTGTCCTTGCTGTCATTTCAGGACTTTCCCTCAAAGGAACCCAGCACTGAACACGCAACAGCTGGCTGTGAGAATGGGTAGGAAAAAACAGAGAACCCTAGAAGGGCCCTTAAAATCATCCAGCCCAACGCACCATTTTACAGATGAGAAAACTGAGGCCCCCAACTCCAGACTGGGCAGAAAGGCAAGATCAGGGTAGAGACGTATCCATCGGCTGCATATGTTGAGAGCTACCCTAGACCAAGCATTAGAGGTACAGCTTCTGCTCTTCAGAAGCACAATGTTCAGAGGAGGACAGAGCAGAGACACAGTGCCACCCAGTAGAGGAGGTGCTGGGATGGTGGCTGCACATGACGGACTGTGGGAGCCAGAACAGAGGCCTCCAACTCTGGGAGGAGACAGCGAAGGTCTACCGGAGGCCAAGGAAGTGTGGTCTACACCGCTGAGACAGTATTTGCCCAGCTTACAGTGAATCCAGTGTATCTCACCAAACTATTAATACTTACGGTGACAGATTGAACCAGGGAATTTGTTATGAAATTGCATATAGGACGGTCTGAATTTGACGGCATATAAATAGGAAAGGGCTTAATTTTTCTCCAACCACTGCCTTCAAACATACTCTGCCCGATTTCCCCTCCAGGCTCTGCCCCGTGCCATCTCAAGCAGAACTGAGAGCTTTCCTCTCTCTTTCAGTCACGAGAGCATTCTCTGTTGGTAGCTAAGACTTACTTTCAGGTGTTAGAAAGGCTAAAGCTATCTAAACAAAAATTGTTAAAATTGAAACTTCAGTCTTGCATGTGACTCAAAGCCACTTCCCTTCACCCAGCTCAGGTCTCATCCTTGGATCTGAGAAGAGGGTGTGGCCTACTGGAGGGGGAGGGGGGAGGGGTGTGGCCTGCTTGACATGGAAGGGGTGTGGTCTGCTTGACATGGGGGAAGGGGTGTGGCCTACTGGACACAGTGGAAGAGTTGTGGCCTGCTGGACACAAGAAGAGGTGTGGCCTGTTGGACACAAGAAGGGGTGTGGTCTACTCCTTCTCTCCTTGTTCCCTTCTCATCCTCACCCCTCTGCTGTTCCTGGCTACTCAGGAATGAAGGCAGGTGGAGTTGGGATTGGAAGGAAAGAGTAGAAGTCCTATATTTAATGTAACTAGTCCTACAGTTTTCTCTTGGCCAACACTGGTTGGCACTGATGCCCTTGCTGTGACAGGCCTTCAAATGCTGGCTCTCTCACTAGGAGGTCCCTTCTCCGGGACCCATACCCTCCCCAGCCTCCTGACACGAGCAGTGTGCCCTCTGGCTGACTTCTTACAATTTTCCTCCCACCGCAGGACGTCTACTGATGGCATCCCCTTGCCTGGAAGGCAGAGCGTCTTCACTGCTGAGGGCCACATGAGCCCAGCTGTCCTCCGCAGCATCCACTTCCCTCCCAAGATACTTGTGCCTCCTTGCCACGTTCCACGATGGCATGCAGGTTGATCATCCATTGTCCTACCTCTGGCCTCACAATTGCAAAAGAGTCCAACCACCACTTGCCTTCAGAACTCTCCAGGCTCCAGTTTCTATATTCATATACACTCCAGGGGCCGCATGCCAAGCTCTCCAAGTGCTCTCCTACCATGTCTCACTTCCAGGCCTCATCAGGTAGGCTTGGAAGCTTCTGCAGCTCAGCAGTTATCTGGCTGAAGAATGAGATTTCTGATTGCACGTGTGGCTCTTGGAAGTGCTGCCACTTGGATTGGGGTGGGGAGACACCCTCTCCCCTTATCTTTACCATGGGGCACAGAGGGAAAAGGTACCGCTTTCCTCACTAAGCCAACAGCTCACTCTGCCTCCAAATTTCCTCCTCCAGTGAGCTCTCTAGTTCTTCTCTCTCTATATGGGCTGAAGACGATGCCAGGGAAAAGACTGGGGTCCGCTCAGCCCGCTTTCTGGAAGCTCCACAGAGAGCATCTAGCAGCAACCGTTTCCATCTTTGGTGCTTTAGCCAACATTTCAAGAGAGCAGGAAAGTCGGTTCAGCATCCTATTTCACTTAGTTATTGCTTTTGTAGATGAGTGTAATCGGTTTAATTCCTAGACTTGAGACATCACCCAGCCCATTTGCCTGTGCTGCAGAGGACAGCCTGAGGCCGAGAAGGGGAAGAACGTGGCCCGGCAGATCAGAGACGATCTCCAGGGGCCCCGATCTGAAACTCATGCTCCAGTCCCCTGCTTTTCCCCATATCGCCTCCACCAGACCAGCGAATCATCTCTCTGTACAAAGTGTATTCAGCACAGGCCTCTGTTTACTAAAAGTCAAGGCTTCTGGAAAAGCCCAGGGCCTGAGGCCGTGGTGCCCACTGGGGGCTGGGGGCAGGGAGTAGATCTCTGGCTCCAGGAAAGGGAGCAAAAAGCTAATGCTAGGCAGGTCAAGAGCCCTAAAGGGGAAATGTGACAGTAATTAAGGAGGAAGCTGGCCTCCCCGTACTGGGTCATGACCACTCCCAGGAGTCTCTGTCGAGGTCACTTGAAGCGGAAGATCATATCCGGCCAGACACTGGAGGCAGAAGCCCAGCAAAGTGTTCAGGACAGTTTTATTTAATTCCCTGTCCATATGGAAATGCCCTCCACTGAACGGTTTGGAAGCCACAATTGCATTAGCCGTCTGGAGCTCCCATAAGCTCAATCAAGCCATAATCAAGGATCTTCTGTGATTGTCCATTATCTGCCTCTCAGCCAGAGAGGCACGTTCTTGAGGGAAAGTGATCAGAGAGCTGCGTTCCTGGCACTAATTACATGCTAGCCTGCATCTGTGTCCCTCCCGTGGCTGTCAGGAGCCATTGTGGACGGCCCGGGGACATCTCACCCGCTTCTGCGCAGGTGACCCCGAGCAGGCTTGGCACCCAGAACAGAGTCCGGATTCGTCTTCCCACCCAGATGAGGTCTTGGCGGTTTAAATGTGACTGTATGTTTTACATGGAAAGCACCCCGCGGCTCTCGGGAAGGGGCTACTGCTGGGTCAGCAGATAATTCATGGCAGGAGCCCAGAGAACATCTGGAGATGCAGCAAAAACAGCCAGATGGGCACCTCATGAGATCGGCAAGGACGGGAGGCGGCGAGCGCCGGAGGCATCAACTGGCCCAGCCAAACAAAAGGGCGTCCTTTGGGGTGGGGAGGATAAGCCCCGCCACCGCCTGGTTTCAGCTGATTTCTAGCAACATCCTCTCTCGTGCCCCATGTCATGTGTCCTCCGCTCCAGCTGAACCGGGACTCTCTGCGCAGTCCCTGCTGCCTGGTTGCTCGCTTGCCCTCGACACTGCCGGTGCAAACTCCGGAGCACATTTCCAGGGCCAGCCTCCACTGCCATGGCTGCTGCACAGCGCTCCCTGTTCACCCAAGCGACGTGGCTTCTCCCTGCACTCAACCCCCGCAGCGACATCTCTTCCCGCACGTGTCAGTCTGGGCTGCTGCCGTGTGTCCAGTGGACTGAGAACGTCTCAAGAACAGGAGCTGTCTCCAGCTTTATTTTCCTTTAGGAAACATTTTTAAAAAGCACACAAAAGAACAGACAACAATGAACTTATGACATGTGTACCTCCTACCAGAAAAAATGATTGCTAAATTTTTATCACACTTGCTTCTCTTTAAAAAAAACAAAAAACAGAAAACATTACAAAGATGATGTCACAAGTGGCCCTAGTGCTGAACTGTATGAGCTCAAATCCCAGTTTTGCCCCTTATTAGCCAGTTGACCATGGACAAACTTTTCAACCCTGCTGTGCCTCAGTTTCTACATCTGTGCCTCAGTTTCCACTTCTATAAAAATTATGGGATGTTGTCATGAAGATTCAATGAGTTAATGTGTGTAGACGTCTTAGAACAGCACCTGCCTGGCCTGTAGTAAGTGTTGCATAAGTGCTGGCTATTATTTCATCTTCCATCCTGGACCCACTTCTCAGTGCTCCTCTCCGGACCCCTGAAAGAGGCAACTGTGTCGTGAATTGAGTATGTAGGTTTTCCGTCCAGGCTTTGTGGTTTTACTTCCATATGTATATGCCCATTAAAAATATATAGTATTTTTTTGTATGTGCTCTCTAATTTTGCATACATAATGTATTGGTTAGTGTCCTTTGAGTTGCGACTACATAAAGCCCAACTCTAACTGGCACAAACAACCTTTGAGGAGGATGTACCCACTCCCATACCTGAAAAGTGTGGTGGCAAGGAAGGTCTCCCAGTTGATCTGATTAGCAGCTCACCAGCGTCATCCAGGACCCACTTTCTGTTGACTCCTGGCTCTGCTTTCCATGGTGTCAGCTGTACCCTGGGGCCAGTTCCTCCTCACTGTCGTAAGAAGGCTGCCTGTGGCCCTAGGACTGCGTGCCTTGTTGTCCACCTCCAGGGAGAGAGGATCATTCAGGAAGGGCTGTAAGAAAAGTGAGGAAGCTTCTTTCCCAGAAGCCCCAACAATCTTCTCATTTCTCATGGCCTAAAAAGGTCTGTACGTCTCTGAGGCAGACACTGTGGCCACAGGGTGGGATTGCATCGGTAAACCCTGGCCTAGGACATGCCCCCTGTAAGGGGAGGGTAGGATCAGCCTCTGCCAAAGCACGCAGGCTGCACAGACTGCTGTGGATACCTGCACAGAGTTGTATCCAAAGAAGGGGGAATGGACGCTGGGGAGGCAAATAGTGTCTTAAAATGTATATTGTTCTGCGTGCTTTTCTCATGCAGTGCTTTGCTGTGTTTTTGAGATCTAGTCATGTGGTACATAGAGACCTAGTTTATTCCTTTTAAAAGATGAATACTATTCTATTATACGAATAAAGCCACATTTATGTGTCCATTTCCCTATTGATGGATTTTAATTGTTTCCGTTTTGATTTCTTTGTATTTGGTACTGCAGACAAAGCTGCAATGAACAACTGTGCTGCGCATGTCTCTTACGGGCTGTCTCGGTTGTCTTCATGTTTGCCTCTGACTTCTCCGGCCGCCAAGCCATGGGCTGGCTCAGCGAGCACGCGTCGAATGAATGAGTGAATGAGTGAATGAGAGAATAAGTGAATGCTCTTATGAGCTACTGAAATGGTTATTGCAGGATGCTGGTCACGGAACCTACAATGCTAATGTTCAAATGGTGACTTTAATTTCACAGAGGAGCAAACAAAGGCTCGGAGAGGGCTAGTCTGAAGCCACACTGTGAATCTGCGGCACAACTGAAATTTGACCCCAAGTTCATCAACTCCACGCAGCTCTTCACTCCACTGTGTGTGTCCCCTGCTGCTCTGGGCCACTCACACTCACACTCACACTCATTTACCCAAGTTCTTTTGCTCCTGTGATCTGCGGGTTACCTGCAGCCTTACATGGGCTTCCCTCCCTGCCCAGAGTATGAGCTCCCATGGGCAGGGCACAGGTCTGACACTTCTCTATCAGCCAAGAGCAAGGCAGGGTCTAAATGTGTTCTGGGGTCTCCTTATTGAGGCCTGTCCTGAAGGACGATGGCCCAGGGTCACAGACCCTCTAGTGGGAGGAGCCACCAAAGATCTTCTAGTCAAATTCTCCAGCAAGGACCACTGTCACACATCTTCCAGCTCCTTCCTGGAGAAGTCATAAGGCATAACCCTCCCTTGGTGGCCACTGTGTTTTGGACAGTTCTGCTTGAAAGCCCCACCTGCCCCTAACACTTACCCAGTGCTATCACCCTGCCTTCTGGAGCCACTGAAAATAAAGCCAAATCTATTTCCTATGCGTCAGTCTATCAAATCCCCGAGGGAACCTAGATGTGTTCTTCCTCGAGGAACAAAATCTCCAATTCCCAAATCCAACCTGCACAGAATGGTTTCTACAGATACACACACACACACACCCTTATGGTTTGGTTTGTGAAAATAGAGGACCATCCCTTCCCTTGCTCTGACCTCAGTATGCCTATCCATGATGCCTGGAATGCCCTTGGCTTCAAGGTGTCCCAGGGTCTCTTGTACTGTCAGCTGCTCCTGAACTTGCAGGCACCTCACACCCTGAGGCCTTCACTGGCACAGCTGGTCTCTTCACTCGCTGTCACGAAAGCCAGGGCAAGAGCAAGACAAAGAGCTGGGGGTGGAGGGATGTGACAGTGTGCTGGGTACACAGGAAGCCACAAGAAAAATGGATTGACCTGGAACATTGATTTTACTGGAAGATTTGTCCAGGAAGTAGGTGGAACAATATAAAACCTCCTTTAATAGCAAACTAAAATTGGATATATTATAGAGTAGTATGCCAAACCTGGATTCTTTTAAAAGATAAAACACAAAAAATTGTATTGTTGTATAAGAAGGAACCATGATTCATTCATTCATTCATTCATTCATTCATTCCATCTTTCAGTGAAATTCTTCTATGCCAGGTACTCACTGTTCCAGGCACTGAAGATATGGTAGTGAAAAAAAACACAAAAATATTTTCTTCATGGAGCTTACATTTTAGGGAAGGGAGATAGACAAAAAAAACCCCTACAATAAATAAGTAAAATATATGCTATGTGATATGGCAATAAGAGGTATGGAGAAAAATAAACCAGGGAAGGAAGGGGAATAGGACCTTTGGCAGAAATGTGTGAATGGGCATGCATAGATAGAGGGCTGTAATTTTAAGTACAGTGGCCAACATGGGCCTCCTGAGAAGGTGACATTTGGAAGGAGCCCAAGGAAGGGATGAGGAGGGCCCCGAAGGCATAGCAGTGAGCTATGGGGTAAGGAACGGCTTGGGATAAGAGTGGACAGGAGGTTGGCTGCAACCTGATCCGTATGAGGGGCCTTGGGAAAATCCAGGTGGGATCCAGAGAAAGTTAAAAAATGTGGAGCTCAGGAAATAACTCTAGATTGGGTTTGAGATAGAATTGTATAGTGGTCAGCAGAAAGGAGGTAAAACACAAGAGAAGGTGAGCCTTGTACGAGAATCCAGGGTGTGGGTTGAAAACTGGCAACCTATGGACTGAGACTGGCCTGTACATATGTTTTGTTTAGTCTAATCATTGGCTGGAATACAGGTGTTAAGAGCTTAGGTTCTGGAGTCAGACTACCTGGATTCCAGACCCTGTTCAACATTTACTGAGTGTGTGAATGAAACAAGTTAATTACTTAATTCCTCAGTACCTTGATTTAGCTATAATAACAGTACATATCACACAGAATTGTTGTAAGAATTCAATTAGTAAGTTCATGTAAAGTAATTAGAAAAGTGCCTAGCTGCTATGGTTTGAATGTTTTTGTTCTCTCCAAAAATTCATGTCGAATCTTAATCCCCAATGCAACAGTGCTGGGAAGGGGGGTCTTTGGGGAGATGTTTAGGTCATGAAGTCTCTACCCTCATGAATTAGTGCCATCATCAAAGAGCTTGACAAAGGGAGTTTCTCCCTCTTGCCCTTTTGCCTTCTGCCACATGAGGACACAGCAGGAGGACACAGCATTCAAGGCGCCATCTTGGAGGCAGCCCTTTCCAGCCCTCATTGGCACCTGATCTTGGACTTCCCAGCCTCCAGAACTGTGAGAAATAAATTTCTGTTCTTTGTAAATTACCCAACATTAAGTACTCTGTTATAGCAGCACAAAACACCAGCTCTACAAATGTTAGTTGCTATTATGATTATGATTTTGATTGTGATTATTAGATGTATCCTTGGAGCAAACGCTTTCCAGATTACCCAGTCCCTGTGGGACAATTTTGTTTATTCAAATGACTTGCCTGGTCTTTGTCAGCATCTGGGTTTGTGATCACTGCTGTGAAAAGAGAACAAGGACAGAAGTTGGAGGTTGACTCTAACTGATGGGGCTAAAGACAGAAGCCTAATTTTGACCTTCAATCCATTTAGAAATTTATTGATGTATGGTGTGAGGCAGGGATCCAACTTAATGGTTTTTTTCCCCCAAATATCAAGTCAGTTAGCCTAATAACACATACTGAATCATCCACATTTTCCCACTGCTTTTAAATGTCACTTTTAATATAATATCCTCATTTTTTAATATACTTGGGCCCATAGCTGGATTTCCTGATTAGTTTCATTGATCTATCTGTGAGCTCCTGCAACAGTAACAACTCCATGAAGAAGGAGTTGTTTTATACCATCATTGTATTCACAGTGGTAGAACAGTACCTGGAACACACTAGGTACTTTGATATTCATTGAAATGGTGAATAAGTAAATGTATGTGTTATTGCACTTTTGAAATTTTATAAAATATCTGGCCAGGATATTTTTGCTTGGCTTATTCCTACTAAACTTTTATAAAACACTCAGATCTAGACTCATGCCTTTGTTCCCCGCAAGGAACCCAGAGTTCCAGGGCCAGTGGATGGGGAAAGAAATCAACGGAAGATGAGGATGGAGACATAGCAGAGGACAAGCATGAAGGGTCTTGTGCCCAAGCCAATAAGATTAGACTTTACTCTGTTAGCCATGGACAATGCTGCGGGGCTGTAGGCAGGAGAGAAATGGTCAGATGGATGATTTCAGTAGATCCTACTGTGGGCCCCGGGGTGGGTGAATTTTGGGGTGCAAGACTGCAGATGCCTCAGCCCTAGGCTAGGAAGTGGTTGCTAAGAGGAATAAATGGATGTGAGAGCTACCTAGCAGGTAGAATCAACAGACTACAGGACCTCATCTGGTTTGGCTGGTGGCAGTAAGAAAGGAGACGAGATTGGCCTCTGGTCACCTGGCTTGAATGTCTGAGGGAAGAGTGGTGCTCTTTACTCGTTGGGGACTCAAGAAGGAGGGCTGGGTTTGTGGGGAAATGCAAAGCTTTACTGTGGACTTGGTAGGTTTGAAGAGCCTGTTTAGGATGCAGTTGATTCTGGAGCACAGAGGAGAGATCCAGAGATAAAGGTTTTCAGGCCATTAGAGGTTGAAATCACAGGTGTGTATGAAGCAGCCAGAACAAACAAGGTGTTGTCCAAAGATAAACTGCACGGAGGCCATCGCTTAAAAAATGTTTATTAAGTGCTTACTCTGAACAGAGCATTGAGCTAAGTGCACTATATTCATTATCCCATTTAATTCTCACAGCAGCTATTGTCACCTCTATTTTAGTGATGAAGAAACTGAACCTGAGTTTAAATAACTTCTCCAAAGTCTCACAGCTGATAAGAGGCAGGTCTGTTTCCACGCCATGTTCGTGCTCTTAACCACCAGGGCCCGTCCTGCTGAAGGCTGTATTCCCAAGACCTGCTCTGAACCCCACTCCTGGCCTCTGGCTGCTATTTGACATGGTCCCCAGCAGCAAATTAATTTCACAGATTCAGGGCTGAACTCCCAGCCCAAGGTGAGCTACTCTGCACACACACACCCCTACTTTTAAATAATCAGATACAGTCCCCAGATCTCCCGCAAGTTCCCGTACAATCCAAACCAAGTTGCAGGGCTCTAGGCAGGGAGAGAGTTCCTTACCAGCTCTCTGCCTCATCACCCTTGAGATTGGGCCCCTGAGGGCTGTGCTGGCACAAGAGCTGGCCGCTGGTGGGAAGGGGACAGATACAGATACTCAGTAGCATCACCCTTCTCTCCCAGTGACCCACAGCCACCTGCCTCACGAATCGTACAAAATCACCCAGGAGCATGCAACCTGCTCTCTTTTGCATTATATTTAATAGATGCAAATGCATGATTAATATTTTCCTCCACTGATTCTGATTTCATTCTGTTAGTGATTATACTGATGGCAACAGTTGAGGGGATTAAAAATCCTGTTTAATTTGAGTTAGATTTTTTTTTAACTTTGCTGATAAATTTTAAATGTCAAGTGCTTTGGTGCCTTCCACAAGATGCAGAGGCCAAATGAGGAGGCCAACAGCAGTAGCGGGGAGCTCGGAAACAGCTCAGAGAAAGTGGGAACTTAACCGGGTGACCCATAATTCACACAGCTAATGAGAACAGAGCGGGGAGCTCGCTCACCAGTGGCTCCCGAAGTCCTAATATCATGTATCTTTTCCTCTTAATGATTCACAACAATGAAGGCGGGAGGGAGACCTTGCAATTTAAAGAAACCCTTAGGGAACCCTGTTGTAAGGCAAATACTCTCCCCTTGGTTGATCTCTTTGTAAGTTTAGCCTGTTTTTTTAAAAACTGAAAATGCAGTGCAGATATGCAGAGTCCCTAACTTTTCACTCCTCTACCCCTTCCTTCCCACCCCAAATTCTATTGTCTGTTTCTCAATAGAGGATGGGAGTTCTGTGAGAAGCCAGATCCTGTATGAACGTCCAAATTAGCCACTGGGGGCCGTGCTATTGAGGGTCAAAATGGCAAATGGGTACCTGAGAAGGGAGGGTTTTTTTGTTTTTTAGTTTGCCCACGAATCCACAGCACTGCTCCTATGTTACTGCACTGGTGACCAAGCACCCAGAGAAAAGATGTCATGGCAAGAACACAGTCTCGGGAATTCAGACCTGGGGTGCGGGAAGGAGGAGAGAGGATCCGAGTGATCCCCTTCACAGCTTCCCCTGCCTCCCACCTGGCCCTCCTCCTCCAGCCCCTGGGACAGCCCTGCCGTTGTTCTCTGCATCCATGGCTGGGGGCACATGGGCAGCCAGTCACTCGAGACACAGCCAGTTGAGGGGATGAAGTGGTTCTACCAATTGTCATTAATGAAGCTCTGAGGCTAAAATCTGAGCAATCAGGCCTGTACTCCTCCCCACCATGGAAGATCTCCCCTTCCCCTGCACACCAGGAGCCCTTTAGCTCTCCCTCCCCAACCCCAGCGCCAGCATCTTTTTGTTTACACTTAACAGCACAGTTGTGTACAGCAATGGTCTGTGCCCAAGTGGAACAGTCCCTAGGGCATAGGAGTGTGCTTGCCTCTCCCTTCCCTACTTTCTATACAATACCCAGACCCATCGCCACCTTTTGCTATTTGGTGTTTTTTCAGCGCACAACACAGTCACCTGTGTAGATTACACAAACAATGAAACAAATACAATCAGACTTCGCCCCATCACCAAGCAAGAATCTCCCAGTGAGACTGGGCACCATTCTTGCAGACAGCTCCCCGGGCGATTCTGATATAACCTCTAGGTTAAGAACCTCTGCCACAGGGGCAGTTAGGCTCAAACAGAGGGAAAGAGGAAGACACAGAGAGAAAACAAATGTGTAAAATAATGAGATTGGAAATATTGTTAATCCCCGAATGTGCCTGACTTTAGTTCCGGTACCTGTCCTTGATCAGGTACAAGATCTGCTGCCACTCTCACTCCTTGACCACTCGTCCTCTACAGTGCTCAGAGAATGGCTTTTAAAGACACAAATCAGAGCATGTCCTTGTCCTGCTAAAACCACCCAGTGGTTTCCAGTGCATTTAGAATAGAATATTCCCGACCATGGTACACAGCGCTCCTCCCAGCTGGCCCCTGCCCCTGCCCTCAGCTCCAGTACACACCTCTCTCCCCTTTCTGACTGCGCTCCAGCCACACCAGCCGTGCCGTCCCGTGACCTGCTGTTCCTCGTGCTCTTTGCTGTTCCTTATGCCACAAGAGATCCTAGAGGGTTTGTCTTAGAATGTTCTGCCCCAGTTATTTACGTCATTGGCTCCTTCTTGTATTTCTGGTATCAGCTCACATGTCACCTTCTCAAATGGACCTACTAATCTACAGCAGCAGGCGTCCCACTCACCGTCACATGACCCTGCTTTCCTGCCTCCACAGCACTTCCCACACTCTGAAATTATCTTGCTCATTCACCTGTTACTTGTCTACTACTGTCTGTCTCCCACCCACCGAAAGGTGAGCTCTGGAGACCAGAGCTCTTCTTTTTCACGCCCATCGTTCTATTCCATTTCGAGCCTTGTTCAACTCCTGGCACATGGCAGGGGCTCAATAAAGTGTTTGTTGAATAAATGACTTACTTCGTTCTTATTGGTAAATATGACCTACTTTGCAATAATTCATTCAGTAAAACTTCCAGGAACTTGTAGCAAAATGTAGACATTTTTCATATTTAAAATGCAAAAGAGAAGAAATATAATTTTATTAATTTGAAGCATAGACTTGTTAACCAAAATTTCTAAGTAGAAGTTCGAACTATGTTACTTTAATTACTAGACAAACTTATCTATAATTAGTACATCAATCAGATGCAAATGAAACAGCCAATGTCCTTGAATGTATTTTATCCCCTTAAGCGGTTGCAACATTCTCCACCCTCACCATGTAATTTTGTTTATAGGACTATTTTGTTTCATAGTCTCTTAATTCATCAACAGTATAAAAATAAATATCAGTCTTTCACCAGCTGAATTATCACACATCCCAAATCAATGGAAACCTAGTTATTAAGTGACAGAATCATCTCTGGCTATATGACAAGTGTAAGATAGTTTAGCCACAAGCCTGAATTTCACTTGAGAAACATAAAGCTGTTTTGAGGCCATCATTTTATTGTTGAAAACTTCCAGCCCCTTCCTTAGACATGGTGATATCATTGAGAATGACTTGTTAAGCACAGTCTCTATAAGGAGGCAATCACCAAGGAGGAGATAACCTTTTGACATTGCAGTTAAAGATCAGCTCTCACCAACTGGAACAAGCCTCCCAGCCCTGGAGGGCCAGGGATTAACTAAACATAATCCTTAGAGCTTGCAGACTTCCAAACATAGAGGAGTGAGCAATGGACAAATAGAGAAATGTAATTTCCCAAAAGGATCCAAATCAAGGGGGCATCAAAACATAAGCATATTGAAGAGATATTTGTTCATTCATAGAAGCATTATTCACAATAGACAAAAGGTAGACAACCGAAATGTCCATCCATGGATGAATGGATAAACAAAATGTAGTGTATACATACAATGGAATATAACTCAGTCTTACAAAGCAAAGAGATTCTGTCACATGCTACAACATGGATGATCCTTCATGACATGCTAAGTGAAAAAAGGCAGTCACAAACAGGCAAACACTATATGATTCCACTTCATAGATTCCAATTCATAGAAACAGAAAGTAGAATGGTGGTTGCCAAGTGCTGAAGAAAAAGGGAAATGAGTTGTTTAATGGGTAAGAGTTTCAGTTTTGCAAAATGAAAATTTCTGGAGATCCCTGCACAACAATGTGAATATACTTAACATGACTGAATTCACACTTAGAAAAGGTAAAGATAGTAAATTTTTTTTAATTTATTTATTTTTTTTATTTCAGCATATTATGGGGGTGCAAATATTACGGTTATGTATATTCCCTATGCCCCCCTCCCCCCTCGAGGCAGAGCCTCAAGCATAACCACACCCCATACGTTGTACATCTTACTCATTATGTTTGTATATACCCATCCCCTCCTCCCCCCTCCCACCCGCCCAACACCCAACAAATGTTATTCCTACATGTCCACTTAGGTGTTGATCCGTTAATACCAATTTGCTGGTGAGTACATGTGGTGCTTGTTTTTCCATTCTTGAGATGCTTCACTTAGTAGAATGGGTTCCAGCTGTATCCAGGAGTATACAAGAGGTGCTATATCACCATTGTTAAAGATAGTAAATTTTGTGTTAAGGGTTTTTTACACTTAGAAATGTAAAATGTTAAAAATAACTAAAGAATAATTTTGAATATCAGGAAAACCAACTATAACCAAAATTCATAGGACTGGCACTACTGTGTGCTATAATAAAACAAGTTAGACTTTCCAACTCCCAAAGGAAATGTTTGTATATTTTGTTCCTCTTAATATTCTAGTTATGACAACTTTTCTCAACTTAATAGTTTGTTTTCATAATTGATAGTTATTATCCCCATTAGGGGTCCCAAAATGCTATTGGTGAAGCTTAGAAATATTGTGTTGGTATTTATTCTTTTGTCTCCAAGTAAATTCTTGATTTTTAAAAAGTCCACTCTTTTTAAAAATAAAAATGAAATGTAATAACATTAAAACCCATGAAAAGAAAATCTTATCCATCATCTCTCTTCCTAACAACTATTCCCTATTTATACATTTACCCTTCCAATTGGTCATTGTAATCATGGTATACATACCATTTTTTCTGTGTTTCATTTTTCATTTTCTATGATGCTGTAGACATTTTTCCAAGTTTTATATTTTCAGTAAAATTATCATTTTTAATAGCTGTATAATATTCTTTGGAGTTGATGACTATAATGTGCTTAGCCATGGCCTTATTTTTGAATAGTCATTTCTATTCTTCTAACACAGACAAAATAGCTTTGGATATTTAAACCACTCCTGATACACTCATTGTTTTTAATGCTTGCTGTTAGAAACACAAACTATGAAACACACATTAGCGCTGAAAGGTTGTGGGATCAACTAGCCCTATTCCTCAAAGACTCAGAACCTGCACACTGAACACCCAGTCATATTTTCCTGTGGCTAGTTCCTGAGCCCACACAGTGCCAAGTCAGCTGTGGAGCTATGGGTGGTTTTGTCTAAACATGTCTGTGCTGGTCACCCAAATGGCAGCAACAGTGACACGCTTCTGTTTAAATCACACATATAACAATATTTGAATGCTTCGGTGAGTAAATTCCTCAGCTTTCCTGGGTTCTGGGTAACTTTTGAAGCTAGAGGACCCATTTAAAGGATTTGTTTTGATATTAATAGTATATTTTGTTCATCTGTTATAAGGTTTTAGCCCATGTTATTCCCCTCTGGTCACACTTCCTGATTTCAAAGCTTATTGCAAAGCTATAGTAATCAAAACAGTGTGGCATTGGCATAAAGATAGACATATAGATAAATAGAATAGAATAGACAGCCCAGAAACAAACCCTCACATAAAGGGTCAGATGATTTTTGATGAGCATGCCAAGACTATTCAATGGGAAAAGCACAATTTCAACAAATGATGTTATGTATTTTGCAATGGATATCAACATGCAAAAAAATGAACTTGGACCATATCTTACACCATATATAAAAATTAACTCAAAATGGATCAAAGGTCTGAATGTAAGAGCTAAAACTATAAAACTCTTAGAAGAAAACACAGGGGAAAAGCTTTATGACATTAGGTTTGGCAATGATTTCTTGGATAGACACTAAAATCACAGGCAACAAGAAAAAAAAATGAATTGAATTTCATCAAGATTTAAAACTTCTGTGCATGAAAGGACACAACCAACAGAGTGAAAGGCAACTCACAGAATAGGAGAAAAATATTTGCAAACTATATGTCTGATAAGAAGCTAATATCCAGAATATATTAAAAACTCTTATAATTCAATAACAACAAAAGAATCCAACCTGATTAAAATATGGGCAAAGGACTTGAACAAACATTACTCTAAAGAAAATAAATAATGGCCAATAAGTACATGAACAATAAGCAACATCACTAATTATTAGGAAAATGCAGGTCGAAAACCACAGTGAGATACCACCTCACACTCATTAGAATGGATAGTATCCAAAAACCAAAAAACAAAAAACCAGAAAATAACAAGTGTTGGTGGTGATGTGGAAAAATCATGCATTGGTGGTGGAAATGTAAAATGATGCAGCTGCTATAGAAAACAAGGTAGTCGTTCCTCAAAATATTAAATTAAACATGGCATTATCATACGATCCAGCAATTCCACTTCTGAGTATACACCCAAAAGAATGGAAAGCAGGGTCTTGCACGGATATTTGTACATCCATATTCATAGCAGCATTATTCCCAATAGCTAAAAGGTAGAAGTAACCTAAGTGTTCATCGACAAATGAATGGATAAACAAAATGTGGTATATATCTACAATGGAACATTATTTAGTCTTAATAAGGAAGGAAATTCTGACATATGCTACAGGATGGATGAACCTTAACGACATATGCTAAGTGAAATAAGGCAGTCACAACACGTACAAATACTATATGATTCCACTTATATGAGGTACCTAGAGTAGCTAAATTTACAGAGACAGAAAGTAGAATGATGGTAGAGGCTGGAGGTAGGAGGAAATGAGAGGATGTTCAACGGATACAGAGTTCTAGTTTTGCAAGATGAAAGGAGTTATGAGGATAGATGGTGGTGATGGTTGTACAACAATGTGAACATACTTAAACCACCGAAATGCATACTTAAAAAGGTTAAGAGGATACATTTTGTTATTTGTATTTTATCTCAATCTAAAAAAAAATAATAGTTTCTTTTCCCATTATCCATATCAAGCATGGATCCCCTCCGAGCCTAGAACAGCACCTTACCTCTAACATGCGTCAATAGTTGTGTACGTGAATGAATGACCAGTACCCAGAGTTGGAAGTCACCTTCAAAGCCATTTGGTGGAACAGTCTACTCAGTGGATGAGAGTGCCTCTGCAATCCTCCACCTTTTCTTTTTTTTTTTTTTTTTTTT
>VBSM01000529.1:25410133-25452826 GCA_008086735.1 Cheirogaleus medius
CCCCCCCCAGGTTTGTCTCTGTGGATCCTACAGAGCTGATCCTTGGCAGTTCTGTCATCGCTCCCCAGTACGATATTAGCAATTTAAATGCCTCTTTGCCAGGCCTGATGGAGCTGATTCGGTTGTGATCCTGGGCATATGGATGGCATATTTGCTGCGAGCTAGGTGAGACGAGTCCCAGAAGGACGGCCGCCAGCCCCCGCAGCCGCCTTCCCCAGCGCGGCCCGCGGCGGGAGCAGCCAGAGCGGCCGGAGCCAGCCGTATCTGCTGCCCACTTTGTTTCCAGCCGCCCCCGCTGCTGGGGACGAATCTTTCATTCATGAACAGAAGCTTGTTAGCCCAACTCCGACTCTCAAGCCACTTAATTAAATTGTGGGAAGTTGCTCGGCCCCGTGGGAAATTTGCACACAAAGACAGAGGGTCCGCGCCCCCTCCGCCCGCCCGGGCGCCCCACAACAAAACCCGGCCCCCAGCCCTTCCCCTCGGCTCTCTCTCGGCGCCCCCAGTCCACCACCGCTGCGGCAAAAGCGGCGCCCCCTCATTAGAGGGAGTTTGTTAGGGAGCGTATCCCAGCGATTCACTGGCGGGCCTTTCATTCCTCCCTCGGCAATCAAGGGCGGCAAGTGCAGGCTGAGAGCCCTCCACGGCCTGATTGCTGAAAGAATTTCCAAAAGGAAAGAGTGTAAACAGGTACATTGAAAAAGCCTCTTTTGAACAATTATGTAAACATTCCAAACACTATTTGAAAACTTTCACAGTGGAACTGTCAAGTCGGAGCATTCTTGTTTAATTGCGGGGGCACAATGGTTGCTCCCCGGCTACCCTGGCCTCCCTGCAGACCCAGCTCGGAAAGCGAGCTTAGCAGGGCGTGGGGACGTAGGGGCCACAGATAGAGAAGTCACAGGCAGCGCCTGCGTGTGCAAGTGAGTTTCATTGTCAGGCCGGGGCCATCTTTCCCTCTGCGTCCAGAAGCATGCCCTGGAGCGGGGGGGTGTATTCTTTCTTCTGCCTGGATTTCTCCTGGACCTGGTCTGGCCCTCCGTACAAAGGGTGGGTTGATAATCCTAAATGCAAGATGTGACTAGATTCACCCATTTTCTTCAAAGCACCAAATGATCATTCCAAGATTCCAAGCAGAATTGTTAGCAAGGCTTCCCTCTACCCCCACCCCCCCACCCCCCAATGCTCCTTGCTTGCTTTTCCTGCCTCCCCTGTCCTGGCCCCAGTTTGCTGTCAGGGCTTCTTCCTCTTTTCCCATGCAGCTCAGAGTCTTGTGACTGGTTAACAACTACCTGGTTATGTTACTATGAGTTGGAAGAGTTTAGGCTGCACAAGCAAACTGCTTAATCTCATGTTTCATGAGGACAGTGAGGTCTCAGATGACTTTTCATACATAGTCTTCTTTGAATCTGTTTAGCCAGTCTCCAGTCATTTGAGGTCCATTCAGCCTGTAACCACCAAGCCTTGCAGGATGTATCTGCACAGGATCCAGGGTTCTGGTGAGCAGGACATGGTTTGTTTTTCACTTTTGTTTTTTTCACTTTTGTTGCTTAAAAGCCCAGGGTGGGGCAGGGGGAGCCTAAATGTTCAACAAACAGGGATTGGCATATTAACACAATGAAGTCTTACAAATGAGAACCATGTAGAGACACAGAAAGTATTTATGACAACAAAGTAAAATATCAAGCCACAAATCCTATTTGCACTGTACTGGCAAGTGCAAGAAAACATGTCTGCATGCAGCAAAGGGCTAGAAAGGACCATGCCAGAATTAAAACACTTGTTCTGGGGAATGGGAGTACTAGCACGTTTTACTTCCCTAGCATATCTTTAATGTCGTTGCCTTGTGTTGTCAAGGCAAGGTCTGGGAATGCTGGAAAGCACCCGTGTGCATACAGGGTTGCACCTAAAAGGCCCCCGCAGGAACCCGCAGAGAGATGTACACACCAGCCCGCAGCACTGTGCGTCCGTCCTTACCAAGGATGTGGATCAAGAGATTCAGAGTAAATTCCTCAGGTCTACAGAAGAGCTAAGGCTTGCCTGCTTACTGAGTCCCCAGGAGGCAGACACAGAATCACAACTACAAACTAAATCAGAAATGTGGTTGGTGAAAACGATCATGCACAGCAGGGCCAGTTGCAGAGCAGGGGCCAGAGAGAAACGTCACTTCTCTCCATCCCATGGGGCTCCCTGAGCACAGTACAGGCTCAAAGAGTGTCTGAATGTGCCTATCTCATAGGTTTATTCAATTTAATTGCAGTCACCACTTACTAGGTATCTACTCTGTGCCAGGGTCTGTGCTATATGCTGGCCATGTGAGGCCATAGAATAATTATGATCCCAACAAGTTAATTCACAATGAAGTGAGAAACCAAAATCTTTAAAAATGCATGTGAATCAACAGAATTTTGACAAGGGTGTTAAGACAACTCAATGGAGGAAAGAATGGTCTTTCCAACAAATGATGCTGGGACAACTGGATATCCATATGCAAAAGAAAGAATTTGGACCCCTGCCTCACACCATATATAAAAATTACCTCAAAATAAATCAAAGATATAAATATATGAGCTAAAACTACAAAACTCTTAGAAGAAAACAGATGCAAATCTTAGTGACCTTAGATTAAACAATGGTTTTTTTTAGATATGATACCAAAAAGCACAAGCACCAAAAGAAAAAAAAATAGATAAATTGGACTTGATCAAAATTTAAAAACTTTTGTGCTTCAAGGGACGCTATCAAAAAAGTAAAGACAACTCACAGAATGGGTGAAAATATTTGCAAATCATATATCTGGTAAGGATTTCAAGAATATATAAATAACTCTTACAATGTAATAATAAAAAGACAAATAACCTAATTAAGCAATGAGCAAAAAATTTGAGTAGACATTTATTCAGAAAAATAAAAAGATGTTCATTAGTCATTAACATTGTTCATCATTAAGGAAATGCAAATAAAAACCACTCTGAGATACCACTTCACACCCACCAGGATAGCTATCATCAAAAAAGACAGACAATGAAAAATGTTGGTGAGAATGTGGAGAAACTGGAACCCTCATACATTGCTGATGGAAATGTAAAAGGGTGCAGCCATTATGGAAAACAGTTTGTCAGTTTCTCAAAAAGTTAAACACAGAGTTAGCCTATGACCTGGCAGTTGCATACAAGAGAATTGAAAATATATGTGCACACAAAAATTTGTACACAAATGTTCAGAGCTATATTATTCATAATAGCCAAGAAATTTAAACTTATGTCCATCAACTGATAAACTGATAAGCAAAATATGGTATATCCACACAGTGGAACATTACTCAGCCATAAAAAGGAAGGAAGGACGATTCATGCTGCAAGCAAGACACAAAAGACCACACATTGTATGATTCCATTTATATAAAATGTCCAGAATAAGCAAATCCACAGAGAAAAACTAGATCAGTGGCTGCCAGGGGCTGAGGAGAAGGGGAATGAGGAGTGACTATTAAGGGGTACATACAGGGGTTCTTTTGGAGGTGGTGAGAATATTCTGGAATTAGATAGCAGTGATAGTTGTACAACCTTGTGACTATACTAAAAAACTTCTGAATTACACACTTTAAAAGGATAAATTTTATGGTATGTGAACTATACCTCAGTTGTGTTTTGGAAGGTTCTGCAAACTGTTAAGCACCACTGACGATACAGCTTCTGTAGCAGAAACACGGGTGCTAGATATCACACAGAGTCCATCCACCACGCTCATCAGCCTGGTTCCTCACGCCCCTCTCAGCCTTCATGGCAGCAGTGCACCAGGATGAGCGGCCACCATGGCCGGCCCCGGGCTCAGGGACATAACTGGGCTTCCGTGTGCCCCTGGGCCTCTAGAAGGAACTGGGCACATGGGTTCTGGATCTGCTGAGCCCCTATAGATTGAAAAAAGGAAGAAATTACAAGTAAGCCTGCCCGGAAACCCAGCACAGACTGGAAGGCTCAGGGCATCAAGTCCAAAGCACAGGGCTTGGGCTAGAATCCCAGGAGCAGAGATTCAGCAGGTGATCCTCAGCGGTGACACTATTCCGCTCCCCACCCCCTGCCCTAAATTCTTTTGTTAGATTGGGCCAGACTGTGCCTTGAGATTCCAAGGAGGCGTCCTTCCTGTCATTCCTGGGTTCTGCAATAGCAGCCCCAGTGGGCAGGGTCCCTACACCCACGCACAGTCCTGTGGGAGAAGAGGTCCTTTGTTTCCCAGGACAGGCTTGCTGCAGTGACTGGCTTGGGGCCACAGGAGCTGGACCTGGCTTTAGGCTGCTTCCAGGCCACAGGGCCACCCATGCTCCACTGGATTCCTGAGCCACATCCCTACCCCCTACCCCAGGTTCTGAAAGGGACCCCATGTCTTTGTAGGAGCTAATTGCTGTGGCTGCAACCAGAATCCAACCTGCATTTCCAGTCACCCCGGGAGTCCCATCTACCTTTGGCCACGGTCCCATTTCAGGGCAGAAACTGTCCTCTTCTCATCCAGGGCTGGCCCCTCACTTCATTTAGTTATTTGCTCAAATGTAACCTCCTCACAGAAGTCTCCTCTGATCACCCGTCCAAAATGGCACTGTGTCCCATTCTGTCCCCTGTCTCCTGCTTTGATCAGTAATCCTCCCGAACGGAGCCTCCGAGAGGACTGGACTTTGTTTTGCTCGCTGATGGATCCTCAGCACCCAGAGAGGGCCTGGCACCTGGCCCACACCTCATACCTACCTGTTGAATGAACAAATGAGCGAGCAATTGAATGAACAAGTGAATATTCTGTCCCATTAAAAACCAAACAGCCCTCTCAGAAAGGCTTTATTTTAACTCTGAGAGGTTTAAAAGCACAGATCACCAAACCACTCATGTTTATAGAGTTGAGGGTTTATAGAGAGAGGACCGTGGAGGGCGCTGTCTTAGCACCATCCCTTCTGCTCTGTGTGAAATTCCCCTCGTGGAGACATCCGGTAGGGACGGGGAGAGCAGCAGAGCTGTGAGGACAGCCCAGGGCAAGGGGCCTGAGGGACACAGGACCTAAGGAGCTGAGATGATGGAGTTCCCCAAGGGAAGAGCTCAGGAATGTCGCAGCACAAAGCCTCTGCCAGAGGCTGCTGTGGCCACACGGGGGACCGCGCTCTGCCTGGCTGGTCCTGGAGCAGGTCAAGGAGTCTTCGGAATTTCCGGAGTATGAAGCCTCACCGCCTGTCATACTTAGAGGCAAGGACGCTGTGCTGACTACCTTAGAAAGGAAATGAAATAACAGGCGTGAAGCATGGACGGACAATCCCAGCACACAGGTGGGACCCTGCCTTCCTCTGCAGAGGGGTGGCAGTGTCGTGGAAACAGCACGAGGGCTGGAGGTTTTTGCTGGAATTTCCGTTCTCATCACTGAGCTCAGACCTCCTCCCTCCTCTGAGCCTTTATTTTTTCAACCATTAAATGGAACTAACAAACCCTGCCTCACAAGGATGCTGTGAGCATTTCAGGGACTGAAATGTCATCATCAGCTGAAAGCCAATGTGAGCTGTTAGAGTGTGGTACGTTTTCTGCACCTGACAAGCTTAGGAATTCACATGAATAATGAGAGAAGGAGGAAGACTAGAAGAAGGAAACTAAGCAATCAAGACTGCGGACAGTGAATTTCTGTGCCTCAATTTTCTCATCTGCAAAATGGGGACAATAATAGAGCCTATCATACAGGATTGTTGTAAAATACAATATATATAAAGTGCTTGAAACCCTGCCCAGTGCATGGTAAACTCTCAGTAGAGGTTAGCTATTATTGTTGCTGCAATTATTAGGACTGTCATGAACCAGCATTATAGTCTATAAATAATGAAATATCAACTATGAGACGTTGACACACCTGCCTTTGCTTGAACACTGTCGATTATGCATTCCACATCTCCTTTCCACCCTAGGGTCCCTGGGGAGGGGGGGAAGCAACTAACTCCACATTTCAGCTCCTTCCCCGAACCAAAAACTGGTTTCGGTTCTTAACACTAAAAAGCGGTTAAGGGGTAAAATTTACATTGCATTTCCACGACAAGAAAAGTTTGCTGATTTACATCTCTGTATGAATCAGTAAGGAAATAAGAAGCTGTGAAATAATTGGTTTAATAAAAATTAACTACTCATGAGGTGTCCAACTTAATAATTCCAATAATCTTTGGAGGAAGGGACAAATGTCTGCACCCGCAGGTTGCTTTTAACTGCGCAAGAAGGACAGATGCATTCTCCGTGTAGCAGAAGGCAGAGCTAGGGTCAGGGCTGCACATAAAAAAAGGCAGATTGCAGTTCAATATTAAACAGCACTTTCCACCCAAATAGCTGCCTGGAAATGTAATAGCCTGACTCAGGAGGAAGGGTGTTCCCTGTCACTGAATGTGATCGAGTGGAGGCTTCTGCTGCAGAGGAGATTAATACATTGGATAAAGGTCTGAGTTACATTACTTTTAAGGTTCCTTCCAATTCTAAGATTCTATGGCTCTCAAAGTTTATGAATTGCCCACATAGGAGAGGAGGAAGCCACAATGGGGCCTCCATCTCAAATTCGAGTATATGCACAGAAAACCAAAGGTGCTTAAGAGTTGCCTTTGGCAACCTCCACTGCCCAGCCAAGGATGTATAAAGATCTCTTTCCTTCCCCGTCCAATTTTGCAATTATAGCCCTGACTCTCCCCCACAGGAGGCCTTCTGTAACCAACATGCTCCACAACTGACTCTCTGCAGGTGAGGAACACTTGGAGGGCCATGGTTCTGCTGCTCGGCTCAGCTGGTCATTCATTCATTCTGCAACTGTTTACTGAGCAGCTGGGGTTTTTTCCATACACTATGCTGGGTGCTGATAATACTGAGTCAAGTCAGATCTGGTCCCTGACCTCGGAAAACCTGCAGAGTAGTGGAACATCCATAGAAGTCAATTAAGTATTAAAAGACCATGTCATGGAGACAGATAAAAGGTGCTCTAAGGAGTCATGTCTAACCTAGACTGGAAAGGCTGCCTGGAGGAGGTGGCCTGGGCTGAATTTCAGAGGTACCATGAGAGTTAGCTAGACTAGCGCTGTCCATTAGAATTTTCCACAGTGATGGCAATGTTCTATGATCTACCAGTGTGGTAGCTGCTAGCCACACATGGCAATTGAGCACTTGAAATGTGGTTAGTGCAACTGAGGAATGGAACTGTTAATATTATGAAAATTAAAACATGGCTATATTGGACAGCACAGATAGGTCAAGGGTGAGGGAAGGCTGTTCCAGGCAAAGGACAGAGAACAGAAGTGTACAAGGGTGCAGCACACAGAGGACACGATGAGGCAGCTGGTGAGAGGCAGGAGGAAGGAGTATGTGGCCCATGGTGGGAGATGGACCCCTCCCAGGTGTCTGGCCTAGAGGACAGGTGGATGCCATGATAAGGAGTCCCCAGGGCAGGGCCCACGCATGTGGACATGTGTGCTGGGTCAGCAGAAGAGAGCAGAGAAAGGAGCCCTGCAGAAGGCAGACACTGAGATGGTAAAGTGAGGAAGCCAGTCCGCAAAGGACACAGAAAAGAAAATTAGAGAGGCAAAGAGAAATCTAGGTTGTGTCGCAGAACCAGGGAAGAGAGACTTTCCAGTGAGGAGTAGTCAAGAGTAACAAATGCCAGACGAGCCTTCAAAGAGTGACAGTGACTTTGGCAATGAGGAGACTGGGTGGGGCGGGAGCAAAGTTAGTGGATCGTTGTGGGCCTTATCGCCCATCTGGATTTGACAATTCAGACCTGTT
Source organism: Cheirogaleus medius (assembly GCA_008086735.1). Classification (NCBI taxonomy): domain Eukaryota; kingdom Metazoa; phylum Chordata; class Mammalia; order Primates; family Cheirogaleidae; genus Cheirogaleus; species Cheirogaleus medius. Next base: position 25,417,906 of record VBSM01000529.1, read on the forward strand.
TCTCCTGGGCATAGCCTGCTCCCTGGAGACCCAGGGCCCTGTGGCTTTTAAGCATTTTACAGTCACAAATGCCTTTGACAATCTGATGAAAGCTATGTCTCCTCTCTCCAGAAAAATTCACCCCCAAATAAAATGTTGCATTTCATTTCAGGGACCCCCACTAAAGCTCATCTACGGACCCCTTGGTTTTAAAAAAGTCTAAATGACTTAGTTCCTATTTGCTGCGCTCTGGCTGCAGATATCTGAATTCGAACCAAATCATCCGCTTCCCCAATGGAAACCTAGATAGAAACCTTCAATTCCTCCATCCCTGAGGCCACTCAGCACAAGCCTGGTTCATTCACTTTTCCGGGCTTATTGTCCTGCTTCCTGTCAATCAACTCTGAACCATTACACAAATTAGCATCTCTAAAGCCCACCAGGGCAGCCTTTGCCTTGAGTCTGTAACTAGTGTTTCCCAGGGTCCTCAGGCTTGAGTACAAAGGGGTCACAGAAGGAGTCATGAAACTTGGGGAACTGCTCTGCATGACACCAGTGGGGTACAGGATGGCCTTGCTCCCAGCATCTGAGGGCTCATGGCCCGGGGCCATGGTGTCACTGTCACCTCCCGCCAAATGTCTTGGCTCACCGACCTCTTTCTTCTAGTTCTTAAACATACCTGAGTATAGCTGAATTAGTTGAAATTTCACAGCTTCTTCCCACTTTAGGGAATGCCCCCAGATATGGTTAGGCCATTTAAACCAAAAAAGGAATATGAGATCAATGTGTTTTTTCAGAAGAAAGGAAGGAGAATGGGTGGAGACAAGGAAGGAAGGAAGGAAGGAAGAAAGAAAAGAAGGAAAGAAAGAAGGAAAAAAGAGAGGGAAGGAGGAGGGAAGGAGGAGGGAAGAGGAAGGATGGATCACCTTGTCTCTACAGCTTGGATTCTTAAATTAGTCTTAGTTGTAAAACCTTTAAGCAGTAAAGTTGCCACAACCTCACTTACAATACTACTACTACACAACTAACAATAATTATAACAACTTCAGCCTCACGTGATAGTGTTCTTTTATTTTTTAATAAAAATTGTATATATTTAAGGTGCACAAAGTGATGCTTGACATGCATATACATGGTGGAATGATTACTGCAGTCAAGCAAATTAACATATCCATTTCCTCACATAGTTACCATTTGGTGAGTGGGATTGGAGTAAGAGCACCTGAAATCCACCCTCAGCAAATTTCCAGTATACAGCAACAGTGTTTTTCACTGCAGCCGTCATGCCGTACGTGAGCTCTCGAGGCCTTCATCCCACATAACTGCAACTTTGCATCCTCGGACCAACATCTCCCCAGTGCCCCCACCTGCTTGCCCGGTAAGCACTGTTCCAGCGCCTGCTGGCCAGATGACACTCCCCGGCAGTGCTAAAGTGAATGGCGATTCCAGCAAGCTTACACTTGGCTACTGTCCCTGGAAGCTCGGGAAAGCCAGCAAACTCCCCAGCAAAGCCCCCCAAACAAATTCACACATTAATTCCAGAATGCTATCTGTTACAACTTACAGTTGCATCAATACAGGATGGAGCTCCCCAGACGGTGCTGGCTGTTCAGAGCCGCAGCATGCACGATATTGGCCCTTTAGATTTCACAGACACCCTCTCCAAGTACAAACACGCACACTCACACACACACAGACACATACGCACGCCCACTCCGCCGGCAGGCTGCGTGGCGTGTGCAGTCAGAAGCCGTGTGGGAAATGTGCAATCACACCTCGCTTTCCCGAGGCAGCGAAAGCTCTCTTGGTTTGGGAACTGCAACAGTCTGCATGTTGAGGGGGTACGGGAGGTTTCCAAGCACCCCGTGCGTGGAGTTCGGTGCTCTGGCGCCGTTCACCTAGTTCCCGTTTTGCCAGATCTTTCTGCAGGCCCCCCCCCACAGCCTGGGGAAGGCCCCCAACAGAGCACAATAACGTAAATCTGTGGCTCTTGTTAGTTTTCTCAAAGATAATACATAGGTTCATTCGTTAGTTGACAACTTATACAGATCATTTCTCTTTCTTACCGCGTTTGCTACTCCCAGTGGCGTGCGGCGGGATCCCAAACAGGAATTACCAACCGTATTTTACAGGACAGTGAGCAGAGAGGCACAAAGACTTGCTCAAGGTCAGTGTGGCAAGACTGAGACCCAAACCCTGGTTCCGAGGTCAGGGGCCTTTTCCCTGAGTGGCCTTTGTCATCGACATCTCAACCTGTCCTACCCTGATGAATAGCTTTTCAGCACGTAAAGTCACACACAGAACCCCATACAGTGTCTCCTTCTGCTCCTTGAGTTAATGCTAAGACTATGTAATGTTTTCTGTTTGTTCAGTTCGAATCTTTATTGTCCTTTCAATCTAAGACTCAGGGAACTGTTAGCTAGAAATAAATTTGTATTTTAAGGCAATGTTGATTGATAAAATACCCTTGGGGAGGAAATTATGATGTCATACTTTTGGCCTCAGGTTTCAATTCTACTGTTCTGTTTGTGTGACCTTGAGCGATTCTCTTCATATAGAGGGAAAAGGTACAGCCGGTGGGTTATAGAGACATGGTGCTCAGGTTAGAATTCCAGGCCCATCACTTACTAGCTGTGCAACCTTGGACAAGACCCCTACCTACTCCTAGCCTCAGTTTCCTCATTTGTAGAATGGGGATAATAGTGGTGCTCTGTCATGAGGGTCATGTACTAGGCTGCTAGGTTTACCATAACAAAACACCACAGAATGGGGACTTGAACAACAGAAACTTATCGTCTCACAGTTCTGGAGGCTAGAAGTTCAAGATCAAGGTGCCAGTGCATTGCGTTGGTTCCATCTGAGGCCCCTCTCTTTGGCTTGCAGATGGCAGTCTTCTCATTATGTTCTCACATGGTCTTTCCTGTGTGCGTGCACTTTCCTGATGTCTCTTTATGTGTCCAAGTTCCTCCTTATAAACACACCTGTTCGATTGGATTAGAGCCCACCCCAAAGCCTTCACTGTAACTTAATCACCTTTTTAAGGGCCTCATCTCCAAATACAGCCATATTCATTGGTTAGGGCTTCAACAGATGAATTTGAGGGAGGACACAATTCAGCCCATAACAGGTTGTGAGGATTAAATAAAATATTCTATTTAAGACACATAGCACAGTGCCTTTTAAATAGTTAGTGCTCCAGAGCCTTAGCTGTTATGACTTCAGTATCCTTAACTGTATAATGGAAATAATATTAAATACCTCTTACGGGACTGTGATGACAGTTGATGCAAAAGTGTTTTGTAACCTGTCTATACAAGTCTGTATAACAGTATGAATATTAGGTGCTGAGGGAGTGAATCAAATGGGTCATTTGATCTGGACGTTTCTAGAATATGCATGGGTGGGCTTTGAGAATACCCTCGCTGGCTCACAGCTGCTCATGTCACAAGCGAAGAGAGTTTGGGGGAAGGGTAAGTCCCTTTTGGTTCTGGGTGAAGCAGGATGGATGCAGGTTAAGACTGGTTCTAGATGGTAGGAAATATTAGGTTGTTAAGTATGGAACCTCTGATTTCCTTAAGTACTAAGTTTGACAGTTGATATCTTTGACATTTCACTTTGACACTTCTTGTTTTGCTTTGTTTTTATTGTGATGGTACATTCTCATTCTTTCAAATACGTGTTTTGGCTTGTGATTATCTTTCAAATTTTTTTTTAGTGCAATTTTGTGAAACCATGGATAAGTCAAAAATTTGTATTATTTTTTAATATGAGTTCCATCGTGGAGCCAATGCAGTGCAGACAGCTCAAAATATCAACAAAGTATTTGGGAAGGATGTGGCTAATCATGCACAGTACATTGATAGTTTGAGAAATTCCATTCTGGTGATTTTCATCTTAAAAATGAGCCACATGGGCTACCTGAGACCAAGGTGGATAATGATGAGCTGAAAGCTGTAGTAGAAGCGAATCCATCTCAACCTAGATGTGAATTAGCAGCAAGTTTGACGTCACTATCCCAACAATATTGCACCATTTGAAACAAATCAGCAAGCTTGAGAAGCTGGATAGATGGGCATCGTGTGAATTAAATGAACATCAGAAGAGAAATTATCTCAAAGCTTGCCTTTCTCTGCTGTCACTACAGGAACATTTCCTGTCTGTATTGTTACGTGTTATGAAAATGGATTCTTTTTGACAATGGCAAGCTTTTTGGGACAATGGTTGGATAAGGATCAAGTGCCAAAACACAGTCCAAAACCAAATATTCATCTAGAAAAGCTAATGGTGTCTGTTTGGTAGCCCAGCGCCAGTACTATCCACTACAGCTTCATGAAACCTGGTCAATTGATTACAGCAGATGCCTACTGAACCCATTGGACAAAATGATAAGAATGCGTGGGATTAAACAGCTAAGATTGGACAGGCCAATCCTCTTGCAAGACCACATGTTGCACTAGATGTGGAAACAACCCTAGTGCCCATCAGCACATGAGTGGATTAATAAAATGTGGTATATATATACCGTGGAATACTACCCAAACACAAAAAACAATGGTGAACTAGCACCTCTTATATTATCCTGCATAGAGCTGGAGCCCATCCTTCAAAGTGAAGTATCACAAGAATGGAAAAACAAGCACCACATGTACTTGCCATCAAATTGGTATTAACACTAAGGTACTCAAACGGAAGTAATATTCATCCAGTGCCAGACAGGTGGGGGTGGGGTGGGGATGGTTAAATTCACAACTAATGGGTGCCAAGCACACTGCATGGGGGAAGAACATGCTTGTAGCTCTGGCTTGGGTGAGGCAAAGGCATTACATGTAACCAAAATATTTTTACCCCCATAATATTCTGAAATTTAAAAAAATAAATAACTAAAAGAGTAAATGTATTAAAACAAAAACGACCACATGTTGCAAAAAACCAACGCTGCTCAAACTACAGCAGCTGGGCTTGGAAACTCTCTGTCATCCATTGTATTCACCAAGCCTTGCACCAACTGACTACCACTTCTTCCAGGCTTTGGACCACTTCTTGCAAGGAAAAACATTCAATTCTCAACTAGCTGTGGAAAATGCCTTTCACGATTTCATCGACACTTGCTCTCTAGGCTTCTTTGCTGCTGGCATAAACAATATACCACTAAGATGGTAAAACTGTGTCAATAGTTTAGGCACATACTTTGATTAATTGTACTGCTTCTTATTTGAGATATAATAAACTAAACTTTTGATTCAAAATCAGACATTTGATATTTAATGACCTAATGCAATGATGCTCTCCATGTGAAGATGCAGAAGGCGGGTGGACACGCTCCAGATAGGGACCTAAAACTCCGCAGTTTGTCAACAGCTGGAAGTTGATTATTCTACAGCGAAGCCAGTGGGAGCTCAGAAAGTACCCTGACTGCTCCCCTGGGACTAGAGGATTATTAGGCTAAACCACACGGACTTGCCAATATCCAACTGTTTTTGACCTATACAAACAGCGATTTCGTATATCTCAACCTAATATTAACTTACACTTTGTGAATGCACGTCTGTACCACTTTATTCATTGACAGATTCCCATCATTCAACGATTCACTGGTTCAAATGTTTCATTCCACAAACATTTACTGTCCTCTGATATGTGGGCTATTGTGCTTGGAGTTAAAGACCTAACAAGTCTGCCTCTCTTCTTCCTGCCTGAGTTCTGGACCAGCTGAAAGAGGCATAGAGTCAGGCAGATGGAAATGGGAAAGTCAGGTTTGTTATGGGTAAGATTGGTTCTGGACAGCATGGCTCAGTCCTGGACAATGGGCTTCCTAACGTAGAACACCAGGATGGGCAGACCACCTGCCCGTCTCGAGGGGACCAGAAAACACCACCCTCACCTTTACTGCCAGAGCCATCCAGGCAAAGGTTCTCTGCTGAGACAGCTCCCCAGAAAGAAGGGGAGAAGGAGGCTGAGCTATATCCCAGGCTTAACGGGGGTGGGATGGGGGTGCAGACAGGGTGCAGGATCGAAGTGAGGAAAAGCCTATTCAGGGCAAGAGCATGACTTGCCATCCTACTGCATGGAAACTAAACCAGGGAAAAGGAGGTTTCCCCAACAAAGAGTAATGGCAGCAAAAAAAAAAAAAAAAAAATCCTACTTACTAAAGGCCTGCATGTGTGCAGGAGACTTTATAAAAGGTTTTAGGATGATGCAAATGGGTTTACATTCCAGCAAAACTAACAGATTATAATTAGTTACCAGCAATCATTTTCTTAATAGGCTGCCCTGGTGTCCCTGCTCCCTTCTCCCCTTCCTCTGTCCCCTTCCTGTTTTCTGGTCTTTACCTCGTAAGAGCATCTTCATCCCCCCATTTGATTATGTAGAACATTCTGGTTCTTTTCAACTCTTATCCCCAAACTTCGATCAGGATATTTCTTTGTGTATCTCCTCTCTCTCCAGAGGGCGTGTGTCTTTCTGTTTCATAGAAGAAGCTACCTCAAGAGCACATCAGTAATTCTTCTAAGTCCTGAAACCCCCAAACCTCCTTATGTCCTTATTACCCCATCCTTCCTGCCACAAAATAAAAATCTAAAAAATAAATCTCAGTTATGCTAATACTTGACAGATGTGGAATTTCCCCAGAAATGTCTTCTTCTAAATAGTGTTTATTCTAAACATAACCTCAGTGAGGCTTAGGGTTTAAAAGCACAGCACTAACAATCTCTGCTCTCCAAAAAGTACGTTCATACATTAAGCTTTGTAATATATGAATCAGTCTCAACCTGAATCACTGATTTCCATTCTCCCTTTCCCTCTCAAATACGGAAAAAGAGAGGGAAAATTAAGAAATTAAAGAGAAACCTCCAATGGGGCTCTTTCTCTTAAAGAAAGAGATCCCTTCTAGTAATCAGCTTTTAGGAATGATGGCTTCTTGCCCAATGATTAATCATATACATGACAAATCTGGGGAGAAATGTAAACTTAAAGAAAACTACATTTTGATACTATTCTAAAACAATATTTCAAACATGGGATCAGTAACACGTTTCTGCTAGATGATCACCTCTAATCCTAAGTGTCAGGATAATAAAATGTAGCACTGGGAGATATTTTGGAAACCATCAGATGTGGCCTCCTTGTCCAGGCCTAGTTCAAATGGCTCGTCCAAGATCACAGAGGGTAATGGCCAAGCAGGAACTGGAACCCAGGTCTCAACTCCCAGCCTTGTGCCTTCCCCTTCTCCTGCCTGCTGTCAGGTTCTGCCTTAAAAGCAACCAAAATATCAGAGCAGAAATTGGGGTTTTCATGACCTATAATAATGAAATTCAGCCCAGTATAATAAGAGGACATTTAGAAAGATAATAAAGTATTTGGAGCATTTGGATTTGGAATCTTGAGGATGCCCCTCCCACCTATCCAAGAAGACGCTTACCTTCCTTGCTAGCACTATCCCCCACATAGACATCTGCACTCTACTGATACACTAAGAAGGCCTCCTGCCTCTCACCTGTGCAGCCTTCCAACAGGGACAACCAGCCCACCCCGCTCACTGCATCACCCTGTGTGCCTGCACTAGGGGAGCATGGTTACACATGGTTACACTTCTCCAGTGAAACAGTCACGCTTGAAGAGGAGGACCTCCAGCCTCGTTATAGCTGATCTTAGGTAAGACAAGGGCTATTTTTGATAATATACTTACTTATCTTCTTACTGGACCATGCAAAAAATAAATAAATAAGCACGATAGAACATGCATGACCCAAGCTTCTTTAGTTGTCTTAATTGATGTACAATTCTAATGCCCTTAAAAGCAACTTTAACTTATTCTATGAGCTCGTTTATATATTTGCTGTCAGAAGTACAAAAGTATAGAGCAGAAGAGAAACCCAATGAGTATGTTACATGCATATCCTGCTGGTAGTCTAAGTTATCCAAATGCCATCAGTTGCATCCCATTCGACTTAGGAGTCAGGGTCAGGGGTTATTCTTTTCATGTTAGAGGAGGGCAAATAAAGGCAGAGTGAGGAGGGGTATTTTTCCAAGGTGACCTCCACAAAGCAGGAGAAGAGAAGCTTGTGTGGGAGCCCTGGAGTTCTGGTCTCAACCACTACCGCGTGTCTCCAGACATTGGCTCTACCATTATCATGGCTTGGGGAGGAGGGGCAAGAGGATGAAGGCAGATGTCACAGACAGTTGTCAAAGGGATAGGGAGTTATACTTTGGGAACAAACACCTTGACTTTGCTGAGGCCTAAACTTAACAGTGGGAAACCATTATTTCAGTGACAAAGCTTTGTTCAGTTGACATTCTCTCTTAATTATCTGCATAAGAATACATTTGTCAAGTTTCATAAGATGGGATTGATAACAATAAACCTGCATTTCTGCACAATATTTTACTTCTGAAGGCAGAAGCAGTACAACACACAAGGAAAGAACCGTAGGCGGCTCTCTGCTCATCTTGGCTGCCTCTGGCTGGGCATGGATCCTGGCCCTCATCTATGCAGAGCCTTGTGACCTCTCCAGCCATATTGGGCCACCAGGCTGTGTCAGGGTTCTGGGGCCACAAGATTCCATAGGCTAAGGCAGGATTCCTGGAATGTCTTGGCCTAAGTGCTTCACACCTTGGGAAGACATCCTTCACTGCCACCTCCAGAAAACATAGTCAGTCTGACTGCCCCCAGCCATGCGTGCTACACTCCCAAGCAAGGGTGTCAACCATGGAGTACTTGACTCCAAGCCACCTCCTGGCCTAGTTAGCAGGACACCCAAAACCCTGGCCCTTGAGCCCCATCCTTTCCTCCAAGTACGAGATGGCCTCAGCTCCTTCTTAAACAGCCACAGTGATTCTTTGTCCATGGTGCTAAGGCTGCCTTTCTTGTAGTTGATTTGCCAGGGCAAGACACACATCTATGCCCAGAGACAGGGCCATGCTTCTGAGCTTGGGTGACCTAACCTTTACCTAAACTCAGCTCCTAAGACATCTTTGATCCTTTCATTCTGCCAGAGAATTTAGAAGATGTTCCCCAAGGGGCTGGGCCACATAATATTTCAGGATCTCCACTAAAGATGTTAGGGCTCACATGCAAACCATACTCTGGTATTCTGCTCTGCTATTCCAGAGTTTCCAGGTGTTTCCAGAGTTTCCCGGTAGAGTGTGCAGGTTAGTGTTCCAACATGGCTCTTGCCCAAGGACAGAAGCTCCGGTAGCATTTAAAGGGTAGGCAAGGGGCAAGGAATCCACAGAGGGGACTGGTAAGAAACCATTGACAGAACACATTGCTTTCTGCTCATACTTGCCCCTCCACACCAGGGTCAGAGAGAGCTCCTAGGGGACCAGAAAACAAACTGGCTGGCAAGTTGTTGCAGTACTGACCTCCAACTTGTTCACTCCTCCCTATTCACATCCTTGGGTAGTTCCCTGCCCTGCTGCCTTGAAGCTTGTCCATGTGACTTGCTTTGGCCAAAGGGACAGTAAGGGAAAGACGCCCTGGCTAGCCTACAGGATGATGAGGATGATGAGAGGCATACAGTTCATTCTCCCTGGCTGGCAGCATGTCCATCCCCAGACACATGAATGAGGCCATCCTGGATCATACTAGATCATCCAGACAATCTGCCTCCTCACTGCAGTTGCATGAGTGAGCTCAGCCAAGAGCAGCCTAACAGCTCAGACCAGAAGAATCACAGAGTGGTTTGCTTTGCCTGGATAGATAATAATTAATACACTGACCAGGGCAAATTCAAATTAGGGATCCCAAGTGTGTTTTATGTGTCAACTTGACTGGGCCATGGGGTGCCCAGATGTTTGGCCCAACGTTATTCCAGGTATGTGTATCAGGGTGTTTCTGGAAGAGATTGACGTTTGAAGTGGTAGACTGAGTAAATCAGATTGCCCTCCCTAACGTGGGTGGCCTGACTTCAAACCATTGAAGATATGAATAGAGCAAAAAGACTGAGTTAGAGAGAACTTCTCCTGCCTGGCTGCATGAGCTGGACACTGGTGTCCTCCTGCCCTTGGACCGGAACTGCATCACTAGCCCTTCTGATTCTCAGGCCTTCAGAATCAGACTGGAACTGTACCGTCGGCTTTCCAGGGTCTCCAGATTGCTAACTGCAGATCTTAGGACTTCTCAGCCTCACAATTGTATGTATCAATTTCTTATAATAAATGTCTTTATATATATATGTAATTTCTTATAACAAATTTAATATAAATATGTTTATATATATATATATCTATATATCTCCTATTGGTTCTGTTTCTCTGGAGAACCCTAACTGCACAGTTTCCTGGTAATTGGCACTCTCTGCTCAGGGACAGGTCCTCTGGTTCTCTGTAGCATGCCTAGCCCTTCCCCTTCTCCTGAGATGGCTAAGACTGTTTGCAGGTGGGGCTTGAGCCTTCCAGATTCTTCTGTGTCCTAATTACAATCAGTAGTGACTTTATACTGACTGATACCACCCATTATTCCCTCTGCAACTTCTCCTCTACTGTGGGAGTACACCTGGCACCCTGGAAATGCAGTCCCTGGGCTGTGGAGGGAAGAAGGACAAAACGAGGAAGGCTAGGTATTATTTCTGCTGCACAGGCCCATTCCCAGTGGGAAAATCCCACTTTTTGCCCCCAGCAGAACTGAATCAAAAGAAATGAACAGTCTTGCCCATTCCTGAGTTTTAATGGAACGAATGATCTGATTGCAGAGTCCCAACTCTGTGACTGCTTCCTTTCTGGCTAGCATTAGATTGCATTACTATTTTCATTTGTTTTCATTATTATTAGCTTTTAGCAATGAAATGGAGTTAAAATTATTATAGTTTGTAACATGCTTTTTGTACTAATAATTCAAGTACTTTTGAGTAGGAGCTGAGAGCATTAATTTGTCAATCACTCCTGCTTTGTATCTAGTCTTACTTTAAATAGACTAAACAAAAGAAACGAACACTATATATTTCCCCAAGGGATAGAACTTGTAAACATTCAGATATGTTAGGCTTTCATGAAATTATAAACCATAATTCCAAGGTATATTGCACAAATAATAGGGTATTCCAAAATCAGTGCAGCTGACACACAAAAGCTTCAACTCTGGTTCAGATGATAACACGGGGCAGTCATCTGTGCTCAGAGTCTACTAACCTAGCCAGGAGCCGAGGTGAAGGTGAACACATGCAAACAATTTTAGAGGTTGAGCAGAAAGTCCCCAAGAAACTCTGAGTCAGAGACCTATGCATTAAAGAAAATGAGAGCCCTTTCCAGCTTCTAATCCCAGTCATTCGAAAGCAGCATTGCTAAAACAACAACAAAATGGGGATAGTCTAAACTACCACTAAGAAATGCCACATTAATCCTCCCAGGAATGTTTACAACAAAGAGAAAAGGAAGCAAGATCCAGAGCTGGAAATAAACACGGTGTTGTAACTGCATGTAAATGCGGTACAACCTCTCTATTAAACATGGTAAAAAAGACCAGCCTGTGCCAGTGGAATGCCTTAGAGTACAGGATGCTTTTTCAATAAAAAAATGCTAACTTATTACTTTAAAATACATATAGCACTTAATCAGATGAGGACAATATTAGTCCTCCAGGAACTACTTTTAATGAATGACTAGGAATGATTTGTAATTATCAAATCAATTGTTTCGAGTAATGAGGTCTTTGGGTAGTCTAGAAAACAGTTTATTCTCTTAACTAGGTTAACCCCACTCGCATGCGCTCTCTCTCTCTGAAAATCTTGTGTATCTTTGTTTCTCAAACCTATTTTTTTCCCGCTAGAGCAAAGGAAATCTAGAAATCAGCTCCATTGTCTTTTGACAGTTACAGGATCTGAACTGGAAAAGTCCCCACGGAATACGGGCAGTGAGTAGGGCTCTTCCAATCCCAGTGTCATCTGGGAAGAAAAACACCCAAGTGGAACAGTGGAAAGGTTCATTTCTGTAGGTTTGACTCCTACTTCAAATTGTTCTTATGCCAATTTTTTAATCCCGCCTTGAGAAAATCCAGAATGTTAAACTTGGTCCCTAAAATTAAACGCCTCCCAGAAAACACCGGAATTGGTATGTTTCAGTGGGGTTTCACTCCCACTGCTTAAGACTGTGATTTTTGGTAGTCTCATATCTCTGACTAGAATATATTTTGTCATTAGTAAGAGGCTGTGCTGCACCTGTTCACCAAACCAGGGAGGTTTTTCAAGTTTGGATTTTCCTTGGCAGAAGAGACATTGGAACTTGACCAGTTGGCTAATCCCGTTGACTCTCTGAGTCCCCTCCACACGCCCCGGTCCCCACCCCCACCTCTCAGGCTGCTCAAAAAATAGCTTTTGACTGTGGCCTTTAACAATATGATAATTTATTTAAAACAGATACAGTCCTGAAAGTGACCCACTTAAAATTATTAAAGAGATACTGTGTTTATTTTTGCTGTCCATAAAACAGAAAATGGTTTATGAATATGCAAACCGATCTGATGTAATTAGCATGATTGGCTCCTACTGCACTCCGTTTTATGTGGTTAGAAGAGTAGATGCAGAAACTAATGAGGTCATGTTAATGTGCCTGTGAAGAGAGCTTCAGCTGTCAGAACAACGCAGGCGAATGTCTGGGAGAATCTTTTCTTTTCCACAAAATCACTGAAATTTGGGCACACATGGACTCCCGTGTATGTGCTGGGGAACTACCAGGTCCGGGAATCACTTTGCCTCCTGCATGTGGAGAGTTGAGATGAGAAATAAAAATCTATGTCCATTCTGAGCAATGATTCATGTGGTATTTAATTATCTAGAAAGTCTTCAACAAGTGCTAATAACTGAAACTCCTCGGGCAGTCAGCACATGCCACACGGTCCCATTAGACATGCGAACGCCCTGTCCCCTGGTCCTCCTTAATTAAAATAAGAGGCAAAAATGTTAATTGTGCACCGACTACGTCTGGGGATTATTCTACCCTGATCATTGGCCCCTGCTAACCCCAGAAAACACGTTGCTCATCCAAGCATGGACACTGGCACACAAGGCTCCTCCTACCTGAGCGCTGCCACCCACCTGGCAAATGCTGGCCCCTGCTGGGGGAGGGGAACGGGAAGGGAGGCCGGCAGTGGATGGGCAGGGTGCTTCTTAATCAGAATGCTGGGAGGCATGTCGCAAAAAGCTTCTTAGATATTGAACAGGACACACAGACTGCCACTGAGCTTTTCCTTCTACATCTCTCCTAAAGCATAAACATATGAACTTGAAAATCTTATTTTCAATTTCTGCCAGCTCCTCTATTGCTCTAAAAATACACTTCGCCTCTTTGTACCCCCTCCCTCCAACACATACACACTCACATTTTGCAACAGAAACAAAGAACATCTTGAGAGCTCAAACTTTAAAAGGGAGGGGACCAGTCAAAAGTGAAAAATGAGCTTTTGGTGCTAATCAAAGACTCAACCGAGTTCTATGTAAAGGGACTTCACAGGACAGACATTGAATTTGCTCATTCTAAAGACACTTAAGCCTTCACCTGGCAGCAACCTTGACTCCTGCCTCTGGAGAAGCACCTGGTCCATTTCTGATGGCCTCTCCAATTATAGGATCTCAAAGAGAAATATTTATTGAGTGCCTACTATGTGCCTGGCACTTTTCTGTGTCCCGAGTAATAGGAATTTTTATCCCCATTATACAGAGGTGAAAACTGATCCTTAGAGAGGGTAAACAACTTGTCCATAACCAAAGAGCTACCAAATTGCAGAGGTAGGCTCTAAATCCAGGTCTTATTTAAAGGTTCATGTTCTTTCATTATATTATCTTAGGATGCAGGATAAAAGGAGAGACACAGGTGTGGGTCCCACTCTGTGATGCCTTAAGTTTGGCTTGTTTAAGGACAAGAACATTTAGACAAAAATATCTTTACAACCTTAAAAACTGGTTGGAACTCAACAGTGGAAAATGACAGTATATCTCGCCCAAGTCACCCCAGGGAAAGAGAGTAACAGGAAAATTAGAAACTGAGTCTTCTTCACCCTGGCCTTCCAGCACCCTCAGCCCTGCACCCTGTGTCCTGGCCACATGAAATTCACTTGCCACTTCCAAGCATGTTGCAAACACACACATCTCCATGCCTTTGCCCTCGCTGTCCCCTCTGCGTGGATCGCCCTCTCCTGGCACACCTCTCCTCATGTCGGTATCCCCATCCTTCAAGGCCAGGCCTGAACTTCCCTTCTTCCCCAGGAGTACGTTCCTGCAGAGGCCCGCACGTTGAACCAATCTCTGTGTCACGTCACTATCACACGAGATGAAAGCTGCTTGTTTGTACATCTGTCTTCTTGGCCAGCCTGTGTGTTCTTTGAGAGAAGGGACCTGAATGTGTGTCAAGAGAGCTCTCGGCCACTGCCAGGTACACAGAAAGTGTTCCCTAAATGTTTGTTGAACGTGTGAATGCGTGAATGAATAAAGGAATAAGTAATTTTTCAAAAAGCATGTGGCCCTTTTCTTAGGGCTTTCCACAACTTTGGGGAGTACGCTTGTGAGGTCAATTCTTCCTTTTGCTCGCAGAGAGCCCTGTCCGTGGACAGGGTGCAGCCCCCATCCATGGCAGCAGGGGCTTTGCGCAGCTGTCGAAAGTCCCCATCCTAATCCAGAATCTCTGTCCAGTGTCTCAGTTTCATCCTGATTTCGTGGCACCATGTACCTCTCCCTCATAAATAGTTATCGCAGCTGTAATTTTACATCTAGTTGGGCGATTCTTTGATTAATAGCTATTAATGGTAGCTCCCTCCCCCACTGGGCTCTGGGATCCATGAGAGCAGATTTTGTTGGTCCTGTTTTATCTTTAATCGCTGTTATACATCCCACAGCTAACCCAGGCCTGGAATAGCGCAGGTGCTCCATTGGTATGTGCTGGATGAATGAACGTGTGACAGAGTGGTTTGACTTTAGCCAGGTATCTCCTTTTGAGCCTCCGTCTTTCCATCTCTGCAGCAGGGCTTCCTCCCAGTTCTGCCATTCTGTGATGCTGAACAGCCCCACACTTAGAGTTACTTCTGGAAGTGAAAGCTTGAAGTCTCTAGAAGGCCCAAGTAAAAATTCAAATCTATCACCCAAGCAAGGGTATACTGACACAGAGCAAGTGACGGCACACAGACTGGCCAGCCACCATTAAGCGGGGCCCCGGCAATAGTCAGGGAGGTGGGTGTGGTGGGGGTGAGTCAGGCGAGGGGACCCAGCCGAGGGACCAGGCCCAGGCCTGGCTTTCAGTTCCCAGAACCCCAAGAGAGCAGGACCATGGCCCAACAAGCAAAGAAGAGTGTAAGGAGGCAAGGAGAGCAGTGTATTCACTTCCCAGGGCGGCTAGGACAGAGTACCACAAACTGGGAGGCTTACAACAACAGAAATTTGTTGTCACATAGTTCTGGAGGCTCCAAGTCTGAAATCAAGGTGTTGGAAGGACTGTGCTCCATACCGAGACTTTGGAAGAGGGGCCTTCTTTGATTTTTCAAGCTTCTGATAGCCCCAGTCTTTCTTTGGCTTGTGGCAGCATCACTCTAATCTCCGCCCCTGCCCTCACATGGCCAACTTTCCTCTGTACCATCCTAACAACCTCCCTCTGTGATCTATGTCTCTTCTCCTCTTTTCATAAGGACTCCAGTCATATTGGATGAGGGCCCACTCTACTCCAGATTGACCTCATCTTAATTTGATTACATCTCTAAAGACCTTTTTTCCAAATAAGGTCACATTCACAGGCACTGGGGGTTAAGATTTAAATGCATCTTTTTGGGGGACACAGTTGAACACATAACAGGCATTAAAAGCAGACTCCTAGTTCAGGAAACCTTTGACCACTACTATGTGCCAGGCGTTGTGCAGGTCTCCATGGAGCAAAAATGAATTAGACATAAACACAAAGCACAGAAAGGAGACATCTTCCAAGATTGCATTCGATGCTGTGAGGGTTTGAAGAAGGCAAGATCGTGTTCCATCAGAGGAACCTGGAAAAACTTCAAAGAGGTGGTTGGGATTAAGGTAAGTGTTGAAGGATGAATCAGAGTTCAACAGGTAAATGCCAGGGAAGCAAAGGTTGTCCAGGAAAAGGCACAGCCTAAGCAAATCATGCAGTGCAGGATTTGTGCTCCACCCTCTGACAGCTTAAGGTTTTTAAGCAGAGAATAAAGTGATTCGATTTGGGTTTTAGCAAAAATCTCAGCCAACTCAGTAGGGGATTCCAAGGCCCTGCCTGATCCAGTCCTGCCTAGTCACTTGTCTTGCATGAAGTCTACTCTGTCTTAGATGTGTCCTAGAGCCACCAAACATACCACGTCAGCACTCACAGGGAACATGCTTGTCTTGCTGCCAAAAATTTCCTTCCCTACCTTATTATTTTTTTTAATTACTATGGGCACATAATAGTTGCATATCTTTATAGGGTACATGTGATGTTTTGATATAGGCGTACAATGTGGATTAATTGAATCAGAGTAATTAGGGTATCTACCACCTCAGGCATTTATCATTTATTTGTGTTAGGAACATTCTAATTCCACTCTTTTAGTTATTTTAAAGCATACTCTAACTTATTGTAGATTATAGTCACTTTGCTGTGCTATCAAATATTGTTCATTCTATGTAACTACCTAACTATATTTTTTCACCCATTAACCATTCCAACTTTATCACCCGGTCCCTACTCCCCTTCCCAGCCTCTGGTAACCATCATTATACTCTCTGTCTCCATGAGATTAATTGTTTTAAATATTTAGCTCCCACATATGAGTAAGAACATGTGAGATTTGTCTTTCTGTGCTTAGCTTACTTCACTTAACATAATGTTCTCCAGTTACATCCATGTTGTTGCAAATGGCAGGATTTCATTCTTTTTTGTGGCAATATAAAATTCCATTGTGTATATGTACCACAATTTCTTTATCCATTCATCCATGGATGGACACTCAGGTCGATTCCAAATATTGACTGTTATGAATAGTGCTGAAATACACATGGGAATGCAGATATCTTTTTGATACTCTGAATTCCTCTCCTTTGGATATATGAGGTCTGTCTGAAAAGTATCCAGCCATTGTTAATATAACAAAAATGGTTTACATGGCTGGATACTTTCTGGACAGACATTGTATACATAGCAGTGGGATAACTGGGTCATAGGGTAATTATATTTTCAATTTTTTGAGGAACCTTCATACTGTTCCCCATAGTGGTTGCACTAATTTACATTTCCACCAACAATTTACGAGGGTTCCCCTTTCTCCACATCCTTGCCAACATTCATTATTGCCTGTCCTTTTGATAAAAGCCATTTTAACTGGAGTGAGATGATATCTCATTATAGTTTTGATTTGTGTTTCTCTGATGACTAATGATGTTAAACATTTTTTCATATACCTGTTGGCCAAATACCAGTATGTTTTCTTTTGAGAAATGTCTATTCAGATCCTTTGCCCACTTTTCAATCAGATTATTTGATTTTTTCCTATTGAGTGGTTGGAGCTCCTTCTATACTCTACCGTGTTTCCCCGAAAATAAGACCTACCCATAAAATAAGCCCTAGCAGGATTTCTAAGCATTTGCGCAATATAAGCCCTACCCCGAAAATAAGACCTAGTGATGGGCGTGGCTACGCAGCGTATCTGCACATGCATTTCGACACAGAGCGGTAAAGAAGACGAGCAGCCCTTCTCATCTGCCCCATCATGACAGCTACTGTCCCAGAGGTGACCAGAAAGGTACGGGCAGTCCCACCAACAAGGTCGGCTCCCCGTCAGGTCCCAGCCATCCTGTGCGTGCTGCAAGCTGAGGCTTTGAGGGGAAAATAACACATCCCCTGAAAATAAGCCCTAGGGTGTCTTCTTGAGGAAAAATAAATATAAGACCCTGTCTTATTTTCGGGGAAACACGGTAGTTATTAGTCCATTGTCAGATGGGTAGTTTGCAAATATTTTTCCCCAATCTGTGGGTTGTCTCTTCCCTTTGTTGATTGTCTCCTTTGCTGTGTAGAAGCATTTTAGCTCGATGTGATTCATTTGTCCAATTTTGTTTTGGTTGTCTGTATTTGAGGGGTGTTAATCAAGAAATCATTTCCCGTTGTCTTGATGCATTTCCCCAATATTTCCTTTTAGTAGTTTCATGGTTTCAAGTCTTAGATTTAAGTCTTTAATCCATTTTGATTTGATTTTTTTATATGGTGAGAGACATGGGTCTAGTTTCATTCTTCTCAATATGGATCTCCAGTTTTCTTAGCACCATTTATTGAAGAGACTGTCCTTTCCCTACTGCATGTTCTTGACAACTTTGTCAAAGATAAATTCACTATAGATGTGTGGATTTATTTCTAGGTTCTCTATTCTGTTCCATTCATCTATGTATCTGTTTTTATGACAGTACCATGCTGTTTAGGTTATTACAGCTCTGTAGTATAATTTGAAGTCAGCCAATGTGATTCCTCCAGTGTTATTCTTTTTGCTCAGAATGGCTTTGGTTATTCTGGGTCTTTTGTGGTTCCATATAAATTTTAAGGTTATTTTTTCTATTTCTGTGAAGAATGGCATTGGTATTTTGATGGGGATTATACTGAATCTGTAGACTGCTTTGGGTAGTATGAACATTTTAACAATATTGATTCTTCCAATCCATAAGCACATAATATCTTTCCATTTTTTGTGTCTTCTTCACTTTCTTTCATCAATGTTTTGTAGTTTTCATTACAGGGATCTTTTACTTCTTTGGTTAGGTTTATTCCTAGGTATTTTATTTTATTTGTAGCTATTGTATATGGGAGTACTTTCTTGGTTTCTTTTTCAGACTGTTTACTGTTGGCACATAGAAATGCTACTGATTTTTGTTTACTGATTTTGTGTCCTGCAACTTTACTGAACTTGTTTATCAGTTCTAATAGTTTGTGTGTGTGTGTGTGTGTGTGTGTGTGTGGAGTATTTAGGTTTCTCTCTATATAAAATCATATCATCTGCAAGCCAGGATAATTTGATTTTGTTCTTCCCAATTTGGATGCTCTTTATTTCTTTCTCTTATCTGATTGCTCTAGCTAGAACTTCCAGTGCTTCGTTGAATAATGGTGGTGAAAGTGGGCATCCTTGTCTTGTTCCAGATCTTAGAGGAAAGACTCTCAGTTTTTCTCCATTCAGTATAATACTCGCTGTGGGTCTGTCATATATGGCTTTCATCATGTTGAGGTAAGTTCCTTTTATACCCATCTTTTTCATAGTTTTTATCATGAATGGATGTTGAATTTTATCTAATGCTTTTTCAACATTAATTGAAATGATCACATGATTTTTGTCATTTGTTCTGAGATATGATGTATACATTGATTGATTTGGATTTGTTGAACCATCCTTGCATCCCTGGAATGAATCCCACTTGATCATGATGAATAATCTTTTTAATGTGTTGTTCAATTTGATTTGCTAGTATTTTGTTGAAGATATGTTCATCAGAGATATCGGCCTATAGTTTTCTGTTTTGTTGTGCCTTTGTCTTGTTTTGGTATCAGGGTGATACAGGCCTTGTAGAATGAATTTGGGAATATTCCCTCCTCCTCTAGTTTTTTGGAATAGTTTAAGTAGGATTGGTGTTAGTTCTTTGAATGCTTGGTAGAATTCAGCATTGTAGGCTTCAGGTCCTGGGCTTTTCTTTGATGGAAGACTTTTTATTGCTGCTTCTATCTTGTTACTTGTTATTGGTTTATTAAGGTTTTGGATTTCTTCCTGGTTCAATCTTGGTAGGCTGTATGTGTCTAGGAATTTCTCCATTTCTTCTAGGTTTTCCAATTTATTGGCATATATTTGCTCATAGTCTCTAATGATCATTTGGATTTCTGCAGTATTAGTTGTAATGTCTCCTTTTTCATCTCTGATTTTATTTATTTAGGTCTTCTCTCTTTTTTTCTTAGTCTGGCTAAAGGTATGTCAATTTTGTTTATCTTTTCAAAAAACCAACTTTTCATTTTGTTGATCTTTTGTATTTTTTTTGTTTCAAATTCATTTATTTTTGCTCTGATCTTCATTATTTTTTCTTCTACTAATTTTAGATTTGGTTTGCTCTTGTTTTTCTAGTTCTTTGATGTGCATCATTAGGTTGTTTATTTGATGCTTTTCTACTTTTTTGATGTAGGCACTTTTTGCTATAAACTTTCCTCTTATTACAGCTGTTGCTGTGTCCCATAGGTATTGATATGTTGTGTTTTCATGTTCATTTGTTTCAAGAAAAATTTTAATTTCCTTCTTAATCTCTTCTTTGACTCACTGGTCATTCAGGAACATATTGTTTAATTTCCATGTGTTTGTGTATTTTCCAATGTTCCTCTTGTTACTGATTTCTAGTTTTATTCCATTGTGGCCACAGAAAATATTTGGTATGATTTCAATTTTTTTTGAATTTTTTAAGACTTGTTTTGTGGTCTAACATATGGTCTATCCTTGGGAATGATCCATAAACTGAGGATAGGAATGTGCATTCTGCAGCTATTGAATGAAACATTCTATAAATCTCTATTAGGTCCATTTGGTCAATAGTGAAGATTAAGTCCAGTGTTTCATTGTTGATTTTCTGTCTGGATGATCTGTCCAGTGCTGAAAGTGGAGTGTTGAGGTCTCCAGTGATTATTATATTGGGATCTGTCTCTCTCTTTACCTATGACAATATTTGCTTTATGTATTTGGGTACTCCCGTGTTGGGTGCATAGATATTTAGAATTGTTATATCCTCTTGCTGAATTGACCCCTTTATAATTATATAATGACCTTCTATATCTCTTTTTACAGTTTTTGTCTTGAAATCTATTTTATCTGATAGAAGTATAGCTGCTCTTTTTTGGTTTCCATTTGCATGGAATATCTTTTTCCATTCCTTTATTTTCAGTCTATGTGTGTCTTTACAGATGAAGTGTGTTTCTTACAGACAACATATGGTAGGCTCTTGTTTTTTTATCCATTCAGCCACTCTATGTCTTTTGATTGGAGAGTTTAGTCCATTCACATTCAATGTTATTATTGATAGGTAAGGACTTACTACTGCCATGCTATTATTTGATTTCTGGTTGTTTTATGGTCCTTTCTTCCTTCCTTCCTTCCTTCCTTCCCTTCTTTATTTCCTTCCTTCCTGTCTTCCTTTGTTAAAAGTGATTTTCTCTGGTATTGTATTTTAATTTCTTTCTTTTTAATTTTTGTGTATCTGTTGTAGGTTTTTTGATTTGAGGTTACTATAAGGCTTACAAAAACATTTTATAATCAATTATTTTAAACATATGATAACTCTGCTTACAAACAAATAAAGAAGCAAGGAGAAATCTAACAGAAATTCTACCCTTTAACTCCATCCCCACCCTGCTTTTTAACTTTTTGTTGTTCCCAACCATATCTTTTTATATTATCTATCAAAAAGTAGTTGTATTTATTTTTGATAGGTTTGTCTTTTAGTCTTCCTACTCAAGATGTAGGTGGTTTATATACTGCAATTACAGCAATAGAGTATTTAGCATTTGTGTACTCACTGTTACCTTCAGTTGTATACCTTCAGTTGATTTCTTATTGTTCATTAATGTCCTTTACTTTCAGACTGAAGAATTCCTTTTAGCATTTCTTGTAGGACAGGTCTGGTGTTGATGAAAACTCTCAGCTTTTATTTCTCTAGAAAAGTCTTTATTTCTCCTTCATGTTTGAAGGATGTTTTTGCAGGATATAATATTCTAGGTCAAGGTTTTTTCCTTCAGTGTTTTGAATAAGTCCTGCCACTCTCTCCTGGCCTGTCAGGTTTCCACTGAGAAGTCTGCTGCTGGACACGTATGTTACTTTTTTCTTTTTTCTTGCTTCCCTTAGAACCTTTTCTTTATCCATGACCTTTGGGAGTGTGATTATTAAATGCCTTTGGGTAGCCTTATTTGGGTCAAATTTGCTTGGTGTTCTATGCCCTTCTTATTAATTAATTAATTTATTTATTTACTGCAAGCTTGAAATGAAGTTTATTGAAGAAGGACAATATAGGCTTACAGAGCAAGAGCAAGATATAGGTTCACAGAACAAGAGCAAGAAACATTCCTCACAGATGACAAATGTGCTTCCCTATCATAACAAAAGGGCCCTATGACCTTCTTATATCTGAATATTGATAACTCTCTCTAGGTTTGGAAAGTTCTCTGTTATTATTTCTTTGAATAAACTTTCTACTCCAATCTCTTCCTCTACCTCCTCTTTAAGGCCAATAACTCCTGGATTTCCTTTTTGAGGCTATTTTCTAGATTGTGTAGATGTGCTTCATTATTTTTTGTTCTTCTTTTTTCCCTTTGGACTATGTATTTTCACATAGCCTGTCTTTAAGCTCACTAGTTCTTTCTTCTGCTTTGCCAGTTCTGCTGTTGAGAGACTCTGATGCATTTCTCAGTTTCTCAACTGAATTCTTAAACTCTAGAATTTCTGCTTGATGATGATTATAATTATTATTATTATTTCAATCCCTTTCTTAGATTTCTCTGATAGGCTTGTGAATTCCTTCTCTGTGTTTTCTTGAAATTCACTGAGCTTCATCAGGACAGTTATTTTGAATTCTTTGTCTGAAAGGGCACATATCTTCATTGTTTCAGGGTTGGTCACTGGTACCTTATTTAGTTTGTTTCGTGAGGTCATGTCTCCCTGGGTGATCTTGATGCTTTTGGATGTTCATTGATGTGTGGGCATTGAAGAGTTAGGTATTTATTTTAATCTTCACAGTTCAGGTCTCATTTGAACCTATTTTTCTTGAGAAGGCTTTCCAGATATTCAAAGGGAATTGTGTGTTATAATCTAAGTCTTTGGTCACTGCAGCCATATCAGTATTGGGGGTGCTTCAAGCCCAGTGATGCTGTGACTCTTGTAGACTCCTGGTGGTATCACCTTGGTGGACTTAGATAAGATACAAGAGAACTCTCTGGATCACCAGGCAAAGTCTCTCACTCTCTGCCCTGACTCTCTGTGATGGGCTACTGGAGTTGGGGGAGGAGGGACTCGCACACTACACTCCCTCATGGCCACGAGCACCAGGTCACACCTGAAGCCAACCCAGTGTCTCACCCAAAGCCCATGGTGACTTTTGCCTGTCTACCTCTGAGGTTTACTCAAAATCCAAGGGCTGTTTAGTCAGCACGTGGTGACTCCTGCCGGGATTGGGTCCTTCCCTTTAAGGCAGCATGTTTCCTTCTGGCCAAGGGCGGGTCCAGAAAAGCTCCAAGAACTAAGGCCTGGACTCAAGGGCTTCAGGAGTCTGCCTGATACTCTATTTTGCTGTGGCTGAGCTGCTACCCAAGTTGCAAAACAAAGTTCTCTGAACTTTTCCCTTTCCTCTCTCCAAGTAGAAGACTGGTCTATGTGTTCCCTCCACGGGCACTGGCAGGATTCTGCCCTGTGTTATGTTCCTCTGCACCAGGGTGGCCCTGAGTTTCAATGCAAAGTCCCCCCACTCTATCCCTTCCTGGCTCACAGATTCTCCCTCCACTTGGGGACCTGGCATGGCACTGCTGGGGGGATAGGAGAAGGATGGCATAGATGGTGCAAGACTGTCTTTTCTGCCCTCTTCGGTGCCATTTTCCTTGATATAATGTTAAAACCAGGTAGCATGATCGCTCACCTGAATTTTTGGTTCTTCTGAAGATGCCTGCTGAATCTGTGGTTGCTGGAGGTTTCTATTTGGCCACCTTGCTCCTTCCCCCTCTTCCCTACCTTATCGTCAGGCAAAAGCCTACTTGCCTTTTATATATAGCTTGGCTCCAATGTCACCGGTTTGGTTTGTTGTGACTTGCAAAGCAACATCAGCTCACTTTCATTATAGCCCCGTGTTGTCATCATCTGTCACGGTGTGTCTCTCCTGCTAGACCAGGGGTTCCTAAGGCTTAAGTGCTGGGTCTGGTTCATTTCTGTGTCACCAGTAAACAACACAGTGTCTGACATGCAGGTGACATTTAATAAATACCACTGACCACAGTGCTGAGGAAGGCTCAGAGGAGGTGACCCGTCTAGGTGACTCCCACAACAGTACTGGCAAGAGATGATAAGGCTCCAAGTACTTAAGGCAGAGTCAAGGGGATGAAGAAGGAAGGCAGATGCCCCCAAAGCCTAGAAAGACATACTTCATAATTTTGCCCACCACACCCTGAAAATCCCTTTCTAAAGCGACAAGCACCGGGCCTGCCCAGAGCTTGTCTGCCCCAATTCTGGGCAGGAAGCACAAATGTGCAGCCTTTAGCCTGAGGCTCAGCGGGGAAGAGTCGGAGCCTGGCACAGCCCTTTGCAAGGCCCCAGGGTAGCTCTGGGCCGCTAGCCCACGGCCTCCCTTAAAGTCTCATCTTAGAGCCCAAGAAGGGCCCTGCTATGGCCCTTTGGTGGGATGAGAGCGACCTCCAGTGCCCAGGAACTTGCCCAGACAGGCTCCCCCCTGCAGGTTCTGTTTAAAGGGGCAGTCGAAGGCTGTGCTGCCTCTTGATGATTAGCCCCGTGTAGCCCAGGAAAATCCCAGTGAGAGCCTGGGGAGCAGGTCTTTCCCAGTGCAGGGAGACCCCAGTAGGACTGGACTCAGCCAGGAGCTGGCGCCTCCTGCCTCCTCCCTCTCTCAGCATCTCTGGCACCTCTTAGGCCGGTCCAGACATTTGCCACTTTTGGTGAATTACAGCCTCACGTCACATCAAGTCCCACTGTTTTACCTTATAAACAAGCAAGCCAGCTCCAGCGCATGCAGGGTGTGACGGACTTGGGTGCAGGCGCTGGCTTTGCTGAGGCTGCTGTGGAAATCATATCGGCACAGATCCTGCAGAGCTCCAGGGAACAGTCTACACCAACCTGACCAGCCAGGAGCAGGGGGAAGCCCGTGTTCCTCCTCCCTGCTTCTCCCTCCTTCTTCCCTCCCCTCTAGTGCTGGCCATACACGACAGACAAGGCTACTGCTACTCCCCAGGGGAAACGAGATGGAGGGAAGGAAGCCACTGGGTGTCTCGTCATTTCTGTCTGTGTCCATTGCACATAGACTGTCTCTCCTCCCATGGAAAAGCACAACTAGGGAAAGTGGTAACGGAATAAAATCCAATGATTAACGCTATAACTTTACTCCCCCCACCCCGTGTGTGTGTGTGTGTGTGTATGTATACACACACATATAGAGAGAGGGAGGGTCTCTCTCTCTCTCAGGCCGAAGTGCAGTAGCATGATCATAGCTCACTGCAACCTTGAACTCCTGGGCTTGAGCGATCCTCCTGCCTCAGCCTCTGAAGTAGCTGGGACTACAGGGTCACGACACCATGCCCGGCTCATTTTTCTATCTTTTGTAGAGACAGGGTCTCACTTTTGCTCAGGCTGCTCTCGAACTCCTGACCCCAAATGATCCTCCCACCTTGGCCTCCCAAAGTATTGGGATTAGAGGTGTGAGCCACTGCACCCAACCCACTGTATATTCTCTCTCTCCATCCCCCTCTCTCTGTCGCTCCTTCCTCCCATCTCTCCCTTCCTTCCTCCCCAGGCTCAATCATCCTCGTATTCTGTTGCATTAGCTTCACTTGTGGACTCCCCATTTTCTTTGTTTGCAAAGATATTTTGGTATGTATGGCTTGAAGGCAGGATTTCAGAGAGCCAAAAAACTGCAATGGGCCTTCCGATTCTGACAACGTGGTCAAGTTTGCTCTTTGTTCTGAGTGCTGGAGAGCGGGAGAAGAAACACAGTTAGAAGACAAAGCAGGGAACGGAAGAGGCATACTCTGGTGTCACTGGCGAATCCCCAAAGCCAAGGGGAAAGCTCCCCTTTGCTGCACAGATGTGGCTAAGAAACTACCCATAGACAGAGACAGATCCTTCAGCAGACACTGACTGAGTACTTGCTATGGCCGGCCACTCGCACACCTGTACACCTGTACACCTGCAGTGTATAAAGCCCTCTCACATCTCTTACTCCTTCTGGTTCTCACAACTACCCATGAGGCACTGTGATATCCCAGCTTCACTCACGGAGAGTCTGGCACCCAGAGAGGGTGCGGGGAAGGCCCAGGGGAGAATCCCGGTCTTCTGACTCCTGACCTGGGGTTCACAGAGGACCAGCCACAGAGCACTGGTCCTGAAGTCACCAAGTGAAACAGTCCTCAAAGCCCAGCATATCCAACCAGACTCTGCAATCCTAAACAAAGTCACTGCCCTTCAAGAAGGTGAGAAACGATCTAGAGGAGGGTGACAGTGACTATGTGTCAAGGATAGGAAGAGCAAGGGACAGCCTGAAATGACCCCTACCCAGCATGGTGAAAAAGTTCCGAGTGGAAAGACACAAACCCCACGTCACTACGGGCACCAAGTAAACGGCCACACGCAGCCCATCTTAGGCACTTCAGTGAGGGGTTCCCTTTGATGCTTGGGGAAGTTCACTTAGAAACAATGTGGAATTTGCTACCGTATGCAGTGGAGGAAGTCACGTCACCTTGGGGAGTCACATCTCTAAGTGGTCATATTAACAATATAATCACGAAGAAGAATGGAACTGAAGACGTCCATTAATACCATCTTTTTCAGTGCTATCTTTTTCCCAAATGATTCAGATGACATTGTGGGTAGTAACTTGCAAAATGATCTAGAATATTCTGAGAACATCTTTAACCTTAGAGGCTGACAACTGGTCAGATACGTATGCCTTTGAATATAACATTCCTCAAAGTCCCAATCAATGACAGATTCTGAGCCTAATGATCCAGGAAAGCATCTCTGATATTCTTAACTCAGTCATTTCATGAACACTTTATTGAATACCTGTTAATCACCAGGCCCTGGGCGGGCTGCCAGGAATACAATGGTGGACTAAGCAGACACAGTTCCTGCCCTCAACCTGCGGCAGAGTTAGAGGTACAGACAACACAATTGTAATACAATGTGAAAAGCTTCGCCATGGGAAACAAAGGCTGCTGTGCTCATGTGGTCCAGGAAGAGTTTTTGGAGTTGTTGACTTCTACAGTGAGACCTGGAGGATGAACAGAAGTTAACCAGGTAAAATGGCCAAAGAACAAAGATGGGTGACAGTGGAGGTGGGGGGGAGGTTGAGTTCCAAGCGGAAGAAACAGCCTGTGCAAAAGACTGCAGTCCAGGGAGAGTATGAGACACATAAGAAATAGAAAGCAGCTTAGAACAGCTGCCAAGTTGACCAAAAGGTAGAGAGATGGGTTTTAAGAGAGTTTGGAGAAGCAGGCAGGGGCCAGACTATGAACAGCCTGATATATAATATTCAGAAATGTAAACTTTAGCTTAAAGGCAGAGCCCGAACCAAACCAGAGACATCTTTTGGAGGCAGGTACAGCTCAGGTTGGAATCTGTCCTCGAATGTCTCCTGGATGCCCTACAAAAAGAAAATGTGCAATGCAAATGAACTGCCCAAGCTGCATGGCCTCAAATGCAAAAATACTCTTTTGAGGATCAGTGCCCAGAGCAGACACAGTGTCCCTGTTGCATTTCTAAGAACAAAATTGTAAAGTGCTTGAGGGTGCAGCTGTGGCATTAAAGACACACAGGGTTCAAACGCTGGCTCTGCAAAGTAGTGGCTTCCTAACTTTGGGAGTATTACACAAAGTCCTTCAGACACTGTCTCCTCATCTGTGAAGTCAGGATAACCACAGCCACACACTCCAGGACTGCTGCGAGATAAATGAAATAATAAATATAAAATCCCTAGCACAGTGCCTGGCACATATGTACTCCATGTTGGGTATTATTATTTTTAACTGTATATTTCCCTGGATTGTGGGGGCTAAATCTGGTCCTGGGCCAATGAGGTTTGATAAAGAGGCAGAGAGTCCAATCCTGCCTCATAGGCAGGTGCTTCTTTCTTGTTCATATGTCAGAGTAACCTGACATTGGCTTTCTTTGTACTCAATGCCTGGTCTCTGAGTTCCTGGGAAGGACAGGCTTCCTGGGAAGGTCACTTGGGACCTGGACGCAGCACACACAGCGATCTGATGAGCATGGCTGTGAACTAGGCCCTCCAGCAAAGGCTCCAGTTGCAGAGGCAGAGATGCCACCATGAACCCAAAATGTGAGCCATGAACCTCCCTGGGAGCTTGTGGGACAGGGTAGGTCCTGGCACGTGTTTTAGTGTCCTAGGGTTGTTGTAACAAATTACCGCAAACTTGGTGGCTTAAAACCACAGTCATCCTTTCACAGCTCTGGAGGCCAGAAGTCTGAAATCAAGCCAGCAACAGGGCCCCTCTGAAGGCTCTAAAGGAGGATCCTTCCTTGCCTCTCGCAGACTGTCATGGCACCAGGCATGCCTTGTCTTGCGGCTGCATCACTCCAATCTCTACTCCTTCACAGGGTCTCCACTTCTCTTCCTGAGCGTCTCTCCTACCTGTAGCTCCTGAGGATATTTTTCGTTGGATTTAGGGCCTAACCAGATAATACATGATGATCCTGAACTTAATTAATCTGCTAAGACCCCTTTCCAAAGAAGGTCACATTCACGGGTTCTGGAGGTCAGGATGTGGATGTACTTGGGGATGGGGTGCGTCATTCAACTCACTACAGTGAGAGTGCAGGATGAGTCCCAAGTCCCTGAGATTTCTACTCATAACGGCTCTTTATGCCCAAACGAATACAGGGGCACACACGGGCAGAGACACAGGCAGAGAGCCTTGATGCTTCATCACTCTGCTCCCAGAGCTTCTCTTTGTCCAACCCCTTTGTGTCCATCCTTTGTCCTTCCTCCTGCAAGAAGCGTCCAGTTATGGGATGCGGAGATGTCCATTTCTCCAGGGTCCCTGGCTGTTCCATCTGAAGTTGCATAAGCTACCTGGCTTTGGACACATGTGTGACCTTCCAAGAAGCCATAGGGAGGCAGGTAGCTTTATTTTCCCAGAGCCTTTCTCACCCAGAAGGGCATACAAGGGTCTCATCATTTGTAAGGATGAGAAAGATACATAATGAAGGAAATATTAATTCAAAAAAAAAGGTTCATTCTTTCTTTTTGATATACAAATTATGCAACATAATTGTTTTACAATGATTAATATTATTTCAGGGGCAGAACAAACACCATTTACAATGCAAATCTCCTGAAGTCTGAAGAAAGGTACCTGTAAGCAGCGGGCAGGAGTGGTGGCTGTCCCGATGGAGGGAGGCCAGGATGGAGCAAGTGACAAAGAATCACACTGCCCATCTTTGAACACAGCATCAGAAAGCCCTCGTGGGCATGGCGGCCTACCCCTTGTCCCACGCAGCAAAGGCTTTTGGAGAACTTTCTGGATCTGCTGGAGCATGCCCTCTGAGCTCTAAGCCAACATCTCCACTTCTACCCTCCCGTCCTGAAGCTTCCCTTTAAAAAGTCACATGCTTTCACTCCTAACCAAGAGAAAGGCACATGACTAGGTGGTGGGAAGATGGGAAATTGGAAAATAACAACATGGGAAAATGTGTCAAAAGTACCCATCTGTTCTAATTCATCCCATCATTAATAACATCTCCTCCCCCCATCAAGAAAGAAAAAACAGGAGGCCTCCCGCTGGGCTGCATCCCCCAACTCCTGGTGCCATCTCAGTGGCTCTGTGATCTACCGCTTTGATGGCGTTTGATTTCTTAAACGTGTGATCAGCACACATTTTGTACCACACACCCAGTTGTAGTCCCTCCTAGCACTCTCCAGTAGAACGCACCTCCTCCAAGTCACCAAAGTGTCCTTTGAGCTGGCTGCTCTCTCTAACGCAGCTTCCCTGCGCCAAGGGGCTCCTAACATAGAATGAAAAATCACCTAGCTCTGCCTACGCTCCAACAACACAAAACACATCCCGGGGAAATATCCTCTGTCACTCTGGGATACGATTTCTCCCTACCTCCCTAGTCCCATTGCTTCCAATGTCCTGTGTTATAAATGTATAAATTCAATAAGTGTGAATTTTTTTAGAGAGAAAAAAACATTATAGTATGGCATATATGTTGGCGAATAGTTAATTTGCTAGAGCAACAATATCACTGCAATGTTACAACTGGTTTCCTTAGTAACATGTTAAAGTATATAGGAAAACATTTTGGGGTAATAAAATGTTCCCATTTGAATTTTGAATAAACTTTCACATGAGGTAAGGAAGTGGTATTCTAAAAATAACAGATTAAGCAATCAATTAACTTATTCAGTCATTCTATGGAACTTTAAAGTATGAAAATATTGTACTTACAGGAAATAAGTCAGGCTACCAGAATTGTGTCTAACTGTGCTGGTCAGTGAAATTGTGAAGAGTGACTTGGAAATGTTTTCCTATTTATCACTCAGCTATGCATGGAAACAGCTCACCTGGGCATTCGGAAAGGAAGAGAGTTTATTCTTCAGGGCCCAATAATCAGAAAGAAATTACTTTCCCGGCGTTGGAACCCAGCAGCCCAGACTTCCAAATCAGAATTTTCTAGAGCAATGGTTTTCAAACCTTACCTTACATCAGAATTCCCTGTCAGGCTTGTTAAAGCACACATTGCCGGCCCCACCCTCCAGAGTTTCTGAGTCAGTAGGAGCAAAGTGGAACCTGAGAATATGCATTCCTACCAAGTTCCCAGGGGGTGCTGATGCATGTGGTTCAGGGATAACACTTTGAAAGCCAAGTTCTACCAGAAGCCTAAAAATGATCCCTCTGGCCCCACACAGCTGAGCCAAGAAAAAGTGGTTTTTATAACACCTAAAACAATCAGGATCTTAAAGCAATAGCACAGAGATCCTATTTCCTCATTCATCATTTATGAAAATATTAAGAAGATGGGTTCATTCTCCTGGAAGATGGGGAAACACAGGCAGACACAAAGGCTTCATGCTTTCTGCAGAGGATAAACAGGAAGTTGGGCCCTCACCTGGCATCAGACCGGCATCACACAGTGTGGAGTAGAGACCCTATTTTTAATCACCTCTGTCCCCAGTGCTTAGTGGGCAGCTGGGCACCAAGTAGGAGCCCCACGAAGATTGGCAGCTGTGCTTCCACTCTTGACTGGAGGTTACGGTCAGTGAGAACCTTGGTTTTGTTACCGGTTTCACTAAATGTATTCACAAAGTCAATGGTGACAGGAAAATGCTTAAATCGCAGTCCTTGCCCTTTAGCTCCTGATATGATAATCCAGGTCTCCAGGTAGACAGTCAGCAGAGAAAGCGGAGCGTGCCCTGGGCTGGAGTCAGGACATCTTGCTTCAGGTCCTGAATTTGCCGTGACTCGCCATTGACCTTGGGCTTTCCTCCCTCTCCAAGGGGGTCAGACGGGCGTTCTCTGAGAACCCCTTCCAGAGCTTGTATTACAGGCGTCAACCTTGATCCTGCACTTGTTCTGTTTTGTTTTGTTTTATTCTTTTTCTGTACCAAATCAATTTCAGTTTGAGGTAAAGGAAATTCCCAAATTGCTGTTTTCTATCTTGCGGAGGATCGCTTCCCACTAGTTAATTTCTCAACTTCAGTTTCCTTCCTCCAGAAGCTTGCTGTGTCCACATTTCAATTAATTGCCTACTGGCACACGCCCGACTCCAAATATTTGTGCAGTTCCCGAGAAAGCCTCATTCGGCTAAGTACCTGATCGCGTCAACCTGCTCTCTGGTTCCAACATCTCAGATTATCCAAGCGAGGAATATGCAAATGCCAAAGTCACCCAGAGAGAATTCATCAGGGGAGGCAGTCACTGGAGGCAGGGAGAGAGGATCGCATGAAAGATATTATCGCTTGCTGGAGACCAGGGAAATTGGGGTGGGGGAAGGGAAGAAAGAAAGCATCTGAAGACTGCAAACGCTCACACCTTACAGCACAGGATGCTGTTTCTTTAGAGAAAGGCTGAGCGGCTCCGCTAAGTCACAAATATGCCATGGAGGCACTGGCAGGGAGGGCAGGGCTCATCTTCAGAGCAGGGAGAAAAGGGAGTATTATTAGAGCGGCTACCCCAGGTCTCAGTGCCAGTAAATTCAGCACTCCTGCTTGCCGACAGCCTCCTATTGTTACGATCACTCTTCAGTGTGTTTTGTAACATTGCAGAATGATTGGGACAAACTGCTCAGTAACAAAAGTGGTGTGCAAAATTATGTAAACATAGGATCTCAAATGCATGGGAAAAAAGGAAAAATATGCCAACACTGACTTGCCTCTGGGTGGTAAGATCATCTAAAAGATTGGCTCTACTTTATATTTTTCCAAGTTTTCTACAATGATTAAGTACTATTCTACTGCTCTTAAGGTTTTACAAAAAAATGTTTTTTAAAGGTTTTTTTATTTAACAAAAAAATATTCTTTGAAGGGAAGTCACTGTCTTCAAAAAGCTCCTGGTAAAATGCAAATCTGTTACCTTGAAAGGAACTCTCCAGTAATAGTTGTGTGTGATTTAGTTTGTCATCCTTGTTACTCTTCATCTTAGAGTGCTAGACCAGGGGCCAACGATCTTGTTTCACTCACCTTTGTGCCCTGCGAGCTTCGTACTATCATAGGCACAGGATGAGCGTCACATGTTGAATTGTCCCCCAAACAGAGGAGATGACAGATCTCTGAGGAAATGGAACCCAGGGTAAGCTTTGAAAGTGCAAGGATGGTCTGGAAAGGCTTGGGGTTGGGTAGAGCCCCAGGGATGCCCTGCTGTGGGATCCCAACAGAGAAGAGCACAGCATGAGGCTCTTAAACACTGGCCTCCGGGACAGGTGCGGGCTGGGGGGTCAAAACAGGGTGGCGATGGGGACCTCCAAAGCCTCCGTTTTTACCCTACACTCAGTCTGCCAGTGACACGGACAGTCATGCCTAGCTCTAGAGCCTGTGGCCCTCAAGATTAAAGAGGCAACTTTTCTTCTAACCTTTTTTTTACATAGTTTTATTTAGTTTTGGTTGGGAGGGGCAATATATTTGTGATCAGAATAGCCTCTTGAATTTCCTCACCACACGATTTCACCACTAGCCAGCCCTGTCTTACAGCAAGGACAACTCAATAGCATTAGAAATTCTTCTGTTGGGCTCTAGTTTCAAAGTTATTGCACTCCCAGTGATACCAAAAGCAAAATAGAAGTTAAACCAAGGAGAACACGAGCTTCTTCGAAGTCAGCTGGGTCTGCCCCACCTGGATACGACATTGTGCCGAGCACTGAAGAGCTCTCCGGGAAAGGTCAGTGGCTTTAAAGGCTTCCACGACAAGACTCGGGAAGATGAGGGGGAAACAAAGCACGGCCAGGAAACTGAAGGCGCAGAACGGTAGAAGGACTTTGACAAAACCTGGTGACATAATGCAGTCTGCCTAATTGCCACCATACACGGGCCCATGGGAAATGGCTTATGTGAAGTAAATGGAAAAAAATACTTCCTTGAATTTCTCATTTGGAGCAAGCTGCTTACACATATAATTATACCTACTCATTTAATAAATATTTATCGAGTGCCTACCATGTGTTAGGAGCTGGGAATCAGTAATGAATACAGCAATACTCCCTGCTCTTGAGGAATCTGTGAGCTGGAAGGAACGTCATTTACCATCTAGTTCAATAGCTACATTTTATGGGTCAAGAGATCACAGCCCACAGAAAGGCAGCAATGTGACCAACCGCGCTCAGGTAGCGCACCTCCACCATTTTTTACATCATGAAGTGTTACACCTCTTGACTTCCCAGAGTTTGCAATGTTCTTGCCCTACTCCATTGATGGAAATTCTACTTACCTGCTAAGGCTTGTGAAAATGTCACTTCATCTCTGTGAAGCTTTGTCTCTGCCCTCCTTTGGGTTCCCACAGCCCTCTATACCGCTATTACAGCGTTTGTCACAGTCTGCCTGAACTTTAGTGAGTACACATCTGTCCCCTCTGCTCGATTCTGAGTCCCCTGAGGGCAGAGATGACCTCCCATTCATCACTGTTTTCTCAGCACCTTGCATAGCTGGAGGGGGAATAACTTTTATGAAGGAGCCAGCAAAACCTGGTTCTAAACACTGTGCTCGATGCTTCCTACACAGTCACGTTTAATCTCCACCAAACTCTAAAATGGATCCTACTTTGCTTGCCTTAAAGAAGAAGAAATAGAGACTTAGGGAGGTTAAATCACTTGCCCAAAGTCACAAAGCCAAATGGAGATGTGAAGGTTCAGGCATTTCTATGTGGCTCCAAAGCCCATGCTCTTCCTGTTATAAACTGTAGGCTCCTTAAGATCCCTCCACGAGGTCAAGGACTGTGTCTGTCTTGCCCATCACTGTGTCTCTAGCACCTAACGGTGTCTAACATGAAGGTATTGTACTGATGATGCAGACCAGCCCCGATTCTGTGCGGGAGACGAGAACCAGGAGGCAGGGACCATCGCAAGTCATCTTGGAGTGGCCAGCAGAGGGCAAGGTGCAGAGGCTTGCTCAGGGACCACTTCAACAGTCTCAACAGTCCTGCCGTCATGGCAACCTGAAGATGTTCGAGGGCAGTAAACTTCAAACAGAACAAACAAATAAACAAAGCAAGCCCTAATATGACAACAACATAATTTCCCCGAGATAAAGGCTAAAGCAGACCCATACAGGACAAGCAATCAAGCCAGGTGGAGGCTGGGAAAATGGTGAGGTGAGCAAGACCCAGAGCTGGGGACAGCTCGGGGCTGCTGGGACTATTCCAGTAGCAGAATGTGCGGAACGTGCACCTCAGGAGGAGCCTGGCACGTGGCACAGGGCTGAGTGAGGCCGTTAAGAGAAGTTTCGCCACTTTAGACCTTCATTTCAACTCCTAATTCCAGAGCCACAGCTCACGGTGGGGACTGGTTTCACCACGAGGTCACCACCAGTTCCCATCCAGACCTCCCTCCAGCCGCTGCTTCCTGGCTGTGCCTCAGCCTCAGACACCAACCAGGTTTCCGGAAGCTCGGGAACAAACCAGGGAGGGCTCAGCGCATCCGCATTTTTGTCTCCTCCATCCAACTCCAGCCAAGAAATGATCGCCTGGAGAACATCGGTAAGAACACTGAGCTTTTCTCCATTGGGTCGCTTTGATTTTTTTTTTTTTTAATTTTACTTCTCTTTAG
>VBSM01000529.1:25452926-25610065 GCA_008086735.1 Cheirogaleus medius
GGAGCAGGTTCCTTTTTTTTTTTTTAAACCTAGATAAGCTTGGGTGCCTCCAGTAAATTCCCCTTTGATTGGTATGTTTCATCAGTTGAGCTCTAATTGGTGCAAACAGGTAATTTGGAGATTACAAGATTTATTCTTCTATAACAGTGATTACTGATTGCTAATGATAGTGCTGATTTTTAGGTGTTTAAAATCTTGACAGTTACAGTACGCATGTGATTTACTACAGCATCTTAGAGACAGCCTTCTCCAGCTCCCCGAGGACAGAGGCTATGTCCTCCACGTGCTCTGCCCAGGGCCCCATGGGTGAATGCGTGTGTGAATAAATGCTTATTAATATTAATAATAATAATCACAAGCTACAAACCATTCGCCCAGGATCCTGAGTCATGCAATCTTCTTGCAATTTCATGGATTTTAAAATGTATATCTTCTCTTACCAATGCCTAATTAAACAGGGTATTAGGATTATTAGCTCTAGAAATAATTGGCCTTAGAAGCGCACCATAAAAGGACGAAGTCATAAACTCTGCTCCCTGACATTTGGAGAGACTCTGGTTTGGATGCACTCAAAGGAACTAGAACTACTAAGGAGCTGCCTTCCTGCCACCCCAGGGAAAGGAGCTAAACAAGGCTGCCCTGGCCCAGTGCCAGCTCGGGAGCCAGGCACCGCCTTTGGGCGCTTTCCTTTGTTATCCCGTGTTAACAGGCCAGGCACCAACATGTCAAAATGCCAAGGTGTGAAAAGAGTGGAAAGGAGCAGTGCCCAGACAGGAAAGGGGCCTCCACCCAGAGAGCCAGGCATGCAGGGTGTGGGCATCCAGTCCTGCCAGGGTGAAGCTTGGCACACAAGAACACTTGCCAATAAGGAGGGCACAAGTGATACATTTAGGCTTAACTCATTCAAAAATGGGCCCCAGTGACCACTGGGTCAGGCTTTGTACCCAGAATACAATAGCAACCCCCCAACCTGAGTACTTACTGAAATTTCCTATTTGTTAAGATTTTAAGTGAACAATAACAGACTAGGGCATCTCCCATTTCTTGCCTCTAAGCCTTTGCGCAGGCTGCTCACTGCATATGTGTGCTGCACCTGCAAGACCTCCCGATCAGGCAAGAGCCAGGGCAGTGCCACCTCTCTCCCTGGTTCTCCCTGTCACCTGCCTTCCGTGCAAGGTTATGCTTCCCTCCTCTAAACTCCCATGAAATTCTGGCAGCACCCTGAGGTGGCAGGGACACGGCTTCTGAGCAGCGCCAGTTCTCTGGGCATGGGTGCCTTCACTCAGGTGTGAGCTTAAGTCCCAGAAAACCAAAGACCAAATTCCACATTCAACACACTTTCTGGTATGTAACCAGTATTCAAGAAAGCTAGAATATTTTGACTCAATGAAAAGC
This sequence comes from Cheirogaleus medius, assembly GCA_008086735.1. Classification (NCBI taxonomy): domain Eukaryota; kingdom Metazoa; phylum Chordata; class Mammalia; order Primates; family Cheirogaleidae; genus Cheirogaleus; species Cheirogaleus medius. The sequence continues at coordinate 25,454,322 of VBSM01000529.1, forward strand.
TTTGCTCTAGGTTTGTAGAGGCATATGACTTAAGAGCTGAAAATGGACCGAGGACTCTCTTTGATCCTTTCACGTCAGGGATAAAGACACAAAGGTGCAGAGGGGTGGAATGGGTTTCCAAGGACTGTCCATGAGTGGCAGTTGTCAGAAGCAAGACTTTTCAGCTACAAGGATCCAAGAAAGAGTATCTCCAGTCACCCACAAGCAAGAAATACTCCTACTCCTTTTGCTCTTGGAAAAGAGCAGATCTTAGATCAAACCCAACGCTCACGACCACTCAGGCTTCCTGGCAGTTTGGGATATGACACAACCCCTGCCCTCTGCATCCCATATTCAGAGCCATAGGGAATTACCATCCCATAGCACTGTGTAGCACCGTAGCACTTTGCAACACTCAAAGTGCTTTCAAATGTAGAATGTGATCCTTATAACAATGTTTAATGGTGTTATTCCTTCCATTTTACCCAGGATGAAATTTTAGTGGAAGGACCTGCCCAAGGCCACACAGCTGGCAGGATGTAGCTGCGCTATGCCTTGAACTTAGGGCTTTTGATTTCAAGTCCAGTATCTGTGCTCTGTCTCAAAGCTGCCGCTCCCAGCTGTACTCCATGGAGGCAAAGTTCCAGTACCTCCCTTTGGCCTGTCGCTATGGGAGCTGTGTGCTTTCAAGCAGGTTTTATCCTCTACTCTCCTCCTGTAACCCTAAAACATGCCCATCAGGCTCTTGCTATCCTGCTTCTGAAAGCCTCCAAAAGGCTGGATGTGTGAGGCTTTCTGAGGTGTCATCTGGAAATAGAGAGCCATCTCTGGTTTGGCCTGGGTGGCATCAGTCCCTTGCCCCTTTAGACTGAATTCTAATCTGGCACAATATATCTTTTCCCTGAAAAATTGGGGAAAGTTTGCTTTTCCTGCGGGGGGTTCTCCTATCACCATTAAAGTGAAATTATAATACAACATAATTCATCTCCATTTGAGGTAGAAAAGATAATGTGGGAGTCATTTGGCTTACTTCCCACATCGGATCCCTCCTTTCTCCTGTAGCAACGAGGCTGCAGACTAAACTATTTGCATCTGGTCAATTCCCTTCACTTTTACAAGGGGCATTCCGATTTTGAAGCAAAAAAGGAAGTAAATGCAGCTGTTGTCAGCTGGAGTGGCTCTCGATGCACAGTAACACTGGCAGTGTCCTGAAACTGTTTGAACAGGCCCACACGGTCATTCTCCGGAGTGTTCTGACCAGGAGCAAACAGGCTAACCGCACAGAGCCGGGGAGAAGAGGCAGGGGAGGGACGAGGCCGGATGCTGTCCCTTCCTCCTTTCTTAATAGGAGATCTGGGCCCAACCCTTTCAAGTTGACTCTGGCAACTTTATTATGCTATATTTGGTCATTATATAAGGATAAGGTAAGTCTCTCGTACTTTCTTTCCCTAAAGAACTTTTAAAACAGTAACCAAAGAGGTTCCCAGAGGATATGGAGGCAAAATCAGCAATGGCCACAAATCATCATTCTCTAGAGTTCCTTAGGTCATTGCTTCCTTGCAGTATGACAATTTGCAACATTACCTTTTGCCTCCCCTCTTCCCCCTCCCGCCACACAGAGGCTTTGATACCATCAGCGGCACCCCAACACAATTTCGAACAATTCTCCTTCACACGCACACCCAGAGTCTTGCTTAAATATAACATGAATCATCTTTTCACATTTGTTATCAACCATCTCCAATTATCCCAAGAGAAGCCGAGGCTGCGGTCTGACGGTGAGAGCCTAATCTGGTCCTTCGGGTGAGCAGGCTGGGTTTGCTGGTTGTGTGCGAGCCCAGTAGACCTTCCCAGGTGAGCACTGGGCATCGGCCCAACGAGTGCGTCCCCAGACTCTGCCGCTGTGGGCCCTTGGGTATCCGAGAGCTCGGCTGCCAGGAACAGGCTCCAATCTCTGCCATCCTGTGGCACGGAAGATTGAAGAGGGCACTGGGCCAGATGACTTCATGGGTCTCCTCCACCCCTGCAGCGGCTGCTCCTCTCTGTGACATCATGACAATGGAAGTGGGTGGCCCCTGGAGCTGATTCCAACTTGAGGGAAAGACTCTCAGCTGTGTGTCCTCCTTCTCCTCCCTCCTCTTCTCTAGCACCTGCAAGCCAGGACCGGGGCGGTAACACCCACCCAGATGCCATTTTCCCCAGAGCAAACAGGCAGGGAGCCAGGGGTCCACAAGGGCACCTTGAGGAGTGGAGTGGGTCTTTCTTGCATCAGAGGAGAAGAGCAGCCCCGATGAGGACATGCCTTGGCAGAGAAGAGGCACTCAGATCGTAGAGCAATATCTCCTTCAGCATCAAACGGCACCGGCAGGCACAGGCCCAAGTCTCCAGCCTCCACGAAGAACTGAGCCAACTCCCTGGAGGCCATGGCAAACCCTCCCAGTGCTCGGCGAGCTTACAAGCAAAAGCTGCCAAGGCAAATATGCAGACAGCCCATCCTGAGGATGTCGGAGCCCAACACGGAAGGTTCTGGCTCTGCACACCCTTACCTCAGAGCATGTCCCCTAAGACCATATGTGGCATACTCCTACGGCCAAACAGAGACCCTCCTGTCTCCTGAGCAGACCACAGACTCCCTCACAAAAAGGATCATAATCTGCAGAGAGGTTATAGTCCTTTCTTATAAGGACACCAGTCATTGGATTTAGGGCCAGTCCTAATCCATTGATGACCTCTCATTTTAACTTAAAGTTACATCTGCAAAGACACTATTTCCAAATAGGTCACAGTCCGAGGTTGGAGGAGGACATGAATTTTGGAGGGATAGTGTCAACCCACAACGGTGAACCCAGCTTGAAGTGCTCATTCCAACTGCAGGTCTCTGTGTTTGTGTTTCATGCACCGGACCCCGCATTTCCAGCCTCTCAGAAGACAGAGCGAGAGCCCCAGGGTATATCTGGGGTTCAGGAACATGGTGACCCCAACAGACCTGGAACTAAAAGCATTCCTAGCAGGAAGACAACCATATGGCCTCCCAAATAACATCACCAATTCAAAACATTTGCACAGTCCCCCCTCATTTGACCTTCCCAACACCCCGGTGAGGTGGACAGAGTGAGTAATGTTAACCTCAAAATACAGAAGCAGCAGCTCAATCTCACAAAGATGAAATAACCTACCCCAGGCCATCTTGCTGGTTAGAAACAGAATTGGGATTAAGACCAGGGTCTCCTCACACTCAGTCCAGTGCATACTCCATCATCCCAGCCAGCCTAGCATCCTGCCTATACCTGACTAAGATAGAGGAGAAGTCATTACCAGAAAGATGAGTGTCACCATAAACCCAGAGTTTCAAATATCCAAGCTATTAATTAAATACTCAGTCCTGAGTTCATTTATATAATAGACACTGAGGAGACAAGGATTCATGAGATGCAGTCTCTATTCTCAAGGAATTTCCAGTCTGGTGAGGAAGACCAAACTACCAAAACAAGCACACATGGTAAAATGTCGTGCACCTTGTGACAGAGGACTGAAGGAGCAAAGTAGGGAAGACAGAAGGGAGTAGTGACCAGCACCAACAGGTGAGAGGGAAATTGGGAAAGTTTTCAAGGAGCAGAACAAATTTGGAGATAGTCTTTACAAAGAAATTGGTGGTCCTGGGTCAGAAAAAAATTGCTATAAAGAATAGTATGCAGATAATTAAAAATATGAATATGAACTATTAGATAATGAGTTGTTATCAATGCTAAATATCCAAAATTTGATCAATGTATCATGGATATGTTTTAAAAAAAAATGTTCCAGGAGATCTTTTACTGAAGTCTTTAGGGGTAAAGGGCACTGGTGTCTACAATTTACCGTCAAATGGTTAAGCAAATAATAAAAACAACATGAATGCATGTGTGTGCCCAAATGCATACACATGCATGTGTATATATAAAGAGATGAGAAAAGAGAGAAGCAAATGAAGCAAAATGTTACCAATTGGCGAAGGCAGCTGAAGGGTACAGGAAGATTTACTGTTATTGCAACTTTCCTGTACATTTGAAATTTTTTCAAAATGAAACGCTAAAATAGATCAGGACTGAGCAAGAACAGGAGCAAGTCATTTAAGAAATAAATAGAACTGAAAATTTTTTGGATTAAGATGTGACTAAATATCGTTGCTACCCAGCAAGAAAGGAAGAAGGGATTGATAGAACACACAGGTTGTGCAGTTACTGGGGAAAATGAAACTGCTTCATCTAAAAAAGTTATTTAGAGTTGAAGATGCAGGCTGAAGGGAGAAGAGGCGGGGAGGGCAGTGATGGGCAGGAGGGACCACGTGAGCAACGCCAGGAAGCCCAGCCAGCTTGGGCGTGTGCTGGGTAGATATAGCTGGTGCTTGGGAAGTTGAGTCAAGAGCTGAAGCTGGGAAGTCAGCAAGGACAAAATCACGGCAGAACTTGCCAGATGCACTAAGGAATTGAAACCCATCTGAGAGCCAATCGGGAGGCACTGAAGAGTGTCAAGTGGCAGATTGACTGAGATTCCCACACGTAGAGGGCAGCAGCCGCGTGGAGAGTGGGTTAGAGCAGAGTGGAGATCATCTGGGAGATGTGTTGCAAGTCATTTATCACGGATAATAGTTAAAACCCAAAGAGGATGTACTCACTTTAATACATTAGAGTGGATTCAAGGTTACGCTTATAATAGCACCACACTCACTCACTTGCATTCTAATTGCATCATTGTACATCGGGTGTTTACACATAGCAGAAAGTGTGCCCAGCATGTGAACATCACCCCTCTTGTGCATCGCAACCAAGAAACGATTAAGAACCACTGGGTGAAAGAGCAGGGAGGTGTGGTCAGCTGGAGCTCTGCAAAAATCAAGGAAAGAAATGCTAAGGATTTAACACCAATGGCTTTCAAATGTTTAGCCAGTGAATGCTCTTCAACCAATATGCAAAACAGATAAACATGCAGTTGCTCGGTCTAATCAGAAACAGGAAGCCTATGATCCTGCCTGCTTCATACCTCTGTCCACCCTAGCCTCAGAAGCCCCTCAGAGGATTCCAGTAAAACAGTTTTAAAGGGGTCTGGCCTGGACTAAAGGAGAGGGCAGCAGTGAAAATCTAGAGAGGAGGTGAAAAATGCAGAAAGTTAAGAATCAACTTCTCAGGAGGCAAGAACAGGGAAAAGTAATGTAGGTAATAGAGTCACTAGACTCGTTGCTAGAGTTCCAGGTCGGGACTGGGAAAGTGATGATCGAGATAGCAGATTTGAGAGAAGGATGAGATTTCCACGTGCTCAGTCAGAGGTCCGTGCGGGGCATGTATCCAATAGGCAGGGGGATGATTGGTTCTAGAGCTCAGGAGAGAGATCTCACCTGGAGAAACAGACTAAGAATTCATCAGCAACTGGTGGTAACCAAAGTCCAAGAAAAAGAAAAAAAAAATCCAGCAGAAACCCCACATGATATGATGAGAGGAGAGAACCTAGGATAGGATCCCGGTTAATGCCAACATTTAATGGTTGGCCAGAGAGGCAGGAAGAGAAGCAGGTTCATAATTATCTTAGAAGCTAAAAGGAGAAAGAAAGAAAGGGGATAATCATTATATGTTCTCTATGTTCCTAAAACACTACAATTATACTCGTAGCCTAAGAACTATGACAAGGAATTATGTGCAGAGAGCTCAGAACCTACCTATTTCTTCATCTCAACTGAACTCAGGGATAGGTATTTTCTCATTCATAAATATGTCCCGTGGTTTAACAGAGGCTCTAGAATAAAATGCTTTATAAATATTTGTTGAATGAGTGAATTAATTAATGGAACTTTAAGAACTATTTGGAGAAAGCATTATAATAGCTTTGAAAGCTGAGCAGAACTATTGAAAGGATTGGGATAAATTTGAGGACCATCTGGAATGTTCCTCGGAGAAAGAAATATACCAAATTATGTGTTGACTCCCAGAAGACCCACACAGGGTAAGATTTAAGGATGAGCAATGGAAACAAAAGGAAGCAAGCCTAAGTAGGCATCACAGCTCTGAAGCACAGGTAGAGAAAACTGTGTGGATTGGAGCTGAAGAGTCCAGAGGACATGGAAATTATCAGATGTACTTAAGAAAATCTAAAGTCATCAAAATAGAAATTCTGGATTTGGGTTCTCACCGCATTACCCTGCAGGGTACCCTGCCCCTAAAAACCAGGCTCACTTTCAGTCCTCTCGACCCTATAAGCAACATATCAGCTTCAGCAATGTTTCCTCCTTCCAAACAACCAAATGTAGCAGGAGAGTCTGGGACCACTGAGGACAAAGCCCCAGAAGGGGATATATGCCCAAAGTCTACGTTGGCAGGAACCTCTAGTGGCAAGAGCAGGAAGAGTGTCCCCTACTGAGCAGAAGATCATTTGCTCCTTACAAAGGAAGTCATCAATTCACTTTACATATTATTGTAAGTAAAGAATAATAGAAATTCACTGTATAATTAGCTGGATAGAACCTTGAGCATAATCCAAAAGATAAGGGTACCCAGCTCCCGCTTGGGAAGACATGGAACTCTAATTTCCACAAATAAGTAGTGTGTTGACCAAGAGCGCTGCCAAGCAGGTGTCGCCCCTGCCCTACAATCCAATAAAGAGGCTAGAAGGAAGGACTAATAGAAGCTACAAAAAGATTATTTTCTTCTCTGATATGGACTAAATCGAATGTTGCAGATCACTCCTTTGGCCACGCGTGTTCGGAGACTTTTGGGCACAGCGTGTTGAAAGTTGTCCTTTCCAACGCAACTTCCAAATGGTCTCAGCATGAATCTGAGCATTCTGATCACACATTTCTTGGCTTCTTTTCAGTGTTTTATCACTTCGCTTAGTTTTAGAAAGTGTTTCCCCCCATTAGATGAGTAAGACTAAACTCTGATATAGATGAGAACTCACAAAAGAAAGTGACCTCAAAGTTCCTAAGAATGGGAGGGTGCAGAACGGAATCAAAGGGGAAAAAAAGAAGGAAGAAAATGAAACAGGAGAGAGAGACAGTCTAGAAGAGCATTAAGGTTTTAAATGTACTTCTCTCTGGGATAATGAATGTCTTATTTTTTCCCTTTTAGTTTATCTGCATTTTCTACTTTTTCTTTAATGAAATGTTATTTTTAAATAGTGAAAAATGTAATCAAAATGGTTTCTAATGAAAAAATTCAAATTAACAAGACCTAAATATAATATTCTAATGTAAGGTTTCTTACATGCTTAAAAATTTTTTTTCTATTGTAGTAAAATACACGGAACACAAATTTTACCATTTTAACCATTTACAGTGTTGTGTAATCATCACCACTATCCATTTCCAGAAATTTTTCATCATCCAAAATGGAACTCTACCCATTACATAATAATTTCCCATTCCCTGCTCCTCCCACCCCTTGGTAACCTGTATCCTGCTTTCTGTCTTTATGAATTTGCCTATTCTAAGGAAACTGTGTGACACATGATAGCTATTGTAATCATTATTGTCATCATGAACGTCATATCACAGAGTGGTTTACATTCATTACTTCTTGTGATTCTCACCTTAACCCTGGGAGGTAAGCAGGGTGACAACAATAGTCTTATATAGAGATAAGTAAGTTGGGCTCATAAAGTATTTTACTGGACTAAGGCCATGTAGCAAGGAAGTGACAGAACAAAGTATATGTTTTTATACCACCCATAAAAGGGACATATTCAGAAAGAAAGCACCTTTCACGTAGAGATCTGGTTCCTGGGTCAGTGTTCCTTTCACTGAGAAACATGTCTGTCTTCACTCTTCCTGCAATAGAGAAGGTTCACTGTTCTCTACCTTTAACAAAAAGGGAAACTATGGCACAGAGAGTCAGAGTCCCGTGTAGGGAAGACTCAGAAATCAGGGCATGACCCGCACCAGACACCAGATGTCTCTTTCAGAGCTGAATTTCACAGAGTCAGAAAGAACCACCATGGGCTCATCAGAACCTTTCTTCAGTAATTACAAAAGCTTTCAATGTGCAATAGTAAATTCATGCAACACCACCTCTTGGCCATGCAGACCGAGTGGAACACTGTAGGTATGAACCTCTACAAGTGTGGGAAGCTTTCGATCACTCCAGGCTTCAGAAAAGATAAAAAGCTGAGCTGAAATGAACATAAAGATGATTGTTTAAATTCATTAATGAGCAGTTACACATTCTGTGAAAAGAGAGAGATTAGGTACCTACCATGGGCAAGACATGTTAGATGTGCAGATATAAAGATAGTAATCTTTGAGAAGTTTCAAAACAGAGGCGAAAATGGAAATCAGAAAGAACTACAATTTAAGGCAGCAAGTATTAAGTGCCTCAACAGTTGCTTAGAAAATTTTTATCAAGCTGTCTTCTCAATGAACTTAAGGATCCTTAAGTTCCTCCAAAACAATGTACCCTTGATTACTCTTGACCCAAAACCTGCCTGTGGATTTAGCCTCTCTGGACTGAGCCCTCAGCATGCAAAACTTCTTCCACATCTCCAAGTACCACAGGGAAACACAGCCTTCCTGGTGTAATAATGGGATGGATGGTGAAGCTATAAGTTTATGTGGATTTACAAATTGGCTGTCTTCCTCACCTCCATCTGTGCCAAATCATACAGGGACGCTCTTGATTAATCATCTGTGGAAAAAGTACATCTCTGCAAGGTGCGTGTTCTCACTCAAGTGCTTTCAGCAAGACCCTGGGAACTTAGTGAGAGGCTTTCAAGAAAGGAGCTGCACAGAGGGCATCCCATATCTGGCCCATCCTGTACCCTGCTGCTGTCCAAAACTGGAATGAAAAGAATGCTTTCAGGAACAATGAGAATGGAAATGTTATGCAGCCTTGAGTCTAAGCCTCAGTGTGGGGGTGGGCAGCTGTCAACCAAGTGACCTGAATGGGTGACTCTGGGGTGGGTCACCATCTTGTCTGTCCTAAGAGACTTTCACCAGCCACTGGAGGCAGCCTGATGTAGTGGAAAGAGACAGGCTTTGGAGAAACACTGGTACAAATTCACACTGAGTGTGTGAACATGAATGTGGTTTCAGTTTCCTTTTCTAGAAAAGAAGAGAACCCCTATTAGAGAGTGGTTATGGTAGGGAGCTTCTAAATTGGCTTCCAGCAATCCCACCTGCTGGTATTCGTGCCCTTATCTAATCTCCCTCCACCCTGAGTGTGAGCTGGACCTAACTTCTCACCTCTAATGGAAAGAATATGGCAGACACGATGAGATGTTGCTTCCGAGACTAGGTTACAGACTATGACTTCCATCTTATTTCCACTCCCTCTCTAGCTCTTTTCCCTTGCTGCTCTAATGAAACAGGCTATCTTGCAGTGAGCTTCCTTGTGAAGAGGTCCATGTGGCCAGGAACTGAGCACAGGTTCCAGCCAACAGCTAATAAGGAACCGAGGCCCTCGGTCCAACAGCCCACACAGAGCTGAATCCTGCCGACGGCCCTGTGAAGGAGCTGGGGAATGAATCCTCTCCCGAGTCAAGCCTTAAGATGACTGTGGTTTGGCCAATACCTTGATTGTAGCTTATGAGAGACTCTGAGTCAGATGACCTGGCTAAGCTGCATGCAGATTCCCGAGTCACAGAAACTCCAAGATAACAAATGGCTAATGTTTTAAACCACTAAGTTTGGGGTAATTTGTTATGCAGCAATAGATAACTAATACAGTAGTATTGAGGATTTAATGAGGTACCACGTACAACAGCCAGCCATAAACAGTAGCTTCTATCACTAGCAGGAGATGGACTAACTGTCTCTCAATCCATTTGTAGACAGATGATGGCATGGACTCTGAGAAAGGGAAGGAGAGGGCGTGTTCCAGGAAATTGTGAACTAAACAGAAACTCAAAAGAGAAACAAGGCCAAATGCCAAATATCCTGTGACGTATGATCATCTCCCTTCTTCATAGTCCCAAAATATTTCATCTGTGCCGCGATGATAGCACCAGCCCAGCAGGCCAGATGCTGCACAGCTGTCCCCTTCTCCCTTCTCCTGTCCTCCGAGGCAGGGCCATGCCTTCATTTTCTGAATCCATCGCAGTGTCAAACACCATCCTTTGCAAATGATAACAATGAGAAGAGCCTATAATTGTTCTTTCTCCCATTTAAAAGATTGTGGTGAGTTTTTTATTCCTATTCTTTTCCTACGAAATCCTCCTTATCTCAAAGTCCAGTTCATGGGTGTTCTTCTCTACACGGTCTTCCTGACTTGTAGCTCTCCTTTGGGATTATTCACACCCATGCTTCTCCGCAAATTAGCACTCCTGTCATCTGGCTCTTTAGCGTGTTGTAGGTGTCTTTTCCTCTGGATGGAAGCCTCCAGAACCACAGGGGCAGTCTGTCCTATTCACCCTTGTGAGTTACAGTGCCCACCCCAAGTTTGTAGCGGGTTCTCAGAACCACTGAATGGAGGAGAAAATTTCAAACAATTTTCTGAAATTTGAATAAACAAACCTCTGAGAACAAAAGGAGGTGGAAAACTTCAGAGGACAGGTCACAAATTGTAACAGACTTTCTTGTTGTAAAGTACGTCCCTCTCCAACCCAACCAAGTTGGAAGAGCTTGTGGGATCTTGCAGGTTTCTTTCCCAAGCATGTTGTGGGTCCCTGCTGGCACTATTCCCAAGTCATAGCAAATGGAGCTGTTAACATTGCACCTACAATGAAAGGAAGACCAGGTAAGAGAATGCAGGCGTACATTGTTAGAAACATAATTTAAGAAGGTACAACAAACAAGCACTCCTGGAATTCATTACCAAAGTCAAAGGCCAACCCACATTGCTCTGACCCCCACCCTCCAGCTCCAATATACCATTAATCAGGACTCTGGTTCAACAGGAATTGTACCTCCACACAGAACATGGTTTTGTGCTAAAAAGAACAAAGCCTCTAGTGGTTTCATGGTTCCCCCAGCTTCCTACTTTTGCACCAGGACAGGAGCAGCCAAAGATGCCACAAACAGGTAGGGTTGGAGAGTGCCAATGACCAGGCCCGACATCATTAAGGCCATTGATGAAGATGAAGGGGGTAATAACTCACTCACCAGAATGCCTGTTGCCTTGACAACCCCTCCTCCCTGAGGGTGATCTCTACTAACAGTTGGCCATGTTCTGGGCTGAGGGAGGACTAAGGCTGCCTACGCCCAGCACCTCCAGTTCCTGGACACAGGACCTAGGCCTGCCCTGGAGGCACCAAGTGAGCCACAGGCAGGCCTGAGCCTGGGCCTTGCTGCTTCAGGTACCCTCGCCTTGAAGGCATTGGCCAGCATCCACCTGTGATGGTGACTGGTCATCACCTGTCTGCTCAGCTATGGTTGCTCAGCTCCCACCTGCTTGATGGTGGTTGGTCAACATTTGTCAGCCTGGTGGTGACTGGTGAGGACCTACCTACTTGGCAGTGGGAGGTCAGCATCTGCCTGCCAGGTGGTCAGTACTTCTGTGCTTGATCCAATTGGCCAGTGCTGTCCATGAGCAGGCCGCTGAATTAAGTGAGCACACTTATCAAGGAGACCTGGCTCTGGAAAAAGGGTGGGGCAAAAGAAGAAGGAACATCCATCCCATACTTCATAGTTTACAAAGCATCTTATCACCTTTTCTTTCTTTTGATCTTTACCACACCCCTATGAGGTACATGCAATCAGCCCAATTTTACAAAGGCATTCATTTATTTATTTAACAGACATTTTGGGAACATCTATTGTGGGCCCAACTTTGGGGAAGTTCTAGGGATAGAGACATGAATAAAATGCCACACTTGCTCTCAAAGTGCACAAACTCCAATGGAGGAAACAAGGACATCATCATGCTCATCCTAATAACAGCTAACATTACTGTTCACTTCTACACGTAGGAGACTGTTCTGAGCACTTCATGGGCAGTAACTCACTTAATCCTCACAAAAATTCTTTGAGGTAGATACCATTATCCCCATTTTATAGATAAGAAAATTGAGGCCCAGAAAGGTTAACTAAAGTCCACAGCTAGCAAATGGCAATGGTAGGATTTGAACCCAACTAGTGTGGCTTTAAAGTCTACATCCTTAGACACTATACTCTAGTATCCTAGATCTAGCCACCTAGGTCATCATCATAATATTAATTTGACATGTTAAGTGAAAACTTAGAAATGCCCACCTTGCTATTGTAGTGAAGAGAAATGGATATGGCAGAAGAGAGGAGAGTCCAGGCAAGGGGGTAATTTAAACAGGGCCTCTCCAGAGCCCCAAAGGCCCATATCACTCCTCTTTTTAAGGATTTGCTATGTTAAAATAAATACATGAAGTCAAAGTTACAAAATTTTGGTATATCTTAAATGTTATATTTAACAAATGATTTTAATGCATATGTGATATAATGCAATGTAATTGTACTATTTATATATTCACAAGAAAATTTCAAGATTATAAAACCACATTGACTGATTGTGCATTTCAGGTGGGATGTTCCTGTAGCATGACTCAGGACACATTTCAAGAAAACATCATCCTCTTTTAGTCCTGTAGGTGTATCTCTCTACGATTGGGTGAAAGTTTTCACTTAGAGGTAACATCAAAAATTTACATTTGTTGCCCCATGTGACTGATGGTTTGGGAGCCAAATGGCCTTCCATGTCTCCTGTGACTGGCCTTGAATTTCAACAGTGTCTTAAAGTCCGAGAGGCAATGCAGTGCAGTGGCTAAAAAGGACACTGTATAGCAACCTTGCATAGGTTCATGTCTCAGTTCTGTTGCTTACCAGCTGCATGATCTTAAGCAAGTCATTTGAATGATATTGGCCTCAGTTTCCCTATCCACAAAATAGAAATAATAATAGTATCTACCTCCTGGGTTTGCTAAGAGTATTAAATACGCACATACTGTAGCCAGGTGCCATTCATGGCCTTAGGAGGTACAAAAACGAGTAAGACAAGAGGTCAGGCCAGCGGCAATGGTGCAGTCAATGTCGGGAAGTCAGACTCTGCAAGGGGTTGCTTTAGAGCAGCTGATCCTAGCCCTACCTGTGGGACTATCTGTCAGATGGTAGAATCTGGGCCCTGGTGGAGACAGCTGGAAAAGAAAGGGTAGTAACCATGTAGCTAGGGTCACCACACCATGTGATATGACACGTGACTCAGGCCCTATGGCAAGCCACCCTGACACCTCCTAATTGTACCAAAGGCATGATGCATTTGACTTACAAACTGCACTCATTCCTTAAAATTATATACAATCCCATATTCTACCTTGGAAATTAAATTTTACTTAGTGAATTTTTTAAAGCCACACTTTTTATCAATTGCAGGAAATTTAGGGAGGAAGAAACCAAAAGGAGAAAATCAAAATCACCCATCACCCCACCACCCAGAGGCAACCACTGTTCACTTCCTTCCAATCCTTTCTATATACATTTTTAACACAGTTGAGATCATACTGTATAATCAATTTTGTATCTTGCTTTTCAGAAATGTGAATTTAAAAGTCAAGCACCCAAGAACCCCAGCTATCTCATCAACACTTCAGATGCCTCAGAAACGCATCGGAATTTTTAAAAATTGATTCTATGACTCTCCCCCTTCCACTTCTCTTCTGACCACGTGGGGTTCGCAGCAGAATACACACGATATAGACACGTCCCCTGAAGTGTAATAGATTTGAATTGCACACAAGTTGGAGAATGAATGTCTAAATAATTAGGAGGTTAATTAATCTACAATATAGGAGGATGAGAGAAATTTGAAGCTACAGATTCAACAGAGAGGTCTGAACGACTTGTCTTGCTTATGGAAATGAGTGGGGCGGGAGGGACTGAGGCAATTGCGGATGGTTACACAGCCAGCTGGCTACAGCTGGCCACACTCCATGAGCATCAAACTCTTCCCAACCTGTCGACTTGACTATATGGTTCTCGTGGTCAAGAGGCCTTCTGGCAAATCAAGCAAAAATGTAACAGTGAAGTTCAGTATGCACATGCGAAAGCCAGACAGTCTGAGTTCAAATTCAGGCTTTGCTGCTAGTAACTTTTTGACCTTGGGCAAATTATTTCATCTCCCTGAATCTTAGTCTTCTCATCTATAAATAGGGATAATGTTAATTGTGCCTACCTCGTAGTGCTATGGTAATGATTAATAGAGCCCATATTCATAAAACATGTAAAACATTCCAAACACAAAATAACGTCTTTTTGAATGTTAGTTCTTACTACCTGGGAAGCTGTACATCCTAGAGCAGTGGCTTTGTCATATTTTTTGACTGTGACCACGGTAAGGAATACCTTTTACATCATGACTCAGTACATACAGACATAGACTGGATGTTATTGTTATGTATGTGTATACAAATGTGTACACAAACACACATAAATATACATATTTCATTCAATGCTAGTCATCCTTGCCCAAGTGATGCAGTCATATTTTCTATCCTATTCTATGTTTTGGTTTGTTTTGGTTTTTTGAAAGAACATGCTCAGATCTATTTTATTTTTGGAAATACTGGTTTCAACTTTTACTAACCTGATTTCATGATGCATAACTGGGTTTCAATTAGCAGTTGGAAAAACACTGGCCTCATGAAAGCATGTAAGAAAAACCTGGGCTCAATTCTCAGCTCTGCCACTTATTGCGTGTGCAACCACAGGTAAAGATTTGCTGTCTGTTTATTTAATCTGATTTTCAGTTTCCTCATCTGTAAAATGAAGATAGCACCCGTCTTACGAGTTTATACTATGGCTCAGGACCTGGCACTTAGTAGGTTCTCAGGAAGCTGTAGCTTCTGTGAGTTATCTGCCTTGCTATGCGAACAAGACTCTGAGACAATCTTGCCTCCATTACCAGTGCCTCTGGGACCTCCAAATGCAATTACTACAAGGCTTTGTCTCAGGACTTGCTATGGAGGCAGCTTCCGAGGTCTGTGATACCCTTGCTTAACAGCATGCTTCCAAGTTCCAGTACTCGGATTTGATTTTTTAAAGTACTTCCTTTATTTTAATTCAGACCCCAGGGACCTAGAAAGTACACCGCTGCTTTTTCCCAATAAAAATCAGACCAGCCATAAGCATATTGCATCTGAAATGGTGGAGCTGGGCACGACTTGAAAGGACGTGCATTAGTGCTTGGCTCACACCCAGCCTGGGTTGGAGCGTCGATTTCCCTGGAGGAAATGGGAAGTCCTGGCTGCAACTAACTCCTTCAGGACGGCACCAGTGACACCCTCAGAGGAGAGAGAAATCGTCTGAGGCACACAGCACATGAGTGGCAAGTTGCAACTCAGACCCTACAACTCATGCCCTTTCCTGGGAACCCTGAGCAAGAAGGGATTATCTGGTCCTCTTGGTCCCCCGAGCCTGACCGTATGACAGCTCTTTTTCGCTCAGCAGCTCTCAGTTATCAGAGGCACTTTAATTCTTGGGGAGGATGCTTTCAAGATTGCTATACTTATAAAAAACAATTTTAGTAGTAAATAGGTTTTTTTTTTTTTTTTTAGTATATAGTATTTAGTAGATGCTAGACATCATTTTAACTGCTTTACATATCTTCACTCATTTAATTTTCTCAGCCCTGAGATAGATCCTATTATTATTATTATTATTATTTTCCCCATTCTAAGGAACAAAAAATCTGAATTACAAGGGGATTAAGTGATTTGCCCAAATTCCCAAAGCTAGGAAGTAGCAGATCTGAGATTTGAATGCAGGTTGTCTGGCTCCAGGGCCTGTGTCCTTAACTACCAGGGTCCTTTGGGAATGACATGAATAGCCAACCACCATGAGCCACATTGCCCCAAGCCCTTTATATGTGTGAACTCTATTAATCCTCGCAACCACCTCATGAGGTGGACAGACATTGTCATTACTTACACCCATTTGGAAGAAGAGGAACCCAAGGTTCCGGGCTAAAATGGCTCTGCAGCACTCTTGCTGTGCCCAGAGCTGCCTCTTCTGGAAGTTTTGAGGACAGAAAACTATGGAGGACCCCTCACTCTGAAACAGCATGAGGGCCAAATCACCTGGGAGGAGAGACAGGTTTGTTGGTGGTGCCCTCCTACATGACAGAGAGGTGGTGGCTTCTGACTCATTTATCAAACATGCATTTTCTAAAGACTATGCCAGGCACATGCTGGGCTCAACGATGCATACAATCCCTGCCCTCAAGTAGGTGACAACCTAAGAACAAAAAGCACAATAACTACCATTTTTAAGCTCTTACTGTGAGTCAGACGTGATGTTCAGGGCATTCCACACACAACAACGTTGTCTCTTCCTACTGAGCTTGGCATTTGCTATGGGTTGAACTCATGTTGATATTTAATTGCCATTGTGATGGTGTTAAGAGATGGGACCTTTAAGAGGTGACTAGCTCATGAGGGCTTCCTCCTCACAAATGGATTAATGTTGTTACCGCGGGAGTGGGTTGGTTATGGTGGGAGATCAGCCCCCTCTTTCTCTCTTCCGTTTGCTCTTTCACCATGTTATGATGCAACAAGAAGGCCCTTACCAGATATGGCCCCTTGATCTTGGATTTCTCAGCCTCCAGTACTAGCCAAATAAATTCTATTCTTTATAAATTATCCAGTCTGTGGCTATTCTGTTATAGCAGCAGAAAACTGACTAAGATAATATTATTACCCCTATTTTGTAAATTGAAGTCAGAGTTGGGTAAAACCAGGATTTAAATCTAGGTTTTCCTGGCTCCAAAGCCCATATTCTTGACCACTAAATCATGCTCAATCCCCACTGCAGGGTACAAAACCAAGTTCAGTGGACATTGTGGTTATTACTCCAACATCCGGTCCACCCATCCTCCATGGTGAAATAGCCTGTGATATGACTCCAGGGTTATTGGCCTAATCTGGATTAAGTCATCCCCTTCCATGGCGATTGGCTCACAAATCAGTCTTAAAGCAATCAGCACATGGCATGCACACATGCACACAGATTGGTTTGGAATGATCCAATCAGAGAAAAGCTATATACTTTTCTGATCCTTATGGTAAGAGTTATTCTTTCTTCCTTGTAAATGTAAGTGACAAGCATGAAGCCCCAGTTGCTGTTGGCTGCCATCTTGCAATCAGGAAGAAAGCCCAGCTGAGGAGGGAGCCATTTCTTAGAAGAGTACAGAGGTGAGACAAGAGCTGAGAAGCAGAGGCAGAACCCTGAGCACCACTGCCTGAAACCTACATAACCTACCTCTCTATTTATTTATGTAAGTCAAGGTATCCTCTTTAATGTTTAAATCAATTTACTCACTTGCAAATGAGAACATACTAACTAACACATAAGGCGTTTGGGAGAGATTGAGATTTATAAAGTTCACAGTTATTATCCTTAACTTCTTATCTATTTGCCAAGTAAATACTAGAAAACTACCAAACAATTTATAAATGAAAAAAAGTATAGATTTGGCTAATAAAAATCTTTAAAGGAATTTAAATTCTCCCAAACACAATATAAATATCATTCAAGAACATGTAAGAAGCCAGAAAAATGTTTGTCACCCATTTGACAATTAAGAAGTATATCTCCATAAATTTGTATAAGTTAATAAGAAAAAGAAGAGTACCTTTATGGAAAAGAAATGAGCGATGGACATGAGCAAGCAATTCTTGAACTGCGAGAGAAAGAAATGCTATTATGATAAACAAAAATTTATTCCAACAGTGTGACACCTTGATGCTTACTTATGAGATGGGCAAGGAATAAAAGGGACGATAACACTCAGGGTTGGAGAAGATGTATAAAAACTCACATTTTCATGCCCTGCTGGGTTAGGTATAAATCTGTAACACCTCTCTGGGGGACAGTTTAGCATTATGTATCACAATTTTTAAAATATGCATACCATTTGAATCACCTGCTTCTCTTCTTGAAATTTGCTCTAAGGAAATAATTCAAATAATATGAAAAGTTATGTATTCAAGGATGTTCATGTACTGTTCTGATAATGATAAAAATTAGAAACAATCAAAATATTTAACATTAGATGATTGGTAAAATTAATTGTGGCAGTCCCATATAAGAGAGCTCCATGCAGCTATTTAAAAAGACAATATAGGTATAAAAAATGAACAATATACTGCTCAGTTATAAAAGTAGTTTACAAAACAAATGTATACAGGATAAGCATTCCTGATCCAAATATCTGAAATCTGAAATGCTCCAAAATCTGAAACTTTTTGATCACTAACATGATATCACAAGTGGAAAATTCCATACGTGACCTCAAGTGACAAGTCATAGTCAAAACTTTGTTTCATGCCCAAAATATTAAAAATATTGTATAAAATTACCTTCAGGCTATGGGTATAAAATGTACATGAAACACAAATGAATTTCATGCTTAGACTTGAGCCCAATCCCCAAGATATCGTATATGGACAAGAAAATATTCCAAAATTTGAAAAAATCTGAAATCTGAAACACTTCTGGTTCCAAGCATTTCAGATAAGGGATACTTAACCTGTGTATATTGTATATATGATATAGATATATATTTAGAAATAATAAAAAATAGTGTATCATGCATTTACATTTGGAAGCACCTAAAAACCAGAAGCATTATTCTAAAAAGCACTTTTTTTACAATTTTTATGACCTACTCCTGCTATTAAAAACAAGTTAGGTGGTGCTGGTGTGCAGAGGTTGGTGCTAGTGTGGTCTGTACTTGCTAATAAGGTGAGCAAGACCCTACAGGGGAGACAAAATGACCCTGTCAGAGAATATTCCATGTTGTGAGGATCTTGTCTCACGGGAAGAAATTCACTCACCACCACTGGAGGTGCTCCCAGTGTGCAAAGCAAAAGGGAATTTGGGAGGAAAAGTGCAGTAAGAGCAAGGAGTTTCACTGATGGAGCTTTTCAAAAGAGCTGCAGTTTCTCAAAGGTTGTTACAACAAATCCTGATGATAAATGATTTTTGCCATAACTCTGTATTTAGATCAGGAAAAACTCCCTGACAACTAAAAATTCAATATGCATTTTTATAATTACATAATGCTTTGTAAAATATTTTGCTAATTCTGATTTTCAGCCTGAAAATTCATAAGGAAAATGCAGTATTGTGTTTACATCACTAAATATATAGGTTTTGTGTGTTTTTTTCCATTTTCAGTTAAAAGGAGACATTATTGACAAATAGAATATGATGACATTTGTAATCTATACTTTAATAGATTCACAGGATGTATTTACATTAAATACATAGCTTTTTACATTTCATTATTTCTCACCACATACTACATACCATAGCTTCCATCCTAATGTGTTTTTCCATCACTGTGCTCCTTCGGAGTTAAAAATCTAAATCCCAGAAACACTGTTAATGTAAAATAAGTCAGAATCTAGACAGAGGTATCGTGTGTGTGTGTGTGTGTGTGTGTGTGCGCGCGCGTGTGTGTCAAAATATTAGCAGTGGCTGTGGGTGGTTGGATTATGGGTAATTTAAATTATTTTTTTCTTGTGTTGACTTGCCAGCATTTTCTAATATATTTTTTTACACTGAGCATATGAGTAGGATAAATTCTGATCAACAAACCCAGCTCTTTAAGAAATGTTACTTTCTTAATTTTCCTGTAGGTGGGTTTAATTCCTACTTCTAGCCCTTCTTCCTCTTTGTGGCAGAAACATAATCTTCAAATCAGGGTCTCCACTCTCATTTCCCCAGGTCACTGGGGGCTGACAAAGTGCCAAGATGGCAGAGGACCAGAGTCCTCTGGTTTACCCACACTGGTCACTTCTGCATGTCCCTTGCCTGGACCACACGGCCCCTCTAGGACTGGGTCCCTGCAGTGTCTTCCACGACGCCCTGCTGGACCAGGGCAAGCTCTGCGGGGCTCTCCCAGGCCCCCACACCTGTGTCCTTGTACCACCACCTCTCCTCAGCTGCTCCCCAACTTCTGAACAACTGGCCTCCTCCCAGGTTCTGCTGAGAGACAAGGCGAGAGTCCTCTATGTCCTTAAATCCCCTCAGCCAATCAGAAGTTGTTGTCGCCTACACCGCTCCCAGCACTTGATCTGAGTGGGATGAAGGGCAGGGCACTGAGTTCCTTCCACACCTAGATCACCGAACCCTTTTGCTTTTTCTCATTTTATCTAGTCCAAGAGAAGTGTGTGCGCAGGGATTTAAAAAACAAAAAACAAACATACAAACAAAAACACCCTGACTCTGATCAGTCACATAGGCTTCTAAATCTTTTATTGTTTTTGTAAGTAAAACCTCAAGAATTTGACTCTTTTGTTCTCCAGTTAGGCTGTGTTACATGTCCTATTATATATATATTTAGCTATTTAATTTAAATATATAAACAAGCAAATCAAAACAGAGAACAATAACTTTCATTCTTGCTCTACTTTTATCTTGCACAATATTGTGAGACTCAAGTAAAATACAAATGTAAGCGATAATTTAATACTGCTCTTGTTACATGTTAGGTAATGTTCTTGGTGTCTCTTGGTGTTTTACCTGTATTATTTCTTCTGGTCTTCAAAACAACCCTTAAAGTAGGTGCTATCATTATTCTTACTTTATAAATAGGAAAATTGGAGAGAAAGCGATTATGCAACCTGCCCAAGGTCACACAGCTTATTAGTACCAGAGTCAGGATTCAAACCCAGGAGTGGGGCTGCACTGTCTGTTCATCTCCAGATGCTGCTCAATTTAACCTGGTAATGATGTCATGTGCTAGTGAGGGATGAAGCATCTTGCCAGAGGCCGCCCAACTCGTTTAATGGATTCAAACCTGGGACTAGAACCCGGGCCTTCTGATTCCAAATCCCATCTTTTCCTTTTGCATCTCTTATTTTTGAGATTGAAAAAGCTGATTTTGCAAACCAAGGCCAGTGCGAAACTACCCATCATTCTCACACAGGATGTCTGGGAGATCTTTGCTCTGATTTGTGAGTCTAATCCAGACTAGGACTGTCATTGCTTAAGATTCTTAAAAGACGTGAGTGTCAAGTCCAGCTCTCAGGTTCAAAAAGAAAACTGCTCAAGAACAAGACAGGGAAGGAGAGACTTAGCAGATACAACCAATGAGAAAATTCCCAGTGGGGATTTTCGCTGACTTGAAGCTGAGAATGAGTCAGCATTCTAGACGTGGGTTCTCAGATGCTCTTGGGCTATATTGACACAGGTTTCCTGGTATCCTAAACAAAGGATGGGAGGTATCCTGTTCTTATCTGTCACCTGAGCCTAGGCTTGTTTCTGGACCCTGTACTTCAAAGAAGGCACGACCAGCATCAGCCCCTTGGGAGGGCTCCAAGTTTGATGGGCAGGGGCTTGGAAGCCACATCAGAGGAAGAAGAGAAGGGTCTGAATTGGGACTCTTACAGATGGAAAAGTGCATAGCTCAGGGGACATGATCACTATTTTCAAAACTTGGAAGGGCTGTATGGGAAAAAGTAAGATTTGGCCTATGGGGTTTGAAAGCACAAACCTAGAGCCAAGAGGTGGAAGAGAGAGTGAGAGTGAGAATGGGCATTGAGAGAGAGAACCCAAATAAGGTACTCAGAGCACAAGCTTGGGAGTTAGACAACCTAGCTTTGAGTCATCATTTAGCTGTCACTTAACTCCTCTGGAAGCATCAGTGTCCTGGTCTGTAAAATAAGAAGAATAATAGCACTTACCTCCTACAGTTCTTGAGAGGATTAAATGAGATAACCCATGCAATGTGCTTAGCACTTGGCATATAGAAGTGCTCTGTAAATGGTCTCACAATATTTATTATCACCGTAGTGTTACTGTTACTTTCATTGCCAGGGCTGGTTAGCAATGGGATGTGTGCAGATGATAGCAAGCATCCCTACCCCAGATGTGTATAAGCAGAGGTTCAAAGACTTACGGCTGGTGAAGATGTTGTGAAGTAGATTCAAGCCTTGGGATGCAGGGAGGGCTCAAGAATCACCAGGGGCCCTGAATTCTGCCTCTTTCTGCCATGAGCCAGAAAAGCCCTTCAGAGGAACACCCCCGACCCCTATTTCTGGGATCTGGGAAGCAACCTTATGTGCCTATCACCTCTGTTTCTGATAGGAGTCCCCAAGCCCATCACCAGAAGCAGCCTGGCCCTGGTCCAGCACAGATGAGCAGAGACGGCTCATTCCTTGGCAGTGACCACCAAAGGTGACGAGAACGAAGTGCTCAGCGAGGGCCGTAGCTCTGCCACACAAAGTGTGACAATGAGCCAATAAGCACCTCTGGAGTGCAAGGACGCAGATGCAGATAGCAAGTGTCAAGCATAGTGATGTGGCCGCTGAAGGCCCTGCTGGCATGGGATTCCTGTGTCCCCTGTGTACCTATGGAAAGCTCCAGCTTAGCACAAGTCTAATAATGTTGGAGAAGCTCCTCGCAGCATCCTGGCAAGGGAGGATTAACAAGGAGAGGGGTTGGGGTGGGCAGGGACCTGTGCACCCTGAGTGGAGGGGATTGAGGCGGACTGTGTGCCCAGCCAACCCTCATCCATGCAAGTCTGAGTCCTAGAGACACGGGCAGCAAAAAGAAGCTATAATATGGTTTGCAGAGAGGATCTCAGGGAGATCCTGCTGCCTCAGGGCAGCCATCTCTGGGCTTGTCACATACTGAATGCAGCTGGCTGCATATGGCTATGTGCCAGGGGACTGTGGAGGAAGAAATATCCTCCCCACTTTATCAGGGCAGCTTCTCCATGGTGTGAGGTTGGCCCAGGGCCACCAATGAAAGCCTGTGCCTACAATGATGAGCAAAATGCAGCAATAATGCTTTATTGATTAATACATTAATGAGTTAATTAATTAAATGATATTTTACTGATTACCTAGTGTGATAGTTAATTTTATATGTCAACTTGACTGGGCTGCAAGTTGCCCAGATATTTGGCTAGACATCATTCTGGGGGTGTGTGTGAGGGTGTTTCTAGATGAGATTAACATTTGGATTGACAGACTGAGCAAGCAGATTTTCCTCCCTAACATGGGCAGGCCTCATCCAATTACTTGAAAATGTGAACAGAGCAAAAAGGCTGAGCAAGAGGGAACTTTGCCTACCTGACTGCTTGGGCTGGGATATTGGTCTTCTCCTGCCCTTGGACTGGAATCCACACCATCAGCTCTACTGGTTCCCAGGCCCTTGGACTCAGACTGGAACTGTATATACCAGTGGTACTCCTGGGTCTCTGGCTTGCCAACTTGGGCCTTGGGACTTCTAAGCATCCGTAATTGTGTGAGCTAATTCCATAGAATAAATCTCTTTATATATACATATATACACATACATATAAATACATATATACACGTGTGTGTGTGTGTACAAACGCCTATTAATTCTGTTTCTCAGGAGAACTCTGACTAATGCACCTACCATGTGCCAATGCTCTGTTCTGTGCTCAAACCACTTTAATCAGCAGCCCTGGTAGCAGTGGACATGAGAGATGAAGGAAATAGGGGGACACCACATCAAAGTGACAGAGTTGTTCTTGAACACATATAAGGCTTCCAGAAATAATCTGAGGAATTGGGGATGATCAGAGGCTGGGGATCCTAAAATTAGAGGCAAAGCCCAGAGCCAGTAAAGGACAAATTAATTACCCTTAATGAGATTGCATTTAAAACCCCAGGGTGCTATGGGTTGGGGAAGTGTGCCTGTGTGTGTGTGTGTGTGTATGTGTGTGTGTGTGTGTGTGTGTGTGGCTAGGAACTGAGCCCAGACAATCAGGTGCCAGAGTCTATGCACAAACCACAACACTATACACCAGCTCTAAGAAAAGTGAAGACCACAGGCTTGGATTTTCAGTGAAGGGTGAGAAAACGTGTTGTCATGTAATGTTTGTATATGCATGTCTTTCATATGTGCATGTTCTGCAGGCACTTCCAAGGGACCTACTGTGAACCAGGAACTGTATTAGGTATGAAGAATTCAGATGTAAACAAGGCATGGATGTTTTCACAGAACCCTGGAAATCAGTCAGCTTTTTAAATCATAAGCAAGCATGAAGGCAGAGGACTGGGGAGCTCAGTAATAACCTCCATCCATTCGTATGCGACTGATTATTTCCTGAAGTCAGATTTTTGGAGTGATCATTAATCCTACCCTTTTCTGTCTTTCCATAAATTTGGGATCAATCAAGAAATAAGACAGAGGACAGAGATGGAATTAAAAATATCAAAACATCCTTGAAGGTGATTTGAAGAACGTGGCTTTAGACCTATGGCCACAGTGGGCTTCCAAGCACTTCACTCGACGTTCTAATTTGTCCATTTTGTAAATGAGCTGACCACAATATGCCCGTTTCCTGCGCAGGACCTGCCCTGGAAAACTTACCACCTGGTACTCAGTCCTGAACGCATCCCTGAAGGTGGATCCAAGAACATACAGAAAAGGCCGAGCTGAGGATGCAATCCAGAATCAGTCCTTTCTCTGAAACTTGTCCATCAGACAAATCCTCCTCCTCTGACCAATTAGTGAAGGTGCATGAATGTCCTAGTGTTACTTCTGCTGACATCCCTGAGCTTAAGAACACAGGACAAAGGAAGGAAGGTTCTTCCCTATACCTGGTATATGTGTCCAGATTTTAGGCTGCTCAAAAGAGGGAAGTAGAGGACATTGGTACTTTGAGACTAGAGTCTGCCAACCTCCTCATTTGCCAGCTAATTAGTAAACTCCTCTTTCCTTCTCCTCAAACCATATGTCCTCGTTCTTCTGATGTGGCCTCAGGGACAAGTGCTGAAATTTCAGTAACAAAATATGGTGTCATTGGGTAGGCCCCATTGGTGCCCAGGTAGAATGGCACCCCAGGACTGCTGGAAAAGGCAGGGAGCAGCCCTGGGTCAAAGCTGTGGGTCTTCGTGGGTAGGAGCAACTTCTTTTTGAGGTGAGAGCTCAAGGGATGGTCCCAGCAGCTGTCAAAGCCTATGTTAGGTTTGGGGAACTCCTGTCTCTATCTCCCTGAAGTAGACGTGGCTCCCCACAAGCTGAACTGAGTTGAGGGAAAGGAAACAGATTTGGGAATCATTGCAACAGTCACCGCCATTTGTAAGTAAAGTTCCCCAGGACACCGAGTCCTTGTTTCCACCCATATCGGGGGCGGGTTCAGACCTTCCTGTTGGATTTGTTTTAAGGCACTGATTTGAGGTTGGAAGTCAAGAGGTTGAGTGGAACTAGGGAACCTAGTTTGGATTGAGCTCATTTGCGATTCCCAAGGAACCAGGTGGGATTGGGAGATGTGGGTTCTTTTGTCTGAGAGAATTTAGTTCTTGATTTGTCCCCTTTTGGGTTAGGAGGTGCTGATTCTCGATTGAGAATTCAGTTCTCATTTTGTGGTTTCCATTTGGTCGGCCGTGGCATTTTGTGTGGGGGACTCCCCATATTGTCTGTGTTTGTTTGTAAAGTTTTGTTGCAATGTAGGAAAGCTCCATCTCAAAATCTCTTGGGAAAAACTGGCTAAATGGTTAACTTACAGCTACGAACCTATGTGTAAAGAGAGTAGTGTTATTGTAACTCAATGTACCCGCTGGAGTATGAGGAGAAGCGGCTGTTAAATAAAAATTCCCATTTGATTGACAGGCCTTAGCAGTTTAGATTGTTTGTGTTGGGAATTCCCTATATTGTTTGTGTTTGATTGTTTGTGAGTTTTTCCTGGTGAGTTTTTGTGCCTATGTCTGAAGATTACTGTGATACCACTTGTTTGGAGTGTGAGGAAAAGTGGTGGTAGATGGTCCGTGGTTTATTCTGAGCTGTTGGTTCTTTTAAAATTCAGAATTTAAATGGTCGACTGATCACTATAGATTCAAAATGTTGAGTCTCAATCTCTCTGCTTGAGATAAACTCATTGTTTATGGTATATAAAGTGATCTGTGTTTGATGATTTTTAACAAATGAGGTCCTGCGATCCCCACTGGAACCCCCACAGCTGCCCAAGGGGAGGCGCTGGACAGGGCCACAGCCCTGGGGTGGACCTGGCAGGAGGGAGGACCGGCACACGGGTCCTGCCACCAAGCAGCACACAGCAGTGGGAAGGAACACCTGCCGCTGCCCCATGGAAGGGGCCAGGGAGGGCGCCACCGGAACTAACTCTTCAATCCCATGCCCAGTAAATTATGACTCAGGGTTCAGAATGGTCACTCCCAGCAGCAAACTCAATTTGGGCCAGAGGGAACCCATAGCCAGGGTGGGCAATTTGCGGCAATATCAGATAGGGGGCTTGAATGTGCAAGAACAACCAGCAGGGTCCTTTGAGACAGTCAAAAGGAATGGGCGAAAAAGCCACCCCAACCTGACGTTTTGTAAAGAAGGACCTTGAAAGGAACACTACCCAAAAGTTGCAAAAGCCTCCAGCTATCAAGAAGCCCCCAGAAGAGAAAATGATTTTTTAAAGTCCAGGACTCAGACAGTGAAGGAGGGGGTCAGAGCCTCCAAATATCCCAACAGCAGCCCTGGGGGAAATTGACAGTGGGGAGTCAATTGGTGCCAACCTGCATGGACAGAAGCATGCGGTGGGGGGTCCCTTCCCCAGGCAGCCCCAGCCCTGGCACCAGCCACGCCCTGCCAGACAGGGAGCAGTTGGGGAGGGGCCCGGCAGCAGTGGGGTGCAGATGCAAGCGGCTGAGGAACTTGAATGTACTCAGTTACAGTTAAATGGCAGGATCCTGGGACTGTGTGGCCTCATGGGTTTAAAAGGACTCTCCCGTTGTGTCATAGAAGCTCAGCAGGGGACTTGCAAAACCTGTAATCGGACAGATTTGGAAACTTGTATTAGCTTATCTGGGATTCCTAGGAATGGCATCTGGATCCCAGACTTCAGACTGATGGTAAAGCCCTTGTACGGAGAAAAATAAGGAATGAGCCTTAGAGTCTTAGTATAGATGCCGAGAGGCATCCCACGGCCAGCGGCATGTCAAAGCCACGGAACAATATTGTGAGAGGATGGCCACTTCGCCTCCGGGCAGGAACAGCTACTTTTGAGTTGTGTCTATTCTCAATCCTGCCACCCCTTGCCAGCCAAAGAGAATGAGCCTTTACAGGATGACTGTTTAGAGGTTCTGGAGGCTGTGTATTCTAGCAGGATGGATCTGTCAGATGAGCCAATGCCAGAGCAAGATCGGGATCTTTTTCACTGACGGGAGCAGCTTTATGGACAACGAGGGGCTGGATGTGCAGTGATCCCGGCAGTGGCACTGCTACCTGGGACTTCAGCCCAGGAAGCTGAGTTGCAGCTATAGAGAGGAAAAAGGTAAATGTTTATACGGACTCTAAATATGCTTTTATGATTGTGCATGTTCATAGTGCCATTTGAAAGAACATGCGTCTCCTAATGGCAGGAAATAGGAATATTAAGTATGCCACTGAAATAATGGCTTCAACACAGGCCATGGCTGAGCCCAAGCAGGTGGCCCGCATGACAAAAAGAAGTCAGGCCACTGGCAGAGCTCCTAAGGAGGCTGCTGGAGACGATCTGTTCCTTGGTGCCTTGATACCCTGGCTAGATTTAGACTCCCTTAAAAACTAAAGACTGGGCCTCTGACAGCTAAATGGAGACAGAATTCTCATAGACTCGTCTCCTACCCAAAGGCCTCTTATGAGGCACCTACATGAACACACACATTGGGAGTGTGATGCCTCGATGGATTTGGTGGGACCTCATTTGAGAGGACCCCGTTACAACTGACTGTTTATGTGCTCAGGGTGGTACAAGGACAGAAAGGTGATCCGCTACACAGGGAGCCCAACGTGTGGGGGTCCACCCTTTCGGTGATTGGCAGTTTCACTCAGATGCCTAGACTTGTATCGGTAGATACCTTTTCAGGCTGGGTAGAGGCTTCTCATACCCGGAGGAAAGAAAGGAGCATCTAAGATTAGCAGAATCCTTCTGGAGGAACTCATTCCGAGACGGACTCCTACCAGGAGCTGACAGGGCCTTCGCACGCATACGGGAAGTGGCCTCCGAGGATGACAGGATGACGGGCATCAACGGTCCAGGGAAAGAGGCCAAGCAAATGGAGAAAAACGTGCTGATGATGGAGCCGTGGACAGACAGCTACAGACACGGCTCAGCAGCTCCGCCTCCTACAACGAAGATGTCAACAGACACCCCATTGCCAACAGGACCCAGGAGCACACTCCATGGAGCCCTGGACATTTTGCAAGAGTGATAATAGACCCTCCTTTGTAGCAGAGGCAACCCAGCAAGTAAACAAAGCCCCACACCTAGAGTAGAAATTGCACGCATCCCGGAATTGATACAGGAAACCCATCTGAAGTGGGATAAGATATTGCCACTTGCCCTCCTCTGGATAAGGCCAGCATGTTAGAAGCAGGCTGAAGTTAAGCCCCTAAGAAATAGTTTATGAGAGACCCTTCCTAGCACCCTGAGGTAAGTATGATAATATAACCATTAATAAAAGAGAATAGAGCAAAACAATATGTCAAATGAATGGGTTAGGTGCTACCACTACACATGAGTTTGCCTTTTTCAGGTTCTTGCCCCAGTTGGAAGCAGAGAAGTGAAGGGACCCAATGAAGTGCCTCTGACAACTCACATCTCCTTAAAATTGTCAGAAGTAAAACTGTGGGTCCATCATACCAAAGTAAAGAGGTGTAGCCCCCAGTGGAGGGGCCAGCCTTAGGCAATCTAAATTATCTGTTTGAGAAAAAGGAAAAACAAATGAAAATGTTGATATTTTTTGGTTCTGTCTATAGGATAGAGGAACAACTCCTCAGTGAGGATTTCTTGGGGCTATGGCCTCTTCTGTCAATCTGTCTTGCTGCTGGGTGTGTTATCCTGTACCTGGTTTGGTGCAAGTATTTCTGTACGTGATTTCTGAACGTGCAGAAGCCGATAGGGTACAACTACTAGCTCTGCGCTCAGAGGTCCCATGTTTCTTGTCTACCCCAGCCCTGTATCAGACATTGTGTGCAAGGTGACAGTCCATTTCACCTTGTCAGTCATCACAGTTGTAGTTATTGTTTATGCCCCCTTTCACCTGTAATGTGTACCTTCTGTCTAAAACATCGCCCCAGTCAGTCAGCTCGATGACTATGTCACCCTCCTCCCATCGCAATGGAAGGGTAGAATTGACAGTGGGGATATGAAACAGAGAAAATGAAACAGGATAAAGATGTTTTCTGTCTCTTCAACCCCCCTTACCAGGTGGGATTGGGAGATGTGGGTTCTTTTGTCTGAGAGAATTTAGTTCTTGATTTGTCCCCTTTTGGGTTAGGAGGTGCTGATTCTCGATTGAGAATTCAGTTCTCATTTTGTGGTTTCCATTTGGTCGGCCGTGGCATTTTGTGTGGGGGACTCCCCATATTGTCTGTGTTTGTTTGTAAAGTTTTGTTGCAATGTAGGAAAGCTCCATCTCATTACCCATTTCGAGAACTAAAACCTATATCCCTGCCTCAGGCCAGCGGTCAGGAGGGGCAGGGGAGTGTCCTTTGTTCTTTGTGCCACAGGAGACGGCTGAAGGGAATTGTCTGGTTGGAGATCACAAGATTGTCTTAGCTGAAGATGGGATAAATCAGAATCTCTCGAAGCTCTGTGCTTCTGCTCTGTGCCTCTGCTTCCAGAAGCAGGACGTTGGTACTTTGAGGTGGGAGTCTGCCAACCTCATTTGCTGGCAAATTAGTAAACTCCTCCTTCCTACTCCTCAAAAAAAAAAAAAAAGAGGAAAATTAATTTGAGACATGTAGCCTCATTCCCATGAAGACCACAGTGAAAAGAGCACTGGACCTGGTGTCCAGGTGCCCGAGTTTAAATCCTGGCTTTGTCGCTTACTAACCAGGCAACCTGGCTCTCCAGGACTCAGGTCCGCTCTGTGAGAAACACAGACACTGGTGCTCAGTCTACTGCGGAGGGTGACTGGGGGCTTGTGTATGGACAGAGGGGAGGGATTGCGCTTGCTGTTATTTCTGATGTCACCCGGCCTCGGTCCCTGAGGGGGAAGAGCCTTGCAGTGTCACCTGAGGGGGAAGACACCTTGCAGTGTCACCTGGACATCACCCTGAGGCTCAGGCATCACTGAGCTACCATCGCGAGCCTGTCCAAGACCAAACCAGAGGACTGGAAATTGCAGATTCTCCATCTTTCCGACAAGCTGCAAGTCCTAGGGTAGCTCAGGGAAGGCTTTGTATCACACGAACATACTTTTTATCTCTGTCTTCTGGTCGACTACACCACAGTACACTGCACACACACACACACACACGCACACACACACATGCACAATACATACATACCCACACCCACACCAGAGAATCCATCTCCACTCTAATGGCTTAGTTGTTTTTCAAGTACAGAGAGAATTTATAAACAACTCCTTAGAAGTTAAAGGAGGGAGAAAAAAAAATCTTGTATCCTGCTCAGAATGGATTAAAAAAATATCTCTCTAAAAGTCA
The DNA here is from genome assembly GCA_008086735.1 of Cheirogaleus medius. Lineage (NCBI taxonomy): Eukaryota > Metazoa > Chordata > Mammalia > Primates > Cheirogaleidae > Cheirogaleus > Cheirogaleus medius. The sequence continues at coordinate 25,484,644 of VBSM01000529.1, forward strand.
AGCTTTCTCTTCCCCTGAGATATGATTATGATTTCTCTCTTCTTTTCTCTCAACAGTTTCACGTGCATTAAATACCCAATGCGGGTTGGTGCTGCTTGCTGCTGTCTGCTTCCCCTTCCAGGCACGGGGTGGACTGCATTTCCTGGCTCCGTGGCTGGGTGCAGCCAGATGACCAGTTCTGGTCAATGGGTGGTCAGCAGAGGTGACACAAGGTGCCTCTGGGACAGAGCCTTTAACTGTTTAGCTGCCATTGCGAGTCCTCGGGAGCACTTGCTCTCCTGCTGTGTGGTGACGGCTGCCCCACCAAGGAGACTGGGTCCCTTATGAGGAGGCCCGGAGCAGTCTCCTGCCGACCCGTGAGCAACACGTATTCGAACAATAAAGTGACCTTTACTGTCACAAGGCATTAGAATTTGAGAGCTGTGTTACCGCAGCTTAACCTAGCCTATTTTGTCTGATTTACCCATAATACATGAAAAAATATATATCCAAACCAATTGTCCTGACGTTGTATATAGGTCCCCGAGAATCCCAGCTGGTCATAGATGACACGGATTCGTGGCAGACTGAAAATAACCAGTTCTGCAGGGTCTGGTTTCATGGCCTGGTTGAAAGAGAAGACCATGCTTCCCAGAGAACGGGTGCAGCCTTTGCATTAAACATCAGGCTGCTTCCTCTACCGCATGGCAGGTTTTCATCTCCTCTGAATAATTTTTTAGCAACTTGAGAAACTGCAATCCAAACATATAGTATTTTTGGCTGGAAATTAAAACACGTCACTTTTAAAACATAAGCAGCATGCCCTGAATGTTTATGGTAAAAAGCTCACTCCTGGCCAGACTGCAAAGCTCACATTACCGAGAAGCAAACCCTGGAGCCTGCTAGCAGTTTGCATCCCAGTTCGTCCTTCCTACACAGTGCAATGGCTGTGAATCATTTCTCCTTTGGCACGTGAACTCCCGGGCTTTGTGACTCCTTCCATATCGAAGAGTGACTGGCTAGAATTTCCCCTTGCTGTAAGGGGACAGCTATAGAAATGGGAAGACAGTTTTCTGTCCACTAGACTGCCCTCGTGAAAAAGGAAATACATCAGTTCAAATGAAATTTCCAATAACACCGCACCGAAGGCTGTGGCTACGAAGCTGCCTGGTAAGGGAAGCCACCTCACTGCTTCGTTTACACATTTATTTATTTCACTTATTCACACGTTCATTTGTTAATGCCTATAGTGAGCAAGTTTCTGTGAAAGATGTTTTGAAGGACCCAAAGACAGAGATAATCCCTGACTCTTCAAAGCCCGCAGTTTAACATTGGAGGCATTTGGTAATGCAGTCATAAGAGAGATACATGGTAATTATGGGAATTTTAATTTAATATTAATTAATATTATGGGAATTTAGAGGAAGGAGATGCAGCAGGAATCCATGAAAGAAAAAGGAAAGAAATGAACATCTTTGACCACTTATTACCTGTAATATTTTATTCCATTTCTACCATGCCTTCATGAGGTGGTAATTCATGTGCTAGGCGAGGCAATGGAACCTCAGATATTAAGGTCAAAAACTATAAATTGGAAGAGTTATGTTTCATACGCAGGTTCATCTGATTCCAAAACCGGTGTCAAAACTTCCCTTCTGTGAGCCACAATCTAGCCATCTATGGGATGGAGACAGAATAATAGTACTGATCTCATGGAGTTGTTTTGAGGATTAAATGAGATAACCTATGAAAATGACGTTCTTTGTTCTGGTGCATGGTAGATGCCCAATAACTGTTAATCGGGATATCATTAGTGAGCACCTGCTGTATTGCAAACCCTGGCTCAGTACTTCACAAACGTCATTCTTATCTTCCTTTTAAGGATAAGGAAAGTGAGGCTCAGATAAATTAAGCAGCTTGCCCAGGGTCACCTAACTGGTAAGTAAGAGTGCTGGGACCAGGACTGGGGTCTGTCTGACTTGAACAGCAGTGCTCATTCCACCGTGCCAAGGTATCTTCCAAGGCTAATTCAGAAGATTAAAGATTAAAAGCCTCACAAGGAGGGAGTGAGTGGAGTTCATCACTGCATTATGTGTTGTGCAGCGCTCAAGGGTGTAGGTTTGCGTCGCCCAGGAAGCTCCACATTGTACCAACTCTGTGACCTTATGAATCTCTTTAACCTCTCTGAGCACCACATAAAGCCAACGCGAGAATGAAACAAAGTAATGCATATGAAGTGTTCAGCAAGATGCCCGGCACATAGATAGATCTCAATGGACGTGAATGTCGATGATGACAGTGCTGATGCTGGCAGTGGTTATGATGATGATGGTGGTGATAATGATGACGGTGGCTCTGGCATCATTGACCCAGCCTGTGTGACACTCCCATGGAAGCTGACACTAAAGAGGGGGGAAAGATTTGCTTCAAGATTATTGCCTTGGCCAGCACACACACACTTTTGGTTAAACAAAGAATGTTCAGGATGCAACAAGTTAAGGAATTACGAAGAATGCTGATCCCTACGAGAATTAGTGCACTAAGAAAATGTATTTTCAAGACTTTTCTTCTTTATGTGACTTTTTAAAATGTTGGTTGGCAACAAAGCCGGAATTCTCTTATCGAAATGAAATCTGTAGAATACAATTTTCAGCTCAAACAATGTGGTTTATACAAAGTGCCACCCTTGCAAGTCAGATGAGGAAATATAAAACTGTTCTAGAATGGATATATTGTTTGCACACAAAAAGCCGTGTGAATCCATGTTTCATGCCAAGCCTCATTTGGCATCTTCAGTAAAAGGGGAAAACTCTCTCTTCTCCAGAGGAAAACCCAAAGGAGACCTCAGCACCATATTAACTGTCTTCTTTGCTCCTCGCAAACTGTCAGAAGGCCACACAAAATGGCAAAAGTCCTACTTCTTTGTTCGGTGGGACTCCAAGTCCCTGGGAGACAAGAACCTGACATTTATCACCACTGGTCCTTGTCATTAGGCTGAGATGATTCTGGATTGCATCCCTCAGTGGTGAAATCACGCTACAGACGTGTACTGAGAGCCCACTAAATGCTCAGCACTGCTCTGGGCACTGTGAGGGGTACAAAGGTGGCTAAGGGTTAACCTTGACCTCAATGCCCTTACTATCTAACACCATGGGGGAAAAGGCAAGTCCATAAAGGCAAGACACATTTTTATCATCACAGGGTAGTTATCCATGCAACCAACAATCTTCCACGACTCCTCTGCACCATGCCTCCTATGTGCCAGGCCTGGCGCTAAGCTCAGAGGAGGGAAAGGCAAGATCAGAGTTCAAGTGCTTAAGGAACTAAGCTGAATGAGAAAGAGTGTCCAATTAGGAACTAGAGAAGAGTTCTGGAAGGGTCTCAAAGGAGTGGCAAAATTCAACACATGGACATGTGGGACCACCCATCAACCAGGACCCCAAGTCACAAGTCAAGGTCAGGTCAGTGGGTCATGATCCATGACTGCTCAGTGGATGTGCTGCCTCTCATTGAGCTTGTAGCCCCCGCAGACCATGCTGGGAATTCGGGGGCTCTTGGCATTCAGCCCTCCCTTCCCTTTCGCTCTGGTTTTCTGTGAGATTCCCCTGTACATGAAGATCTGGCTGGAGAAAGGACAAAACTCCCTCCAAGAAGTAAGAGTGGGCTTCATCATCGCTCTCCTCAGCCTGGCTCAGCTCCTCTGGAAAGGCTTCTCCAAGGAGGTGGCCTTTGAAGGATTTCAACCAAGTTAAGAACAGGAAAGAGTTTTCCAGGGTGAAGAAACAGCAAGTCAAATGGCCTGAGGCATGAATGAGTTTGGTGAGCCCAAGGAACCCAGAGTATAGGATGAACAGTAGAAGTGAGAGCAGAGAGGTAGGCTGGGGCCAGGCCCTGTGGGGCTTTGGAAGCCACTGCAGGAGATCTGCTGTTGGAGGGATATAAGCAAGGGAGTGGGGTGCTGCTATGTGGGGAATGGACTGTGGATAGGCAAGACAGAAAGCAGGGACACCAGCTAGGGGCCTACTGCCATACCCAGGGGTGAGAGAATGAAAGCTAGGACCAGGGTAGTATTAATACCAGCGACACTGGAGAAAAGGAGATAAATTTGGGATATAGTTAGCAGGTTCATAACCACTGGACATGCTCACTGGACGCTGGATGTGAGAGGGGAGGAAAGAAGAATCCAGAATGACTCCTGGGTCTGTAGGTTGCACAGGCAGACGGTGCTACTTCCTGAGTAACAGTGGATAGTAGAGGATGCTCTTACTGGGGGCATCGTGGCAAAGGCTGTGTTTTGGTAGAGAAAACAGCAGTGGTTTGTTTTGAGCACTTAAGGTTTGAGATGTCTATGAGGCACCCAAGAACAGACATCAAGCATGGAGTTATATGATTCCAGAGTTGGGTATAAAGGAAAGGGCTAGAGATACAAATGCTAATGTCTTTAGCACGAAGATGATATTTAAAACGAAGGAATGGATTGAGGTCACCCAGGGAGGGCAATAGACAGAGTAAAAGAGGTCCAAGGACCAAGCCCTGGGGTGTTCCAACAACCCTCTGGAACAAGAAAATTCCCGACGTGACTTCTCCCTTCACACTTGCATGATCCACCGCAGGATAAACTGCAGAGGGAAAAGCCGAACCTGTTAAGACCATTTTTAACCTAATTTGAATACTGTATGTACATAATTAAAAACATTTGGCCCCAAAGATTAATAACTCCTTTTACATCTTCCTTTGACAGTTGCTGTGATTTGCCGGGTGGGGCGGGCGGGGTGGGTGCTTTCTGAGTTGATTAACACCTTCACGTTGCTTTGAGAAAAGTGTGGGGCGGCGACAGAAAATGCCACATTGCAGATGCCTGACTTTGGGATGGGACTCTGACTTCACGCCTCCTGATAGAGGCAGAGACTCACTTCTGACGGAGGGAAAGTATTACAAAAATATATATGTAACACATATTCTATTCCTGATTTAGGTCTATAATCTTATGAGCCAGACTGTAATGAATAAAGTTATAATTAGCTGTAGATGAAGAACACGCAGCCGTGTTTTCTAGGGTGCACTTTAGGGCTCCGGTCCAATCTGCACATTTACAAGCTGTGCTATTTGCATTGACTTCTACAGACTCCACTCAGAGACAGAAGAGTCTGCATTATTGATTACAGCCTGCGCATCTTGCTTATCCCTCTACTACACCCTGCGGGGGGTAGAAATGCAGGAGGAGGGAACAGCCAGGAAATCCGGAAAACACTACCCCATCCTCACAGAATAGTTCCCCAAATAGCAGCAACAATGTTTAATCTATGCCAGAAAACCTCTGGCATTTCCCCCCAACTAGATCTATAGGATTGGACTAGATGAATGTAAATTGACACCAAATAGCTGAGATGTGCTGTGTGACCTTAGGCAAGTCACTTCCCCTCTCTGGGTCCTGGTTTTCCATCTGTGAAATGAGAGGCTGGGTTTGAGTATCTCTAAGGGCTTTTCCAGCTTCAACATCCAGGGATCTATGATCCTATCAAAAGCCAACCAAATAAGATGGTCACTAAGGGAGCTCCTGCAAGACCAGGGCTTACCCCAGGCTGCCAAGCAGCCCAATCCCCATACACTCTTCCATGTGTTTGATGTGGTATGAAGTCGTATGCTGGTAAATGTTTAGCAACTTGGTATCCAGTGAAAAAGCTCTGATGGATGGTGTTTGCCAATTTCTGTGGTGTAAATACCCCCAGTATGGTGAATTCCAACCTACTAACAGGATGTCACTGAATACAGAGTAGGGAAAAGATGTACATAATTGGTTCTCGCGAGCTGGCCCTCCTCCCAGCTGCAGGGCACCACTGATGGTTTGCGTAGGGAATAACTGGCAAGTTAGCCCCTCTCTCTTCTCCATGTCCCCTGGTCAAAAGGTTCTAAGCAGGAGCCAACACCCCCCTTGCTGCAGGTAGCAAAGAGACTGACTTTAATCCTCTGGATAGTTCCCCTGCCATGTGGCTCTGGAGGGAGCTGTGGCCTCAAGGTTTAGGCACAGGCTCATGAGCTGGACATGCAGGGTCCAGATTCTGGTCCTGACACTTACCAGCTGTGTGGCCTTGGTCAAGTGACTTTCACCTCTCTGTAAAAGATGTCAAGTGGGAACAGCAATCATACGTAGTTCCTAGGTGTGTTAGTCAGCTCAGGCTGCCATAAACAACATTATACACAGGGTGGCTTAGACAACAGAAATTTATTTTCTCACAGTTTGGAAGCTGAAAGTCTGAGATCAGGATGCCAGCGTGGTCGGGTTCTGGATGAGAGCTTTCAGACTGCCACCTTCTTGCTGTGTCCTCACCCAGCAGAGAACACTGGTGACCCTTCCTCTTCTTATAAGGACACCAGTTCCATCAGATCAGGGCTACACTCTTATGACCTTGTTTAACCTTTACCACCTTATAGGCCCTATCTAGGCACAGCCACATGGACGGTGAGGGCTTCAACATATGAATTTGGGGGGGCACAATTCAGTCCATAGCAAAAGGGCTGTTATAAGGATTAATTAATACATGTAACAAGCCTGCTACTTGGTAAGCATTCAATATATGTTAGGTGTTGTAAAAGATGATGGTCAATTTGAGTTTGACCCACAGAGTCAAGGATAAGACCAACAGAAGAGAAAAAAGAAAAGAAAAACTTTAGCACAGATTTTGTAACTCTAGAATTCAATTTTCTTGCAAGAGCCACAGACCCACCCTGGACCAACAAATGTCTAATCGGATGGCCAGTTCAATCCAACTGTCAGTCTAGAAGCTCTGCACTTGGGTTTTGGATCTGAAGAGCAACATTTGGTGTCCCATCAGTTTCATCCCTTGTGAACCCATGGCTGGTAACCGGACCAGCAGAGAAGCTGGAGCATTCCCTGCTTCTCTTACCTGCAATTCAAAGATGCCCCATTCCCCATATTGAGAGGCAGACTCCTGGTACCTACCAGTCCTTCTGGTTTCCAGGTGAGCCCCTTGCCAGGCACCATCTGAGTCTGCTGCCACTTGTGATGGCTACATCCCAACTCAGCCCCATTGACCCTGCGTTATTCTACATGCGCTCTGGTAACGAATTGGGTGAGGAATAGAAAAGGTTGGATGAGAGGGAAAGTGAGAAAGCAGGGAAGGTAGTGCCCATTTCTTGAGCACCTTCTCGTTGTCAGGCTGTGCACCAGGACACCCTCATTTTCCTCCCTGTCTTCAGTGACGGCTGTGGACACCCACACGCTTTGACTCCATCCCAACTCTGATCAATTCTCCCGAAAACTCTCAGTAACGTCTCTACAGATGAAGACTGACGCTCTGGGATTGTCACCAATCCGATGGCACACAGCTGGTACAGGTGGAGGAGCTGGAATTCAAACCCAGTCCCACGCACCTCCAACACCCCTGCAGCAGGTCTCTGCTCTGCCCACTGTGCACTCTTACAATTAAAAACAAGGCGGCCAGGCATCCTGACTTGGCCAAAATAGTCCTGACTTTTGACAACTGAGTCTAGTGCTCAGGTGACCCTGAAAGTTTTGTTGCAGGCACGCCCCACCACCCAGTACCCACCAATATTCCATGGTTTGGAACTCAAGCCTACTGACCCCAGAGCCTCCAGCTGTCCTAGCAGCAGGTGTCCCTGAGGACGTCAGTGCAAATCACAAGCAATACTCTTACAGCCACAGCCACCATGGAAGGGGGGTGAGGAAAAGGAGGGTGTCCTGGTGCTCAGCCACGCTGACCTCTCTCAGGCTCCCCTTCCCTGTCCTCTAATCGACAGAGTAAGAAATACGACCCTTTGAAGTATAAATGTCATCCCCTGCAACAGTTGGGACAGCAGCTGATTCATCCAAAGAGAGAAAGACCCTTGGCCGCCCAAGGACTGAAGTTTTTTGTCTGAACTTTTAGAATGGTAGGTGGTGACTTTGCCTCCCCGTAGTTAGGGTTTTACATTGATTTGGCGAATTCTCTCACTGCATCCACGGTGCCATGGTCTACTAAGGGATGGCCTGGTTCCTCGGAGGGAAGCCAGGTGTGTGGCTGGGGCTCAGCGAGAGTCAGAAGGGGCCTTCTGGCTTCCAGCCTTCCCTCTTCCGCTGGTGAGTCACACCACCTTTCGAGAGCCGCCTTTCCTCTCGGGGCCTCGGCTCGTCTCTGTGGAACGAGGAAGGTGCTCTTCCAACTTTGAAATGTCGGTGATTCTCCCCCAACACCTTAACATTTGCTGAGGAACTTGGCAATGTGATATGGATATAGGTGTCCTCAAAAGTTGTGCATGAATCAGATCCTCCGTAGGAAACCACACTTGCGTGAAGCAGAGAGCTGCGGTCTAATGTGAATAACCAGCCTCTAATTCATCACAAGCTCGTAGGTGTTTATAGACACCTTGGAGGGAGAGAAGGCGGAAGAGAGAGGAGAAAAGGATGGAAGGGGTTAGGAGCAGGCACTTGGGAGTCAGGCGTATAAGTTTGGAGCTGGCATCTCTGCTCTTCCACTTGCTGGGAGTATGACCTTGGAGAAGTCACTTGACCTTTCTCAGGACCCATTTTCTCATCTGCAAAATGGGGATACAAATCCCTACCAAATGAAATAACCTATTTGAAGGGCTTAACAGTCCTGGGCACTTAATAAGCACTCAATATAATATAAAGTATTAAGCAAAGAAGGAGAGAGGAAAGAAGAAAGAATTGAAGGAAGGTTTGGGGGAGGAGGGGACGGAAACCCTGATTGAACCTCGCTAAGCATGGGCCAGGCATGTTCATCTACACATCTACATGGAACATACACAGAATCAAGGGAAGGTTGATACTGAGGGGCAGGGTTGCTTTCTGTTTTTCGTTCTCAAATTTGGGGACATGACATGAAGAAGCAGACCTAGGGATCTTCTTTAGGCTACCCCCAGATTCCAGTTGCTGCTGGTTATATCGCTTTGAAATACACCCTGAAACAGTCAGCATAATCCTTCAGAATAGCGCACTCCCCGCCCCACCTAAGACCCAAACAGACGTGTAGAAAGGCAAACATGCACCCAAGCACAGGCGTGCACACTCACGAGGTACTTTCAAACGCTCTCTTGCACACCGTTCCGCACACTCACACGCATCCCGAGGTTTGGGCGGCCAAGGTCAGTGCTTTTCCTCCTCGTGAGAATCAAAAGCAGTTATCCTTTCATCATTTCGAGTTGATGATCTTAGCATTATTTTCCCTAACCTCCCCGCTCCCACACTGGGTCCAGTTCCTCTGTTCCGTGCTGTCAAGGCCCTGTGCTCCTTTCTTGCATGGCACTTAGCATAGTTTGTTATCACACGTGGATGTGCACCGTTATTAAATTAGTGTCTGCTTTCCCTCCTAGAATTTCTGCTGCTTCAGAGCTTAAGGAACCAAGCCTGTTAGGCTCATCCTGCACCTAGCACCAAGCCTGCAAAGCAGTAAAAGTTGAACAGCCTGACTTGCTGCAGGGCCCTTGACCTTGTATGGAGCCCCAGCCCCAGCCCGGCCTCGGCTCTCCTCTGCCTCTGCTCTTTAGTTCCTTGGCCAGGGGAGGCCCACCTTCTGGAGTCCAGACAGCCACCTCCTCCTCCCTCAGCAGCGATGCTTCCAGCCTCAATTCTGGAAGGGCGGGCAGGGCTCCACCACGGCATTCTGGGGTCTCAATGCCAAGCACAATTAGGATGCAACTATTCCAAAGGGGTCTTTGGGCCAGTGACCCCTTCCCCTTTTTCCACCTGCCAAGCTCAGCACTTTCCCTCCCTCCCTTTATACCCTTGACTCAGGTCTCAGATTCTCTTTAGAAATATTTACATTTCTGCCCTTCTTCAGGGGCCGCTGTCTGTCTCGCTAATAAATAGAACATGAGCCGCTGCTCTCGCCCAACCTGGAGCAACACTGGGGCTCTTGGGGAGCCCTGGCTGCTGCCGCTCCCTTCCAGGCAGCCTCCATCAGACCTGCCCCTTCCACACTGCCCCACCCCCAGTCATTGTCTGGTCCCATTCCCAGGAGCCAGGAGCCGACCCATTCTGTGCCCTCCCCCTCATTAAATCAGCGACCATCAGCTCCTGGAGACAGACAGAGGCAGCTGCCCAGCTTCCCAGCCCCGAGTGGGCCCAAGGGGTTGATTAGCATATTGTTGTAGGGAAAGAAGTCTGGAGTAATCCTTTTTCCTATTGACACTAAATAACATTACCTGAAGGCTCCCCCACCCCTCCAGCCAGCCAAAAGCAGCCAGAGAATCCTGATTCTCCTCTCCTCCCTCTCTTTTCCTGCCCTCCTTCTCCCCATCTCCCTCTCTCCCCCTCTCCTCCCCTCCATTCCTCATCTCTCCCTCCCCCCTTCCATCTCCACCTCTGCTCCATCTCTTGAAAAAAATGCAAGCACAGAAGTCACCAGGAAAACCTCTTCCTGCCTCCCTTACAGCTGGGGGCGCCTTTGCGGGACCCATGCTTTGCTCTGCCTGGAAAGCCACCAGAATGACAAATCTTTGGACAAATTACTGATTTCTCATCTAATTTACATCCAATTAGTGTGAGTGAAATGAATCATGTGGTCAGCCCCTCAGGGGAAACATTGAGATAACAAATGCCCAGGGCTTCTTTCCTGGGGAGCTGACGGGCCCTGGGGGAAGTCCATGATTTACCCCTGGGTCAGAGGGCCCCTCCCTTCCCCAGGCAGGTTACCAGGCCCATAGATCAACCCGCCCCTCCCTGCAGCCGGACAGGGACAGCCCGAGTGAGCGCAGGCTAGCAAAAAAAATGGGCTGTGTGAAGACCAGCTCTCACGTTGAACCCCCATGCAGAGACCCACTTCAGGTTGGATGCAGCCACAAGGTTTGGGATCAAGTGCCAAGCCCTGAGCTGGTGACCCTCTCAATCTCCACCACCCCCACAAGGACACCTGGGGCCCTGGTGTTTCTAACTGGTATTTGCTGCCACTCACCCCAAGTTGGACCTTGCGTTGTACACTTTGCAGTGTTGTGGCTCTTAAACTCTATGACGATGTACCATAGGAGGCAGGCTCTACTACGACCTCTACTTTACAGGGAGGGAAACTGAGGCTGAGCCAGGAAGCTGCAGGACTGAGGGTTTTGAACACTGGCAGTGTTATACCAGAGTCTGGGCACTTAACCATCGTGTTCTGTCTCCATTTTTCAGAGGAGGAAACTGAGTCTCAGAGGGATGGGGTGACGTCACTGCCCAAGGTCACAGAGTACGTTTTGGCAGATCATGAAGGTCAAGTCCAGTGTGATCCCTCTGCGTGCAGCTTCCTGCCGCTCACTGCTCAGCGCAGGGACGGAGTACCTCTGACTCCAGGGAGGTGGCAAGGCTTCCGAGGTGGATGGAGATGGATCGTTCGAGGCCATCCCCACTCCTGAGCAGAGAAACAACCGGAACAATGCATACCTTGCCGTGACTGGGTCACCACTTGCTTCCTCACGCACCAAGAGCAGCAGACGGAATTCAGCAATGTTTTTCTAAAACAAGAAAGATGACTTTCCGAAATCGTTTGAAGTGGGAAGACAGGGCCGAGCGGGCGGGGCGGGGCGGGGGGCACGGGTTTCTTGTCTGAACAGTGCAGTAGCTGCATGTTTGGGATGAGTTTGATCTTCCTGTGTAAACTTGTTTCTAGTCTGCTATTTAAAACCTGGCATATGGATGGGATCTCAGCTTCCAGTACTGGCAGTTCTTAACATTCACAGCGACTAAATAAAAAGGGAATTTTAAAAACCAAATGCAGTTTTACCCCATAATGAGGCAAAGAGACAACTACTAAGAAGTTAACAACTCCCGAACTTGGGCCGGCCAACCCCGCAAACGTGGGGCCTCTCTGCAATGCCGTGGGGGTTAGGAGGAAAGGGTACCTAAGGCAGGCCTAGCTTTTGGTGCTGGGGACTTAACCTGGGGTTAGGATTATCGTTCAGGGCATGGCCTTCACAGCCAGCCACCAGGGTTTGAAGCCCAGCTCTGTCATTCTCTCCCTGAATGACCTTGGCAAAGTTACTTAACCTCTCTGAGCTTCCTTAGATGTAGAACAGGCCTAAAATAGGTCCTAACTCACAAGGATGTCAACAAGATTGTGTGAGCTAATGTTTGTGATGTGTGTAGCATGATGCTCTGCACATACTAAGTGTGCAAAAGAAATACCCTGTAGTTAGTACCTGCACATCTGCTGGGGCAGTGAGGATTATTTCCCCCATTTTTCAGCTACTGAGGTCACAGAAGATGCTGTGTGTGCATGGAAGGGGGTGTCCAACTCATGTCTCTAAAGGGCTGACAATAACCTGTGGTGCCAGGAATGTGGTGCTAGAGTAGGAAGGGGGGTCGGGGGTGGGCAGGAAGTGAGACATCAAAAACAGGTTTTGGAGAGAAGGAAGGGGCTCTAGGGGCACGTGACTTAGGTCACTACAGGCAGGACTGGGGTAGCAAGGCTCCCGGCGGTGCAACCAGGGAGACTCCTCTCTGGGTCCCCAGTAATAACAGCAATTATTAAGTGCTTACTACGTGCCTGGCACTGTTCTAAATGCTTCACAAGGTTGGTTGGTTTGTTTCACTTAAGCCTTGGAACGGCTCACTGAGGTGATTATTATGATTTTTGAATAGGAAATCAAAGCTCAGAGAAGTTAAGGCCCAAGATCACACTGCTGGACAGAGAGAGACGGGACTGCTGCCTCTCGCAGCACAGGTCTGGGCAGCAGGGGGCATCCTGGGGCAGAGGAGAGAGAATTGTACTGGGGTGAGAGCAGAGATAGCCCCTTTGGTCTAAGTAGACAATCAAGGCAGCTGTAAGCCTTGCAGCTACTCAAGCCCATTCCCTGACTGCCCCCCCCCACACACACAGAGGGGACTGCCACTCCCTAGATGTGTGACCTCAGTTTCCTGATCTGTAGAATGGGAAGATCATGGTACCTGCATCATAAGTTTGTTCATGAGGATTAAGTAAAGCAGCTAGAACTACCTGGCACAGAGCTCCCAGCTCTGTTCTTGTTATTACCAATGAGGAAAGTAGGGTTCAGAGTGGTGGTGCGACTTGTCCAACTGAGCAGCAGCAGATGAGATTAATTTCAAAAATGTTCCATTCGGACACTACTTAGTCAGGGCTGTAAATGGGGCCATGGGTGTTGCCGGGGAAATTGTCTAGGTGCTGTGGTGCCTACGAATCCAGGGATCTGAAGGACCCCAGTGATGGCTTGGGTCATGGCTTGTCTCAAAGTAGATTGAACTCCCCTGCTTCTTGGAGCCTCCTCCCAGACACACCCTGTCCCAGCTCCCGTTTCTCCAGAGCATCCCACCGGAGGAAGAACTTTGTCCCGACTCAGAGATTCGCCCCAGGCACCAGGGACATGCAGGCTCAGAGCGCCTGCTTCAGGGCCTGCCACTGTCAAGACTTATGGCCGCCTCGTCTCTCCCCCTCGCTGGGTCTGGCTACATCACTTATCTCCCCGACGCTGACCTGCCAGCAGCTGCAGGAGGCTCTCTCCGGTAAGATTTGATTAATGAGGTTCAGCAGCAACAAATCAGTCTTATGGAGCAGCGCTCCCCTCCCCGGGACACACTCTCACAACACCCGCTGCATACAAACGGCCCTGCGGGTGTGGGGCTGCTCCCAGCCCTGCCTGTCGCCCGTGGGCCGGACCTGGCTGGGATGCTCCCCTCATCCACCATAATCCACTGCGCCCAAGTGCAAGCAAGGGGAGCTTGCCTCCCCACCCCCCGCCTTATCTTCAAATAATAACATGATTATTAGAATAGTGGAAAAAATAACAGCTACTATTAGTTGACTTACCATATGCAAGGCACTTTGAGATCTTATTTAATTGACAGCCCTATGGAGTGGGGATTTTATACCCCCATTTTACAGATGAGATAACTGAGATGCAGGTGAACTGGTAACTTGCCCAAAGTCACACACTTAGAAAGGGGCAGAGCTGGGATTTGAACCTCAGCATTCTGGCCTATAATTTTCCCTCTTCACATGTTGAAATCTTATATATAACCCCTTGGAAATATGATGACAGTGATGGTCCTTCTCCTTGGAGGCAGCGCTCATAGCTATACACCCGTTGCCATACAATTGCATCAGCAGATGCACCCACCTTCAACCCCACCCAGGGTCCTGAGGACTCCCACTCTCCCTTACTATGACACTTGGGCACAGCCCTCCCCACTCTGGGCCTCAGTTTCTCCTGTCAAGAGAGAGGTCAAGGGGTCCTACTTCCAAGGTCCTATCCCCTCCTGCTCTCTGTGTCAAATGCATGTTACCCAAGTCCTGCTCCCCAGTCTTATCTGCTCACTGTCACTTGGAAAGTTCACGTCATTGGAAAGAACTGTTTTTTCTCTTTGAGTTTCCAACCGCTATATGTGCATCGCCCACCCCACCCCACTCCTTCTCCTTACCCCCCACTGTTTTATTGGAACTGTTTGTTTCTCAAGCAGTTACAGGAAGCCCATGGCACATTGAGGTCCATCCGCCCCTTAGCAGCATAATCTATGCATCATTCAAGTGCATGTCCCCCCAGCCATTGGTCCCCCACGTCCCCTTCCTGGGCGTGCTTCTGAAGTGGGCATCCCAATCAGCTGCTCCTTGCCCCCCATCCCCCACCTGCTCCTGCCCCAGGACCATCAGGCCTCAGCCCATACCCTGCCCGTGAGAGCAGAAAGGGCTGCGGGGCTCCCACTAGTGCTCCCCTTTGTACCTTCCCCAAAGCCCTCACATCCCAGAAACATTTGTCAGGGATTTGCCAATAGTCACTTTTTCATCTGCTGGGGCAAGAGTCATCTTTGCAGATAGATGTTTTGTAATAGATGCTGCATTGATTATGTAAAGTTCTTTTGGGAATCGCCTGGCCATTTCTGGGTCCTCACTGACCAGTTCCACCTCCAATACACAACTCGGCGCTCCTGGGTCAGGAGTGCTGAACCACCTGAGCCAGGGGGCTGGGGAAAGGGGGCCCAGCTTCAGACATGGTAGGGACAAATGGCTCTGCCCATGCACGATGGATTTGCACAGCCCACTCTACTTCAGACAGACCGGCAGAGGAAGATCCATTTAATCTGAACACGGCCTATTCCTCAGTTGGAAATTATAAGGACAACCCTGGTGATGAACATTTTTGTACTTTGCAGTGTATGAAGCAAAGCACCCTCATCTGTTAGCTCATTCTATCCTCACAACCACCTGTGTGGGAGGAGTTACTATCATGCCCACTTTACAGATAGGGAAAGTAAGGCACTGAGAAGGGATTGGCCCAAGAAAGCATGGCTCACGCATGGCAATTCCTACCCTTGAGCCCAACTCATTGAACTGTGAGATCTGGACTTTCTCTCTTACATCACTTTGCTTAAAAGCTCATTTGCAGAGAGGCTCACTCATAGGTACTCTCAGATTCCACCGCCCCCAGCCTCGGTGTCCTCCAGGGGCCTGCAGGGAACAGCCTGTGGTTCCGAGCATTCGTGCTGGTGAGAGGTGCGACCATCCATGCGTGGGACATTGGGGAGGGGTGGGGAGTGGGTCTGTGTCTGTGCGAGTCGAGTGTGCATGTGTGAGGCAGGGGGTGTGGGTGAGTGTGAGCTTGCAAGGTGTAAGGAAGTGAGGGTGTGTCTGTGGGTGTGCAGTGGGTGCTGTCATGGGTGTCAGCCTCTAGCCTGCTTCCTCCTCTGACGGATCACTCTGCACCTTGTCTTCAGAGCCCAAAGCCTGTGGGCTCAGCCTCTTAGGACAAGAAGACTGGGGTGGATAACCACTTGCAGACTATGTGGGGAGGACTGTAAAATATACACTTTAATGAACATGCCCAGTCCCCTCAAAAAAGGCTCCCCCTGCAAGCTCAGGATGTGCCCCAAGTTTTCAGAAGGGAAATGCCTTTGGGATCTGTGAGCAAGTCACCCAGAAAAGGAGGCCTGTCATTTTGTAGGTGTGGGATGTGAGTGCAGAAAGGGCACTGTGGAATTAGGCCAACAGCCCCAAGTGGCAGAAGTGGAGGGAGGAAGGATCAGGTGTGCAAACCTCTGCAGGACCTGACACCTCTTGTGGCTGTACCGAGGGGTCACTGGAAGGTGTGCAGGGAGATCAAGGCAGCTCAGCAGGGGTGCTGGAGATCCTTCTTCCCAGGCAGGCTGAGTCCTGGGTGGGGTCTAGCGGTTTGCCTACCATCTGAAGGCATGAAGGCTCTTGACTCTTCCTCTGGCCAGCCTCCAGCTATTATGCTGATGAGGTCCAGAGAAGCCCCCTCATTGTGTGGCCCCTGAGGTCTTGCAGTGCCAGAGACAGCTCACAGAGAGGCTTGGAGGTCCCCCCCACCCCTCCGCCACGGTCCTTGCACTTGCTAGCTTCCACATGGGCCCAAATACTCTGAAAATGGCCCCTAAACCATTCAGCACATTGAATCTATAATTGAGCAGTGGGAGGGAGACAAAGTCCAGTCAAGTTAGTGGAGTGCCCAGTATGCCCAAGCCAGAGGATGGCAGAATTCCCTTTCTGCCTGCCCCCAGGCTGGCATTCCCTGCAAAAACTCCGGAGCTTTCCCTAGAGCTTCCTGCTCTGGCTTCTACCTGAACTTGGCATCCCCATGTGCCAATTAGAGTCACACCTCCCATTTAACCAGAAGCACATTTTCCAGCTTGTTCTTCTACCAGGCTGGGCTCCAAATGCCTCTTGTGGTTGTTTCCCGAAATCAAATCCAACCTCAAAGCATGAAGATTTGCCATTATTAAAGACGAGCAAAAGCATATGCCCCAGGCTCTGGAGAGAATTTCTAATGAGGATTCCAAAGATCACAGCCGACTCATGAGCTCTTGGAATCCAAGGGGCCCTGAACAGTCATGGAGCCCTCTAATTACGCTCCCCGCACATCCCAGCTGTACCCACCGCCACGCCGCACCGCGCCGCGCCCACAACAGTCGTCTGTGTGATGTAGAGAGGGCGTTTAAAGTCAGCGTATAAAGGGAAAAACCAGGCATGGCCAAAATTACCCTTACAAATCCCTGAGGAGGGAGACCGATACACCATCTCTCAGTAAGTCCAACACAGCTGGGTTTTCCTTCGGCATTGGAACAAATCGCTTTGCTTTGGGTTAAGCACCAGATGAGGTTGTTGGCTTGATTTGAGGGGCCACGTTACATAAAAGATGCATGTCTTTGAACACTAGAATCACCCTCAGGGTGATACGGGAAGAGAGGCACAGAGAGCCTAAAAGACACTGGGGAATAGCAAGATCCATTGCCTGTGCTTGGTCCTTGAGTGGAATGGGAGTCACCTACCCCCCACTCCACTTTATTACACACACACACTCTGTTGTGTGATTGTGGTGGTGGTGGTGATTATTACGCCGTGTGCATAGACACGGTTGAATTCAAATACATGAAGTACAATCTCCCAGGAAGAATCATCTCCTGCATTGCAATATGTTTACATCCTTCAAGGCTACTTCCACATTCTAAATGCCACTTCTTCCAGGAGGCACTCCTTGATTGCCTCAGCTAGAAGAGGTGTCCCCAACTAGAAATTCCTACAGTACCTTAATTGTACCCATCCAATGCCTAATATAGCTATGTGTATGTCATATCTCCCTAAATATGTAGGGTCCTTGTCTGTTTCACCTCTGGGGTCCCATTTGGCCCAATGTCTTCCATATACCCCTTATCAATAAACATTGATTCAAAGACTAGATGTATGAATGAATGAATTACAAAAACGGCTCATCTTGAGAAATAAAAACCTCTCTACCTTGCTGATGCAGAAGCACTGTACTCCTGGAACTCAGGACAGGCTAGAATGAGGACTTACATTTCGACCTGACCCCACAGATGACATGCTTGTGGGGAATGTCTCTCCATGCCTTCTCCACCCCCTTCCTCCACCAAGCTGCCTTTCCTGACCAGATTCCTCCCACTCCGATGCATCTGGCGGTACACACTTGCATGCAAGAAAAGCAGACGCCTCACCCCAGGGCCCTGCCTGGTAGGAAGGGCAAGCAGTAATATCCCCATTTTATGCATCAGGAAACTGAGGCTCAGAGGCACTCGTTTGGCCCACAGTTGCACAGCTGATGAATGGCAGGACCTGCACTGGGGTGAGTCAAAACCATTCTATTTTTTCTTTTTCTATTTAATCATAAAACACCTCTAGATAAAGATGCCAGTCTGTCCATATGAGCATCCAGTTACTGTGGGGGCCCACCCCTCTCAGACCGATGGGTGGCCAGCAGACAGTGTTCTGGGAGCTCTTGTCCAGCGAGAGTTCCAGTAGGGAAGTAATTTAGGAGGCTCCCTGCTGAAAGGCTGAAATCCCAACATGCCTGTGATGTGGGCGTCAGCAACTCCAAACGCCCCCCTACAGCTGCCAGGTCACCTGGCCCCTGCCCAGGTCTCTCAGGGTGCTGAGATTTTTTTTTTTTTTTTTTTTGAGACAGAGTCTCACTTTGTTGCCCGGGCTAGAGTGCTGTGGCGTCAGCCTAGCTCACAGCAACCTCAAACTCCTGGGCTCAAGCGATCCTCCCGCCTCCACCTCCCAAAGTGTTAGGATCACAGGCGTGAGCCACCACGCCCGGCCCCTGTGGAGATTTATTTCTGTGTTTCTTTCCAGGGGCCTGGCTCCCAGCTCTGGACCACACACCTTTGGCTGGGTCTCCTTCCTTATGCCTTCTTCTCCCGCATTTCCCTGTGGCCAAGGACTGTCTCCACTCCTCCAGAGAGACAGCACGGTGTGGGAAATGACCTAGCAGATCTGGGTTCAAATCCTAGCTCAGCCTTTTTAATACTTGCCTGACTGTTGACAATCACTTCACTGCTCTGAGCGCAGTTTCTTTATCTGTAAAATCCAGGCATTAATACTCACATGAAAAGTTTGCTGACACAAAGTTAATGACCTGTGAGTAACAGGAGTCTCAGCTCAGACCTCCAATCTGGAAGGCATGCCACACAGAGCTCAGAAGCAAGTCAGACCACCTGGGTTCAACTCTTTGCTCCTGCTCTTATTCTCCTGCTGTGTGACTCTGGGAAATTTACTTAACATCTCTGAGCTTCAGATTCCTTACCAGGAAAATAGGGATAAAAATAGTGCCTAATTCATGGGGTTGCTTTGTGCCAAAAAGAGATAATTCACATGAATAGCTTAGTACAATGTGTGGCACTTATCCAATACTCAATACATGTTATCCATTAATTATCAGCCAATAATTATTATTATGTCAATAGACTGGTGGGCAGGCCTAGAAGGAGCTGATTTGCATGAGATATTGACTATAGGGACGAGGAGGTCAATAAGATATTTGCCTCAGGTGTTGGTCCTAGGAGCTGCCTAGCATCTGAGCCCTGTTGAGGGACAGGGCAGCAGACAGGATGAAGGTGAAGAAGCCATGTGCAGGTACCAGGTTATAGAGTGTGACACAGGATGGTTTAGAGGAGTGGCATTTCCAGGTAATATAAGCAAACCTGCCCTCAAGGGGCTCAGAGTCTGCTGGTGCTTGTGGGTCGCACAGCGGGGGCACCTCCCTCCCCTGGGGGCGAATCTTAGCCTCTTGGAGCAGCTCAGCGACATTCCAGGAGGAGTTTGGGAACACCAGAGAACAATTACTGACCTCACAGACGACAGCCCAGGGAGCTTCCAGAAGTAACAGGGTGAGACTGTGGAAGGGCACACGTTATGCGGAAGCAGGAGAGAGTGAATTTAGGGCTGCGATGGTGGAGGGGTCACGTTACTACCCACAGACACGGACTCGCCCCATGCCACACCTCCAGCATTCGCTCCGCATGCGTGCGTTTAAAACACACAGCCGGCACGCATGGAGCTGTCCGCGGGGTTCTCACAGGGACACGCCTCCTGGTGAGCCCAGCAGACACACACCTCACAGGTCCTGCCCAGAACGGACAGCCCTCCGCCACCCGCCTCCGCTCTCCCCTCCCCCTCTCTAGCACCCTGTGGGTTTTGGGAGCCCAACAGCCCCCCAGGGCCCCAATCCCAGCTCTGCCAGTTTTCAGCCTCAGTTTCCTTTTTCTATAAAGCAAGAATAGCAAGAGTCCCTACCTCATGAGGTTGCTGGGAGGATGAAATGAGCTCATGCACATGGAGTCCTTAAAAACGTACCTGGCATATATAAGGGGCTTAATAAATACAAGTATCATGTGTACACATACACACCCTCACCCCAGGCACGTGCTCACCCTGGAAACAATGTGTCCCTCCGTGGAAGCCATGCCTGCTTTTGGTCACACAACACACGTGAGCATCATAGTATCCTGGAAGACCACCTCGCCGGGACAAGACACTCCCAACACTTGTGTCCCCAGAGACCCCAAGGCTGATCCACCTTTTCTGGGCAGCCCTGCGGAAAGGCCCCAGGAGCGCCCAGAGACTGGCACGTGGCCCCGGAGCAGCTCTGTGGGTGGGGGCTGGGCAGCCTCAGACGCACCGATGGACCCTCCGGCCCTAGTCCTGCCAAGACTCAGGATCCAGCCGGCAGCCGCCTCCCTCCTTCCCCCATCGCCTCCACAGCCTTTGTTATCTCAACTTCTTTGAGAGAGTTCTCTTCTCTCCCCCTGACTCCTCTGATGCTAATCTCTCTCCATAAATCATACCCTCTAATCTTTTCATCACCTTTCTCTGATTAAAGCAGCCTCGGGGGTTGGGAGCCCCAGTCCTCAGTGACTAAACCACTTTGATGTCCAAAGACAGTCCCTGAGGCTGCCGCTGTGGCCCTGGCTGGAAGTCAGGCCTCACCCACCATGCGGTGGGCCCCGTGAGGGCGTCTACACGGACACGTTCCGGAGCTGTCCTGGGCTGCCAGCTCGGCCAGCACCTCGAGGATTTCACAGATCTCTTCATGAATATTTCTCACTACATACTGGATGTCATTATTCTATTGAGAATCAATTAGCCCAAATGTTGTTATGACAGCTACAGAAAAATGATATTTTTAGCTTAGCTTTATGCTGCTCTGTCTCTTCACAGAATTATTGAAAACCTTAAAACTGATCTAGTGGCGACGCGGGCCTCAGTGGCAAGCCGGGGGGCGATTGATCTGGGAACGTGGAATTGTGGGAAGTGCAGAGCCTTTCTCAATGAAGTGGGAGCTCCTAAGAAGTAACTTCCAGGATGGGAGGCAAAGCTTGACCTTGAGCAAGGTACTTAACCTGCCTGAACCTCAGTGTCTCCATCTGTCCAATGGTGACGGTAGTCCTGCCTACCTTGTGTGCTCTTCTGAGGATGAGACGCAGCAACGCAGGAAAAGCACTGGGCGAGGCATGGGGCAGTGCCACAGGAGGTACTCCATGTGTGAGTGGCACCAATGCTGGTGGCCAGGCAGGAGGGCCCTGGAGCAAGGCTTCCTAGGTTCAAGTCCCAGCTCTGACACTTCGTAGGTGTGTGCCCTTGGACATGTCATTTAATCTCTCTGTGCCTCAGTTTTATCATCCATAAAATGGGATTCATCATACCTATTTTATAATGTTGTGAGGATTAAAAGAGCTAATACAGGTAAAGCACTTAAAAACTTAAAAAAATGTCAGCTCTTTTTAATGTGGGATGGTTGTCACTGTCTTCTGCTACCTACCTTTGTTCATCCTGACCCCTTAGCCTAAAATCTTTCCTTTCCCATCTTTGCAAGTTCAAATCCTCCCAACAATAAAATCTAGCTCCAACATCACCTCCTCCACTATGCCTGATACACTGGGATGGGGATCTTGGTTCCATAATCGTCCCTGGGTGACCTTAGACAAGGCATTTAACCTCTTTGCCTTAGTTTCCTCATCAGTAGAAAGGGGATAATAGTTTCCCCCCTGCAATGAGGGCCTGGCCACAGCCACCTCTATAGCCCTGTCTGGTTCTGAAGCTCAGTCAGCAATTCCTCATTCAAACACCAGTTCTCCTTGGAATCATTTTTTTTAAACACCTGCACCTGTCTTCCCCCACCCAGCATGTTTTACAGATTTACAGTAAACAAGGAAGCTGTTTTATGGCAAAAAGAAAAAAAAAATCCTCTTTGGCCGGGAAGCCCTGGAACAGAGTTGGGGGAGAGGCAGTTCCGGTATAAGCCCCTGAAGCCCCATGCTCTGCCAAGACAGAAGCTGGTGTCAGAAAAAAGGTTGAACCCTTCTGAACACCTTTGCTTTCAGCCAAGTCATGCCCCGCTCTCCTGTCCAGCAGGTTTTGTCCAGCTGGAGTTTAACAACACCTGATGGCTGACATCTTTTGGCAGGGAAAGGACCAGAGGAGCAGGCTGACAGAACACCCCAGGGACTCCCCAGTGTGCCCTGTGTCCTGTGCTGGCCACCCCTGGCTCCCTGCCTGAATAAATTCTTGCAGTGCTCTAAGGCTTAGCACGAATCAACCCTTATTATGTAGCCTCCGCAGGCCCTTCATTTGGGATTACCTTCTCTCTCTTACCCATGTCCCCCAGTGCACTCTTTCTGGCTGCTGCTGGAGCCCTTGTCACAGTCGCCACCTCTGACCCCAGTTCTTTGCATGCGGGACTGTCTCTGCCGCTGGACTGGGAGCAGAGAGCTAAGACCTGGCTCTAATGCACTGAGTGTTTTTGACTCTGCACTCCTGATCTCGTCACTGCACTGTTTCCTGGGCACGGCTATCCTATCTGCAGACTGCCCCAACCAGTGCTAACACCTCTTTGCCCTCTGGAAGAGCACCCTGCCCAACCCTGTGTCTGCCCATCCCTCTGCCAGTCCAGACTGGCCACAGAAATGCACGCTGAAGGATGAGGAGATGAATATATTTTACAGCAATTGTCTGTTAAACTGTGAGCTCCCTGAGAGCAAGGACTATACTTGCTCATTTCTGTCTCCATTGCAGTATGGAGATCCATGGCAGAGGCTCGCTGGAGGGCAGGGGCTTGTGGAACATTGACTGGATGGATGGACGGATATACAGAGGTTGGGGCAGATAGCTGCATGGATGGATGGCTGGATGCGTGCTCAGATGAATGAATCCTTACTCTGGGAGATTGGAGTCCAGGAAGAAAATAAAGCTACTTTGACACCCTAATAATTTTTCAGGTCCATCTCCAATTGCCATGAGTCTTGACTGCCCTATGGTTCCTTTTTTTGGATTCCGAAGAGAATTTTATGTATCTTTACAATAAACTTTCTTCTACTTGAGGCAGTTTGAGTGGATCTGTTTTTTTCTTACCAAAAGACCCTGACTCAGATAGGTGCCCTCCTCCCAGGTGGAGTGGGGGTAGGGGGAAACAATACTTACCTCCTGATTGCACAAGAGGGTCTTAGGAAGCACAGCATATTCGTTTCTTCTTGAGGTCTTCCCCAAGACAGTGCTACGAGGCTGGGCTGGTCAGCAGAGTGACAGCTGCTCAGTTTGGTTTAACAAGCCTGTTCTGGGAGTGCAGATCTGCACCAAGTGTCGGGTGGACTTTTATGAACAATTTGGTCCTTGCCCTTGAAGGGGTCCACCAGCTCTTGGTGTCACCCACAGCAGTTGCTGTGTCATCTCAGGTAAGTCAATCCCTATTCTGGGCCTCGATTCACTATCTATAAAATGTGAAGTTGGAAGGAAATCACTGAGCCCCTTTCCTGTCTTCACACTTTGAGGTTATATGACTTGCCCAAGGTCACCAACATAAGCCTGCTCTAAACAATTCTTACTCTTTGGGCAGGATAACAGGTTTTAGCTCACCAATCCTGATGCAAAACCCACCCCCTTTACCAGCTTCCACACGAGCACAGAAAATATAGCTTGATTTGTCATTTTTCTGAAGATGTGTGGGTTCACATATTCCTCTCACGTTCTTCCTGATACCATGACTTCCTTCCCCATTTTCCTACATTTAAACCCAGCCCACCCTCCTCCACCAGTCCCCGCCCTCAGGATGCCTTCTCTACTCCCTTTTTTGGAAATGACCTCTCCTTCCTGTCACCGACCCCCCCAGGGTGAAACACCTTCCTTGTGTCTCAGCAGGTCCCATCTACCCAGGGATCTCTGATTTCCTCTGCTGGATGGTGAGTTCCCAAGTGGCAGACAGGGGTGGCTCTATTCACCCCTCTCTCCGGGAGAGGGGCTTGCTCAGGACTCTGAACACAGTAGACACCACTGAATGTTTAATGGTATAGACAGCTAGGCAGTGATTTTTATGATATTGTAGAAGGGTAGTTTATTACCTAGTAAATGTTCACAGATTATTGTAAGATTTTTTTTTTTATAAAAAGCTGATCACAAAACAGCAAGTATTATATAACATTTTTCTGAAATGTATTTGGAGGAGTACGGGGAGATGTGTGTGTGTGCCCCAGACATTCATTCTTGGCAGCAGGATTTGGGGTGACTCTAAATTTCTTCTTTTAGCATGTCTGTATTTCTAAACACTCTGGAATGAACATGCATTCACTTTCAGGATGGGAAAAAAAGATAAAATCTATTTAAAAATAAATAAGTAAATGTTTGTTTAATGAATGAAAAGTGCGGGGCTCTAGGGTGTTACAAGGAGACTGATTTGGAACAGAAGCCATCCCCTGCCAGCAAGGCCCCTCGCCACTCAGCCACCGCAGTGGACCGTCAGCGTGCTTCTAACCGTAGCATTGCTCCCTCAGTCTTTTCAACGATCAGTGGTCACTGCGGTTCAGCAGGAGTCATGGTGTCCTGCTCTTGCTGACAGCAATAATCACAGCCCCTCCACCTATACGGCATCTTACAGTGAACAAAGCATCTGTACATCCACTTCCTCGTTTGCTCCCTCTAATTCTGCACGGCCTCCTGGTCACCGGTGTGGAAACTGCGGCATAGAGAGAATAACTGACGGGGTGGAGGTCAAGGTCACGCAGCTAGCAAGGGATAGCGACCGGATTTGGACCCCTGTCTTCCACTCAAGCCGGGTTCTCTTCCTCCAGTGCGCGCAGATCTCCTGGCGCGCGGATCAGACAGGGTGTCTACAGTGACAAGGTAATCACCTTTCTGCCCGCGCCAGGGTGGTTCAGGCCCCAGGAAGGCAGGTCGAGGGGACAGGCGTTTTCTGCCTGGAGTCTACAATGCTCAGGAGCAACCCCCGCTTGAGGGAGCGTGTCCGCCACGGTCCATGTAAATCACTGTCGCGGCGCGCGGCGGCCGTGTCCGGGGCGGCGACTGTGTCCCGGCAGCGGCGGCTGCAACGACAGGCTGGGCAATATTTCCGCGGGGAGCCACGACCACAGTCTGGAACCCGCGGCAGATCTCTTAGCAGCTTCAGGGCTGAGCTTGGGTTGTACCGCGGGCCACGAGAAGCACAGCAGGAAGAGACAAAAAACCAAACCAAACCAAACAAAAAATTCCTCTGACCTCAGAGATCGCTCAGATCCTCAGAATTTCCCTGAGCTGCCACCATCACACCAAAAGGCCAGTTCTTCCACTCCTGTACAGACCTCCTGTAGATCCATTGAGAGACGTCTAAAAATTAATTACATTTTATTTATGAAATAAAATTATGATAAAAATAAAATACAAAGTACTAGGGAAGATATTAAATATCGGGTTTGCATATAACTTCCAATTAAAATCCTTTCAAATGTTTTAATGTGAAACTGGAGTTTGTTTCTGGAAACATTTTTCTTTTACCATCAGGTTTTAGACTGGAAATGATTACACACAATTGATCAAATGACTCCACCGAAATAAGCGAAACTTTTAATGAGGATCTTTTCAAATTCTTGACAGGCACCATCAGTAAGAAAGTTTGTTCTCATGTGTGATGAAATATTTTTAAAAAATTTTAAACAAGTATTTAACACCATGATTGAACTAATATTTACAGAATCGAATAGGTCTTTTCTGTATTGACAAAAGTAATGTTGGGATTTCTGGTGTAAAGCAAACGGGTGTAGGAACTAATGGAACTTTTCCACAGGAAGTATTTCAAAATAATGATGCCACTCCAGTCTGTGGGCTAGAAACTCACTGTTAGAGCAGTCAGCTTTCCCGGACCCCACATGCCTCTAAAATGGCAAAGCAGGTAATGGACGGCAGAAATATCTAATCTCAGGTGGAACCAAGATCCAAAGTCACTGCTGGAGCTTCATCTCCCCCACCCCCCTCCCTGACTCCACCCTGGCCTGGGGACACCTTGGACACTTGGAACACAAACTCCAGCCACTCCACGGAGGGGGGGGCCTGTTTACCACCGACAGTGGTGTGCTTTGCAATCCACTGCCATAGATGCCCAGGTGGAGGGCACTTCCTTGACCACACCCAGTCCATTTCAGCAGAGCAGGGAGTGCCAGATGCCATTCATCCTTCTGGCCACTTGCAGGAACCTCAAGGCATACCTCCCCGCCCCCCAACCTTTTCCAAGGAGTCCCAGCTCAGACTGTGCTCTACCAGAGATAACCAGCCCAAGAGTTACAGACGCCCCAAGGGCCACCAGATGCTCTGAGGGTGAGGGGAGTGGGCCTATGTATTTCCCAGCCCATCAGGTGGGAAGCTCTGGCTTGGAGGTCCCACCTGCTAAGAGATGCTGGAAGGCCTGGAACTTCCCAGGAGGAATTCTCAGCCAACTTTGGAGCAGTGATGGAGAGGTGTGACTGGGAGCCCAGTGGCAACCTGGGCTGGTGCTCAGAGTTAATGGCATTGGAACGTTCCGCCTGCACTGGTTGTCCCGAAAGCCGCATGGATAATGGGGGCTTGGCCCAGGTAGGACCTGAGGACCCTTCCCTTCTATTCTTCTAGGTCTCCAAGGACTCTCTGAAAGGACCTGAAAAGTGCACTGGGACCAAGGATCAGTTCCAACACCCCACGCAGGCATCAACCACAGGAATGTGAGGCCTGAGCTGAGCCCTGCACCCCTATTATTCAAGGGGAGGAGGAAAAACGGGGCAGGGAGGGCAAGAGAGGACCGAGCAGGGACGGAGACAGTGAGATTGGGAAAATGAGAGAAAGAGGTAAAGACCGAGATGGGGGAAGAGAGAGAGAGACACGGATGGAGAGAGGCGGAAATGGAAGGGGCTGAGGGACCAGGGAGATGGAGTGAGCTGGAGGGAGACAGATGCGAAGAACCTAGAGGGAGAGTGCACCCAGGGTGGGGAGCGAGCCGGGGCGGAGGGGGTGGCGGCGGCGAGAGCGGGCGGAGGACGCAGGAACCCGCAGCCGAGCGGAGAGAGGCGGGAAGTATTCGCCTCCGTTCCTCAAACACAGGATGCGAGCGCCCTTTGGAGAAGTCGCGCTCGGCGGAAGCGCTAACTCCATGGGCAAGTGCAAATGTAAAGAGGCCCTGAGAGCACTTTGTGCAAATATCAGGCCGGGAAGTGCTGCGCCGGCGGAGCTGCCGGGCACCTCGGCGCCCCCGCGCCCTCGGCTGCGCGCTAATTCACTTTGCCGTCACCTCCCCGGGCGGGGCGGGCGGGCGCGGGCAGCCGGAGCGCGCAGAGGGCGCAGGGCGCCGCGCGGGGCCAGGGGCCGCGGCCCTGCCTAATGGAGCAAAAGACAGATCAGCAGAAGCAAGGCAGGTGGGGCGGGAAGGGCAGCGCCGACACCCGCGTGAAGTCCGAGAAGCTGTCGCGGAGACTCGGAGCGCAGAGTGCTGGGCTGGGACCTGGCCTTGGGTTGGGGCTTCCACCTGCAGGGGGGAGACTCTCAGCAAGACCTTGTGAGCGTCAGTTTCCTCGTGGATAAAATAGAAAAATAAAGCCTTTCCTGTTCACCTTGGAGGATTTTTGTAAGGCTGGAATGTGAAGGGATTTAGAAAGCAATAAAGTTCATTAATGCCAACTAATGATAACCATAGCTAACCCTCTCACAACTGTGTAAGTGCCCGACACTGTTATAAAGGCTCTACATACATTTGCTCCTATGATCCTCTCAACAGCTCCACTTATGCCCATTTTACATATTATAAAACTGAAGCACAGAGAGGTTAAGTCACTCACCCAAGGTCACACAGCGGGCAGCTGACTGGTGAACCCTGACAATCTGGCTCCAGAGTCTATGCTACTCTACAGTATGGAGGCATATTTATTAATGCCCACGTTTTACGTGTGAGGGAAGGGAAGTTCAAAAAGTTGGGGCCTTGCTCTGTCTATGTCCTGTAGGTAGTAAGGGTAGTAAGTAGCCAAACCAGAGCCCCGAGTTTGTGCAATGAACATGGCCTGTAGGGTCGAATGACTTAGGTTCAATGTCTTGTTTGGCCACTGTGTGATGTTGAGAGTTCATTCAGCTCTCTATAATAGGAGATATCGACCAACTCCAGAAGGTTATTAGAAAAATTAAATGAGAAAAAGTGCATGAGGAACCTAACACATAGTTGACACTCAGTATATTCATTTGGTCAATATTTATCGAGGCTGTGCTAAGTCCTGAGGATACAGTGATGGCTAAGATAGAGCAGATCCCTGCCGTAGGGGGACTTGCCTTATAATGGGAGAGACAGAGGACAAGTTAACAAGTCATTACAGACAGAGACTAGGAAGGAAATAAGGAGAGTGCTATAATAGACTCATACAGGGCAGCTGGGAGGGCTTCTCTGGGGAGGTAATATTGAGGTTGAAAAATGACATGGAGCCAACCAAGAGAGGAGCTGGGAATCGCGTCCAGGGGAAGGACAGCCAGCGCAAAGGTGCCGGGGCAGAAAGAGTTTGGCAGACTCCAGGAATTGGTAGCAGAAGCACAGTGAACGGGGAGCACAGGGGCAGAAAAGGGGTTCAGAGGCTGTGCAAGCCATGGATTTTATCATTAGCTCAGTGGGAAGTCACGGAAGGCTTTTAAGTAGGGGCTCAATTTATATTCTCAAAAAGCACTCTGGCTGTCATATGGAGATTAGAGTGGGGCAAGAGTGAAGGCAGAAATCGTTAGGAGGTGAGGGTCTCATTGGTTCCAGGCTGGAACCAAGAGGTGTCAGGAAAGATGGGAAGACATGGATGGATGCAAAAATATTTGATTACCTTCTAAATGCTGACTGCTGCTCAGCTTTTCATCACTGATCGGTGCTATCTGGTCTCCGGCTCAATGTCCAGGTCTAGGGGAATGAATGGGCTTTGCAAGTTCCTCTGGGAACACAGGCCAGTGCCCCCCAGGATCTTTAGCTGACTTCCCTGCCCAGTTGCTTCCTGAGCTGAGTTGGGGATCAAGCTGGCCCACTGCCCTGTCACAGGCCATAGATCAAATGGCAGATCTTGGGACTGTGGGCACTGAACCCAGGACCCAGTGACCAGACTCTGGAGGGCTGGTTCTCTCTCCTTCATTGTCCTCCTGTCTGCTGGGTTAGGCCTGTGAGAAGGGAAGAAATCAGTCAGCCGTGGTCACTGCCTTCAAGGCAGAGTATTCTGGGGAGCGGTCACTCTGGAGGAGACCTCAAGAGAACAATGTGGGGATTAGCCTGTTGTGTTTCTTTAAGCATTTGTTGTTGAAATGGAAGTTACGATCCAAGCTAATTTGAATAACAGAATCATAGGAAAAACACCCTCTAACCACAAAAATGAATATTCAACATTCCCACCTTATCTTCTTTGCTTTGTAGGGCTGTTTCTCAGCTGCATATTAAACGGCCCCTTCATGTGAAGCTGGCAGAGTGGTGGTTTTGCAAGGCAGAATGCTTCTGGGCTAAGGTGCTAAATTCAGAACATAAGTCATTCAGGGGCCCCCAGAGTTTCAAGGATCTTACAGGGACAGGCCTAGAGCCAAAGGGAAGGTGGGAGGACTGGGGAAAGTTTGGATCAAGAGTATGGAGTATACTGAGTGAGAACTGAGTGTTCCTGACGAGCTCTCGCAAGCCCAGAGGTTGCCAAGCCTGTCCGCCCTGGTGGCACTGGTAGGAAATGCCCACACGAGGAGCATCTGACACGTGGATATCTCAAATGATAGCCCCGTTGAATGTCTCCTGCCTACAGGTGCCACTAGTTGTGTGTTTACATTGAAAACCAAGAGTTCCCTGGAATCAGCTGGCCCTTGAGAAATACTCAAGACACTGATGTTCCCTGCCGCCTGCCTTTTCCAGCCAGGCAGGGCTTCTGTGTACTCAGCTCTCTGCACCAGACATGCCGCTGTACGTGCAGTTCCTTGAACACGACACTAACTTCCCCATCTCCTTGCTTTTGCGTGTGCTGTGCTTTCTTCCCGGAATGCCTTTCCTCCCAACTGGGCTCCTAGCAAATACCTGCTCTGTGTCGCCACTGCTTGCATTTCCCGGCACCCACCCCCACCAGGTTCCCACAGGACTTACACATTGTGCTGTGTCGTAATGACCTGTTTTCGTGTCCTCTGCCAAACGAGATTGCAGATTCCCCAAGGGGATTGCTGTATCTGCAGCTCTTGGCCAGAACCTGGCACCAAGCCGAGGCCAACCCAGGCTTATATATGCACAAATGAGACACAGGTGGCTTCGGGATGAGACTTGTGGGTGACAAAAATAGAGAAATAGTAAATAGGTTGGGTGATGGAATCAGGATCTCAAAAGGTCTGACTTTCTGGATCAGTGGGCTTAATCCAACAAGAGGACATTCAACAGAAATAAATGTGTCCTGCACTTATATTTCACACCAGTGGCCCCAAGGAGCAGGGAGAGAGGAGACAGAGGGAGAACAGCTGGAGCAGCTCCTTATGGAAAAGATAAGCCTCATGTGATAGCAGTGACAGCTGTGCGAAGGGCTGCCATAACAACCAAACCCATCCTAGGCAGAATTAATAAAGGTATTGTGCCTAGAACAAGGGAGGTTGAAGGAGGAAACATCCTGATAAATTCCAAAGAGACTCCAAATGATACCCTATGAGGAACACCTCCAGGGAATGAAGTGAAGACGTGAAGAAGAGCTGGCTTCAGATCTCCAAGGGGTTGGCCAAGAAAAGCAAGGTCGGGTGGGTTCTGTGGGGCTTCAAGAAGCAAAATAGCTTGGAAGTTCATGGTAAGGAAGAAATATTGAAGATGAAGCCAGTCCAAATATAGGCCATATCACCTCAGGCAGAAGCAAGGTCCCTCTCCCTGAAGGACTGACCACGTGGCAGGGGCACTGCAGAGCCTTGCGACTCCCCCAGCATCCTTTCCCACCATCCTCCTCCCCATTCCCTGTGTTCCAGCCACCCTGGCCTCCTAGCTAGTCCTCAGCCACGCCAAGCACACCCCCTGCCTTGGGGCCTTTGCACTTGCTGTCCCCCTTGGAAAGCTCTTCCCCTAAATACTGGCATGTCTCCCTCCCTCACTTCAATCATATTTCTGCCCATCTGTCACCTTCAAAGAAACACATTCCCTGAGCAGCCCATGTAAACCTAGTATCAGTCTGTTTATTGTCTGCCTCTCTTACTATGATGCAAACTCCCTGAGAATGGGGCTTTGGTCTTATTTGTGGCTGCATCTCCAGTGCCTACTATGGCCTGCCACATAGTGGGTGCTCACTAAATATTTGCCAAATGAAAAAAAAAATGAATTACCTCATTTATTCTCCAAAATAACCTTTGCTTATTTTAATTTCTACAAAATCTTCTCCTGTAAGGATATAGCTAAGCAAGATCCCTCACCAAAGGCACATTCCATAGACAAGTTATGGAAACGAGGAAGGAAAGGGAACTCACCCTGACTGGGTACCTGCCCTGCCAGGCACCATCATAGCAGTCTCATTTCATCTCTACAACAACTGTGAGGTGTGATCATTCCCCTCAAATGTCAAAGTTCAAAAGGCTACATAACATTAGGATTTGTTGGTCACAAGCAACAGAAACAATGCTTACTAATGTAGGCAAAAGTGAATTCAATGGAAGGAATGAAGGTAAGGGTGAAGAACTAGACTTGAGAAAGGACGGACAGAAGAGCAGCTACAGAGATCTAGGGCAGGAGTGTGAATGGTTCCCGCCATCTTTTGACCTGTTGTCTCTCTGCTCAAAATTCAGATTCCTTCAAGAGAGACTCTGATTGGCTAAGCTTTGATCACATGACTCCCCTTGGCCAGGGGAGGTGAGGAGAACTTGATTGACAGGCTTAGGAACACTGAGCATGATGGGAGATGTGGGCTGCCCAGGGGAAATGGAGATGCTATTACCAGACAAACGGGGACTGGGTGCTGGATGGGCAAAAACAAAAGCAGGTCACTTCTGGCACTCACAGTTAGTGGGTCCAATCCTCCTTGTGCAGAAGCTCAGATAAGGGCAAGTACCCAGCCTGTGATCACACAGGGGAAGACGCAGACCTAAGACACAGGGCTCCAGGCTCCATATTTGGTGGGAACCTCAAGTCGCCTCAGAGTTTGGTATCCAGATGCTTTTACTTCACAAGCCCTAAAGGAACCACTGAGGCATGGCCGTCGTAGCATCGCTGTGGACTTTCCGTAACAGTCTCTGAATCCAGGCCCTAAAATATGCCCACATAAAGGCTTTTCTAAACTTCTTTAACTGCAACTCTGATGGCCACTGGATCTCAAGTGAGAACTAGCATTGCCGACTTCAGGAAGTGACTGTCATAACTAATTTATTTTCATGTCTGTTATGAAGCCCTCCTGGGGTGGTATAATCCACAGATACAAGCCCGCTTCACCTCTGCTAGAAGAGTTTAAAAAATGAAATTAGACATGTTTTTGAGGCAAAATCTCTCACAGTTAACTCCCTGGTTCGGCACAAATTCTCTTAGCATTCGTGACCAAAGGAGACTCCTCCAAACCATTTCCTGTCATCTCCTCTGAGCTGTCAACTTTGATTATTCCTTTCCTGGTACTGTGCCTTGTCTTATACTAAAGGAATAAATACCTCCCTTCCCCTTTCTGAATCTAGGACTACTCCAGCACTTTTTATTTCCTATTTTACACAAAACTTTTCAGAAAAAAAAAAAACACAAAGGCAGTAACAGCAGTTGTAATAAATCACTGGGGAATGGATCGAGACTATTTCTAGGCAGTGACCCAGAAACTGGCTTGTTTGTCCAACATCTGGTGAGCCTACTAAGCACCAGGACTTCCCCTGTTCCTTCTCTCACTGGGCCATTGGCAGTCAGCTTTTGCAGCCATCAGTCGGCTAGAACTGCTCTCTGTAATCCACCATGGAAGCCCCTTTTCCACCCTCATCCCAATTAACCTCTTTGGCAACCTTTCCTCACCTTTTTCTTGTGTGTCTTCCTTACCAGAATGTGAACTGCATGAGGGGAGACTTCGTTTTGCTCACCACTGACCACGTCTTCCTGAGAATTCAGAACAGTTCCTGGCACATAGTAGGCACTCAATAAATAGCAGGTGAATGAATGGGCGAATGAACCAATGAATGAATGACTTTCTTGTTTGAGCTCTTTGGATTCCAGTACACCAGTATCTCTGGATTCTAGCACAGTGCTGGCACATAGTCAGTCCTTTAAAAATGTGTGATGAGGGTCAGGTATGAGGCCCAGCTACCCAGGAGTTCGAGGTTGTAGTGTGCTACGATTGTACCTGTGAATAGCCACTGCACTCCAGCCTGGGCGACATAGTGAGACCCTGTCTCTTAAAAAAGTATGCGATGTGTTTGAATTAAAATCTCTCCCCTTTTCTCCCAAGTTGATCATTACCCTTCTCCTCTTTGCCCTTCATTAAATGTCTGCAGTCCTTGGGGTTCTGTCCTTGTCCTCTGCTCTTCCCACTTTACAGAGAATGTTCTGTGAGTGATCTCATCCACTCCCACGCTTTCCACTTCCATCCCCACACCGATGCATGAAGCTGAAAGTGGAAAAAAAAAAACAACTAAAATTGTTGAGTTGGAAGTCCTTAGGCACCTTAAAGCTTGGCAGGTTGAAGGTGTGGCAGAATAACGGATTGAAAATTTAATTTACATTTTGTTTTCCCAGTTGTAGGAGAATCACAGTACTATGTGTATTTTGTTCTCTGTAATTTTTCCTCACCAATTCTAAGACGGTGCCCAGGACTTCTTGCCTCAGGGACAGTGGTGTTGGCTAGGCTGAAGGCAAAATTAGCCTGAAGCCTGGCACTTGCCTTTGAAAACATAAGCTCAGCGAGATTATTCTAGGTCATGGTTTCTCAGCCTCAGCACTGCTGACATTTTGAGATGGATAATTCTTTGTTGTGAGGGACTGATGTCTAGCAGGTCCCTGGCTTCTACCTACTGGATGCTGGGAGCACACTCCAGCTGTAACAACCAGAGCGTCTCCAGACAATGCCAAACATCCCCTGGGCACGGGGGGATTATCCCTGGTTGAGAATCACTGTGCTAGATCGTCCAAAAAAGGGGAGGGGAGAGGCCCTATGGAAACTGCCAAACGGGAACTGGACAGCTCCCTCTACCCTGGGAAGGGGGTACCGGGAGATCCCAGGAACCATAGTTGCCTCTCCTTCTTGTTAGGAGATAGGCCACAGCGGTAAAAACATCGGATCCTCCCGGCACGGCACCACTCCCAATCCTTCCAAGGTGGCATCAGCGTGCAGAAGGAAGGAAGCCATGGAGTTCCCAGGCATTTGGGGTGCTGCCTCCTGGGCCCCCCCCCGTATCCTGAATGCCTGCTTCCTTCCCCACTGTTGCTGGCTGGGTCCATGGGCCAGTCATCCCTATCCTCCCTCTGTGCCCCGGGGCTGCTCTTGGCTGCCCCCTGCAGTCAGGAGGCCCTACAGAGTGTCTGGTGATCCCAGTCCTTATAAATAACCTTAAACATCCCTGTATTTCTGCCAAGTTATCTAAGCCATTCCAAACCCTGGGGCATGCTGTCTCCATCACTCTTGGTTCATTTGGTGTAATGCACACACATTCTCATCTTCCCAAATTTCGTATGTACAACTGTCGATGGAGTTACATATGGACTCTTGAACTCAGAAATAATGCCATGAATTGATAGTTCCTTAATATGCTCCCTTGAAACACTTTTTGTCTATAGAGGGATCCTTCTAGACTGCTTTCTTATAGGGTCCTGGAACTCTCTTCCAAGGGTTCCTTCTTTCACAGTGAATTCATAAAGGGAAAACACCTTCCTCCTGGCTTGAGGCTTCCCTATTGACTTCTCTATTCCTCAAGTATGGGGATCCCCAAAGCCAAAATGGGTCCATGCCCCGGGAGGCTGTTGGCTGGAGCACATCAGAGGCTGTCCTCTTGCCTCCTAGCTTCTATGTAATTGTCAATACCAGTGGAAAGGCCTATGTTGGTTGAGTGATGGCCTTTCCTTCATCTGTCCATTGCTAAATATGGTGGCCAGGGAACGTGTGGGGAGACTGACAAGACACCCTCAAAGGCAGGCTAACAGCAGGCCAAGGGGAGATGTGGTCCCCCTGGGTGGCCCAGTGTGCCCAGAGGTACTGAGATGATGATGCAGCACCACAGTAATGTCACCACCTCTCAACCCCCACCACCAGCCTGGGAGGGCTCAGGCTCCTACGACATACCCTAGGCATGGTCATCCACTGCACCTGGGCCACAGATATCATGCCCCAACAGAATTTGTAAAGGAACACGGGCCAAGTAATGCTCATAGAGTGACTAAAATATAATAGCAATTTCTATGTTTGACGTACCTCCTCCTTCATTTGCCTAGACACCTTTGCTTGACATTTCACTAGTCTTGGAGATGAAGGCCTGGAATGGCAGGATGGTAGCTTCAGTGAGAGGGCCTTGGATCATAGGCAGGTTTGAACCTATAAGTTCTTGGGTCTGACTTGCTCTGGCCTTGGGCAAAGAACCACCCCCGCTACTCATACATTGTGCCCCAATCCCACCCACTGGGAGGCCCTGGGGACCTTCCTGGCTGGGAACCAGGAGCTCCACCCACCCCTCCCACAGTGGGTAGAACATGCAAGCAGTTCTGCCGCTCTGAGCTTGGTTGTGGCCTGCATTCAGGGCTCTGGGCCAGACCCCCAAAGGTTCTTTGAGCTGTAATCTACCCCAGGGCCCTGGAACTAGAGCCTTGTCTTCAGTTTCTGCCTGGTGGACTCTTCCCAGCCTCCACAGGTTCTGCTTCACTTAGATAGATCACCCTGAACCTCATTCTGCAAAATCTTTTATGATAGGAAAGAACCCAGCCCAGGGACCTTGCTGGCTGGGGGCCAAACTCTAAATATGGGCCATCAGAAGTCTTTTCTATTCACATCCAACCCGCTTCCCCTCTGGCCCATGGACTATGACTCCTACAGGCCAAACCTACAGGGGAGTTTATTTCTCAGCCTTGGGCTGGCCTTATTCAGGTTTTCACCTCTCTCTCTGCACCCTCCACTCCCTACAGCCCACCCTCAACATAGAGATTCTATATGCCCAGGGCAGACACTACACAGATGGATTAATTGGGAATAGAATCCCATGGGTTTGAAAATCATCAACTGTCTATACTGATTAATGGGTTAGTGTCAACCTGGAGAAGAGATTAAAGACCACCCACAGTATCTGCTTTTAATGTCTTAAACCAGCACATGCTTTTGGGGGTGCAGCCTTTACACCAGGTACTGTGCATAGCACTTTCACAGATTTCCTCCCTCTGAGATGGAGCAGGAAGCTGGGAGAGGCAGCAGCAGGCCAGGAGCCAGAACTGGGGCATGAGAAGACCTCACTGGCTGGACCAACTGGATAAAATGGAATGTACTTGGTACCCTTAGTGGATCTTATACTGCTGGCAATGCAGTGGGCAGAGCTGACACAAAAGGGCCTTCCACCTCCCACAGCCACATAGAAATGCTAAGCAAAATGCAACATACAGATTACAAACACATGGTCAAGCTTAAAAGAAAGAACTGGAATCCCCAGGTGTCAGATAGGGACCTCAAAGACAAAACAGTAAGCAGAAATGGATACTATGGAGCACCTTGGATCCAGTGACTTGGGGGCTGGGATTTTAATACTTTCAGGGGCAGCGCTGTGGCCTCCAGCCTGTGCAAGGTGAGAGCATGAGCTCTCATAGAGTGTCGATGAAAACTTTTCCCATCAGGTCAAAGAAGCCTCAGATAAATTGCTAGGGCCATAGATGGGGAAAAAGTATAAGTCATCTAATGCAAGAAATCAAACCCCAGGTGACTCTTATGTGTAAGTCCGAATTTATATTCTCTAGGTGAGGCAGGAGCCCCAAAATGCTCCCCCTTCCAAACACACCCAGGATGATTTGAACCATTAAGTACATTCCACAACCCGGGAAACAATCTGAATATCCATTAATAGGAGACCTAATAAATTATAGTGTCTTCATACAAGGGAATAGTATTATGCAGCATTTAGAATGAATGATGTATAACTCTATGTATCAACATGGATAAATTTCTTAAAAAACATAATTTTGTGTAAAAAGCAAATTTTGGAAAGATTATGCTTGTTTATTTTTCTGTATGAATTTCATAATTGCCTTGTCTAGTTAGTTCCTCCTCTCTCCCCCTAAAAAGAGCTATTAGTATTTTTATAAGGATAATGTTAAGCTTAAAAATTAACTTAGAAAAAATCAGCTTAGGGGAAAATGAAATAGTTATGAGGTCAAATTTTTCCATTCAGGAATATTGATAGACTTTCCATTTCAAGATTCTTTTAGTATCCTTCCAAGGTGGTTAAAAGTGTGTTTTTTGATTTTGTTTTTCATATGTGTCTCAGACATTTCTTGTTAAATTTATTCCTAGGTATTTGTCTTTTTGCTAATTTTGTAAATAAGCTTGTTTCTTCTATTATATCCTCTAACTGGTTGTTGTTTATATATATGAAAGCTAATGATTTCTATACATTCATCTTGTATATTGCTACCTTTTTGAATTTTCTTGTTGTTAGCAGTAGTTCCAAAGTATATCTTCCAAGATTTTTCAGATATATAATTATATCATCTGAGAATTATAATTTTATTTCCTCCTTTACAATTTTTTTACTTCTAATTTCTTCCTCTTATTTAATTTCATTGACTTCTGCCTCCAGTACAATGTTAAATAATAGTTCTGAAAGTGGGAAATCTTTAGTAGGAAATCTTCCAGCATTTTCCCATTATATGTGATGCTGATTTTTGAGTTGAGATAGATTTTTACATCTTAAGAAAATATCCATCTATTCCTAGTTTATTGAATTTTTTAAAAACAATAATTGATGATTTCTTTTCATAGATGATTCATTTTGATATAAAGAATCATTTTAATTGGTTTCTTAATGCCAAACCATCCTTGCATTCCTAGAATAAATTCCATGTGAGTATGATTTATTATACTTTTAAGTGCTGCTAATTCTGTTGCTAATGTTTTATTTAGGATTTTAAAATTGATATTTGTAAGTGAAATTATGAATTTAATCTGGTATTTACTGGGATTTGGTTCCAATATATTGCTTAATTCATTAAAATAATTCAGATTTTTTTTCCTTCTTTTCAATGTTCTAGAACAGAATAATTAATATTGGAATATTAGAATTGTTTGTTCTTTAAAGCAGATAAAATTCTTCCATGAAACAATTTGGCCTGGTACCTTTTGGGAGGTAGCTCTTTGCACAATTTTCTCCATTTTCCCATAGATAGCAGTACATTTAGAATGTTTTATATGTTCTGGAATCATTTTGGTAAATTATTTTTTCTTAGAAAATTCAATAGTCATTCTAGCTTTTAAATTAGTTTTCATAGAGTTCAGCAAACAGTTGTCATGATTAAATTTGTGTTAATTCCTCTTTATTTTTTCTAATTTCTATATATTTGTCTCTAAAGTTTTTCTTAATTAGAGCTAGAAACTTATCTATTTTACTGTTGTCTTTTTAAATCTTTTTTGGATGTTATTTATTCTACTCTTATTCTACTTTCTATGTTCTCTAACTCATTCAGTTATCCTGGGTACTTCATTAACTTTTTCCTCTGCTTTCTTTAGGTTTATTTTGTTATTCTTTTTCTAACTTCCTGGGTTGGATGCATCGTTCTCACTCCTGTTTATTGAATTTAAGGCTAAACATTTAAGGCTATGCAATTTTCCCCTGGCATTTCTAGCTCTGCCCCCCTACCTTTTCACCCCCACCCCCATGCCACAGGGTTATTTGTTTTCTGATTTTCTGCCTTATTGAATTACGATCTGAAAATTATTCCTATAATATTTTTATTTGAGGGGGAGATTTATTGAGGTTTAACTTGTGGCCTTATACATGATCAATTTTTAGAAATTTTTAGAAACTTAAAGGAAAACTGTAGCAGAGTTCTCTCAATATGTCTCTCTCTGTCTCTGTGATATATGATATGTATATATGAGATATATGTGCATATATGACAGACATACATCATCCCTTGCTAATTATATTACTTATATTCATATTTACTTTTTACCCACTTAATCTGTCAAACAGAAAAAAAGTAAAATCTTCTGCTCTTAGTGTGTTTCTTTTTCTCCTTGTATTTCCTGTAAGTTTTGTTTTTCATGTAGATGCTACTTTATTTGGTACATAGGTAGTTCATAACCATTGTATCTTCATCACAGTTAAGTATATAACATACATATAATATTATTACAATACATGCAAACATATTATATTATTAGAATTTCAAAGTTCTCTTCTTTGTCTCATTTAATGACTTTTATCCTGATTTCCACTTTGTCTAAGCGTAATCCCAGCACCTGGGCTTTACCGCTTCTATTAGTTTCCTAGAGTTGCTAAAACAAAATACCATAAATGAGTTGGCTTACAACAAACAGAAATCTAGCGTCTTGCAGTTTTGGAGCCTCGAAGTCTGAGATCAGGGTGTGGCCAGGGCCATGCTCTCTCTGATGGTTCTGGGGGAGAATCCTCCCTTGCTCTTCCAGCTTCTAGTATTTGCTGTCAGTCCTTGGCGTCCGTGGGCTTGTAGATGCATCACTCTAGTCATATGGCTGTCTTCTCCCTGTGTGTTTTCACATTGTCTCTCTACACATGTCTGTCCCTGTGATCCAATTTCCCCTTTTTATAAGGACACCAGCCATATTGGATGAGAGCCCACCTATGACCCTATTTTAACTTTTTCTTTTTTCAGAATATTACAGGGGTACAAATGTTTTGGTTACATAATTTGCTTTTGTACAGTTTGAGTCAAAGTTATAAGCGTGCCCATCACCCAGATAGTGTGCATTGTGCCCGTTAGGTATGAATTTACCCATCCCCTCTGCCCCTGCCACCTGCTTGATTTCCCTTGAGTTTTGCTTTCATATGTGCACATGAGTGTTGATTGATTAGTTCCAATTTAGCATTGAGTACACATGGTGTTTGTTTTTCCATTCTTGAATGGTCTCCAGTTCCATCCAGGCTGTTACAAAAGATATTTGTTCACCATTTTTTTTATGGCCGAGTAGTACTCCATGGTATACATATACCACATTTTATTAATCCACTCATGAGCTGCTGGGCACCTGGGTTCTTTCCACATCTTTGGAATTCTGAATTGTGCTACTATAAACATTCGAGTGCAAGTGTCTTTTTTATAAAATGTCTACTTTTAACCTGATTACCTCTGTAAAGACCCTGTTTCCACGTAAGGTCATATTCTGAGGCAGTGGGGGTTAGGACTTCAACATATCCTTCTTAGGGAACACAATTCAACCCATAACACCACACCTAGGCCTGATGGGGCAAGGTGACAGCATGGTGACCAGGAGCCAGACAGGAGAGCTCTATGGAAAAGGCCTCTCTAAAGGCTGTGGGTTCTCTGGAGGGATTCGGGTCAAGCAGGTGACCAAGCAGGCAGGGAGCTGGGGAATAAATACCCCTACATCTCATTCTCCCCCCTCCAGTTTCTCCCAGCGTGTCACATTGGGAAACTAGAGGATGAGGTAGCCCAATGACACAGTTCGTACAGGTCAGCTTCCCAAGGTATGAGTCAATCTGGAGAAGGGTGGAAGTGGATCTGAAAGGCAAACAGAAGTTGTCCAGCAGACTCACAATTTCCATCTTCCTTAGGGAAACATTTTTCTGGTGCATATTCTTCATGTGTTAGTAAGTTTCATTTGGTGATCTTTTTCTTCTTTTTCATAGAGCATCTTTGTATTGCTAACATGTTAGTTCCTTTTTATCACTCATCATGGAATTAGTTGCATTTCCTAAAAGAATTTTTCTTCCTCGGGAAAGAGAGTCAATAGGCAGGGAGTTCCAAGCAGTGTTCCAGTGATGGTTTTCACAGCACAAATATTCTTATTTTCTACTGCCACAGAGACAGACAGCTTCCTACAAATATGGCTTGTCTGTGTGATTCTTTCTGTAGCTGCACCTCCCTTGCTTCTCCATACATACCAGGTCCAGGGGAACTTCTATTTCCGTCGCAGCTCACTCCCATTTCTACAGCCATGGTTACAAACAAGAGATCTGCATACTGCTTTTGCACCTTGGATCGTGCCTTTTGCTTTCAGGAGGTGAATTTTTTTCAGGAGACTTTTGAAATCTCCCAGTAGTGAGTCCTCTTATTGCTAAAATTTCTCTGTTCCATTTTTTTTGTTTTGTTTTGCTTTATTTTGTCTTCTCTTCATTCGTTGAAATTCTGCTTGGTCTCAGCTGGCTTTGGCTGTCCTTTCACATAAAGAGTCTGTGGCTTCTTGTTTCACTAAAAATGAAGTTTACAGACTTTATTTTTTCTTGTTGTTGCTTTGCAGTGCTTTCCAAGAGGAAAATGAGACTGTTGACTTAAACAGCCACATATAAGGAGTTTTTCCAATTGCTCTTAAAATTGTCAGATCAAATCAAATGTATCTGTGGGTCACATCCAGCCCTTGGTATGGCAGTTCAGGACTTCTTCATTAAGACATAGTGGTCAAACACAAAGCTTTGGAGACAGTCAACTCAGTATAGTGTGTTGAGTGGTGCTCTCTCCACCCCCGTAAAAAATGTCCACCTATTTGGAAAAAAGGTCTTTGCAGATGTAATTAAGGATCCTGAGATGAGATCATCCTGGATTATTCAGATGGGCCTTAAATCCAGTGACAAGTGTCCTTAAAAGAAGAAGAGAAGACAGACACAGAGGAGAAAGCAACGTGAAGGTATAGGCAGACATTGGAGTAAAGTGCATCTGCCAGCCGAGGAATGCTGTCAGTCACTGGAAGCCGGAAAAGGCAAGGAACAGATTCTCTCCTAGAGTCTCCTAAAGGAATCAACCCTAATGACACCTTGATTGCAGAGTTCTGGTTTCCAGAACTGTGAAAAATATGCTTCTGTTAATTTAAGCCACCCAGTTTGTGGTAATTTATTACAACAGTCACAGGAAACCAATACACCCAGTTTGAATCCTGCCTCCACCATTTTCAAGTTATGTGGCCTTTAGCAAGTCTCAAGTCTCCAGGATGCAGCAGAAGGAACTGGCTGGAAGAAAGCACGGCTGGATTCAGATCCCTGCAGGGTTGTCACAGGACAGCAGAAGTACCTGTGCTGTGGGTGGCCACAGAGGACGGGGCTAAGACCGGCAAGCAAGTTTGGGCTTCAGGTGAGGGAAAGACTTTCTAAGAGTCAGAACAATCCAGACATGGAAAGGTGCCCAGCTTTGAGTGACAACAGGGATCCTGTCACTGGAGACGAACAAGGAGAGCTGAGATCCACCTGCAATGTGAGTATTAAGGGGACAAGCCTGGGGTCGGAAAGACCTAGGTTACAATCTTGCCCCTGCTGGGGAACTTTTGACAAATAACTTAGAGTTTTAGGCCTCAGGTAGCTCATCTACAAAATGAGGATAACAGTACCAGAGATTGTCATCAGGATCATATGAGAATCATCACGAGAAGAGCACTTACTATGTGCCAGGCACTGTGCTAAGTATTAGCACAGTATTACACGTATTAACTCGTTTAATGATGAGTTCTCGATAAAGGTGTCTATTATGATTTTGTGGTGGTGGTGGTTTTTCACATGATGGTATAGCGATCTTGACCCGGAGATGGAGTAAATTTAGGGAATCTAAAAACCCCACATAACTAGTGTGCGTGTGTGTTTCTGGAGAGCCGATCTGAGTCTCAAAGGCAACAATGACTGAGGAAAAACATAGGCTATCTGCTGCAGAGGGGCTGGATTCTGCAGCCTGGGTGATCCCTTCCAGCCTAGAACAGAATGAGGTGGAGCAAAGGCTGCTGAAGCCAGATGTGTGTCCAGGACAAAAGGAGCCTGGGTGTTCCGTGGGGCGCGGGGCTCCCTCCCACCAGATTCCCCTCCCTGCCCCCCCTCACCTGTGAGCTCCAGGCGAGTTTGGATGGGGGAAGCAGCAAGAGAAGAGAAAAGAAATGAGCAATTCTGATGCTCTAGGGGCAATTTCTACAGACAATTCTTGGTGCCCATAAACGCCCACCACCTCCGGCTGCTCCCCCGAAACCCAAGGAGCATCATTTTCCATTCTCGCCTCTGAGATAATAAGTTGGAGAGAAGCTTCATATTTCAAATCAAAACTGTTTTCCAACTAGAGAAAGAGTGGAAACTTTTCAGGCAAATTTCATATGCAGTAACACAATTTCCTCCTGTTCTACTTCTTTTTTCACCTAATACATGATAAATATTCAATGTCTCCTTGAGCAAGCATGAGCAGAGAGCTGGGAGGCAGGCTCGTCATGGGTGCTCAGTGGGGGCAGCCAGCGGGGCGGACAGAGGTCCTTCTCTTTCAAGACCTGCCTGGATGCTGGCCTCCGCGACTGGCTACGCCACCTGCCCCTGGGAGAGCCCTCACTCCCGTCGGAATTAGCTCTGGCAGGGCTGGAGGGAATAATGGAAAATTATTTATTATCTTAATGGCTGTGACCTATGTTCATTGGGGAAATGCTTTGAAGAGGTGCTTGGGATGGATGGTGTGACCCAGCATAG
The DNA here is from genome assembly GCA_008086735.1 of Cheirogaleus medius. NCBI lineage: Eukaryota > Metazoa > Chordata > Mammalia > Primates > Cheirogaleidae > Cheirogaleus > Cheirogaleus medius. Next base: position 25,528,188 of record VBSM01000529.1, read on the forward strand.
AGATAATTAGGATGTTTTGTGATTTGGGGCTTTCTCTTTCAGGGGCCAGAGGTCAGGGGACAGGGATTAGGGGACACAAAAGAGAAAACCCTCACCAAAAAATGTCAGTGGGCTCCAGCAATATGGTAGAAGGTTGATGGCAAACAAACGGTGGCTTGTGGTTGGGAGCACAGACAGCCTCCCTTCCCCAGGAGATAACAATACCTAGCTCCGCTCTCCTGGGCACCTGCCATGTGCCCAGCACTGACCTAATGCTTCTCCTGCACCGCATTACTACAGTGTGGGAACTGTTAGTATTCCCATCGCACAGACAAAGAAACAAAGCTCAGGGAGCTTCAGCAAATTGCCTAAGATCATGCTGCTAGCAAAGTAAAACACAGATAACCACTACACATGCTCTAGGCTGGGACAATTGAAAAGACTCACCCTTCCAAGTGCTGGCTAAGGATATAGAACAACTAGAACCCTCACATACTGCTGGCAAACATACCGCACAACCACTCTGGAAAACCAGCAGTTCCCTATAAAGTCAAACATACACTTACCCTGTGACCCACAATTCCACTCCTACGTATTTCTCCAAGAGAATTGAGTATGTATATCCACAAAAAGTGTACAAGAATGTTCATAGCAGCTTTGTTCACATGAACCCCAAACTAGAAAACTCCAAACATCTACTGGCAGGTGAATGGATAGAAACCTTGGGTATATACCTACAAGGGAAACCATTCAGCAATAAAAAGGAGCAAATCAGTAATACGCACAGCATGGATGGATCTCAAAATCCACATGCTGTGCAGAAGAAGCCAGATGCAGGGTGAATACCGTGATTCCGGTGGCAGAGAACAGATTAGTGGTTGTCTCGGGCTCTGGTGGGCAGGGATTGACTGCAGAGGGGAGCCAGGGTGCTGGAAATGTTCTGTATCTTGACTGGGGTGGTGGTTACATAGGTGTAGACATCTGTCAAAAGCATCAAATGAACACACAAAGTGAGTGAATTTTATTGTATATACATTATACCTCAGTAAGTTTGTTTTTAAAAACTCCAAAGTGCTTACCATGGCCTCTATGGTCCAATGCCCCTTCCTCCTCCACCTGTCCCGCCTCTCTGCCCTTGGCCCTCTATTCTGGCCACACCAACCTCCTTGGTCGTCCTCACTTAGTCCAAGCACATCTCCATCTCTAGGGCTTTGCCCCTGCTGCTTTCACGGCCTGCCGTGCTTGCCCCAGGATGCTCGCGTGCCTCCCTGCCCCGCCTCTTACAGATCTCTGCTCAGAAGTTCCCTCCCAGTGTGGTCTTCTCCAGCCTCCAGCCTCCACACCCACCCCACACGTCCCTGATCCCATCTCCTGCTTTCTTCTCCAAGGCACTTATCACATCCTGACACTTGTAACTGTTTAGTATTTGTCCTTCCCACTAGAGTAAGCTCCATGAGAGCTAGGACTCCATCTTGCCTGACAGTACTTTGAGGTCTAGAACAATACCTGGCATGTGGTGGACGCTCTGTCATTCCTTATTGAATGAATGAATTGGACCCTTCAGATCCTGCTTTCCTTCCCTTTTCCCCACTGCTCTTCCCTTAAGGGGGGGAGGGAGAAAAATCCTTTAATATCAAAAAGATCTCTTTTAGAGATGTACCCACTCTACCATAAAACAGTTTTTTCTTCTGAAAATAACAATTATAATAGAATTTTTTATTTCTCAGTTTCAATCATTTGCATTTGGGGATTTCATCAATACTCAGTAGTACCCCAAGAACACTGAATGAATATTTGTCCTACATTTGTATAAAGGACATCCAAAACAAAGAGCCATTTTTCCAAGATGATTTCTGTCTTTAACACCAGAGACTAGTAGGAACTGAAATCTGCCAGCAACTTTTAAAAAATTCAGAGTCTCCCTGCAATACGTTTGTCCTGCCTCACTGATCACCCTTCTACATGTATATTTATTTATTTACATAATCGAGATTATACAGCATGAAGACTTACAGTTCTGTATCCTGTTTTTCTCATTTAACAACATAGAGTATTTTCCAGTGTCATTAAAAATTCTTGGAAAATATAATTGTTAATGGCTATAGAATGCTACCATAGTTTATTTAAGCACTCTCTTACTGTGGAATATTTAAGTTGTCTCCTTTTTTAAAAATTTCAATTATAAATAATGAATGTCATTGTGTATAAATTTTTGCCTGAATTGCTAAGTATTTCCTAGAGGAGGAATCCTAGCCCCAAAGGATATGGGGTTTTTTGTTTGTTTGTTTGTTCATTCGTTTTTAGGTTTTTAATACATAGTCCCAACTTGCATTTTAAGTTTTTCAATACATAGGTCCAATTTGTTTTCCAGAAGAGAGATGCCGATTTAAATTACCAACAATAGAATATGAGAGTGCTGTATTGCTTCACCCCTGCAAGCGCTGGGCATTACCATTTCTTAAATCTTTGCTGATTTGATAGATAAAAGTGCTATTTTTGTCTTAATTTCTATTTCTTTGATTACTAGTAAAGTGAAACATCTTTTTACACATTTATTGGCCATTTGTATTTCATCTTCTGTGAATTATGTTATTCTCCCACTTTGTAATCAAAGTGTTAGTGTTTATCTTAGTGAATTGTCAGAGCTCTCAGTATGTAATAAAGCTATTAACCCTTTTAGTTGAGAATCTTTGTTTTCTAGTTTGCTTGCCTTTAATTGTGTTTATGTTGTTTCTTGAAATATATATGGTTTTAACCCTCTTTATTGTTTTTGATGTCGTTGCTTTGTTTAGGAAGTCCTTTCCTATCCCAGGTGGGGTTACAAGGCTGGATAGTGTCGGGCATAGGTCATTGCATAAATTACCTCCTGCCAGCCTCCAGCCACGCTATGCGCTATGCGGTAGGCGTTATCATCTTCACTGTTATTTTTCATTATGTAAAACTTTCAAGCACACACAGAAGAAAATAGATATATTGACTCTGAAGCAAACGCTTCAAGATAACAGGGGCCGGTAGAGAGAGGTCATAGGCCCAACAAGAGTGGCCATGATCTGGGGTGACTGTAGCTGATGCTGGGTTCATGGGGCTTCTCTCTACTTTTGGAAGATGAGGTGGCCTGGTTGACACCTCAGGGGACCAAAAGAGGCAGCTATTTCCTGGCCTCCTCCCTATGATAGGCACTGCCTTAGGATCCTTGAATCATCCCATTGAACTCCACAACCAACCTAGGAGGAAGGACTCATTAGTCCCATTTTACAAATGAGGACATTGAGATTCAAACAGATGAATTACTCAAGGTGACTGGTGAGTGCAGAAGCAGGATCTGAACTCAGACCATCCTGACCCAAGTTCCATGTTACTTCCACTGGGCCAGGCTATCTCTCTGGAGGCTCAGTTTGTTAAATGAAACAAACGATGGAACTTTTTCGTAGAGTTTGGCTTAGCCACACTCCCAGGAAAGGACTCTGATGAGAAATTAATCTGATTTTTAAAAAATAAGAAATGTAGTTCTTCTTCTTTGGCTGAATTTATGGACAAAGATTCAGGCCTGCTACTCATTCATTTCATCTGTCATTATTTCAGCAATCATTCCAAGCACCAGCAGTGTTCAAACTGATTTAAAAACAAAAGGGCAGGCCAAGTGCAGTGGCTCACATCTATAATCCTAGCACTCTGGGAGGCTGAGACTGAACAATCACTTGAGCTCAGGAGTTTGAAACCAGCCTGAGCAAAAGTGAGACCTGGTTCTATTAAAAATAGAAAAAATTAGCTGTACAGGGTGGTGCACTGAGGCAGGAGGATCGCTTGAGCCCAGGAGTTTGAGGTTGCTGTGAGCTAGGCAGACTCCATGGCACTCTAGTCCGGGCGACAGAGCGAAACTCTGTCTCAAAAAATAAAACAAAACAAAACAGCAGACAAATTAGAAGACTCATCACAGACATTTGGCCAAGAGCTTTCTTGCTGACAAAACACTTTAATTCACATCCTAGTGAACACTTTAATTCACACCCAGTCAACTATTGCTGTGATAATGCTGCGTAACAAACAAGCCCAGCACTTCAGTGGCTTATGACAGCAAGCATGGGTTGCAATGGTCTCCAGACTGCTTCTCCACTTCCTACCCCAGGGATTCTCATCCTTTTATCTTCTCAAATACATAAGAAATTTGCCTGTACACTAAAGCCTTTTAGGTACACCCAGACTTTGATGATACCAAAAGCATTTTCACTGAAGCATTTTTTATGTGAATTTGTAACCCTTTTAACAAGACAGCTGAGACCGAGACAGAACTGGGGACACAATTGCCATTTTACCCTGGTTGTAACTTTTTCTCTGTCTCTTTCATTCAGAAACTGTGTTGGAATTTGAGAAAACGAGAGTGTTATCATGACAGGGAGGACCTTGAATCTGTTCTGATTTATCTTTTATAAAAAAAATAAATAAATCACTAACAGCACTAGCACTTTATTACTCACCGCAAATCACTTGTGGTACAATGTCACAGTCCTACCACAAAGAACGGCTGAATTGCACAGCAGTGGGTAAGAAGGGCAAGTCATTTAGCTATTTGGACAGCATATATTAGTTAAGCATCTACTATGTGTCAGGCACTGGGGAGACCCTGCTTTCACAGAGCCACATTTTCTTTGGGAGGAGGGGGGCACAGGCAATAAGTAAATGTATTTTTATTTTATTTATTTATTTTTGTGACAGAGTCTTGCTCTGTCGCCCTGGGTAGTGTGCTGTGGCATCATTATAGTTCACTGCAACCTCAAACTCCTGGGCTCAAGCAATCCTCTTGCCCCAGCCCCCTGAGTAGCTGGGACTACAGGCACGCACCACAATGCCTGGCTAATTTTTCTACTTTTAGTAGAGACAGGGTCTCGCTCTTGCTCAGGCTGGTCTCAAACTCCTGAGCTCAAACAATCCGCCCGCCTCGGCCTCCCAGAGTGTTACGATTACAGGCGTGAGCCATTGCACCAAGCCTAAATAAATGTATTTTCAAAAGGCTATTTGGTGATATTCAGGTGATGGATACCCTAACTACCCTGATTGATCATTACACATTCTATGCAAGTAGCAAATTTTACATGTACACTATAAATATGTGCAAATATAATGCATCAAAAAAGTTTTTAAAAATAAAAAATATAAAAAGGCCATTTGAGTAGATGCTAAATGCAGTAGCTTTGTGGGAAGTAGAGCATGGTAGTGGGACAGTGTGGGAGGGGGCGGGCCCGGGCAGGCCTCTTCCGGGAGGTTGACCAGATGGAGCCTTGAGTGGCGAGGAGTGAGCCACGCACATCTGGAAGAAGAGCATTGGACAGAGGGGACTGCAGGGACAAGACCTGAAGCGGGAGCAGAGAGAAGGCCGGTATGGCTGGAGCAGAATGAACAAGGGGAGGTGGCAGGTGAGAGGAAGAGGTAGAAAGGAAGGCTCGTGGAAGGCCCTGGGCGCCTGGAGAAGAGGTGGGGATTTTCCTCTGACCTTTGAAGACACTGGAAAGTTTCCATGGGGGAGTGACCATGATATGAAACGATCCCTCCGACTGCCGCAGGGGCCACTCAGTAGAGCTGGCTCCTCTGGCTGGCTGGACACAGGGTCCCTCCTTCCCCTTTTCCATGGCTCCTTTCTCGATTCCCACCTTGGGGGAAAGAGAAGAGGATCCTCCAAAGAAAAGGAGGTACCCTGTGGTCCAGGAAAACCAGCAGCTGTGCTTCCATGTGCAGTGGAAGCTGCAGTATTTTTCCTTCCAAGGAGCACTTGCATCTTCCCAGAAGCCTTTGGCACACATGAGCTAAATCCACGTGGCGACTCTGATTGCATGAGTGCCAGGTCAGGGAGAAGTTGTGAGACAGGTGGGACCTTCCACAGCCTGCGTGTGTGGTTGGCCATCCCTAAGCCAACACCAGCCCACAAATGGAGCCCCTTGGATCCTGTGCCTCTCCACCCCCTTACAGCTCCCACGGAGCCACGTCTCACCCGAGCCCAGGAGGCAGCTCATCCCCACGCACGAGTGAGGAGACCCAGGTGCAGAGACATGAAGTTTGAGCTCAGAGGCACAGAGGCCTAAATGACAAGGCCAGGAATTGAATTGGAGACTTCTTACCACGAACCCAGTGCTTTTACCTTTCTTAGTTCCTGCAGCAGTCAGAGACCACCCAGCAGAGTCCGCCGTGGGCTAGGCACTGTTTTGAGAGCTTTACACATATTCATAGACTTTATCCTCATAAAAATCCTGTGAGGTCAATGCTACTATTTTATAGATGAAGAAACTGAGACAGAGACATTAAATAACTTGCTCAAGGTCACACAGATCTACACAGCGGCACAGCCAAGGTTTGAGCCAAGCCGTCTTTATCGCTGTGCTGTGCTGCATCTGACGCTCACATGTGGGGAGGAGAGAGGGGAGCGGAGGGGAGGGACACAAAGGTGTGTGAACATGGTGCGCTACCTGTATATCTGTGTGAACAGTTGTTGTAGGTGTGTTCATGCAGGGGCACCAGTGTGCGTGTACACGCTTGGGACCATGTGCAGGGCTGCCTTTGCATAAGGCTTTTGCTGAGCGCTTACGCACTTGCATTTTGGGGATTTTTTTGTTTGTTTGTTTTTTGAGACAGTCTCACTCCGTTGCCCAGGCTAGAGTGCCGTGGCATCAGCCTAGCTCACAGCAACCTCAAACTCCTGGGCTCAAGTGATCCTCCTGCCTCAGCCTCCTGGGTAGCTGGGACTACAGGCATTCGCCACCATGCCCAGATAATTTTTTCTATATATTTTTAGTTGTCCCGCTAATTTCTTTCTATGTTTTTTTTTTAGTAGAGACAGGTTCTCGCTCTTGCTCAGGCTGGTCTCGAACTCCTGACCTTGAGTGATCCTCCTGCCTCAGCCTCCCAGAGTGCTAGGATTACAGGCGTGAGCCACCGCGCCCGGCCCACACTTGCTTTTTGTGTGCATACACACACATGAGCATGCAGGTGTGGTTTTAGGTGTCTTCTTATAAGTGCAGGCATGCACACCGGCACTTGCCTGTGTGTTTATTTATGTGTGCCCACGCACATGGATGCATCCATGCATATGAGTGGGTTTGTTAGTGTAGCTAACAAGCGTGTGTTGGGGGCAGACATGCTTTCTAAGCGTGCGTGTGCATATGTGGGTGTGTATGACACTGAGCATTTGCCTGTGCAGATGGATGTGATTTTGAGGGCAGGTACACCAGCTTGTTTATGCACTGTGTCTACTGGCCAGCAGTGCGCTGTTCTCTGTGGCCCAACTCCAGCCAGGGCTCCACATGAAAGACACGAGGAGCCCTGGGATTAGAAGAGCCTCTTTGCAGAGTCAAAGTTCTGCACCATCATCACCAGAAACTATGCAGAAAAGTGGTTTTGAAAGTGGAGAAATTTATATGTCTGTTCTCTAAACCCCAAATTATTTCCCCCTTTGCTTTGGTGTTTGGAAGCTGCCGGCAGCACCTTGGAGAGATGCTGTGTGCAACCTGCTGTGTGCAACCTGCATGTGATCTGGTGCAGAAGGACAGATGAAGGTCACTTCCAGGGTGAGCTGCTCAGAGGATGCAACTGCCAGCAGGCTCAGGGATTACTGGCACCCTCCAGCCCTGCCTCAGCCCTGGGCCTGCCCAGCTGGAACGTGCTCTGTTAGCCGGGTTACAGGGGCCAAAGGTGCCATCAGGGAAAGGAAGGGAGGAGCTATAGAGTGGGTAGTCTGCAGAGAGGGGAGGGAGGATTTGGCCAGGGCTGTGAGGCCAGGGCCAATACGGTCTGCTTTAATGGGCATTTGGTTTATAACTCCACACCTGAAATTAAAGTGTCTCCAAATATGAAGGCCAGGATCATGCTGTCCTTTGAAGAGGCAGCTGGTTAAATCAGGTCCTCCTGGTTGTTTGGCCTCAGCTTGCACAACTCCAGAGATGGGCAACTCATTACCTCTTGAAGCAACTGGTTCCCACTGGACAGCTGTTAAGAAGTGAAGTCATTCAGCATATCCTGACAATGCCAGGTGCTGGAGCACAGAAGAGAGTCACATTGGTCCCATCCCACCATCATGTTCCAAGGACTGTCCTCAGCAGCTGTACACTAGTGGCTTCTTTTATCCCAAGACAGCCCTGCAGAAGTGGGCGCACCCTATTCCTCTAACCAGATGTTCCTCTTCCTTTTACAGCTTCTCAAATACCGGGACATGGAGTTCTGTCTCCTCATCCCTCATCATATCCCTGCCTTGTCCCCACTTGTCACTCCCTGTCCATCCCCCTGCTTCCCTGGGGAGACCCTGTGGCCGAGCCATGCACCCTCCAGACTTGGCAAGGCTTTGGGGTCTAGGCCATTCTCAGGCACCAGAGGCCTAGAGGCTGGGAAGAGAAGAAGGAAAGGAATCTCTAGATGCTTTATTGGCGTAAGACAAGGCCTCCTGGGGAGGCTGGGTCTTTCTTACTCAGAAAATCCCTGGATTATCGGCCAAAGACAGAATGCAAAGTTCTCCAACAGTACCGGTAAGAAGGTCATGTTTTACAGCAGAACAAGGAAGGACGGTATCACTGGCTAAAATGGTGACAGCAGGCAATTGAGAGAACAAACAGAAGTTTCATAGGAAAAGAGAGACAGATACAGAGACAGAGAGACCAACAGCAATAACGACAAAGAAAAATGTGCACGGAACAGAAAGAGATGGAGAAACAGATACAAAGGTGGAGAGGCATACAACAGAGTCTCAGAGAGACCCAGATGAGAGGCTCAGAGCTGGGAACAGATACAGATGCTTCTAGAGACACAGAGAGTGGCTCATGGATGGAGAAACCAGCCACAGACTCAGGAAGACGTGCCTAAGACACGGAAATCCAGGCAGGGACACAGAAAGGGGTGACCATGGAACATCCACATTTCCTTATTGTCTCTTGACTAATTAAAAAAAAAGAAAGAAAACGATTTGATTTGAGGTCACTTGCAATAAAGATCCATGTGGAATAAAGGATAAACATAAAAGTGGAAATTTAAATCCAAACTGTTATGGAAGAAGGAAAAAATAATGATACCAAAGACCTAGGTGTGGTTACTTCAGTGGTCTGCAATGAACACGTGATTTCCACGCCCTGTGTGCTCCCCTGTCCCTGATTCCGGCCGGCCCCATAACCTGCTCTAAGCAGCAGAATGTGGCAGATGTGACACTGTGCCAGTTCGAAGCCTAGGCCTTATGAAGCCCTGGCAGCTTCCAGTTTTCATGCTAGACTGAGGCCGTCCTGCTATGTGAGGAAGTCTGAGCTAACCACCTGGAGAAACCATGTGGGGAACCAGGAATTCAGCCAACAGCGAGAACCAGGGCCCCGGACATACGACCTACACTGAGCTGTGCCACAGCCACAGGGAGCAGAGATGAGCTCTCCTCACCGAGCCCTGCGCAAATTGCAGAATCATGAACAATAACAAAATGGTGTTTTTAGTCAGTACATTTTGGGGTAGTTTGTGATGCGGCAATAGATCACTGAGATACCGGGTTACTACAGTAACAGTAATTAAATCCAAGGGATTCCATCATTTCCTTTGGCTGATGGATGACGTGGGAGACTCAGAGCGTCTCTCTCCTCTGAAGAATCACAGATGACACTCAGCTCCTTAATCATGAAATCAGCGAAGTTCCAACAATGGCAAGCTGGGAAGAATATGGCCACACACACCTGCTGGGGGATGGCCATGACAGTGCTGCTGATCAGTGACTGATTGACGGTGGGTAGAGAGAATCAGCTATGTTTTTTTATTCCCACTGACCACGTGCCAGTCTATCCCATTTTATAGATGAGAAGACTGAGGCACCAAGATGTAACATGATTGCCCAAGGTCTCACAGCTGGTACTTGTCAGGGGCAAGATTTGAGCCCAGAACCCACATTAGAGCTGTTAGTATGAAGCAGAATTAAATTCTGCTTGATTAAATCAAGCTGAATAAACAAATCCCTATCTAGGAGCTCTGAATTCAGAGCCACCTCTGAGTCTCAAAGGCTCTAAAGCCTAAATAGTCACCAGACATTTTGGGGGGAGTGAGGCAGGGGCTCTCACCCCTTCTCAGGGTGGGCTGGCTCTTTGGTGGGGTCTGTTTGTCCAGACCAGACCCGCGGGCAGGGCTCCCCATCAGAGCGCACCCCGACCCGGCCGTGCACCTGTCAGGCACGCAGCAGCCCGCGCCCGCAGGCTCCGCTGCAAGGCCCAGAGGAATCTCCTGACTCTGAAATTGGTTCCAGGAATACTTTTGCTCCTGTATTATACCGCCTTCCCTGACACCCCCTCCCCCAGCACTTTTTTTTTTTTTTACACTAAACTTTCTCTGAATTCACCTGATTTTTCCCATCTCCTTTACATTCTTTATGGCAATGGAGAAATAATCACTGCTTCTCCGGCAGGGTGATGGGAGTGTGCAATATTAACTGTAAATCAGCCAGAAATTGGTGAAGGGGAAGGGTTTGATGAGGTGCAGAGACATTATATCATTTCAAAGCACTTTTCTGGTCTCCAGTAATCCCCATGTAAATGAAAAGGAGGCGACGTGCCTCTCTCTCCCCGAGGCTGCAGAGAAAATCGTCCTGGAAAGAGGACACAGGGCAGAGAGAGGTTGGCTGGGGCCTGACAGGGAAGGCAGAAATGCCCAGGACTGTGCCCCCAACCCCTGCAAACCAGGGCTGGGCACACACCTCGGACTCGAATCATCCTGGCAATCCTAGACTTCTTGGAAGATGAGGACCCAAGGCTATGGAGCGGGGAGATGCCAGCGCTGTTCACCGACAGGGGGTGGGGTTGCATCAAACCGGCCGCATCCTGGAGCCCAGTGGTCTCAACCCCAGCGCTATTGCCCCCAAGAGAGTGTCTGCAACATATGGGGGCTCTGGGGTCTTGGTCCATTGTCATGATGACTAGGAGGCATCACAGAACTTGGTAGAAGCCAAGGATACTAACATCCTGTTAATGCATGGAGCCTCCCACACAACAAAGACCCGGCCCTCCTAAAATGTCAATAGCTCCCTCTCTGTCCAATGTTCACACAAAGAACATGGTCTTCCTGAAGAATGACCATCTATCAAGACCCATAACTGCAGGGGCCATCGCCAGGGAAAGATCCAATCCTTCCCTGCCCTCTGGGCTCCTTCAGACTTAAATCAATTCATCTAGGCCTACTGGCTGCTGGTTTAACTGAATTCAGCTACCTGTATTTCATCAAATCTAAGATGCCATTGATTGATTGTAAGGAGAATCATTGTTTTATATACTACTAAAAACGAAGAAAATGCTGTGACCCGATGTTTTCTCATCACTTGGGTTTTTTAATTTATACTTATTAAAGTATTCTTTAATACTTATTTAATCATTATCATATATTGTAGAATATTGTATACCATGGAATATTACAAGTGCAGTAAATTGGCTACAGTATTCCTAACCTTCCTATTCAGGGTCTAATCTTCTGAATCACTTTTCAACTCAGAGTCATCAATGTCCATGTTTTCCCACACAGAATCACCCTCTGAGACATCAAGAGTGTAGATGATGCTGTGTTTCTAAAGAGGGCTCCACTGACGTCTCTGGGATTTTCTTCCGAGCTGTCGATACCTGTTTTGCATTTATGATATTGGCTCTTTTTTAAATTGACACATAGTAGATGTACATATTCTTGGTATACTGTAATAATTTGATACATTCATAAAATGTGTAAAGATCAAATCAGGGTTATTGGAGTATCCATCACCTTAAATATTTATCTTTTCTTTATGCTAAGAATATTCCAATTATTCTCTCTTTGCTGGCTATTTCCTGATCTTCCCAGAACGTGTCAGTAAAAGGTTTCAGACAATAAACAAGACTTATTCCCTTCCCCACATGGTCATTGAATATTCTGTTGACTGACCACCGAGGGGCTGGCTGCAGGTATCTGGACAGGCTCCCAGCATAAGTGCATGACCATGTCAGTGGAGTTCGGGCTTCGGTCACTGGAGGCTACATCACCGCCACTGTCCGAACAGCAGCAATTGTAAGATGATAAGATGAATCCCAACTGCAGAGACGCTACAATGAGAATAAGTGTATACCTTAGAATCTACGAAATATAATATTAGAAAATTAGTCGGTCTCTGTGGATATATGCCCAGAGCTAGCAGACATAGACCCACCCTGGGAAGCTGCCTCAGAGACCATGTCTGTGGACATGCCTGCAACACCTGTCCCAGCACAGTGCCGTAGATGTGCCTGTGCTGTAGGGTTGGCAGAGTTAGCAAATAAAAATACAGGATACCTAGTTCAATTTGAATTTCAGATAAAAAAAATGAATAATTTTTAGTATCAGTATGTTCCAAATATCTCATGGGACATACTTATACTAAAAAACAGAAATGTTGTTGATCTGAGATCCAAATTTAAAGGGGCATCCTGTATTTTATCTGGCAATCCTATTTCAGGGCCTGATGCAGAGCTAATATATGCAGATGTGCCCAGGATGCCTGGCCGAGGCTTGGGTTCCTACAGGACTCTGGCTGCCCCACCGACACCCCCTTCATAGGCATGAGCTCAGTGCATGGGTAAGCTGGGCTCACATGTCCTGTTCTAACACCTATGATCAGCCTGGGATCAGCCTCAGTTTGGCTCATTTATCATCGCATGTAGTCAGTGATGAGCCTGGGCTAACAGGGGAATTAGGCCAGGCTCAGAGCCTTGGAGGCCACACCCCAATACAAAGACAGACCTGGATCCAACAGAGATATCCGGCACCACAGCAATAGCTGCTTGGAGAGACCAGGGCAGTTTCCCAGACCAGAACATACTTTGGACAAGCAGAAAAGTGGCAGGCAGAGAGATTTTGTGCAAAGCAGCATAAACATGAAGGCACCAGAGGAGTTGTAGCAAGAGAGAGAAGTCTAATGTGCCTGGATCGTGGGGTAACATTGGGAAGAAATGTAGAGGGAACTGGGCTGGACTCTTGGCTCTGTAACTTCATACCTGTGTGACCTTGGACAGTTGTTTACCTCTCAGAGCCTCAGTTTCCTGAACATCAAACACATAGATGCTTACCCTCAGAACTCTTAGGGCACCAAGCTGTACAGTTTGAAAACCAGTTCTAAAGGCATAAAGATTAACAAAGGATTTCACACATGATCAGATCCGTGTTTTAATAATAGTTATAATAGCAACAACTGATGAAATACTGTATGCTAAGTATTTTGTAATTATTTTAAATAGTATTAACAGTAGCTACTGTGTATTGTGTGCCAGACATGGTGGAAAGTATTTACCTATAATGATTTCATTTGGTCCTCACAACATCTCTTTGAGGCTGGTTTTTATTTTCCCGGTTTCCTAGAGAATGAAACTGATACTCAGCCCAGTGATCAGATTCTCCCTAAGTCCCACCAACCTTGGTGGCAGAGCCAGGACCAGAACTCAGACTGCCGACATTTAGGCCCAGTTGCCACGGCTCCCTGAGTAACTGAAACTCCTGGAAAGTTGCAGAGGTGCCCTTGCATGGCATATTCTGAAGACTTCTCTGGGAGAGAAGCCTTGTCTCTCCAAGCACAAAGAATGACTAGAATCAAAATTCCATGTGCATCCTAATTTCTGTGCATAATATTTTAAATGACAAATCGGGCTGCGATTAGAAAATCCCTAACCAAAATCCAAGCCATATGCAAACAAGCTGTGGTCGGCATCCACACGGGGGTCAGCTCAGGGAGCCAAGTCTCAGTGGGAGGGTCTTTAAACTGAGGGTCCCCGGGGAATGCAGCCTAAGGGACTAGAGGCAGGCGCCTGATTTCTCTGCCAACTGCCTACAATTACAGCAATTCTCTCTGTGCTGCAGACTCCAGGGGAAGAGTCATCTGTCGTTTGGTTAAACTGATTAGGAATCACTTTCTCCATTTCAGAGTCATTCCTGAATCTCGGCAGTGTGCAGAGTTGCTGCCCAGGCTTCCAAACCAACATGGATCTTAACTATTCCAGAATCATCCCAAATGCCCTTAGTGGCCTGGGGATTTTTGTTTCTGCCCTTTTCCCTTCTTGCCAGGTTTGTTCATAATATATTTCCTGGGTAGCAGTAGTGTCCACTCCTTTCAGGCCTCACTGGGGGCAGTTCAGAAAATATAGTTCAGATGCCCCTCCCCAATCCCATTCGGGGTCGCCTGTCCTTCTGGAGCTTGAGTTGGCCTGGGCAGTGCTAGAAGGGGCCACTGTGTGGCCAGTGACTGGCCTGCCATGAGATGGGGCATCCTGCCCCGTGCTCTGGCCCTGGCCAGAAGAGTGTAAAGCTTTCTCTACTGTGCCCAGCTCCGGGACGCCCACAGGGTGCTCCTCAGTATCCCTTTCCTGGAAGTTTCTCATCTTTGTTGATGAATTAGTCAGATTTTTGTCTCATAACAAATAACCTCAAATCTCAGTGACTTAACACGACACACGTATATTTTCAAATTTATAGGTCAACAGGTCAACCTTAGCTCGGCTGATCTAGAATGAGTTCAAGTGGACAGGTTGGCCCCAGGCTTGGGCTGGGTTCAGGTCTCCTCCACACATCCCACTCTGGGGCCCAGGCTGAAGGTACAGTGGCTACCAGGAGCATGCTCTGTCCAGAACGTACCACAGGGGCACCAGAAAACAAAGGAGAAACAGCGATGCATCCTATCGTCTCAGCACAAACTGGCACACCGCCATGCCACCCGTATTCCACTGGCCAAGGCAGGTCATCTGACCCAGTTCACCATCCATGGGACAGAGAAATATGTACCGCCCGCTGCGTTTGCAGGAACTGCAAAGTCACCAGGTAAGAGGCGTGGATGTGTCGTTCTAACACAGGGAGCGAGTAAAAAGTCAGAGCAACGAGACAGTAACATTTGAGTTCTCACTGGGACACCCATGAGGAATGTCTGCAGCAGGATAACCGGCACACTGAGCTGGCTGCCCACGGAGGCTCTTAACGCCCATGCGCATCTGGAGCTGCCTCGGGAAAGGGGGCTGGGGCTGTGGGTCCTTCCAGAGAGCACATGTGGAACCCACTGTGACGTGACCCTGAGGCCTCCCTGGAACCATTGACACAGCTAGGCTGGGAGGAAGCCTCGGGAAACATGAAAACAATAAAATGACTTGAACATCTGCTTCACAGGACCAGGACGCAAGGCTGTTCCGTGAGGACCTTGACTTGTCTTGCGTTCTCCCAGTCTTCTAGGAGGCAGGCTCGGGGCCCTCATCACCCAGAGCTGGAACCTCACCGAGCTCAGAAAGGACTCCCCTGGCTCAGGCGCCCACAGTGCACACAGCCCAGCCTCTGCAGGGGTTGCCAGACACCCCAGGGTCGGGCTCAGAGATGCTCCATGCCAGGCCTGGAAGGGCACATACAGGGCATCTCATTGGATCTCCGGTGTGCAGATGGGGAAACCGAGGCCCAAGAAAGGAAAGCAGCATAGAGAGTGGCAGGGCTCCCTGTCTCCCACCTTGTTGCCTTCTCCAGCATCCTGGGCACCTGAGGATCTGCACGACCTTGCATCACCCAGCCCCCCACTGCCCCTGCCTCCACCCTGACTTGGGCTCTTCAAGAATCCTGGTAGAGGCAGCTGGGCCAGCTGGGCCATTTCTACTTGAGAGGAATGGTATTTTTCCAGGGAGGACAAGTTGGTGACAGAACCAGAGACAGGAGCTTGGCCAAGAAAGCCGGGGCCTTCACAAGGCCGGGCTGGGCGAGCAGAGAAGCATCTGGGTTTCAGCATCCAATTAGCACCCTCTGTTCTTAGAGCTGCCGCAGCTGAGCAGCTGGGAGGGAGCGGCCGGCCGGTCAGTTGGCGAATGAGCACTAATTGGGTGTCAGGCACGCCAGGCCCCACGGCTCCCCTCGCCTCCCCACCATGCTCTCCAAGACCACCGCGGAGAGCCCAGGGGCGGAAGGCAGCTAATTGGTCCGGCCTGCCCGGCAAGCCCTTTCTCCACTGATGCCCTGTCACTCAGCTTCCTTTGTCTTCCGTTTCAAGAGCTTGGGAAAAATTGCCCACGTCCGCCAAGAAGTTTGCTGTAAACCTCGGGCTGGGAGGGGAGCTTATTTTAAAAGAGGCTCTCAGCAGAGACACTCTGGCGCATTTCCCGCAGTGGCCCCCGCGGTCCTGACTGCGGAGAACCGTGGGGACAAGCCTCCCACACACTCCTTCACACTCCTGCTCGTCCGTATTTTTAGATGAGAGCTTCCAAGTCACCCGAAAGCTGAGGAAATGCTTTTTTGTTGCCTTTTGCCTGCTGGCATCACTGTTCACTTAGGGAGAAAAGAAAACTATTAATACGACTTAATTTTTCCCACACTTTAACCAGAAGAAACCACGCTTACCCTGGAGGAAGCGGGCTTGGGCTTGAACACGTGTGTAGACACAAATGCACAAATGTCGATGACCCTTGCTTCACGTGCACCTGACATGTGACACGTTGACCTTAGAGAAGTGATGAAGGCTGGAATTTATTTAACAGGTGTGGCTGAGATGATATTTTGAGACACGGACCTATCCAACCTCTGTTTGTTCATCCCTGTATTTTCCCTGTTCACGCCCCACCCCAGGGAGATGGTCAGCACTCTGCCCCTTGCCTCAGGGGAGAGAAGCAGCAGGGTGAAACCCAGATGTGGCCTGAAAATCTCTCTGGCTTTTGTCTTCCAAGAGCCTGAGCCCTTCAGGGAAGGGGATTTCTCAGGCCTTGACAGGTGTCTTGGCCAGAAGCAGGGGCAGAGCTGAGCTTCACTCTCCCCCCTCTTCTCAGAGGACCAGATAGAAATCCCCCCAAGTAGGGGCAGGGAGGAGAGAGGGACAGAAGGGGGCAGAGCAGACTTGTTCTGGTCACCCAGGCAGATGTGAACAGCCCACAAATCATCCCCACCTCCAGCATGACCCAGAGGCAGCAGAAAGCCACCAGGCCACATAGGAAGCCATACAAGAGGGTGCTGTGGGAACCAGTGACCAGGAGCAAGAGGCTATTCCTCCACCTTCCTCCCTCTGTCTAAGAGCCCAGAACTGCAACTCTTCCCTGCAAAGGAAGACTGAGGTTGATTTCCACCCCTGAAGCTCTGTGAAATGTGGGTTCAGAGTCAAAAATTCAATTTAAAAATAGAAAACAATTTTTACAGTAATATGCCTTACACATCTGAATGTGTGGAAACAACCATCTGTGGCCTTAAGACATTTTTATATCACCTTCAGAGACAGGCCTCCCTTGACTACCCTAGGGTCCTCCCCCTCCGTTCAGTCTCTAGTCTCTTAGCCTGCCCTTTCTCCATAACAGTCATCATCATCTGACATTGCATTGTATGTCTAAGTGTTTATTTAGTCGCTGTCCTTCCTCATGAAGGCAAGGATGTTGTTTGCTTGTTCACTGTTATACCTATGCAAAGAAGAGGGTCTAGCACACAGCAGTCTCAGTATCTAGGCATTGAATGAATGAACACATTGTGTGCTCAATGGTGACACCTGCTGGCAAAAGGGATATTGCAGCCCAGCTCTATTCAACATCATCACTGTTTAACCAAAAGGAGGAGGAAACACTTTTCTAGGCGCTGTAAGTGATGGAGTTTGGAAACTCCAGGCATAGAGGAAATTATTCTGAATTTAAGATACGGACAAGAGGGAGCCTAAGAATGGGGTAGAAGAGGGGTGGGAGTGGGGCATGGGTCTAGTAAAGAAAAGAGAAACTTAAGATGGGGCCTTTGCCTCCCAGAGTGTAGCCACCAAGCTTCACATTTTGTAGAGCAATTACTCTCCTTCAGTTTAATCCTCCCATTCTTCCTCTTTTATTTTAATTTACTTCCCTCAAAAAATTTTTTTTAATTTAAGCCCCACGCAGGGAAAGAGAAGATAAGGAGAAAAAATAGTTGCAAGAGAAGTACACAGCCCACCTCAGAGGAGCTTAAGGTCAGACAGCTGCAAAGTGTTTTCCCACATATTTCCTTACTGGATCTCCCTGTGACCTGTCCTGGCAGGTAGGGCAGTAATCACAAGCCCCATTTTGTAGATGAGGAAACTGGAGCTCCTTGAAGAAAGTGACTTGTCCAAAATCCCCCATAAGGAATCCTGGCAAGGTCAGGATTCATGCCCAAGCCTTCTCTGGCCTTACACCTCACGGTGTTTAATTTATAGGTCTCAGCCATGAAAGAGCAAACACACCCACTGGGGAGAGACATGCAGCTAGGGAACAAACAGTAGACCAGAGCACCAGGATCCATAGGACTCTGGAAGCCCAAGGGCAGGGGGTCTAATGCCACCCCCTGTAAATGTTTTCACTACAATTATCTTCCCACAAACAATGCCACTTTGTGACTGGAACTTTGATGAAGTGGGGGAACTCTGACATCCTTCAACAGGGGTCAGAAAGCCAGGTCCTCCCCATCAGGGCATCCACACCCTGATCTTTGTAAGAGGAAACTGCTGACTGCACCCCTGGGAATGTTTGCCCAATTCACTATCAAACTGCTTGCAATTATCAAACTGTGCTCCCTTGAGTTGACCTTTAGCTGGGGAACAGCTATATTTAGAGAAAACCAGCCCTTTGTAATTACCCCCACTCAGATTACTTAAAGGTCGGCTGCAGATGTGACAGTTTGATCCGTGGGAAGGGCTGTTTCCAGGATCCCTGGATAATTATTCAAACCGACAATAATTAGCAAACATTTTCTGCAAATGAATCCATCCCTGTTGTTCAGCCCCAGAAGGGAGCCCAGGCGCCTCACCAGGCCAATGTTGCCCCTTGCTATGATTTGAATGTGTCCCTCAAAAGTTCATGTGTTGGAATCATAGTTGTCATTTTAACAGTATTAAGAGATGGAGCCTCTAAGAGGAGATTAGGCAGAGGGCTCCACCCTCATGAAAGGATTAATGACATTATCTACTTGTCTTGGGAGTGGGTTCCTGATTAAAAGAATGAGTTCAGCCAGATTTTTTTTCTTACCAGCTCACCTGCTCTTACCCTCTCACCTTCTGCCATGAGATGACCCTCAGCAGATTCTGGCACCATGCTCTTGGACTTCCCAGCCTCCAGAACAGTGAGCCGAATAAACTATTCTTTGTAAATCACCCCATCTGCAGTATTCCATCACAGCAGCAGAAAACAGACTCTGGCATCTCTTCTAGACATAACAACAATCCTCTCATGTTTAGCCCTTTACAGGTTATAAAGAAGTTCCTGTCTTGCCTCCCTCCTCATGTCAGTGTTGTAAGATACACGTTCTCACCTTACAGAGGAGAAAATAGACTCAGAGAGGTTAAGTGGATTTGCCCAGAGTCACAAGAGTCAAACCAAGACTCACACCCAGGTCTTCTGACTCCAAATCTCTTGCTTTTTCCTAGGAAAATCACTCACTCAGAAAATATTTATTGAGTGTTTACTATGTGCCTGGCCTTATAGTGGGCTGTAGAAAGGAAAGAAAGACCTCAGCATTATCCCTGGCATTCAAAAATTCAGGATTATTAGAGGAGAAAAGGGGGGCAAGAAAGACATGAACCGTTGGAACCCTAGAGGCAGCAGCATCTCTATTCATAAACTCCTCCTGCATGAACAACTTTGGACATCAGAAGTTAAGAGTCAATTTATTTGAAGATATTAAGGAGATTTTTGGGTGCAAATTAACCCAGGACAATGGAGAGATTGAGAGAGAGGAAATGCATAAAAATGGAGTCAGCCAGTATCGTCAATTAGCACATTTAAAGTAACTAAGTAATGGAATGGTACATGTCACCCTATCCCAATGCAAAGAGGGATTGGGGCTATGAATGACATTTTCTCAAGCATAATTTTCTTCATTTTAAAAGATGCTCCAAAGCCCCAGGGCTTTCAAGGAAGCCCTGGAAGGGCAGCTTGGGCAGGGGTGAGCTTAAGGCTTCACTTTCCCTTCACCCAGAAGCTATATTTATATCTGATTTACATTTTGAGTTTCCATTAAATAAAGTAGTTCATTATTTTAAAAAATATAAACACTGTTGGTTTATAGACTTACTCATAGGTATGGTAGTTTAAGATATTTATAAAGTACCATGAGTATTGACTTCATATTTTCTTATTTAAACTGCAAAAAAGAAAAGATAGTCATCAATAATATCCTTTTAAAAAATCTCATCTCAACCCTAACAATATCTGTACCCCCATAATATAATGAAAAAAAAGAAAAAAAAAATCTCATCTCAACTGACTGGCCAACCGTCAGATTCTAACAGGATGAAATAATGATTAAAAATCAATATTAATATTAACAGTTGACCTCTATTTAGAGCTTACAAAATGTTAGAGACTTTTCAAAGTCTCTGACTTTAGAGAAATTAATTCATTTCCCCACAACCCCATGAGATGGGTACCGTGGGTACTGTCACCATCTCCATTTCACAGGTGAAGTCACCGTGGCACAGAGCCTTCACAACAGGTGACTCACACAGGGTCACGCACTAAGGTTAAGCAACACCAGCTGTGTGGAGGTGGGTGGGTGGACCTGCAGAGACAGCAGGCAATAAGGAAACAGAAGGAGGGGTCCTGGTCAATGCCACACTCCATCTCAGTTGGCAGAATGGCAAGGCCATCAAATCGATAGAAAGTAGGACACCTCTCATAGCCCATTTTGACCCCCTGGTGAGTTGAGTTTGAGAACGGTGGCAGATAGGACTATATCAAGTGGCTTCTGAGTCCCCTTCTAATTCAAAGATCCTGTAGTTTCCACAATGTGCCTTTGGAGACGAAAGGTCTTTTGAACAGCCCAGGCTTTGAGCACGCAGGGCACCAAGGAGAGCTGGGGTGGCCATAGCTTCATCGCAATTGAACCTCCATTGGGGAGAAATGAGAACCTTGTGCAAATGTGAGTGTGAGCTTTGCTTATGCTACGGGAGAGAGGAGGAGGAGGAGGAAAAAATGGCCAAGTCTTAAACTCTCAGGATAAATTCTACCATGAAGACATTGTATAACTTTTTAGGGAAGATTTTTATCTGACACTTCCGAAGCACTCATTTATCTACAAACAACATTTATTTCCCCATTTATTACAGCAACCTCAGGATTCTACTCCTCAGCGCGAGTCTCTGAAGACCTGCCCTGGCTGCGCGCCTTCAGCCGGCGATCTTTACCCAGCAGCCTGCTGGTCGGACACTAAGTAAGGCTCCGGGGGATGCAGACGAGAAAGAAAGTCATGCCACACCGGGTCAAGGTCTGCCCTGTCCGATACCGTTGCCACTAGCCATGTGTGGCTATTCAAATGTAGATTTTAATTTAATTAAAGTTAAATAAAATTAACAATTCAGTTCCTCCTTCACGCAAGCCACATCTCAAGCACTCAACACAAGGACAGCATTGTGTCCCCACGAGATGGTGCAGATATAGTAACAGAAAAGTTCCATCATCGCAAGAGGTTGTACTGGAAGGTGCTGGTAGATGAAGCAATGTATTGAGCAGAGGGAAGCCTGCTTTAGTGACTAGCTATTTTGTACAGCAATGGTTGCCTATCTTTTAAGATATTTGGTGATATGGGATTTTTAACTAATTCATACTCGCTCAGCTCAAGTGAGTCTGAACGAGTGAGGCAGAGTAATTCTTAGATTCATTTGGATACCATGAGGTTGGCAGAAAAAGAGATTTTTCGGTGGGCATAATGTATGGCCACAGCCAGGCGGCAACCTGCACATCTGAGCCCAGCACACGTACACATGGACTCACATGTAACCTACGCACACACACGCACATGCTCACACACTGCTGAAAATACACACTTAGTTGCACACACAATTACACAAACACAGGCACACACATTCATTCACACACACTCAGACACGCACACCCTTACACATATGTGATTTTATATGCAATCATATCCAGCTCTGGTAGATGCACACACACACACACACACACACACAGAGTGATTTTGCATTCCTGCATTGCTGCTGGGTTGTCACACATGATTGAGTTGGCTACAGTTAAGTTCTGTGGCTTTTTGCTATCCTGATATAATGCAGAAACAGATGGGCCAATTTTTCTTGCATTTTCCAGATTCAAGATAAATGCTAGGGAGCTCCACAGTAACCCTGTCCTTGGGATCCACCCATCCATTCCCTGTTCAACAAACATTGATTGAGGACCCCTAGACATTGACAGAATCACAGAGGAGGTTTGGTAACTAAACCACACAAATTCCTCCATGAGCATCCGACTCAGCCCGAGAAGGGGGTGTCATCCCACAGGGCACAGGAGCCAGCAGTCCCTTGCCTGGGGCCGACCATGTAAGCAGTGGCCCATCACCCACCCTCCTCCAGGTGTCCACACCAAGGACAGGGGCTGTGGTTGAATTGGGGAGGGGATAGGGGCTTAAATCTCTAGGTTAGACCAGATGGTGTGAATTGGAGAAGTTCAGAGGCAGAAAAATCTGCCAGGCTCCACCCAACTTCCCTCTTTCTCTCGCCTGCATCCCCAACCTCCCTCTTGTGCCCAGCACTTGCCATCAGCACATCAACATATTCAAGTCTTCCCATTTTAACACACAGCTCACTTTACATCACAACCCCATCCCCAACTTTCAGCTATTGTCTAAATTCTCTCAGCCACAGCAAAACTCTTCCAGAGAGTTGTCTACACCAACTGCATTCACGTCCTCATCCCACCTGATTCTTGAACCCACCACAATACGACTTACGACTTCCCCCCTCCCCTCCACAGATCTGCTCTCCCAGAGTCTCCAGTGGCCACCACCCTGCCACCACCGCGCCAAATCTGACAGTCACCTTTCATTCCTTGTCTTAGCAGACACTCCGCCAGGTGTCAAGGATCGCAGGGGACGCTGACATGCCTGAGCCTCAGGTGCTGCTGTCAGGGGACCCGTGGCTTCACTCGCTTCTGTTATGATAGTTTATGGTGCCATAAACACCCTAGATTTAGAGAAAATTGTATCATCTAGCAAGGAGGGAGTGAGCAAGCCCTCTAGACCCCATAGTTTACCCTCGCCCTCCTGGCCCATTGAGTCAAGAGCAGTGGAAGAAATAACCAATGGCTTCGGAGAGGGTATCTAGGGTCTGATAGGTCCTTGTTCTGGGCTGCATTATGTCCTCCAAAAAGATATGCTGAAGTCCTAGAACATCAGTACCTGAGAGTGTGACCTTACTTGCAAAGAGGACGGTTGCAGATGTAAGTAGGTATGACGGCATCATGCTGCAGTAGAAGGGGCTCTTAGTCCACTATGGCGGGTGTCCATGTAGGATGTGAAGGCAGAAAGAGAGGACGTGTGTGATGGCGCAGGCAAATATTAAAGTTGTGCAGCTGGAAGCCAAGGATGGCCAGCGACACCGGAAGCGGAGAGAAAGGCACAGAACAGACTCCCCTCTAGAGCCTTAGGAGAGCGTGGCCCTGCCGGCACCTGGATTCCGGACTTCTAGCCTCCCGACTGTGAGACAACACAGCCACCCAGTTGTGGTCTTTGTGACGGCAGCCCTAGGAAACTATTGTAACACCAGCCTGCTCTCCAGCAGAACACGGGCGATGCGTGAGCTTCGCAGTCAGTCAGACCTGGGTCCGAGTCCCGGCTCCAGAGTGACCCTGAGCACGTCAGCTCCTTAGTCCTCTGGAACCCAGTCTCCTCACCAACATCGCGGGATTACTGCCTGGAATTGATAGGTCACGTGTGTGTAATTGTGCCAGACTTTGACTAGGAAATAAGGTCACATTGATTTCTAATGACCAAATTATGGCGGCTCCAGGCCCTACCAGCTCAATTAATGGAAATTTATCTCCCCAAAGCATCCCAATTTTTTTCTAGGAGTTTCCAAAGGGAACCTCATACTTTCCCACAAAACCAGCCCTTCTTCCTCTCCCACCCCAGTTCCCCCAGCACACCCCCCGCCCCACCCCCATGAAGCCACCTGGAGACACGGGGAGCCCAGGAAATGCCATCAGCAACACCTCCAGCTGGCAGCTCCTTCGGGTCCGCCTCAGAAGCTTCACCCTCTGTTGCCCTTCCTGGGGCAGCCTGTGAGCGAGGTGGGGGCACGAAGGCCTGAATATCCCACCAGATGTGGACACTTGATGAAGAAAGCCCCTTCAAAGCTCCCCACGAGGTTGGCCGAGCTGCGTGGGGCTCGCATGGTGGTCCAGCTTCTCCCGCCACCCAGTCCTGCTCCCGTGCCCTTTGCAGGCGCGGATCCCTAGTAATACCTTGTGCCCTACACGCCTCGGCCTCTGCTGCTGGGGATGCAACCGGCACTGTCCATCATAAGGGGCCCTTGTCTGTGCCCACAGGGCTGCCCCTGGACCTTTCCAAAGCCCCCCGCTGTCGGGGAGAGGCTCCTTCTCCAAAGCAGATTTGCTTTGCCCCAAGCCTCACAGAGTTCCCCGGGATTCCTGCCCATTTCTGTCCAGGATTCCTTGCCCAGAATCTGCCCAGGTGTCTCATGAAAGAGCTCTGTCCATTCCTGGCCTTGTCCCCCTGGCCGTAATGCTCAAACCCAGGCCACATGGGAGGCCGGATGGGAAACAATGCACATCTTCTATGCCAGCTTCCTCCCCAGCACACCCCGCTCCCCCCTTGCTATAAAACAAAAGCTGCCATGCAAATCAGTGGTTAGGAACTGGACCCCGAGTGGGGGGAGGAGGGATGGGAGGCGCTGGGGAGGAGCAGGAGCTGGCCCTATTCTGCATGCATGTAAAACACCTAGCCCTGTGCCTGGTCCGCAGCAAGTGTCCAATAAATGATAGCTATTATCATCATTATTACTATTATGAACCATGAAGCTATCACCAGTAGTTGGTCTGCTGGCAGCGGGAGGCAGTGCGGGCTGGGCTGCTCTCTGCTCCAGATCACTAACCCAGGCTAAGTGGTGGTAATTACGACTTTGAGGAATACTGAACAGTGCCAAGTTCCAGAAAGGCCACAGCCATGAGTCGAGAGGCCTCTGGCTCAGCTCCGGGCTTCAAGGCTGAGCAAGGATTTGCACAGTTGGCCGTGTGGCAAGGTGAGAACAGTACAGAGACCTCACAGGGAGACTATCCCTCCTGGCACCCAGGACAGGAGAGCCCCTCATGGACACACAAAGGAGAGGGGTCCAGCACCAGCATGCAAAAGGACCACAGGGTTCCACATCTGGCATGGTGACCTGACCCAGCCACCTGAGCCCTGAGGAAGCCCTTCTGTGGCTCATTAAAGGCCTCTGCGTGGGCCTTGCTCTGCAGAGAGCCGCAGATCTCTGTGCAGCCTGGTCAGGCCCTGGCCCGGGGCTGCATTGTGCTGTCAATTACACCACCAGGGAAGCACCACTGCCCGGCAAGGCCGCTCAGGAGTTGCTCAGGGCTGTCCGGCAGGGTTACAGGAAGTTCAGCTGCACATGCAGCTTGGGGTCCAAGGAGTTGGAGTCTTTCATTTTAGAAAAATTGATTCCCCCCAGACCCCCAAACTTTGTCTTATTCTTAACAGCCAGTGGACAAGCAGGCAGGCCCTGCGAAGTCTGAGCTGCTGAGAGGGTAGTTAAAATGATGCCTAGCCAGGGCTTTTGTCTTTCCTGCAGTTCCCTACACCTCCTTTCCTACCCTCAGGTGACAGTCCCAGGTGCAACAGGACAGGACAAGACAGGTCAGGGGACCAGGGATGAGCTTCAGGACACCCAGCACCTGGCCTCTGTTTCCTGCCTGTTCACTGATCATCAGCTCCCTCCAGCTGGGCTCTTACCTGGGATTGCTCCTGGCCAGGGGTCCTGAACCCTGCAGAATGCCTTGCTCAGAGTGTGGTGTGAGCTTCCACTGCCTCATGATGAAGCAATGGGGCCTTTTGTGCCAGCTTGCATGTTCAGTTTCTCCCCAAATCCATGCCCTTGAAATCCGGGCACACTGAACCCCCTTGCTTTTCCTGCCTGCAAGATTTTGGCACCTGCTGCTCCTTCTCCCTGGAAGGCCCTTCTCCCCTGCCCACCTGAGAGCTCCCAGGCATTGGTCAAAGCCCATCTCAAGAGTTGACTCCTCTTTGTAACTCTTCCTGGCCTCGCTCGCTCACCCCACTCTACCCCCGCCAATGCCTACTGACTTAATCATCCCCACCCCCGACCACCACCAGTGATTTAATCACCTCTGTCCTGGAGCGTCCTCCTAACTTTTCCACGTACACATCCATTTCCCCTCCCAGCTGCTCCACAGTGGGGACTGTGACCCTTCCCCCTCTGTACCCTGGCATCTGGCAATTGGAAGGCATTGCTCAGTGTTCACTGCAATGATGCAAAATAAACTCAGTGGGGAGGGAAGGACAGATGGAAGGTGGGGGAAGGACTCAGAAGAAACTGGAAAAAAAGCAGAGAGAAGAAAAGAGGGGAGAACAGGAGGGAAAAAGGGAGGGAAAGAGCTGGAGAGACAGAGAAGAGGGGAGGAGAGTGGATGCTCATGGACCCGGCCCTCTCGTACCTTCCACAGGGAGCTCTTTGTGCCGTGCTGCTCCTGAAGACCTCAGAACCCCTGCCTTGGAAGACAGGTGGCAGTAAGGACCACAGGCAGGAGCTCCATAAAGATGTACCTGATGAAGGAGCTGTTAGTGTCAAGGTACCCCTAAGCCAAGAATGGGGTAACCCATATGCCGGGTTCGAGCAAAACCCCCAGGTAAAAGCTCCACTCATCCCTCGAGCCCTGCTCTGTGTTTTCCAGTCTGCCCTCTCTTGGCCCTGGCCCTGACCCTCGAACAAGCACTCTTCTGGCCTTCAAAATCATCCTATCTTTCTTTTATTCTCTAGCCTGCATTAAAACCCCGTGGAACATCCTCTCAGTTCTGGCTCCCTCCCTTATTCCCCAGTCATTGCCAATCTTAGGATATAAAAATTGTAAATGTGGCCATAATGTAAATGATTTCAAACTAGTTCCTAAGTCATTGTTCCCTATACTGTCTCTGTGCACGAAAGTGAGACTCATACCTTATTTTCAGACAATGGCATAGGAAAGTGTGACCTGAGCCAGGACCTTCATTATAAAACATGAGCTAGATGGAAAAATCAAGTGCTTTTTTATTTACTCGTAAGTTTTTAGAGCCACATTTCTCCAATGAGTTACCTATCTGTGCCAGGTCAGCGGGGCTAAAGGAGTTATGACATGTACATAGACCTTGCCTCTTGGTTCACAGTTCTGGTCCTTTAGCTGGATGCTGGGAGTGGCCTCTCACTCACAGACCCACACGCTTTGAAAATCTGCACCTTCTCACAGTTGACAACTTGCATCTGAGTATATTCCGGGCAGAATCTCCCAGAGCTGGATCTTGTTCCCCTGACCTGCAAATAGGCCAGCAGGGGCCTAGCAAATGCCTACCGAAACAATGAATGAATGAAGAAATAAATAGAGGAGTGAATGAATGAATGAATATGTGAACAAATCAGTGAATGAATGAGTGAATAAGTAAATAAGTGAATCAAGGACTAAGGAAGACCCACCGAGCACTAGAGGATGCTACAGTAGTCCAGGGGGCATGATCGCAAGACCGGCCTCTGGAAAGCTGCACTCACAACTTTGTAAGCCCTTCCTCTGTCCATTACAAGCAGGATCTGCCCCTTTAGAAAGACATTTGAAGCTTAGAATAGGAGAAAAGCACATTATTGTCCTTTTCACTGTAATGTAAACCCGCCAAGACTTCATGATCATTTTCTATCTCAAAACTTCAAGAATCATCTCAACTTTGAAGTTTGGGACTACTGGGGCCAAGGTATCCAATGAAGACCTGGGGTCCTCAGGAGGTAGTGAGCTCCCCCTTGACAGGGTCTATAAGCAGACACCAGGTATGTTGAAGACGACCCTGTCTTCAGATAGGCATGGTCCCTTCCCAGTCTGAGTTTCTAAGTGCTCCAGTAAATGGAAAATCATCACTCAGGTCCTTCCCAGTAGTTTTTCCCTTTGGGGGATACTCAGTACCTGGTAAAAAGAAAGCATTCAATAAACAGTAGCTATATGCCATTGCTTTGTGAAATAACAGGCTGGGTCCCTACGCACATACATTGCACAGCACCTCCTCATGGCACTTATCCCAGTTGCAGTTTTACATTTACCTGTGGGTGTGTTCAGTTAAAGTCTGGTTCCAGAGATTGGAAGAATCTCCAATCAAGGAGATTGATGAATGTTTGTCATCTAATTTTAGAAGGCAGTGTAATATGGTGGTTAGGAGCATGAGCTGAGTTCGTACCCTGTGTCTTCTATACTGTCTACTTCTACACTGTGTGACCTTGGGCAAGATACTTAATCTCTCTGTGCCTCAATTTCCTCATCCGTCAAAAGGACAATAGTACCTACCTTCTGGGGTTGTTGTGGGAGTTAAATGAAATAATGCAGCTTTGAACAGTGCACTTTGAACAGTGCCTGGCACTTAGAAGGTAATGAAAGCTGTTATTGCTATTATTATTATTATTTTAATAGTTTATTTTATGGGAAAAACTATAGAGTCATTATTTTTGCTCAGAATTTTGTAAATATTTTCCACCCTTCCACAATTTGAAAATAAACCAGACAACAACAGTGTGATCCTCTTTTCTTATTGTTTTTTCTGTCTCATACTTGTAAAATAATCTCTTCAGTTTTGAACTTTCTTCTCATACTTGTAGGATCATCTCTTAAGTTTTAAACTTCCTTCAGTGTTTCTTTCCAACCCTTGGTGGATATTTTTATTTGAAGATGCATTTATTTTTTCAACTCAAGGACATTTTCTTCTAGTATATCTTTTATTATAATTTCATCTCTGTAAAGTCCTCTCCTTCTGGGAGGGAGATGGGCTTCCATTAAGTGGGGCTTCCATTAAATGGAAGTGATTCTCTGGATCTGGCTATTTGTGCCCATGTTGCTTACATTTCCCCATTCTATTTAAATTTCTTTACCTTTTCCCTCAACATTTCTGTTGCATCTCATAATTTTCTTCTGAGTTTTTAGAGAATTTCTCAAGCTAGTTTTCTAATTATTCAGGCTGATTTCTGAAGCACCCATTCTACTATGCATGGCCTCTATGGGGTACTTTAATTTGGAAATCATGCCTTTCTTTTCTAAGAATACTTTATTGTTTTCAGATTGGTCTTTTAAAATCAACATAAAAACATCTCGTGTCTCACCAAAAATATAATTAAGAGGGCTTTTTAAAATTTTTCCTTATTTCCTGAAAATATTTCTTTTGCTGGGTACAATTTGTGGTGAGTATTTAGATTGGTTACCCAGTCTCTCTCTTTAAATTGCTAAGTCTTTTTGCAATACCAGCAGCTTTTCACCATTTGTCCATACTTGATGTTTGTAGTTGGTTTGCTTTGGATAATCCATTGGTGATGAGTAAGTTACTGTACCTTCCCTCAGATAATGACTGTGGGCAGTCATCAGTTAGGGCTTATAAATTAGAATTAGCTTCAGCTACAAATGACAGCAAATCTAAAATACTAGTGCTTTAAATAAGATATGACTTTATTTCTCTTTCAGGCAAAAGAAATCCAGAGATTGTCAGTCTAGTGTTGATAGGGAGTTCTGTGGTGTCAGGGGCTCTGGCTCATTCAATCTTGTTGCCCCATCTTCCTCAGCCTATGGTCTGTACTTCATAGTCCAAAATGGATGTTCCAGCTCCAGCCATCAAGTCCATATTCCAGTCAGCAATAGAAAGGTGGAGAAAGATCACACACTCTCCCTTTAAGAGCCACTTCCTAGAAATGTCCCTCACCATTTCAACTTATATTCCAGTTACTAGAACTCAATCAAGTGACCATAGCTAGCTGCTGGGGAGGCTATAAAACGTAATCTTCATTTCGAGTGGCCACCGGATCAGCTGAAAGTTCTAGTGCTATGAAAGAAGGGGAGGCTGACTATTAGTGGACAACTCAAAGTGTCTGACAGAGAACTTTTCCTTTATCTATTTCCATCTGTACCACTCTGATCCAAGAAGAATGAGGAGCTTGGGGACAGAGTGGGGATTGCTTTACTCACTCCCTGAACCAGTGAAGAGCAGAGCAAGAAAGCGGTGCTTGCCTCTATCTCACTTGCACTCTCCTCTTCCTTCTTTGTTTTGTCTTGTTTTGTTTTTTGTCTATTTGTTTGTTTAAACTCCCAGAGATTTCAGATAAGTGGGTAGGACCTCTTTGTGGTTTTCAGCAATTACATAGAATTTCTCTGGTACTTTGGTTTCATCACTTCATGGGAATGATAAGAAGAAATTAAACTGGAGAAATTTGGTATCTTGATTCAAGAGCCTAAATACAAATTTGATCCTAAGATTCCACCGCTTAAAATCCTGCCTTCAATAGCACATAAAAAGACGTCAATATCATTAGTCATTACTGAGACACAAATTAAAACATGATGAGATAATCCTATAAACCCACCAGAATGGCTAAAATTAAAAGGATGTGGAGATACTGAAATGCTCACACATCGCTGATAGGAGCACAAAACATTCCTACTTTGAACAAGAGATTGGTAGAACTTAGACATACACTTATCCTATGGCCCAGCAATTCCACTGCCAAGTATTTACCCAAGAGAAATGAACACTTGTGTCTACACAAAGATTTGTGCATGAATGTTCACAACAGCTATATTGGTACCACCAGAAACTAGAAAGCAACCCAAATGTGCATCAACAGGCAAACAGATAGGCGAATTATGGAAATCCATACGATGGACTGCTACTCAGCAATAAAAGGAATAAAATACTGATACATGCAATAACATGGATCAAAAATATTATGCTAAATTCTAAAATAAGCTAACCTAATCTACATAGTAACAAATCAGATTAGTGGTTGCCTGGGCCAGGGATAGCCGAGATAGGGACACAAGGGAACTTTTGGGGAGTGATAAGAACATTCTTTATCTCGATTGTGGCAGTATTTGCGCAAGTGAATACAGCAGTTAAAATTCATCAGACTGTACATTTAAAATGGGTGCATTTTGCTGTGTGTAATATACATCAGTAAGCTGATTTAAAAAAGAGGAATAAAACCCCTGCCCTGCTTCCTGTGCCCTAAAGGATAAAGCTCAAATTTTCTTAAGAAAAAAAAAAAAAAACTTGCAAAGGCTTTCATGATCTGCTCTCTCTCTCCTTAGCCTTTAGATCCATGTGGTCATGGTGACCTGTCTGATCCAAACTCCAATCACCTATGTCTTTGATGAGGAGAGTACTGTGGGGAAGAAATCCATTATTGCTTAATAAATGCAGTATTCTTGGCAGATACCATCTTTCAGGTCCTAGGATGTAGAGAAATAATAAAAGTGGACCTTACCGGTAAGGGGGTTGGGAATTGTTGAAAAGGGTCTCCAAGTGGCCCCAGCTTTAACAGCCTTGGCATCAGCCAATCGACCCCCAGCAGAGCCTCCCAGCTGCAGTGACATGCTCCTAAATATTTTTGCTGGGACATCCCTACTATTTTCCCGCTTGAGAACAAATTTTAAATTTTGAAGAGAAAAAAAAACCCCTCAAATATGTTCAGTCACTCATTCTGTACCAACTGTAATATGTCACTCTGTCTTGAAATCTTCCCCTGTATGGCTTGGCTTTAATGGGTTCAGCATTTAGTGAGCAAGGCACAGATTATGTGCAAAATGCATTAACCTCTCACATGATTGTAAAAATTGCCTTAATAAAATAGAGCTAAATCCTACTTAATAGCAATAAAACAGAAGCCACTATGTTCCAGGGATGCTAATGACCTGTGAGTCATTCCTTTTGATTTTAGAAGGTTGAACATTTGGAATTTGTCCCTTTTTATGAAACTTTTAAGCTTGGATAACTGCTGGAAAATCACACAAGTTAAAATAAGTTTCCTGCTCGCAGATAACTAGGGAGCCAAGAAACTTCGTCATCTTCTTAAAACTCCATCATCCTGAGACGTGCTTTCGAGGTCACAGATGTAAATGAAAAAAAGGAAAGGACTGATTATAATAACTAATATTTGCCTAGGGCTTTACTGCTTACAAAGCTCTTTTAACCTATACCAACTGATTCAACTCACATAAAAGTCTTGTGAAGTAGGTGCTGTTATCTCCATTTTACAGATAATCGAGACTCATAGAAGTAAAGGAATTTGTCCAAATTCTCACGACTAATAGGATGAAGAACTAGCACTTGGATCCAAGTCCTCTGAGTTCAAGTTCCATGCTGGCCCTAAATGCTGTTTTCGTATTTGTCTTGAACAATAATTATCTGTTTATGATATAGAAGAAAAGGGTAATGGGTGCTCAATGACCTGAAAAACTGCCATGCTTTGGTCTCTTCCCTTTCCCAATGTTGAGGCTCAGGAAACAACACCCCAAAGTACAGCTCTTTGGCATGCTGGCTCCTTTGAGCTGGAGCTAAGAAGGCCACACAGGCTCAGAAGCAAGTTCTCTCTGACCTTCTCCTGCCCTCCTCTTTCTCACCCTCTTCCTCCTCTAAAGTGAGTCCTAGAAACCAGAATTCCTCTTCCCCAAGGCAAGTCATAGAGACTGGAAGCCCTCTGCCCCAGAGCAGGGCATAAAACCTAGAAATATTCCTCTAACCTTCCCCTGCACTTCTGTGTAGGAGCTGGCCATGAAGAAGTTCTCTGACCTACCTGTCTGATAGGAGGTCACAAGACCCGCATTCCAGACGGGTCCTGCCTTATACCTGGGAGGAAGGAATGCTACACAGAGACAAGAAGAATCTGAACAGACAGGCCTCACTGGGTCCCCTCTCCCTCATTATTAAACATATTTTGGGGTGTGTCTGTGAGGATGTTTCCAGAAGGAATTAGTATTTGAATCAATATACTGAGTAAAGAAGATCACCCTCACCCAAGTGGGTGGACATCATCCAATCTGTTGATGACCTGAATAGAACTAAAGGGCAAGAAAGGGCAAACTCGCTCTTTCTCGAGCTGGGGGGACATCCATCTTCTCCTACCCTCAGACATTGGAGCTCCTGGTTCTTCGGCCTTGGACTCCAAGGCTTATACCAGAGGCCGCCCAAGTTCTCAGGCCTTTGAACTTGGACTAAATGACACCACTTGTTTTCCTGGTGCTCCAGCTTGCTGATGGCATATTGAGGGCCTTCTCAGCCTCCATAATCATGTGAGCCAGTTTCCATGATGAATCCCCCTTGTATATCTATGTGAGGTAGAGGGGCCCAGACAGGACCAAGGCATGGTCCCTGCCCTCTAAGAATGTGAGGTGTATAAGAGCACAGACTACTGAGCAAGGCCCGTGGCCTCGGGCACTGGGTAGGAATGACTCCACCTTCTCCCTTCCAGGCTAGTGGCTTTCAAACATTTGACCAAGACCCACCTTCCATAGGGATGAAATAAATCTCATACTGCCACCCAGGGCACACATTTGTGTGTATATGTAAAAATAAACGAATGTTTCACCTAATAGAACTTAATACATGCAATGCATTCTAATTATTCTAATATGTTTTATTTGTTGTAAAAATGTTGGCCACAACTTATTAAAGTGATTTCACAACCCATTGATGGGTTGAAATCGGCAGTTTAAAACCACTCTTTTTTTCTTTTTTTTTGCATCAAAATTTGTTTATTCTTTTAAAGTATTATGGAGGTACAAATGCTTTGGTTACATAAATTGCCTTTGTACCACCCAACTAGTGTGCCCATCCCCCAGAGAGTGCACGCCGCATCTTTTAGGTGTGGATTTACCCATCCCACCTCCCCCCACCAACTGCCCAACAACCTATGAATGTTACTTCCCATATGTGCACATATGTGTTGATCAATTAGTACCAATTTAATTATGAGTACATGCGGTGTTTGTTTTTCCATTCTTGTGATACTTCAGTTAGAAGAATGGGCTCCAGCTCCATCCAGGATAATACAATAGGTAGTTCATCTTTTTTATGGCTGAGTAGAACTCCATAATATACATATACTACATTTTATTAAGCCACTCATGTATTGATGGGCACTTGGGTTGTTTCCACATCTTTGCAATTGCAAATTGATTGTGCTGCTATAAGCATTCGAGTGAGATGTCTCACTGTTAAAAACATTCTTTTAAACTATTGCATCTAGGGAACTTTTAGAACCATATCAATAGCCAAGCCCTACCTCTAGAGACTCTGATGTAACTGGTCTGGGGAGGGGCTCGGGCATCAATATTTCTACAGAGCTCCTCAGGCTCAAAAGAGAATTAAATGCACCATTCGGGTTGAGGCCCCTGGCTCTAGACCCACACCCACCACCAAATGAACCTGCTGAAAGCGGAACTTGGGCCAGGACACTTACCTGCTAGGGGTATTTCATTGCAACACATGCACAATCACACACACTCACACAGACACTTTCCTACAGGATCAACTCCAGACTCCTTGTCAGAGCATCCCAGGCCTTGCATGAATAGAGCCCAACCGACCTTCGTAGACTCACCCCCTGCACCACCCCCCACCTCCCCTGTCCCCACACTCCAGTCCTACACAACTGTCATCCATCAGGACAGATCTGCTTGCACCTCTGGCTCCTCTGCCGGGAAAGCCCTTCCTGAGTCATCCTTCAAGCCCAGGCTGACATCACAGCCTCTCTCTCGAGAGCCTTCCCCACTTCCTTGTTCCTCTGTGTCCATCACTGGAGCGGAGCCCTCTCCCCCATGCTCAGGGATTACCTGGCTACCTATCTGCCTTCTTTGCTTGTGTAGTAACTACATTTTTTGTTTTCTGTATTCTTAATGCTCCGGCATCTGGGGCCTTGCTGACTGGGGAGAGACTTCCCCTTTCTAGTTAATTCCTAGAGACAGCAAACGACTCCCCCGCAAGTGAACCTTTCACACCAAATCAACCAACCCAAAGCCCACATCCTCCAAGAACCTCCTTTATTGGGCTCTCACAGGGCTCCCCTACACTCCAGGCCAATGTTCCTCTGCCATAATCACCCCAGGGCCGGGACCAGACAACTGCGGACAGCCCCTGCCTCCCAGCCCACTGAAATTATTCCCACTCGCCAATCCTAAGCCCACCCACCCTGCCTGGCCGGTTCCTTCCCATGGAAACGCCAGTAAAGGCTCTTGCCCTCCCTCTCACTCCTTCTGCCTCAGGACGGACACCGGTGCTTCCCGGTGTGGCCCTGTGTGGCGTGGTGCGCCCCCTCCTCTTGGGAACTGTGAGTAACAAACTACCTTTTCAATGGCCATCATCTCCTGATGTGTTGGCCTCACCACACCTGGATGATAAGAAACCCCACATTTTAAAACAGCTTGCCTGTGAGCTCCTTCCAGGCAGAAACAGTCTCCTAACACTATGTTTTGCCGAGCACTCCCTGAGTGACAGGCTTTTCCCTGTGTTATCCCATCATAATTCTCACAGCAACCTGGTGAGGAAGGCACTGACCACGCCCACGCTACAGGTGAGGGAAGAAGGCCCGCACCTGACAGAGCCAGGATTGGAGCACAGGCCTCGCTGGCTCCCAGGTCAGCTCCAGGTGACCCTTCCTGGAGGAGGGGTCTCCAAGTCAAAGGCCCCAACCTCAACCACAGGACCCCTGTGGACAGGGCCACCAGACACAGATGTGTGGGTATCACAAGGACACCTGGCCAGGGAGCAAGGAAACAAGAGAAATCAGCCTCCCGCTGCTGCCTCACCGGGCACCCTCAGGGCTCCTTCCTTCCAGAAGGGACTCCTTTCTCTAGCTCTCACGCAGGTGCCATTGGACCAGCCCTGTGTAAGAGCCGCCGTCCCCTAATGCCTCCTATGGTGTCTGCTAATCTAATTTCCCCGTTGAGCTGTGTGGAGAGGACGTGTTCTGAAGTGCATCTCTGCACACACATCAGAGCTGTCGCAGATGTGTCAAACCAAGGCTCCAAAGCTTCAGGCACTGAGATAAATCCTGCCCCTCCTCTTTAATTAATTCTTGCTTCCTCTTTGTGTTTAACATAGACTGGGCCTGTTCCTCAAATTAGTTTATTTGGCTCTGCAAGAGAGGATTCCCAGAGATGTGTGTTTTAAACAAGACTTAACTTTTGTCAGCCTAACGTTTTGTGTAACGCATGTGATTAGAGCTTTCCACTTGAGCTCCGGTATGATACCAAGTGGTCCTTGTCCCTCCAAACCAGTCTTAGAAATTATAAATGGCGCCCTGCTGAGCTCTAGGCACAGCTTGACCCTTGCATGCTATGACACCTTCCTACCCTCACTGTTCCAGAAGCAGGTCACTTACTGCCCTAATGGGAAACTGGGTCCTCAAAGCCCAGAGCTCTTGCTTTTCAAAAGTAATCTCTTAGCTGTTCCACAAGAATGTCATTTTTACAAAAGGCATGTACACAGGATCACAACCATAGACAGCCTTATGCAACAGTGGGGTATTATAATAGATGGGAACTCAATACTGGAACCAAAATAAGCGTCTATGTAGGTCAAAATTAATGATACTCCTCAACCTTTGACCACAGGAGCCCATGAAGTCAGCAAATGATGCCATCTGCACTCCAGACAGTCACTGTGCAAACACATTCCTCCTCAGAGCCAGAGAGCCCTGTGGCCTGGCCTGAGCTCCAAGGCGAGTGGCCCCGTGCAGAAGTTCTACCTGACCCTGCCACCAGCCCAGAGCCTCTGGCTGCCCCTCTGATACCATCTGGCTCCACTGCAGGTCAATCCAGCCAGAATGTTGTGGGCACAAAAAGAATGGAAACATGCTTTAGAAATCACGATCACCATAGAAATAGTCTTGCCAATGTAAGATTATGTTATGCTCATCACTGTTGTCACACACCGCCCCACCTTGGTCCCCTTAACTAGTTCTTGCTCTGGGATGAGCTACAATTTATTTGCAATCTCTACTTACTGATTCTGTGACCTTAGTCACTTTGTTCAACCTTGCTATGCCTCAGGTTCCTAATTTGTAAATTGGAAATAAGAATAGTTCTTACCTTGTAGGACTACGAACAGTTTATGAATCAAAGTGCTTCCTAACACTGTGCCCGGCACAGAGTTGTAAATGCACTGTCCGTCTTCACGCTTCCCAGCCTCACTCTGCCCCAAACCTCTTCTCTCCTCCTGACCTGGAAAAGTCCTACTTTCTTTCAAGGTCCCCTCTTGATGCCATATCTATCTCTTCTGGGAAACATTCCCCATCCACACAGTCCCCACAGTCCCCTCTGTGCTCCCACGACATGGTGCTCCCTCCACTAGGAGAGCGTTGGCCACACCGGAGCACCATCATCCTTCCACAGTTCTCTCACCCTGGCTGGGAAGGCCTTGAGGGCAGGATTTACGTCACCCGTCTTTGGACCTACAAATTATGGATCTGTGCCGGGTCTAAAGTAGACGCTCGACAAAGGTTGGCTGACTTAAGTGATGAATCAGTTATGCTCATCAGTGAGGGGAAAGCCACCCAAGGCACAGTGGGGATAAGCGTCCCTTTGGGCGGAGTGAGCAGTGAGCCCTACAGCTGCGATGCTCCACCGTACTGATTTCAGTGGTCTGGGGAGGGGCCCAGGGATGAGTTGTTTTTGTGGTTTTTTGTTTTTTGTTTTTTGTTTTTTTAATTTTTAAGCTTCCCAGGTGATTCTAAAGTGTAGCCAGGTTGGAAAACTACTACTCTACTGTCCTGACCTAGCATCCTGCTCCGTGAATTCAAAGGAGAGGCAATTCCTCGGCTTTCCAGAGCTCTCTGCGCCCAGCCATGTCACTCGAGGGGTGGTGCCCACCTGCAGGAGCTGGTCCCCAGGCTCTGATCTGACAGCTGAGCAGCAAATGAAGGACAGGGCAGGGTGAGAGAGAGTGCTAGACAGACGTGTGGACTGAGAAGGACTGATGTGAGCTGAAGAACTGGTGCCAAATCAAGCTGAAACCCATCATCCTTCGAGACCAAAGTCAACCCGCACTTCCTCCTGAGAAGCCTTGGTCCAGGCACCGCCATGCTGCAAACCCTCTCTGTTCAGCTCTCCGTTAGCCCCTCCTGCCTCTCCCTGAGCCTGCACCCCCCCATGAGCACCCTCCCTGGATCATTCATTTGGCATCCGTAGCGCCTGGCACAGTGCCAGGGTACACAGCTCACCCAAGGGTTGGTGAATACCAAGGTAAAGTGAAAAGTCTGAATTACAGAATATTCTTAAAGAAAAGCACTCTAACCGCTTTCCAATGTAGAAAGTTCTTCCACCAAAGCTAACAGACTAGACCCAGGGAGCCTGCTTTGAGGAAGAGAGGAGGGCAATTAGCACGCCTTAGACGTGCTCAAAGTAGTGGAGAATAGTTTATTTGCTGGTGGGAATTAACATTCCCGTGCAATGTTATGATAACCATGGCCTACCTTAGCTTCCTTGCACTTCTCCACCTAATCTTGTTTACGCTCATTAATAGTGAACAGGAAGCCTGGTTTCCCTGGCTTCAAATCATGCCAGACTCCAAACCAGTGAGGTCTGAATTAATGAGCTTGAACTGTATGTGTTTGCGTCCTAGCGCTGTCTCAGCTCCACTGCACAGTGTTTCCTTCAAAGACCATCTCTGAGATGAGCCTCCTTCCTTGTGGCACATTCTACTACTGCCCCCGTTCACACACGGGAAAGTGGAGGCACAAAAAGTGGACAGAATTTCATGAGTAGCGCCAGACTGAAACCCAGACAATCTGCCCCGGTGCCTGCATCTGTAATCGTAACAGCCC
Organism: Cheirogaleus medius; assembly: GCA_008086735.1. NCBI lineage: Eukaryota > Metazoa > Chordata > Mammalia > Primates > Cheirogaleidae > Cheirogaleus > Cheirogaleus medius. The sequence continues at coordinate 25,566,706 of VBSM01000529.1, forward strand.
CATCCTAGACAGCAGAGTGGTGGTTACCAGGGGATGGGGGTGAGGGGGTCATGAGGAGTTCTTTTTTCTTGGGTACAGAGTCTCAGTATGTTCTGGAGATGGATGGTGGTAATGGTTGGAAAACAAGGTGAATGTACTTAATGTCACCGAATTGTACACTTAAAATGGTCAGAATGGTAATTTTATGTTATATATATATTTTACCACAATAAAAAATATAAGATTCAAATTATAGCTCTGCCACCGATGTTCTCTTCCACTAGACAGCTCTGAGCCCGTTTCCTCACCTGTAAAATGAGGACAAGGACTCTGACTTCCCAGGTTTGTTGTGGGGATTAAATGAGATGAAGCACTTAGCATAGCACCTACGACGCAGTGGGAGCTTCCTAAGAGGCAGTGTTATCGCCGGCCTTGTTCCTGTTGCCATTTGTACTCTTTGCTCCTAACTGCCACATTTTACAGGTGAGGAGACCGAGCCTCAGAGACATGTGAGGCAAGGCGTCCTGCCCCATGTACCCTGGCCAGCTGCTGATGGGGCAGGCACCAGGCCTCCTGCCTCCAACAGGCCCTCCAGTGGCTAAATTCCCACGCTGGGTCCTGCCATTCCCTCCGCAGACACCGTGAATCATCAGGACTGGTCTTCACACACATACACACACTTAACACGCACACTTCTGTTTTCTCCACTAAGGAGCACTTGCTCTTGAGGGACACATGCAGGAGAAACCACCTCGGTTGTCCTACTGCTCTGCTCCCCAGGGGACTCAAGAAGGTTTTCCACACGTGACGCTACTGCGTAACAGCACATGAAGTGAGCATGCGTGGCCGCCCCATTTAAATCTTGTAATAAACATCATTGAAGGGAACAGAACATGGGCTCCAGCTTGGTTGGCCTTTCTTTGTCTAGTTCTTTTCTAATTCTTTGGGGGTAGTGAGTAGGGGTAGAAGGGGTCCTTCCTCTCCTCCTACTTTCCCCAAAAGTCCTCAGCAGCGGCTGCGAGGGACCCCACAACAGCATAAAGCACGGATGGAGTGAAGGTCTCCCACCAGCACTGTCCTCCTGCCCCGCTTCTCTCTCCCAGGGCAGGACCAGCAGATAGCCAAGTCCTTCTGGAACCAAAACCTCTTGGATATACCTCAAACAAAATAAATAAAATAATATTGCATTATAACCCAGAGTATAAAATGAATATCTGAGTCCATACTGAGATAAATAAATGAGTGGATAAATAAATAAATGGGGGAGAAGAGATATCTTTCCCTTGCAGAAGAGTTCCAAATTATAGATACTTGACCCCCAAGGAGGTGCAGCATAACTCCCCAGTCCTTAGTGCGTGTGTACATAGTGACCTTTTCCAAAGAGCATGGCATGGAAAGGGGAATAAAGACCAACGTTACAGTAAGGAAACCTGAGACACACTACCTTGGCCAGGTGAGCAAGATTCACATCAGCAGCAGCAAGTCATATTGATAGTGAGTACCCTCGACATGATGTGATGAAGATGAACTTTACCTCTGTGGTCTTCCTCCCCAAAACTCATAACCCCAATCTAATAATGAGGGGGAAAATCAGGCAAATCCCAGTTGAGGGATGTTCTACCTGACCAGTACTCCTCAGAACTGTCAGGTTCATCAAAAGAAAGAAAACCTAAGAAACTGATATGGACCGAGTGTTTGTGCCCCCCCCCCCACCCCAACCCCGGTACAAAATTCATATGTTGAAATCCTAACCTCCAATGCAATGGAATTAGAAGGTGGCGCCTTTGGGAGGCAATTAGATCATGAAGGAGGCAATTAGATCATGAAGGAGGAGCCCTCATGAATGGGATTAGTGCCCTTCTAAGAAGAGATAAGAGAGCTCGTTCTCACCCTCTGCCCCTCCACCACGTAGGGATACAAAAGACGGCCATATGCAGACAAGGAAGTGGCCCCCACCAGATACTGGATCTGCCGGCACCTTGATCTTGGACTTCCCAGCCTTCGGAATTGAGAGAAATAAACATTTGCTCTTATGCTTGTAACTTAGCCTGAACTGACTAAGGTAGAAACTGCCCCTGCCAAAAAGGCCTAAGTTGGAGACGTGAGTACTGAATGTAATATGGTGTCCTGGGTGGGCTCCTGGAACAGGGAAAGGACATGAGAGAAAGACCAAGAAAGTCTGAATAAAGCATGGACTTTAGTTAAGAACAATGCATCGATATTGGTTGGTCCATTAATTGTGATGACTGTACCATGCTAATGTAAGATGTTTATAACAGGAGAAAGTGGGTGTGGTTAGATGGACACTCTCTGTACTAGCTTGCACTTTTTCTGTAAATATAAAACTAATCTAAAATAGAAGTTTATTTAGTAAACAAAACAAAAACAAGAAAACCTCCTTGAGTGGTACAGAACAGACCCACTTACATTGCATTACCTCAGAATCATGAATAATCTGACAGGCCCTTTGTTCACCAGTCTTCGAATTCTTGGGTTCCTGGGGTCCCCCAGGGACTGAATGAGCAGGTAGAGCCTGCCTCCCTGCCCCCACCAGCCCCTTTTCATCTGCTTTATACCCTCAGCATCCACCCTGGAGCAAAGAGTTCCTCTGCTCAAAAGAGTTGACAGCTACTGATCTGTCCCTGTCATTCAAGGTGTGGCGAGAGGGGCATCCTAAGGGAGCCACCAAGTAAGGGATGGAGCTAGAGCTGGAGCTGGAGCTGGAGCCACTCGTGGTGGACACCCGAGGCCATTCTCCAGGTGTTGCCCCAGTTCTCACCTGTGGAGCTCCTTGAGGCAGAAACAGTACCTGGTTCATCTGTGTCCATGGGACCCAGAAGAGTGCTTGAGACAGGAGGAGCTCAATGACAGCAAATGACACTGTTCCCATCACATGACCATTCCAAAATGCCAGTGCTGTTCAAACCTAGAAAATTCTGCTGACATTTCAGAAAATGCAAAGTAGAGGTTCCCTGGTCTGTGTTCATATATTTGATTTAATTAAAATAGACTCTTCTATATCTTTCAGTAAGCCCGTGTACTGCAGCCTGGCTTTGGATGGATATTTATGCATTCATTCACTCATTCATTTTAAAAGCTTTTTTGAGTACATCCTACAAATTATTAATAATAGCAACAATTAAAATTCCTATAATAAGCATTCATTAAGCACCTACTATGTGTCAGGCTCAGCTCCAGAGGTGAGAGATACAGCCCTGAACAGGACAGACACATTCCCACCCTCAGAGAGCTCCCATTCCAGTGCCCTAGATGCTCCTCCTGTGCCAGGCATTGTGCTCAGAGTTTCCCATTTAATCCTCACAACAGCCCTATCGATTCCCTCATTTTTTAGATGAAGAAATGGAGGCCTAGTTACTTGTCCAAAGTCATTCAATCAACAAGTAGTTGAGCTGGGATTTGAACCCAGGGACTCTGAGTCAAGGACAGATGTTCTCAATTGTCACGTTAGAGCCTCAGTGTGGGTCAGAGAACGTGGCTGGTGACACGCACACACTAGGTGTGCTGTACTCAAAAGGAAAATGAAGCAGCCCTTTACCACTAGCAACCAGTCACGCATCCAGCATCCTTCCTCCCTCCACCCCCGTCTCCAGGAAAAGCTGGGACAAGGAGTGAAGCTTTGCCAGGGCGTCTAAGCAAGACCCCCTTTTCCAGCCCCTAGACCTAAGGTGGTGAGACTCGCAGGGCATGCCGTCCGTGACGTACCCTCTCAGGCTCAGGCACGGAAGCTGCATGCGTCAGAGAGGACGGGGGCAGGGTCAGGTGCCTGGCTGGGCAAACAGGCGGAGGAGGCGCGGAGCCTCTGTTCCTGCCTTTCAGACACAGACACTCCACCCACCGGTACAATTTGTTTCAGAGAATGTCTTTACTCTGTCCAATTAGACTGCCAACATCTCCCATGGGAGGGGCATATTAGGGAGGAAGTAGGGAGGGGCAATCTTCAGGCACGAGGGAGGCAGAGTTCTTTCTCATCCATGAGCAGAGAGGAACACAGGCAGAGGGATGGAAACATGTCCTCATGGCACTGTGGGCCAGCCCCGGCGCTGGGCACGGGGGACACAAGGAGGAGAAGACAGGGTTCCTGTCCCAAAGGGTTCACAAGAGGGTGAACACGAACTTCGACATGAGTAATGCAGCCCAGCAGGATGGGAGGAGCTGGTTGGGCGGTAGGAGAGGATTCCCAGGGGAGGGTGAAGGTCTGGGTTCCTCCACCTGATCTGGGTTCTGGAAGCTGTGCTGAAGTTCTCCGCACAGAGAAGAGGGAAAGAGGAACCCAGCAGTTAGAGCCAAGGCCCCGAGCACAGAGGCCTCAGTGGGTTGGGGGCCCTGAAGGGCTGGCTGTGCCTGGGGCGCAGAGAAGCGGGGCAGGAGTGGGAGGAAATGGGGCTGGAAGACGGGCGGGAGTCGGACTGCAGCAGGCCTTGTGCGGGACACCAGGGAACTTGGCCTTTGTTTCTTTGATAAACAATGGACTCAAGGGTACGTTCTGAGTTTTGTCAGGGGAGGGGAGATTTGTGGGTTGGTGGCTTATGGGAGGTCAGATTTTTGACTTAGAAATTTATTCTGACAACCAGTCTGAAGAATTCATTGCCATTCAAATAATTATCTGGCACCTCCTGCATCTCTGACACTCCAAAACGGATTAGAGATACAGTAGCAAACTGGACAGATACGATACTGGCCATTATGGAGCGTATAGGTTGGCAGAAAACACAGACATTAAGTTTTTCATTCCAATCGAGACACGTCTATAGAGGAAAAGCCCGGGGTGGGGGTGATGAGTATGTGTATCTGGGGAATAGATAATCTACTGGGGATGCTAGAGAAGGTTGCCCTGAACTAGTGGCATCGAAGGTAAGTCCTGAAACCTGCGTAGGAGTGTCTGCTGGAGGCGGGGGTGTTCCAAGTGGGAGGAACAGCATGTGCAAAGGCCCGGAGGAGGGAAGCGGCATGGCACAGCAGAAGAGCACAAAGTGACCCATGTACCCAGAGTATGACAAGCACAGGAGAGGGTGGCGGGAGATGAGGTTGAAGAGGGGGACAGGAGCAAGATAGGGCAGGTCCTCAAAAGCCATCATAAAGATCTTAAACTTTATCTCAATATCAAGATCAAGCTATTAAAGGATTTTAAGCAAAATGATGGCAAGATCCCATTAGAGTTTTATCCCTGTTAGACGGACATGATATTAGAAGAAGTTTCCATGAAAGCAGAGGGGTTATTAGGAGGTACAATCAGCAGGATTGGGGGATTTTCTCTTTTGAGGTGAAGAGGAAAAGGGAAAAGTAAATAGAACATGATTCTGAGAATCTGAGCTTGGAGGAAGGGTCAGGTGGCAACCCGGCCTCGAGAGGGTGCACCCAGGAGAAAGAGCAGATGCCAGCAGGGGCCAGGAATGTCTGCACAAGAATCCCCGTGACCCTCACTATTAGGAACAAGAGAGCAAAGGTGAATTTCCAAAGAGGTAGGAGGGGGCCTGGGCTGGGAAAGAGACCTAGAGAGGCAGTAGGTGGAAGGCACCCTGGCACCTCTAAAATGTACTGTTTGTATCTCGGGGAAGGCTAGCAGGGAGGGGTGGGGTGCTCTCCGAACCCCTGTCCTGACCCTACAGGGGCACAAACTCTCTTCCAGCTGGCTAGGTGAAGCAGGATCGAAGGCACAAAAGTGCCCCATGGGCTGACATTTTGGGGAGCTCACAGAACGGTGAGTTTCTCAAATCCAATCCCAGCACCAATGAGGAGCTGAAACATATTGTACCCATTAGAAAAGAAATGCAAATCAGAAAGTCAGGCATTTGTGTCCATGACAACAGGGGGAACGTATTTTGGCAAATCTGAGTTCATTTATATTCAAATAAATATTTCAGTCTATGACTCTGGCACTTTTTTGCATGAGATATTTCAGAACCATATTGAATGTTGCTCTCACGCTAAAAACTTGAGAATTAAAATGAGGTCCAATTTCAAAGTCTATCAGGCTCCAAGATTTCAGGGTTGGTTTTACCTCCAGGAATGAAAAGGAATGATAAACTAGAGTGATTCAGCACATTTGCAGAAAGACTTTTTGAACTGGAAAGGCCCATGCAATATCATCCCATGTAGCCCCTTTGTGAAAAACAGAAAGACAGGCCCAGGCAAGGCCAAAGACCACACAGCAAATTAATCTAGAACTCAGGCCTCCTGATTCTTGGGCCAATGCTGTCTCCAGCACATCAAGCCAGATGGAACAGGAGGAACACCAGATATACAAAGACTTTGACATATCATCGATTGTTTCTCTTTTAAGGGAGGATGTTGTCCTCTAATTAGAAATGCAATCCATGACCTTTGTGGAAAATCTATATATTGTATTACCCAAAACTTCAAAGACATTATTGCTAGTAAACAATGTAATTCCCTGTACAATCACCAGGAGCACATTTCCTTCCAGCTTTTTTTCTGTGTGTCTCTTATACACAATTGAAGTCTTAGTATACACACGATTTTACATCATGAGCATTTCCCCCAAGTCATTAAAAACTTTTCTTATACAAAGAAAAAAGTTAATAGATAAATAATATTCCACCCTATAAATATACTATCAATTTTCTAAATCATTTATTTAATCCACTGTTGGATATTTAGGTAGTATTCACTTTTTTTTTTTTTACCATTTAAATAATATTGTGTTGGCACCTCTGTGTTAAAATCTTTATTGACTTATCAGATTATTTTCTTGGACTAGATTCCTAGATGTAGAATTATTGGGCTAAAGAGAATAACCGCTTTAAAGGTTCCAGATGCATATTGAGTTCCAGAAAAGGTTTTAATGTCGCTAGTGGAATGTCAAAGGTTTATGACCACTGTAGCTTTCAAGGAACACCCAGGGCAGCACAGGGTGAGATTTAAGAGGCCCAGATAAACACCCAGCTAGGAATTTAGAGGAAGTGAAGGAAAGACACCCTGCCCTTGCAGTGGGAAATTTTCCTAATTAGATGCTGACTCTGCTTTCTGGGAGAATCTGTCTCCTTCGTTACTTCTTGTGGTTCCTGACTCGGCTCTCGGAGGTTTCTCCTTGTCCATGAACTTCCAAGAAGTGGGTTTTGAAGAGCATTCCCCCCTTTCGGGGCTGCACGACTTTTGCAGCTGCTTTCTTCCTGTGCAAATTCAGGGACACAAGAGGTGTTTTAAGTCTAATCAGCCAAATCTCTCTTGAGCTCATCTCTTACTTGCAATACCTTGCCAAAAGCAGAAAGTAAAATCCAGCTCATAGGATTTCTTTGACTCTTTCCAACTGTATTCACTAAAGCAACAGGCTCAGTAGGCACAGGGTCTGCCTTCCAAGTTATCACATGTGACAGTTTCACCCAAAGTGTGGTCCTTATGTATCATGGTTTTCCATATTTCCAGCTCCATGACCAGTTTCCTTGCCGCCTGCCACCTGACAACGAAGCCAATGTCATGTATTTTAGGTTATTATAATAGCAGCACCCCACTTCTGGTAACAAGTTCTATATCAGTTAAAGTCATGCTAGCTGCATGAGCATAAAAAACCCCCAAATCTTAGTAGGGTGACGCTATATAAGGTTTTTAAAATTCCCTTGAAGTTCTAAAAGGGGGTCTTAATCTGACCAGTGGGCTACTGTCCTCCGTGACTGATTTCCCATGTTCTTTTCATCTGGTGGCTCTGTCATTTTCAACCCTTGGCTTCTGAGGTCACTGTGCTCATCTGTATCAAGCTAGGAAAGGGAAAGAGAATGGAGGATTGAATGTTGGATGCTTTTTATGGCCAGGTCTGGGCTGGCTCACATCAATTCCACTGACATTCCATCAGCTAGGACTTAGTCGTATGGCCGCACTTAACTGCAAAGGAGGAGGAGACCTGTGGTCTATCTGCAAGCCAAGGAGGAAGACGAAATTGGCTTTTGATGAATGCATGATGGTGTCTTCCCTACTTTCATGATCCAAACCTGCACTTGTGTGGTTCATCTCACTCACCTCGCCCTCATCCTGGCCCTGCCAACAGATCTTGTCTTTAGTTAAAATGTTGATATATTACTCGTCATAGTTTTTTCATTAATTTCAATTTTTAAAAATGTAGCATTAAAATATTATTTCTCTTGATTACTGAGTTGGTGCCCCCTTAAATTTTACCCACTCATCCCACCCAAGTCCCAGCCCTAGAATCAGGAAGAAGAAACCCATTGGGACTCACTTTTGTACAATTTGAGGAAATACTTTCCACTGTCTTCTTTTTTGAAAGAACAGCTCACCCATAAGTTTCCTCCATCATTTATTATTCCACTTGTTATGTGAAAATTGAACTAGACACGGAGTCAAATCCAAGCACAGCCACTGATCAGCTGTGTGCCCTGACACAAGTTCCTTGACCTCTGTGTGTGTGCTTGTTTATCTGTTAAATGGGCTCACACATCCTGGGTCATGGTGTACCTGAGTTAAATGAGATACCATGTGAGAAAGGCCTCCGGCCCAGGCTCAAGGAAGGCACGTAACAAATATTGGAAGAATCTGACTCCAAAATGTTTACTGAAAAACCCAGCTCAGGCTAGCTTGTGTATGAAACACAAAACAAATATCTGTCCTCGTGAAGTTTACACCTTTATAAGGAGTCAATGAAATAACGTATGTGAAAGACCTTGAGAAATCAAACCCTCTACAAGCACAGAGAAGCCAGGCTGTGGCTTCAATGACCCCTTCAATGTTTGCATTTTGAAATGGGCTGCTTGGTGGAGCGGGGGAGGGAAGGAGAGGGATGGGGGAGCCTGGGGTGGGGTGGGCAGACGGCAATGTTGCTTCATTTTAAGTATGCCAATTCTCCTAGCAACACCCAACAACCTGAAACACCATCATGCCTCTTACAAAATACCTGCCAGAAGTTCCTTCCCCAAAGGGTCCACAGTCCTTGCCACAAAATATTTTTAGCACATTTAATCCGGAATTTTGAGCATAGATTTAAAGCAGGCCTATGACATCATGCGTGGAGTATATAGAAACTTCCATGAGCAGAATACTTGATTGAGCCTCATTGTCCACTGCACATCTGTCCGGAGCAGCTGCAGGGGCCAGGCACTATTCTGGGCGCTGTGGGCAGGCACAGAATGAGGGGCGTAGTAGCAGCTCCCAAGAGGCTCAAAGTCAAGATGGGAAGGCAGGATGGACACATGGAACAAGAGTGCGCTATCAGTAGGCAGAGCTCTCTGGGCTGTGAGTGACAGGTGTCCTACTCAAAGTGGCTTAAGCAAAGAGGGAGTCGGGCATGAGACGTGGGGGTCTCTCACAAAGCCTAGGGGATAACCAAAGCCAAGAACTTGAATGCAGCCGAACAGCTCTCTGCCTCTCATCTCTCCCTCTCTTGTGTGACAACCACATTCTTTCATACCACGTGGCCCTCCTTTCGCACAGTGGGAAACACAGCTGCTAACAGCTTCAGAGCTTGAGGTGCCGTGGCCTCAGCCACCTCCAAAGAGAGACAAACTGACACCCCTAGTTTGGAGTCCAAAGTTCCTAGGGAAGGCATCGATGGCTCATTTTGAGACAGGTGCCACCCCTGGAACAATCAAATGTATCCAAGGACAAGCACACCAACATGGCAGCTCACACGGTGGGCATGCAGATGGGGGTGTGGCGCAGTTTCTGGAAAAGAGGTGCTGGAGACATCCGCTGGGACTCATACAGGACCCTGCGTGACCGGAACCGAGAGAGGGGCATTAACAGGAGGTCAGAGGGTGAAGCAGAGGCCCCGACTTGGTAAGAACTCAGTGAAGCAGTTTTTAAAATGTAGGGCATCAGGAGTCCCTATATGAGAGATGACCGATGGCACATGTGTTCCCTCCCTTCTCATCTGGGAGGTAAGGGAGCGCTGGCGTTGAAGGAGGAAGAGAGTGAAGCCCCTAGTCGTCAGCCTCAGCCAGCTCACTGTGAGCCAGATCCTATGAAAAGCCCTTACATGCATTATTATCTCAATTAATCCCCACCAAAAAAACCTGTGAGGGAAAAATGAGTATCTCATTTTACAGATGAGGAAACTGAGGGTAGCAGAGATTAAGGAACTTGCCCCAGATCACACAGCTGTAGGTAGACGATCCAAGATTTGAATCAGGGTATGTGTGTGACACCATGACACTTGGCCTGGCGTGGCACCCCTCCACGGCGACACCACCCAGACAGCACTGATCGTTTCTGGATTAAAAAGGCGCCTCAAGAAACATCTATTAATTCCCTTGGGAGAATGCTTTTTGAGAAGATGTGTTAGTCTGGGTTCTCTGATAAACAGATGCCAGATAGGATTAAATGTGCCAAAAATTTGTCAGGAAAAGCACCTGTGATAGAAAATGGGGAGGGTGCCAGGAAGGTAGGTCTCACCCCAAGTGAAGGAGAGAAGGAAGGAAGGATGATTCGCTGGGAGCATCCTAGACTGCTATGCCATTCTAAGGAAAGTTCAGCAGGTGTTCAGAGAGTTCTCAAGCCAAAGTTACCCGTCAGAAGAGCCCCGTGTCTCCCGTCCTTAGTATCCCAGCCAGGCTCTGCCATTGGCTAGGAGCAGCCCGTGAGAAGCAAGGCCTCCAGGTGAGCACGTGAGGGATTTCAGAACGGAAACCTGAGACCACAGTCTCACTGCCATCTCAGAAGGGCTGCATCAAACGAATGTCCATTTTTAACCATTATCTGGAAGATATAAATATTTTATACTCATCATGGTGGATCAATAAATGATTTAAAAAGCGAACGATAATTCTTGGATCCTTTTTTCCCTTCGGTGATTGAGGTGTGTAATCCTGGTTTTTCCTTTCACCACTGGACAGTTCAGCTCTTTTCTTGCCCTTATCTTCCTTATTATGTTCCTATCTTATATTGCTATTTCTTTCTATTTCTCTTTGAGTCCAGGGCCCTCTGATATTTGTTTCCTTTCCAAGTCTGTGTATGGTTCTAGAATCGATCCCAAAAAGCTAGAAACCCAAAGTCATAAGGCTTCAAATATTGTCTCTGCTATGGCACCCAAAGCCCTTGGACTTCCTCTATCGTAACAATCCTAGCTCTTCACTATAATTTCCTGCTTACATCGCACCTAATAAACTGCGAACTCCATGAGGGCAGGGACGGGGATGAATATATTATATTTTCAGCTCCCTAGCACAAGGCTTGGTTCAGTAAATATTTCTTGAATTAATAAATCACCCAATGTAATGTCTTTTATTTTCCATCAAATACATTGGATGATTGATTGATGGGTTATTTTTACTCAATGACAATCTACTGATGTTTCAACCTTTCCAACTGATCAATTTCAGTTGAGAATGTATATGATTTTCCTCACTGCAAGCAAACTAAACTCTCTCTGTATACTTTCTGGGCAAGGGCCCCTGGAGCACCTGAGACAGGTGCACTCTCTGCCATTCCTTGTCTCACCACTGCCACCATTGAACCACGGCTACCACCATGACGCCTTTGGACTGCGTAGCGGGAGCATCTTCTATCCCACAGAAAGCCTTAAGAGGTTTGCACATGACAGGTTTTTGAGAAGAAGTGTGGCATGATCAGAGTTGAGATTCAAGAGACTATACCCAAAGTCAGGGAGTAGGATGGATCACCGAGGGAGTGACTTAGTGTAAATGCAAGAGGCTAGTTACGAGAACATGACATTAAGCAGGTGAGAAGCACAGTCTTACAATTATCTAAGTCTCAAAATAGTATACAGTCAGTAAACATCCTGTCTCACGTAATAACTAAACTTCTAAACTTGATTTTAAATCGAGGCTTTTCTACCCTGCCTGCTCCAGGCTGCTGTAGGTAGGAAGACTGCAGTCAGAGAAGAGGGACATGGTAGACGTCTTCTCTTTGTCCTCCTCTCCAGTTTGCTAACCACCTTTCTGACCTCTCCAGGGATGGAGTACAGAGAGGAGAAAGAGGGAAGGGAGCCAGAAGGCTCTGTTTTGACCAGTACATGGAGACCTAGCATTGCTGTTCTCTAACTTAGCAGACGTTTCAAGCTGACTCCTTCCCTTTCTCTCATAGGTTCTTTGGAGACATCACTCTCTCTCAGCTGCAGTTCTCCTGACAAGGACAGATGTATCTCTGCTTAGGCCAGTCACCTGTCCTTCCCCGGTTGCAATGCATTGGGTGACACCTCCAGCTTCTCTCTGCTGGGGTCCTTTCTTTGCCCCTGCAGGTGGCTCTCCTGGACAGCACCTTACACTGGCTTTCTCTCTTGGGCACATTCTCAGGAAACCCTCTTGCATTCTTTTGCCTTCTTTATCCCAAGAGATGGGAGGGAAGGGCCTCCAAATACAGCAACTTCTACTAGGCTGCTACAGTCTGCCTCAGCCAGTCCCTTGACTTTTAGGTTTCTTAGGTATAAATCAGACTCAGTTAACTGTATCCCTCAAACTAGAAGGGATCTGTATTAAGCTCTACGAGTGACCCCACAAAACCCTTTCTCGAGGCCTGAAGCGAGAGGCTGATATCCCCAGCCCTCCCCTGGGGCTCACAGAACAGCAGCCTTCCCTTCCAAAGCTTCTCTCTGCCCTGGTTTAAGATTAAGAGGTAATGGAAAAACAAGCACCACATGCACTTATCATTAAATTGGTACTAATTGATCAACATTTAATGTGCACATAAGGAAGTAACATTCATCAGGTGTCAGGCAGGTTGGGGGGATGGGTATAGTCACACCTAATGGGTGCAGTGAGCACCGTATGGGGGATGGGCACACTTGTAGCTCTGACTCAGACTGGGCAAAGGCAATATATGTAACCTAAACATTTGTATCCCTGCAATATTCTGAAATAAAAAAAAAGAGGTAGCAGGTCCCAACCCTTCCAGGGGAGGGGGATGGAACCCACAGCACAGCTTTCTCTGAAGAAATTCCCCCCCACCCAAAAAAATCGTCTCCAAATCTTTGATTCCTCTTTTGTACCCTTAATGTGACTGAGGGGGTTAAGAGCTGTCAACTGTCACTTTTGAGAACTTTTCACACGTTGTAGCTCTGCACTCTCCAGTACAGTAGCCACCAGTCATATGTGGCTATGGAGCACCTGGAACGTGGCCAGTCAGAATTGAGATGGCTTGTAGTATAAAATACACAACGGATTTTTAAAACAAATACAAAGAAGTACAAAAAGAATAATGTAAAATAAATATTTTCCTAATAATTTTTTAAAAGCTTATATGTTGAAAGTATTTTATTTTAGAAGTATTGGGTTAAATAAAATACATTATTAAAATTAATTTTGCCTGTATCATTTTTCTTTTTTTAAAATGGCTACTAAAAAAATTTAAAATACAAGGAGCACTTAGAAATGACACCAAAGGCATGACCCACAAAAGAGAAAACTGATAGACTGGACTCCATAAAGATGTAAAATTTTTGCTCTACCAAAGACACCAGCAAGATAATTAAGAGGCAAGCTATAGACTGGGGAAAACTATTTTCAAACCACATGTCTGACATAGGATTTGCATCCAGAATATATAAAGAATGCTCAAAGTGCAATAATAAGAAACAGGCAATGGATTGGAACAGAGACTTCACCAAAGAGAATATAAGGAAGTATATTCTTGCTTACTTCCCAACGCATGAAAAGATGTTTGATGTCACTAGTTATTAGGGAAATACAAATTAAAGCCATGAAGAGATAATACTGCATGCCTGTAGAATGGCTATAACAAAAAATATTGACAATAGCAAGTGCTGGTGAGGATCAGAAGCAACTGGAACTCTCATAAATCACTGCTGGGAATGCAAAGAGGCTCAGCCATGCTGGAAGAAGGGTCGGCAGTTTCTTATGAAGTTAAACATACACATACATATGTGTCAGCAACCCTCCCTCTGGGCATTCACCCTAGAGAAATGAAAACTTATGTTTACATAAAAACCTATACACAAATGTTCACAGCAGCTTTTTCTGTGATAGTCAAAAGCTGGAGCAGGGTGCGGTGGCTCACACCTGTAATCCTAGCACCCTGGGAGGCCAAGGCTGGTAGATCGCTTGAAGTCAGGCGTTCGAGACCAGCCTGAGCAAGATCTAGACCCCATATCTACTAAAAATAGAAAAAATTATCCGGGCATGGTGGTGCATGCCTGTAGTCCCAGCTACTTGGGAGCTGAGACAGGAGGATCACTAGAGCCCAGGAGTTTGAGGTTGCTGTGAACTAGGCTGATGCCACGGCACTCTAGCCCAGGCAACAGAGCGAGACGCTGTCTCAAAAAAGAAAAAGAACAAGAAAAAAAAGTTGGAAACAACTCAGATATTCTTCACTGGATGAAGAGATAAACTGTGGTACATCCATACCATGAAAAACTGCCCAGCAGTCAAAAGGAACAAACTATCAATAAACACAACTTGGGTGAATCTTAAAGACATTGTGCTACATAAAAGAAGCCAATCGCGTAAGGTTACATACTATATGATTCCATTTATTTGACATTCTTAAAAAGACCAAACTGTAGTGGTGGAAAACAGATGAGTGTTGCCAGACATTATGGGTTGGAGAGTGTGTGATGCCAAAGGGGTAGCTCAGCGGGATTTGGAGGAGCGATGGAACAGTTCTGTACTCTGTGGCCATGGTTACAGGAATCTATTACATGTGTTAAAATTCATGGAACTGAACACCAAAAGAAAAAAGTCAATTTTACTGTATAATTTTTTAAATTTTATTTTTAAGATTTTTCAAAATTTACATTTGTGGCTGGCATTACATTCCTATTGGACAGGACCGGTCTAGCTCCTCCTTCAGAACGTCGGGTCTGTTTGATGCGATCCTGAGCAGAACCTTTCAAGCCGACACCCTGCTCCCCCCTCCGTCTCCTGCACTGTCCCCAACGGCCATACGATTTCTTGCCCAGTTGTCCATCTCCACTACTCGACTATAACACTCCATGGGCAGAAATCTGTTCTCTTGTATCTTTGTGCTCAGTCCCTGGAACAGAGTAGAGCTTAGTAATGTTTGTTCAATGGATGAATGAATCAATAGAATACATGCTTAAGCATTTGGAGCATTAAGATAAAATGTTAAATGTAGTGTTTTTGGAACCCTCCCACCTCTGGCTATCACAGGGTCCCAGGCTTGGTCTAGGACCTCCAGGAGCTGAGGATGGAGGTGGAAGTGGGCTTGAGCAACCTTCAGCGATGGCGCACAGGGGAAAAGGGAATTGATGTCCAAGTCCAAGGCAAGGGCAGCCGGAAAGCTCATGCACAAGGTGGGAGGGGAGCAACAGTGGGCTCTGGAGCCAGGGCTGAGCCAGAGAGAGGAGGCATGACAATCATGCCGTGCTAGAAGGCAGGGGCTGTGAGCAAAACCTTCAGCAGGGAAGGAGTCTTGGCAGTCCACATCACCAGCCAACATTACTAATTCTATAGCTTATTACTCTTTGAAAGCTGAAGCACCAAAGCGAATGGGGGAAATACGATGTACACTGTCAGAGATACAGAGTGGCTGTGTTTTCAGCCTGGCACATTTTCCAAGGCAAATGAAAATTGTTATGAAAACAATTTATACCCAGCAGACATGGATGATTGCCCGGGATGACCTTTTGCCAGAGAAAATGAGTCTGATAAAGAAAAAATGTGAGCTCATTAGGACAAATTAGAAAAAGCAAATGATTGCTCTTAAATTATGGAAATTCCAAGACTGGTGAATCTCTCTGTCCTTTTAGGACATAAAAACAATAAAACACAAAAAGAAATTGTTTATTCAGAAAAATAGTGTTGCAATTTGTGTGAATAGATGTAGTTTTATTTCTTGGGAGATTTTAGAATGGAGAGTTTTTGTAAACTAAATGAAATTTAATTGACTTATTAACTCTACTATGAATTCTCCTTCTATAAATCTAGCAACCACTAAAAGAAGAAGAAAAAGGCATTGATAGGGGCAAAATTAACTTTACTTTCTATAAATGCTATTCAAGGAATGTTTTTCCACCAGTGAAACATGGTAGAATTTGGGACACAACGTTGGTGCTTCCACTAACAAATGTGGACACCTAAAATTGCAGAGGGAAGGTGAGAGAACAGAAGGAATGAAAACATCACTCAGGAAAGTTTTAACATCCACCTACTTCCCTGATAGTCATCTATGGGCATACAGAGCTTTACAGTTTATAAAACTGTGCTTTCATATACATAATCTCTTTCATATATATGATTCTCCCAGCAACGCCTCTTATTCATATATGCTCATTGCACAAGTGAGGAAACTGAGGTCACACCCACTTGATTTGTCAGCTAGTAAAAGCTACAGGCAGGATGAGACTCCAAGGTTATCCATGCTCTCACCAAAGCAATCTCTTGCCCTCACTCTACCTTAGGTACCCTTGATGCATTAAAACCAGAAGTCACTGGATTCATATATTTCTCTGTAGGAAAAGCAGAGGGAGGGTGAGGGAAGGAAGGAGGGAAGGAAAAGAAGCCTTCTCCATGTAAACCCAATTAGGGCTCTTAAAACAGGACTCATCAAAAAAATACATATTAGAAAGGACCATCTAAAACCCACATCAAACAACTCCAAAATCTCAGTGTTGAAATACAAGGTTTATTTCTCCTCCATGATAGTGTGTAATGCAGGCCATGGGAGGGATTCTGCTCCATGCAGTCATTCAGGGACCCAGGCTCCTGTCATCTATGAGTTACTTTGTCATCTTTTAGGGACTCAAAGTGCTCTGCTGGATCACTGCAGAAGCTGGAAAACAGGGAAGAAAGAACATGGAGGAGCTCAGAGGGGCTAAGTCCAGAAGGGACATAATCATTTCTGCCCGTGTTCATTGGCCAAAATTAGTCACAGGGCCCTACCTCTGTGCCAGGGAAATGTAATGTGCCATGGAAGGAGGGGAAAACACAGATACTGATGGAGCATTAGAAGTCTCTGCTACAAAATTTTTAAGGGTTTCTTCGAGTATGAAATATTTTCCCAAGTGCCCATGGAAGAACATTTCTGTGAGCCCCCAGCCAGCCCCTCACACCTCTGGTTATTCCTCGTGGGACCCCCTGACTACACAGGGCCAGACACAGGACTTTTATTTTTTCAGACTAGAAGAAGTGGACCTTTCAGGCTTATAGAGCAAAATCTCTCTATATATTTTCTTCCAACATAGCTGAGTAAAAGGGCAAACAGAAATTTGAAAGCGATGATTGCTTCCTTTGTGGGGGAGAAGGATACCCACTGAGTTGGGAACATATATGAATTCTGATTTGCAATCATTTCCACTATTTATGAGGTCACTGGACTTACTCCTGCTGAGTCCAATTTACAAAGAGCTTTGGTTGGATCAGGGAAAGGAATATTAGAATCCCGTTGACTTGGTGATGGCCAGAGGACTATGGATACCAAATGCAAGGAATGTATCGATAAACTGCAAGGAAGCAAAATCCTCAACGTCAGGTCTGACATGCTGCATCCAAATGGGTAGGAAGATGTATCTTTCCAGGGAAACTATCGGTGTTGGGTACAGCAACATTGTGATTTGACTACATGCCCCCCAAAAAGACAGGGAAATTTTCCAAATAAAAACCTTGTTAGAAAAGATCCAAGATGCCTGAGATAAGCAAAAGAGTTTTCCATACACCATGATCATATCTCACTCCCAAGGCAGTGGTAGGATGCTCTCTGACCACTCGTGTCTCTGGTTCTTACCCATCTACCCCCAAATATCCAACATCCCCCTAAATATCCCACAGCCACATCTATTTCACTATATTCAAATCTGAACTTATCCTCCCATTCCAGCCCTGGCCCCATGCCTGCTCCACCACCTCCATCACCATCTCGGTAAACAAGGCCACCACCGCACAGCCACCCGAGCCACTGACTTAAGCATGAAGGACGCCCTCCCTCTCCTTTAACACTGCTCTGTTCAACCAAGTTCAGCCACTTCCACTCCCACATATCTCTCAGATATGTTCTCCCTTCTCCGCTCACCCTGCCACTGCTCTCCTGGGTGACAGGACTGCCTCCCAACTGGATTTGCTGACAGTAGAAATGCCACTCCACCACACCCACCCCACGGCCGCCATCAGGAATCAACCCAGCAGCAACCATTCCCTGCTGCAACCCTTTCCTGTTTTCCTCTTGCTTTGGGGATAGAATCCAGATTCCTTCACTTGTTAGTATGGTTCTTTCTCAGTCTGTCCCCTGGGGTCCTCGTGGGTGTGATCTCGTGGTCACTCTGCCCATATGCCCACTCAGCCTGTGCTTTTGCAACCCTGGGTGCCTTGCAGTTCTCCCAACTTTCTCCTGACTTTAATCCTCACTGCTGTCTCTCTTCAAATGCTTTCCCACCTCCCCACGCACTCTCTGTGTAGCTAGCACCCAGCTGCCCTTCACCACTGCAGTCAGCTCACATGGACACTTTGCTAGAACCCCCAGTCGGATGCACTTGCTGCTCTTCCAGAGTCTTGTCACACTGTGCTTGCCTCTATGACAGCTCTTGGGATGCCGTGGGGTCATCAGTGACCTTGTTTCCCACCATCCACCCCCTCACCATACTCTGTGAGCTCCTAGGAGCCAGGGATGCTGTCATTTGAGCTCTCTGGTCGCCAACACAATGTCTAGCAAAGAGGAAGTGCTCAGGAAATGCTCGACTGCTGAAGGAGCACATGAATCAGTAAATAAATTACATGGAAGTATAAAACCCTGTTCCAATGGATTCATCCATCAATGAGGGGAGAGGGGATGTAAGAAGCTGGTCTTGGGGCACAGACTGCTCGGATGAATCAGACAATCCGGACAACTTACAGCCACCATGTGCCCAAGAGATGTGGATTATCAGAGAAATAAAACATATCCACTCAGGCCAAAAACCAAACACTCAGTCACGCTTCAAGTACATTCTTTGAAAAAGATTCTGTGAAAATACAAAGCAGATGTTGTCACTGACGCCATAGGCAAACAGGATAAACCCAGAGGGGAAAACAAGATCCTTTGTGAAAACTTCTGTTCTAGCTGGGATTGCTTAGAGCCAAGGATCAGAGACTCGTGCAAACCAACAAAAATAAAAAGGTGGTTTGGGGTTTGTTTGTTGTTATTGTTTCTGGTGCTCCCAAAGGAAGGTTATATAGGAATGAGAAGCACAAGGCGGGACGCGGACTGCATGGATCCAAATCCAGTTCTGCCACTTCCCAGCTGTGAGATAGAAGTCAGCCTGTGCCCTCCACTCTAAACTGCGGTGAGAACAGAACCTACATAGATCATGTAGGAAAAGGCTTAGTGCCTGGCACATAAATGTTATTACTTTAATTCAGGAGAATGTTCTAGAATCCTCTGGAGGAAAGAGAATGAGAACGCCCTAAGAGCTGGTAGCTCTCTCCATCTCACCTTCTCAGTGGCTCTGCCACATTCTCCCTTCCCCAAGCTGCCTCCTTCCCTACAGTGTCTGCTCCCTCAGAACTCAGCTTGTCCAAGGCTCTGGCCTGCCATGGCTCTGCCCCTTCCAGGTGTCCTAGCTCAGCAGCCCAGGCTGGTTCAGTCTCCCTGAGCAGCAATGCTCATTCTTGGGAGAAAGATGATGCTTGGAACAACTGGAGATCAAGTGTACATACCAGCTGGGCAGGGGATGGGGAGAAGAGGAAAGAGGGGAGAAAGAAAGCACTGGGCCATCTCTGAGTACCATGAGTTCTAGGGTCAAACAGACCTGGGTTTGAATCCCAGCTCCACCATTTATTAACTGTGTGAGCTCGGGCACATTACTTAACCTCTTTGAGTCTCCAAGGCCTTATTGTTACATGAAGACAATCCTGTATCTTTTCACATTTTAGCATTCTGAAATTAGGATGTGTCTTACAATTGATGCATGCCTTTAATGTGATAGTGTCCCTCACTTGTCAAAAAATTAATAAATGAATGGCATGTTTCAGAATTGCAGAATTACAAAACAAACACCTACCATACTGCCTAGGACTGTAGTGCAGATTGCATGGGCCAATGCAGGTTAATGTTTAACAAAGAGTCTGGCATATAGGGAAATTTCAGTAAAAGATCTCCATGTTATTATAAACAAGGCACTTAGACCCTCTCCCAGTGAGCAGAGACCTGAGTAGAAGAGGCTACTTTTACAAGGGCGTGTGTGACTGGCATCTCCAACACACTTTTAACCAGGTAGAAAGCTGGAAGTTTGAGAATTAGCTGATAAGCAAACATGAATTCACATGTAATGTCTTATTAATGAAGCAGGATTTGCTAAGAACATACGGGCTGAGCAGTGTAGTGCATGGAAGCTAGTCTACAGAGCAGGAGAACTGGGTTCCAGTTCCTTCTCCACCACTGCCACATTGCATGACCTTGGATAAATGCCCCAGGTGGGTTCCCCCAGAAGGAGAAGCAGAGAAAGGGATCTGAGTGCAAGTGGTTTGTTAGGGAGGTGAAAGAAACACCGGCTGGGAAGTGGGGAAGTAGCAGGTGCGTTATTGGCCTGGTTACTACAGTGGGCAATAGAGCCTCATCCCACTAAGGAGACTGGTGGTCAGAGCAGACATGCACCCAGAGCTACCCATCCCCAGGGAGCAAGGAAACTGGGGTATTTACGAACCACTCCTGTCATTCATTGGTTGAGGGCTGCTCCAGGAAAGTAGTAATTCCCCCAACCACTGTTACCTGGTACAGAAGTTTTGACAACTGGGGAAAGCCCTCAGCCGCAGAAATGCAGGTTCTGGCAGATGTGAGTCAGTGTAAGTGCACTGACATGTCAGAGGCAAGGGGAAATGGGCAGAGTACCTACAGCATTTGCTGCAGAAGATATATCCCCTTCAGTCTCAGCTTCCTATCTGGGAAATGGGAGTGATAAAACCTAATTTGAAACTTTGTATTTCCACTCTTTGGTGTAACCATATCTCTTCAACCTCAGTGGATTAGTCCAGGTCCAGTCAGGAGAGAGAAAACACACAGCAATTTGAACAAAGAAAGCTTAATATAAGAATTAGTAACTATATCAGGAGATTGGAGTAAAAAGGATAAATAAAGAGAACTCTAAAGAATACAGGAATAGTACAAAAGGAGGAGCCACTACTGCTCCAAGGGCTGAAGCAGAGCACCCTCATGCTGTGACCTAGACCTTGTTGGAGAGAGTCTGGGTGGGTTCCATGCAGAGGCAGAAATAATGGCTCTTTCCAACTCTCTGCCACATTTTGAACCTAGAGCCTCAAAATGTACAACAAGGATTTTCTTAAAATTCTGTTCATGGCTATCTTACCTTGGGACATAACAAGAAACAAGCTGGGCATGTTCATGATCTTCAAAAGCTGTGATAAGAAAGCAAAAGTAACTTTACCTCCAGTGGCAAATGCTGATACAAAAATGTGTTCATTTCTAGCATTGCTATGTTTTGATGTACTGAGATACATGCAGCTGGACCAATGAGCAGTAAGCTCTCTTTTGCTAAAGCAACATAAGCCAATAGGAAATAAACATCCCCTTCTAAAGGAGCATTGTTGGAAGGGATGGAACAATGAGGAGCCAGTGTCCATGTCTGACTTCAGGAGCAGGGAAACACTGAAATGAGGCCTGCACATGGACCAGGACATAGGATGTGTGAGTGATCTGCCATTTAGGTGACATTTTGAGACCCAACTCAATTGGTCATTAGTAAGGGGAAGTCGTCTCCCTTCACCTCACATTTCTAACTCAGCTTAGAAGGAGGTTACACCTAGCAACACTCCACCTCCTCTCCGCATCCCTGCACTTGCTTCTCTTGATGCAGGAGACGTGGCTGATCTGATTGGTTCCGTCTAGACATTCAATGGACCTCATTTTATTAGTGGGGAAAGTTTCGGTGGTTAATGGCAAAAAGCAGGGCGTCCCCTTTGTCTTGCACAGTGGGGTTTTTTCTGCTTCCAGAGCAGGACTAGCTCTTCTCTCTTCTACGCTACCCTTGACTGAGAGAGTGAAGCAGAGCCCCATCCTCCCTGTCAGTTGCAGAAATGGAGGGGAGAATTCTGCTCAATGCTCCACCACCTGAATCTGTTTGTTCCTAAGGCCCAGCCACATGTCTCTTTTGAGATTTCATAAAACACCCTAACATCCTTGTGATAAACCCACATTTTTTGCTAGCCCCAACTGAGTTCATAACACTTGCAAGCATTGGTCCTAACTGACATAAAGAAAAGGAGAAATGAGCAACCTTGGGACAGATAGACTGATGATAAGCAGACCCTGTTTCTGATGAAAGGAAAGAGGGGAAAGATAAAAGACATAGTTCCAGTCACAGCCAGAGGCAGCTGGAATGCATATCTTGGCTGGATAACACTTTGAGACCTGGCTGAATTTCTTAGCTTCCTGAATTTACAAATTCCTAAAGTCAGGTGCCAAGAAGTAATTTAGCCATGGTCCAAAAGCAGCCACCTTTATCTCAAAGGAAGAAAGCCAGATTTTGAGACTAGGTCCCTTGAGCTCAGGAATGGGAATTAGAAGGACAGGTTATCAGCCCTATCTTGTCAGCCCACCCCAAATAAATAGGCCTCTGCCCCAAGAGGGTGCACATTACAGTGCTTAACTCATCAGCCATTTGGGTGGTTTGGGATAAAATGTTTCTCCAGCTGTCCTTATTCCTCTTGCTAACTCTGGGGCTGTCTGCAAGCATGAAGTCTCCTGTGAAAACAGTCCTGTCATCATCTCTCTCCAAGCCCTCCTGCCCTAGAGGCATGTGCCCTCCCCCTGCACTGTCCTGGTCTCCCTCTGCCCTACACCCACCTTCCCTGGGGTAAAAACAAAATCCCCCAAGCTAGTTAATGCCCACTCAACCTTCACCTTGAAAGTGACTTCCTCGTGAAGCTCTCCATGACTCTCCCAACCTACACTGGGTTCCCCATCATATGTTCTCATGGCTCCCTACACCCTACACCCATCCCCACAGCCTGTCACCACCTGTGGTTTCATATTTGTGTGAATGACTGATGCCCAACTTCCCCACTGGATGCTTAGCTTCATAATGGCAGAGGTTGTGTCTGTTTTCTCAGCACTTACGTCACGTATCAAGTATAATAGATGTGTGTCTTAATCCACTCAAGATGCTGTAAGAAAATACCTTAGACAGGGTAATTTATAAATAGCAGAAACTTATTGTTCACAGTTCTGGAGGCTGGAAAGTCCAACATCAAGGTGCTGGCAGATTGGCTGTCTGGCAAGGACCTGTTTCTCATAGAGAGTGACTTCCATGTGTCCTCACATGGTGAAAGGGTTAAAAGGGGCTCACAAGCTCCCTCAGGCCTCTTTATAAGGGGACTAATCCCATTCATGAGGTCAGAGCCCTCATGATCTTATCACCTCCCAAAGGCCCCACCTTTTAATACTATTGCATTGGAAATTAGGTTTCAACATATGGATTCTGGTGGGACATAAACATTCAGAGCATAGTGGCACAAAAGAAATAGTTGAATATGTGCAGACTAGTTAAAGCTCTGGAATCAGGCTGGCTGAACTTGAACTCAGATCCAGGGGAATAACATGGAATAATAAAAGAACCCTCTAGGGGCTGTGGGAAGGACTAAATGAAAGCACGTGCAATAGCACCCAACACATAGTAGGTGCTGAATACGTGTTTGTGAGTATTAGTATTGTTGCTGTTAGTCCCATCCATGTGTGCAGGAGGGCTGAGGGGGACACGTGTAGACACTGTTCAGTTGGGGTCACTGGTGTACATGTGTGCACTGGGGTGGTGGAGGGTGGGCACTGCCCTCCGTAAGTGCCACTCAAACAGAAGGCACAGAAAGGCACAGGCTCACGTTTTGGAGAAGGGACTGTTTATCAGCCTTGCAGCCATCCAGATCATGCTCTCTCTGGGGCTGGGTAAGCGTAGAATTGCCTCTTGTTGGCATTTCATGGCCAATTAAGTGGCTGGACATAAACTGGCACCATCACAAGATGCCATCCAATTGTACTTTAAGGTAATCCATATTGGGAACAATGGGGTGAGAATACATAAATGGGTGCATCTATGGCCCCCATAATCATAGGTCAAAGTGAGACAGCGATGCCCATCAGTGAGGACCATGGTAGTTTCCAAATGTGTTTTCAGTAACAGAGACCTATCGCTTCTCGGCCTTTTGGCTAAGATCAAGTGCAGTAACAGAGACCTTTTTCGAGGAGAACATCTTACAAAGGACCCAGGACATAAAACCAAAAGGAGTGGAATGGCCTTGTTGGAACTGGGTGCCCAGAGCCCCATCTCCTAATCCTCTCTCCCCAGCCTCAGTGCTCAGCTGAACACCTCTAACACAGGGAGTTAAAATTCTTGTTTGACTTCCTTTCCACAGGACATGAAAAGTTGTGCTGTCAGCAGTGAGCTTCAGAAAGATCTAGAGATGGACATGCTCCCTGCTGAGAGCATGCTTCCCCCTCCCATGGCAGCTCCCTTCTCCAGCACACAGCCAAAGGGACAAGACTCCAGGTGCTTCTCAGCCCAGGTGAGCTGAGTCTGAGCTGTCCTGAGCTTCGGTAG
This sequence comes from Cheirogaleus medius, assembly GCA_008086735.1. NCBI lineage: Eukaryota > Metazoa > Chordata > Mammalia > Primates > Cheirogaleidae > Cheirogaleus > Cheirogaleus medius. The sequence continues at coordinate 25,591,118 of VBSM01000529.1, forward strand.
GGATGAAGGCACATCCACAGTGGCCATGCAAATTATTGCTCTGTTGCCAGCTTCACGGGCATGTGACCTGTGCGGTCACACAGGACCCTGCTCTTAGAAGGGCCTATGCTCACTTTACTGCTTTGTTGTCATTGCTGTGAAATTCACATTTTCAAATAAGGGTCCTCACATTTCCATTTTGCTCTGAGCCCTGGCGGTCTGTAGGCATGGCCCTTCCCTCTGAGCTTTTGCCTTTGGGGCTGGTCTGGGCAGCTGGAGATGGGGCAGGACAGCTCATAGTGGTCCTCCAGCAGGGGTGACCAATCCAATGGCCCCAGAGTGGACTCATGGGCCTTGGAGTCAGATATTGTTCTTAGTTCTTGTGCCGCCTACTAGCCATGTGAACACAGGCAAGTCACTTTTGTCTCTGGGACTCGGTCCCTCATCTGTCAAATGGAGACAACATTCCCCCACTTCCCCAGATTGCTGCGGGATCCAGAGGGACACCAGATGGCTCCTAACATTTGTTGCCACCACCAATTTCCTCTCCCTGTGCCTCATCCTCAGAGGTGTCCTTTAAAGGTTCTTGGTGCCATCTATCCTACTGGCAACCGCCTCAGGCTCTGCTCACCAACGTGCAGACGCACTCAGCCAAGCACAGGAGAGGGGGCTGCTTTAAGAAGGGCTTCCCTTCCAGCAACTTCTCCCTGCTAGCCAGCCCAGCCAGCACAAGGCTAGACTGACCTCCCAAAACCACCGTGAGTCTCCAGCTCCCTCCAAGTTTAAGGCTCAAGTCCTTAAGCATGGCACTCCAGACCTGAGGGTTGGGCCCCACCCGCCTCCCCAGCCTCATCTCCTCCCAATCTCCACCAGCACACAGCCCAGTGACCTTCTCAGGAGCCATAACTCAATTTTTAATGCCTCCAGACTTCTGTTCCTGCTGGTGCTTTTCCTAAGATACTCTCTCTGCAACTCTGTCCTCAAAAATACCCCCTTGAAGATACAGCCCTCTCTAAAACACTTCCTTCCTCTACCCCCACTGCCCACATGGTCCTGTGCTCCTGCAGGGTCTTGCACACTCCTCACTAGCAGCACTAGTCACTGTGAGTCTTAATGGACTATTTGTGTATCTGTTGTCATGAAACCACAGTTAAGGGCATGGGCTCTGGAGACAAACTACCTGGGTTCAAATCCCGGCTGCCCCGCTTCCCAGCTACAGGACTACATCACGTCCCCCATCACTTCATGCCTGGGTTTCCTCCTCTGTACGATGGGGATGATAAGAGCACCTGCCTCCCAGTGTGTCTGTGGACAGTAGAGGAGTTCACGACCTCACAAGCCCTCGATAAAATGCTAGATGCCGTGATTATCCCCCAGTCAACATTCACGCACCTCCTACTTACTGCATGCCAGTCACCGTGCAAGGGATGAGGGCTACAGTGGTAGACAAGACCTGCGCCATCGCTGCCCTCATTGAGTTTCCTGTCTGGTGGCTGTGGTGGTTTCCAAACAGTGGCCACAAATTCTTTGCCTACTTCCCATTGAGAGGTGGGAGCCATGTCACCTCTCCTTGGGTCTGAGAGGGCTTGTGAGTATCACGAGAGTGTTGCTATATAACTTCCAAGACTAGGTCATAAAAGGTCATGTGGCTTCCACCTGGTTCTCTTGATAAGCTCATTCCACACTAGCCACTGTGGAGGAAGCCCAGCTACTCAGAGCGGCCATGCTGGAGAGGCCACATGTTGGTGGCCCAGTCAAAGCGGCCCCAGCTAAGTTCCCAGCTGGTGGCCAGCATCAACTCAGAGGCGCTTCAATGCCCCTGAGGGGGCCTTCTGGGTGCCTAGCCCAGCTGAGCCTTCAGATGACAGCATCCCCAGCCGAGACTGACTGTGAAATGAAGTGGTGGTTGTATTTATACCACTAAAATCCAAGATCATTGTTGTGCAGCAATTATTCCTGCAATGTGGGCTCACTTGGTTGTGGGCTCCTTGAGGGCAGAAGTTTGTATCTTATTCATTATACCCCTACTGTGTACACTGTGCCTGCCACCTAAGTGTAGCACCTATGTAGATGCTATGATAGAGGAACCCAAAAAGGCTGTTACAGGTAAATCTGCACGTTAGAAACAGGTATAGATCATTTAGAGGTGTTCTGAGATATTCTCTTTGAAATTGGGTTCAGTTCCTCTAAGAAATGCTACTTATTCAAGAAATTTGGTTACAGTAAATTGCCACGCATGCCAGGTATGGTAGGCAGAATAATGGTCCCCAAAGATGTCCAGGTCCTAATTGCAGAATCTGTAAACATGTTACATTAAATGACAAGGAAGAATTAAAGTTGCTAATTAGCAGATGGAGAGATAATTCCTGGATTATCCAGGTGGGCCTCACATATTCCAAAGGATCTATAAAAGTGGACAAGGAAGGCAGAAAAGTCAGAGGAAGAGGTAACTATGGAAGAATGGTCATGTAGATGCAGTGTTGCTGGCTTTGATGAGGGAGGAAGGGGCCACCAGCCAAGGAACGTGGGTGGCCTCTAGAAGTTGGAAAAGGCCAGGAAACGGTTTCCCCCTACAGCCTCCAGCAAGGAATGCAGCCATGCTGACCTCGATTTTAGCCCAGTGAGATCGCACCAGAGATTTCTAACCTTCAGAACTGCGAGATAATAAATGTATGTGCTGTTTAAAGCCACTGAGTTTGTGGTAACTTGTTACAGCAGCAATAAAAAATTAACACACCACCTTACACCAATGTCTTGATTCACCTTTCTCCATCCAACTCCATAAGGGTCTCCTCTCCTTAAAAACAGGCCTCTTTCCTTTTGTGTTCTGCCTGCCTCCCTGACAACCCCATGTATGCCAATTCTATGCTTTTCACTCGATAGGCAAGAGCAAATATTTGCTGAATCAATGAATACCCTTATTAGCCAAGATTTTGGAATACCCTACATTCTAGATTCTAGAATGCAGTTAACACCAAAATGATTCAGAACATTTTAGGGTGTTTCTTTGATGATTCAGAAGATTCTTTATGTTATTGCAACCCAGAGGCCATAATCATGGGAACCCACATGTACACATCCCATTTGCTCTCTAGGATTCTGAAGGTTTTCAGGAACCTAAGGACAGCAGGATATTGCTACTGACACTGAGCATGGGAAACAGCTTCCCAGGGAGCTCAGGAGTTGGGCAATCTAGTTCCAACTTCACCACTTCCTGGCTCTTTGGCCTTGGGTAAGTTTCTAGCTCTCAGATACAATGAGGGGCTTGGACAATGTTATCCCCAAAGTCCTTTCTGATGTCAGCTTTTCTGGCAACTCTTTTCTGGAATTTGCCAGAAATTTCTGGCATTTGATAAATGCTCAAGAAATAAGACTTGCAAACTAGCCCTTTTGTTGATAACTGACACATCTGGTATTTGGGTTTCAATGTTGTCTCCTAATGATGGATTGTAGGAAAATACACAGTCCTATTTGGAAATACGGCCTCCTAACTTAATTTCTCATGCCATGGGGGAGGCCTACATAGCTGAAGAAGGAGCTGCAGGATTCAGGAGTCAAGAGCACACAGGTGTGGTGGAGAGAGCCACCGTCGGCAGAAGGCGCAGGCCACCTGTTAATTCTCCAGGGAAGGACACCAGCCCGAAGATCATGGCGGTTTATATGCTTGCTCTGCTTCTTACTCTGGGCAAATCACTGCCCACCTCTGAGCTTGTTTCTTTGTTACTTATTATAAAAATGTATCACACAAAAGAGGGTTTAAAATATACATGTACTGTTAATGAAATAATAATGAAATAAAAATTCATGTGCCCACAACCCTGGCTGAGAAATAGAATAGTCCAGCATCTCGGCTATGTGCTCCTCCCGTCTTATACCCTTTCCTATTAGTCCTGCCTCATCCTAAGGTAACCACCAGCTTCAATTTTGTTTTAATCATTCCTTGGACTTTCTCTATAGTTTACTTTCTATGTATGGATCCCTAAACAAAATATTATTTTATTTACCTGTCAATGAAGTTTCTATAAATGGAATCATACTACAGATATTCTCCTATGACTGCCTTCTTTCACATAATATTGATTGGGAAATTCATCCTAGTTAATATATATTGGTTATATACTCCTTTTTACTTCTGAATAGCATTCCCTTGTGTAAGTTAACACACTCTTTTTATCCATTATACTGTAGATAGGCATTTTGGTTAAGTCCATTATCTTTGCTGTTGTAGAAAAGATGTTACAAATATTTTTGTACACTTCTGGTATACACATACAAGAGTCTCTTTAGGGTATATTCTGGGAATAGAATTGTTGGGTCATAGTGTGTGTGTGTGTGTGTATGTATGTGTATGTGTTCAATTTGGCTAGACAATGTCAAAAAGTTTTCTGAAGTGGTTGTACAAATTTACACTCTCAACAGTTGTAGATGAGAGTTTATGCTACTCCACATCCCTACCAACACTTGGTATTGCCATCGTTTTCATTTTTGGCAATCTGATGGACATGTAACAGTATCTCATTATGATTTTAATTTGCAACTTTCTGATTATCAGTGAGGTTGAGCATCTCTTCATATGTTATTCTCCATTTGTGTTTCTTCTTCTAGAAAATATCTGCATATGTCTTTTGCCCACTAGTCTTTTAAAAATGTATTGTTCTAACACATTTGCAATCATTCTTTATATCTTCTTGATATTAATCTTTTGTTGGTTATATGTGTTGCAAATATCTTTTCCCAGAGCGAGGCTTATCTTTTCACTCTATAGTGTCTTAGGAGGAACAAGTTTCTAATTCTAATGTAGTCAAATTTATTAACCTTCTCTTTACAGTGTGCATGTTTCAATGACCTCTGGGTTATGAAGATGTGTTCCTACATTGTGTCCTAAGAGTTTTCTAGTTTTTCCTTTTAATTACTTAATTGACATGGAATTTATCTTTGTGTAGATTGTGATGTAAGGACCAAATTCTTTTTTTTTCCAGTAAAGATAACCAATATTTCCAGCACTATCAACTGAATATTTCATTCTTTTCCCACCAATCACCAATCTACAATGTCCACTCCATCAAAAATCAAGTTTCCATGTATGCGGTTTCTGGGCTGTTGCTTCTGTTTCATTGTCCTATTCATATATCACTGCCTTAATTGCTATAGCTTTATAATAAATCTTGCTATCTGGTAGGGGAAAATCCCCCTGGTTTTTTCTTCTTCTTTAACAGGATGTTGGCAATTTGTTATACTATATAAATGTAAGATTTGCCTTGTCAAGTTCCAACTGTAACGTTGGAACTTGTAAAGTTCCAACTGTGTTGTAAATCTAATTGGAATTGCATTGAATCAAAAGAGTACTTTGAAGAATTTATACCTTTATAATGTAGGGTATTTTGTCCAAGAATATTATATATCTACTTATTGAGGTCTTAATATAATGTACTTCAATAAAATTTTATAATTTTCTCTGTAAAAAACTTTCATAGCTTGTGTTATATTTACTCCTAGGTACTTTTATGTTTTTATTGCTAATGTGAATGGTTTATTTTAAATGAAATTTCCCAACTGATTGTTATTGGTATATAAAAATTGTATTGACTTTTGTATATTGATTTTGTATCCAGCAACTCTGCTAAAGTCTCATTTTTCTTCTAATAATTTATCCATAGTTTCTTTTGGGTTTTCTACATAGTGAATCATAGATCTTCAAATAACAACTCTTTTGCTTCCTTTCTCCCTAATCTTTATACTTCCTACTTAATTTTTGAACCTAACAAATCAGGTAAGTATAACCATTATCCTCATTTTTATAAATGAAGAAACCGAACCTCAGAGAAGTTAAGTAACTTGCCCAAGGTCTCACAGCTAGAATTGGACAAAGTCAGGACTGAAACCCCAGTCTAGCCATTCCAAAATTCATGCTTTTATTTCCTTTGCTATGGATTTCTTGTCCCTTCCCCACCATACAAATACATTTGAGGTTTGTAATAGAAAATCTTGGCACATAAAAACATCGATCTGCCACTAAGGGAAAGGATTTTTATTTGTTGCTTTTAAAGAAAAAATATGATTTTGAATTGATCAATACATCTGTGCCATCCCAGAGCCACAAAAGAAGAAGTAAAGGGGAGAACTAACACATCATTTTGTGTTTGTTCCATCTTATCAGCAGCTAGCAAGTTGAGTGTTAGTGTCCCAATTTTGCAGCTGAGGAAACTGAGGCTCAGAGAGATGAATATAAAAAAGCAACAACCAGAAAAAGAAGCTTTCAATGTCAACCAGATAGCAAAATGTGTATAATGCATCAAAGCAAAGTATTTGGAATAGCCTCCAAGCATAACGTGCAAATCAGTTTTACAGCCCCAAGTAAATACTAAAAGATGGGGCCTTGGAAAGGTTCCCTGTGTGTTCTCTGCAAGTCCATGGAGGGAAAGAACCCCTCTGGAAGCTGGGAAGGCAACAAACAGGGAAGTCATTTGTTCTTTCCCATTCATTCATTTATTCATTTAATAAATATAGTATTCATTAAGGACCATCCATGTGAATCCTGCAGTAAATGTTGGGAATACAGGTGGGAACAAGCCAGGCACGGTCCCTGCCCTTGTGAAGCTTCCCATCTGGCAGGATTCAGGCATGAGACCAGGAATCACTGGTTGGCATCATGGTACCCAAGCCCAGCCCCCAACGCCAGGCAAACAGAAGTCCTGTGTGAGGCTGGAGCAGACAGTGCTGTGCTCCAGAGCATCCCCAGTCCCCGACTAGAAACCATCAGGGCGCTATGATGGGCTGGTGACCCTGTGTCTCTCCTCCTGGGTTTCCAGCAGCCCTGGTGTTGCTGGGAGCCTGTCCATCAGAGTTCCAATCGCTAGGGAAATTGAATCCAGAGGCTCTTTCTAGTCATGTTTGCTCACTTTTTTCTTAGCATGATCTTTGGTTTCATTATATTTAGGTATTTCTTTTATTTATCCATGCACCAGGGGAAAAAAAAAAAAAAGGAAGGGTGCCCCTTTAAACCAAGCGTGAAATGTATTAGGAACCTAAAGTTGAGAATAATGGGCTTTTTTTTTTCCCCTCCTGGAAAGCTAGCCTACAGGAGGAAAAAAAAATCCATTCAAATAATTTCGTTTAGTCCTAAGTATAAAATAACCGAAGTCAAGGTGTCTCTGCTGTTATTATTTTTTCTGATGTTTTTGACACCCGCGTGTGGAGTTCTCCGGCGTTCACAGCTTCCAGAGCTGTGAGCTCCCACTTGGTATATTCGTAATACTCCTTAATATTTTCATTTTGATGTAATTTGCGGCCCCAGCTTTTTAAATATCCGCTCTGTAATAATGTTTAATTTCAGGGGTCACTCCGCCAAGGAGTATATTAAAGCTTATAAAACTCATTTCCAAAGCTCAAATATCAAGCTGTGATCAGGTTAGGAGGGCAGCATCTGTGAATATTTCATCTTTTATCATGCTGATAATAAGGAGATGACAGAGGCACATTATTACAATGAGAGAATTGCTCATTTCAGGCCTGGTGCTGGAAGCTGGGGTCTGCAGTATGTATTACTCAATAAGAGCAATTCTGATATGAAAAGCAAGTTTACTGAGGCACCACTGTGTCTTATTTGATTGGAATGAATAATATATGGAGCCGCTGTTCGGGCGGCTGTTGGCCGGGGGAGGGGAGGCTTGCATGGAGAGGTGCACTTGGGGATAGAAGGCGAAATAATTTATCAAAGGATGTGTTTTATGGCCTGAAAATAAAGTTAAGATAACCACTGTTTATTAGAATCATTATTTCGGAAATCTGTATTCTGGAAATCTTAAACATGTGCTGGCTTACGCACGAGGAGAATCTTGATCGGTTCGCCTGGTAGAGAGGCCTGGTAATTATCTATTTGCACACAGGGGCTGAGTGAATTTGACACCCGGGCTGATTCCTGCCACATTCTCCATTGGCAACTTTCATTATTGCTTTGCGTCAAGCCAACTTCATCAAGCGGGAACCTTAAAACTCTGGTCTTTCTGTAGTGAGATGATGAAACATCACCAAGGGTGAAAATCCAGCGTGAACCACCTCTAAATTGTTGCCCCCACCCTCTGGCCACCACTGCACCCACCCCCTCCTCTCCTCCTCCTCCCTGCCGTAGTGGGAGACGGTCATCTCTATCTTTCTCTTGGTGCCACGGACCTTGTCCCTTCCTCCGGTTCCAACTTCTGACCCCTGTGTGAAGCCATACTTCTCCTCTCCTGTGTCTCTGGATGCCCCCTTTCAGCTGGCTCCTGCCCCTGGGCCTATGAATGTGATCAAATCTCTTCCTTCCGAGTAAAATATATCTTCCTTAACCTTGCGTCTCCCTCCAGTTATCACCCTAGTTATTTTCTTAACTTCTCATCCAAGGGTCTCATAAGAATTGAATACATTTACTGCTCCACTCACACCTGGTTCATTTCATTTGCACTTCCATACCCACCATTCTGATGAGCCCACTCCCTCCAAGGTCGTGGATGCCCTGCTAATTATCAAAACCCACTGGGCATTTTTCATTCCACACCTAGCTCAACCTCTCCGCTGCCCTGGTCCCCATTATCTCACAACACCACTCTCTGTCGGTTCTCCTTCTTCCTAACTCCCTATTTCTCCTCTGGCTCCTCTCCTGGAAACTCCTCCCTCCCTCGACGGGTCGTGTTCAATGGAACCTCCGCCTTACCCTCTCCTCACACAGTCCCCTCTGCTGGGCAGCAGCATTCACTGCTGTGATTCTAACTGCCACGCTTTGACCTGCAACTTATTAACAGTAATTGGTTTGTAATCCAGCCTCTTTCTTGGAGCTCCAGACCCATACATCCAACTGAGTGCCCCATTGGGTGCCCAAATGCCACAGGTGGAAAATGTAACAACCAACGCAAACATACACACACCCTCCGCCTTCTACTCCTGATTTCTCTACCTTGAATGGAGACAGAACTCTAAAAGCAGTCACCCTTGCAGAAATACAGACCAGCATCCTGACCTCTCCCATTTCCCGCATGCTCCACTTAGAGTCCACCAACAGGTCCCACTGGTTCTTTTTATATTTTTAGAAAACAAATAGATCTACTGCTATTTCTGATTACAAAAGTAACACATGCTTGTTAAAAAATTTTCCTGGTGGATATCCCAATCACCCTGATTTGATCACTACACATGTATACATGTATTGAAATCTCACATGTATTCCATAAACATGTACAATTATTATATATCAATAAAACATAAAAAATTACATTTTAAAAAGTTTTCAAACTATACGGAAGTGGAAAGAGAAGGTAAAAATCACCTGAACTCCCTCTACCCACAGATAATCATTCTTAACATTTTATATAAACACATCTACCCTTTTTATTTTTAATTTATACATTTAGTGAATATTACTGAGTGCCAACTATGTGCCAGTTATTGTGTTAGGCACATATATATGCATTTTCTTTTTTATACCAAAAAATGGGGTCTGGATATGTACATAATATCTTTAATTTAATAAGGCAGGCATTTTTATTTCAATAAGTATAGATCCACATACTTCACTTAAATAGTTACATAGTATTCCATCGAATGGCTATAACACTATTTAGTTTATTTACTTAATCATGTCCCTACTGATAGATATTTGGGTCATATCTGTCATCTGCAGTAAACATCCTTATACATAAATGTTTTCTCATTTGTTCAATTATGCTTTAGAATAAATTCCTGGAAGTGAAATTGTGGGGTTAAGAGTGTGCACACTTTTAACACTTTTGATAACTATTAACAAATATGCTCCAATGAAGTTTGTCAATTGATATCTTACCAATATGAAAATCTTCTCCCACCCTGTTTTATACCAAGTATTATCAATTTTGTTAACCTTTGCCAATCCACCAAATAATATTTGTTACTGTTTATTTATACTTATTTTAATACTGTTGATATTGAGCATCTTTTCATACTTTTGTTGAATATTTGTATTTCTTTTGTAAATTACTTGTTCATGCCTTTTACCCATTTAAGAGATTGTTCCAATTTTTCCTATTGATGTATATGAACTCTTTACAGATTAGAAAGTACAATCTTTTATCTATCATTTATGTTGCACACATCTTTAATCAGGGGGTAACTAATCTTCTATATTAACAACAATTTATAATTTTTATATAGTCTAATCTAATAACTTTTTTCTTTATGGCTTCTGCTTTGGTGACATGCTTAGAGGGGACTTCAACACCACTAAATTATAAAAGATAGAAAGATATTTACCCAGATTTTTTTTTTCAGTAATCCTGAAATTTTGATTTTCACATTTTAAATCTTTTCCTTCTAAAATTTCTCTTGGTGTAATACTTATTAATTTTAACATACAGAAAAATACCTAAATCAATACAAATGTGAGATTATAATTTTTAAAATGTATGAGCAAAAAAGAAACTCCTAGCAAACTAAAAAATAAAAGGAAATGCCTCAACTTCATAAAGGGCATTTTATGAAAACAAACAAAAAACTACAACTAATCTTACTTAAATCTCTTCCCCTAAAATCAGGAAAATGTCAAGATGTTGATATGGTTTGAATGTTTGACCCCTCCAAACCTCACATTGAAATTTGATCCCTAGTGTTGGAGGTGGGGCCTGGTGGGAGGTGTTTGTGTCATGGGGGTGGATCCTTCATGAATGGCTTAGTGCCCTCCCCACGATAATGAGTGAATTCTCACTTTATTAGTTCACGAGAGAGCTGGTTTTTTAAAAGAAACTGGCTTCACCTGCTCCCTCTCTTGCTCCCTCTCTTGCCATGTGACACACCTGCTCCCCCTTCCCCTTCTGCCTTGATTGGAAGCTCCCTGCAGCCCTCAGCAGAAGCAGATGCTGGTATGATGGTTCTTGAACAGTTTGCAGAACTGTGAGTCAAAGAAATCTCTTCTCTTTATAAATTACACAGTCTCAGGTATTCCTTCATAACAACACAAAACGGAATAACATAGATGTCTGTTCTTACCATTTCTAGACAATATTGCATGGAAGTTCCTGGCCAGTACAATAAGAGGATTAGAAATAGAAGGCATAATGATTAGAAAGGAAGAAGTTAAATGGTCTTTTTTGCAAACAACAAAATAGCACAAAATTCCAAGGAATATACTAAAATCACCTAATAGAAAAAATAAGAAAATTTAGCAAAATCACAAAGCAATATATTATACAAAAATCAGTTGTACTTCTAGATCGTAACAATAAACAACAGGACAATAAAAGAAATTTTAGCTGATATGCAGTAGTATTGATTTAAAAAACAAAATGCTCAGAATAAATTTAAGAAAAAACTGCAATATCTCTACACTGAAAACTACAAATATTACTGGGAGAAATTAAACATGATCTACATAAATGGAGACTTTCACCATATTTATAGATTAGAAGACTAAGTACCAGTAAGCTGGTCATTTTCCCTAAATGGATCTATAAATTCAATGCAATCCCAATCAAAATCCTAGAGAGTTTTTTGTATAAGTTGATAAGCTGACTCTAAAACTAAATGGAAATGCAAAAGATTTAGAATAGCTAAAAAAAACCTAAAAAAGGAACAAAGTTGGATGATTTACACTACCTGATTTCAAGATTCATACAGTAGTCCTCCCTTATCCTCAGGGGATATGTTCCAAGACCCAGTGGGTGCCTGAAACCACAGATAGTACCAAACTCTCTATATATACTATATGTTTTCCTATACACACATACCTATGATAAAGTTTAATTTATAAATTAGAGATAAATAACAACTAATAATGAAATAGAACAGTTATAACAATATGCCAGCACCACTACTCTTGTGCTTTGAGGCCATTATTAAATTTAAAAAAGTTTCTTGAACACAAGCACTGCAATACCAACAGTCACTCTGAAAACTAAGTGACTAACTGCAGGTAGCATCTACAGTGTGGATACACTGAACTGCAGGTAGCATCTACAGTGTGGATACACTGGACAAAGGAATGATTCACGTCTTAGGCAGGATGGAGTGGGACACGGTGAGATTTCATCACAATACCCAGAATGGTATGCAATTTAAAACTTATGAATTGTTTATTTCTGGAATCTTTCATTTAATATTTTTAGACCACAGTTAACCCTGGGTAACTGAATCCATGGAAAGAGAAACCATGGATTTGGGGGAACTACTGTACTATGAAGCTACAGTTATCAGTACGGAATGATATTGGTATAATAGTAAACATACAGATCAACGGAACAGACTACAGAGTCCAGAAATAGGCCAATATATATATGACCAATTGATTTTCAATAACATAGGCACCAACATAATTCAATGAGGAAAGGATAGTGTTTTAAACAAATGGAGCTAGAACAACTGGATAGTTATATCAAAGAAAAGTAAACTCAATTCTTATCTCACACCATATACAACTTGAAATAGATCATAGACATAAACATAAAACTATAAAATTTCTAGAAGATATATTAGAAAAAAATCTTTGCAATTTTGGGTTAGGCAACAATTTTTTTGATAGGAAAGAAAAATGATAGTCATAAAAGAAAACAATTAATAAATTAGACTTCATCAAAATAAAACACTCCTGCTCTCTAAGAGACACAATCAAGAAAAGGCAAGCTACAAAATGGAAAGAAATATTTGCATCACATATATCTGTCAAGGAGCTTATATAAAGAATCCAGAATAGGTAAAGAACTCTTGTGACTAATAACAAGATGACAAACCACTCAAATTTTTTAAATGGGCAAATTTTGAACAGACACATCACAAAAGGCCAATAAACACAAGAAAAGACGTTCAGCAACATGAATAGCTGGAGCAAATTAAAACCACAATGAGACACAACTTCGCACCCACTGGGATGCTTAAAATTTGAAAAGACAGTTCCAAGATGGGATGATGAGAATATGGAGGAAATAGAACTCTCATAGGCTGTTGATGAGAATATAAAATGGTACAACCATTTTGGAAAATAATTTGGAAGTTTTTGATGCCATTAAACATAAACAACCCAGAAATTCCATTCCTACCTATTTATCCAAAAGAAATTGTGTGTGTGTGTATACACATATGCACACACACACATACAGACTTGTACACGTTTTTATATACTTCTATTTGTAATAGCACTCGCCAAAATATTCATCAACAGGCAAATGGATAAACAAATGGGGCTGTACCGAGAACACTACACTACAATAAAAATGAACTCCTGATACATTCAACAATATGAATGAATCTCCAAACAATTCTGATGAATAAAAAAGCCAGATAAAAAGGGATACATACTGTATGATTCCATTTATAGGATCTTCTAGAACAGACAAGCTAATCTATTGTGATCAGGACAGTGATCGCTACAGCAGCAACTTGGCATAGGGACAGCAGGAGACGTTGTGGGAAGATGGAAATGTTCTGTATGGTAATTGAGGTGGTAGTCACATGGTGTATACATTTATTTATCAAAACTTATCCATCTATATGCTTAAAACAGGTGAGTTTTATTATATGTAAATTACACCTCAAAAAAGTTTATTAAAAAATATCAGAGCAGGATTTTGACAGCTTCTCAAAGCCAGTATCTTTTCCTAATGTTGCTTATTCTTTTTCTGCTTCCCCACCACCCCCTCCCATTGTTCAGTAAGAAAAGTATTGGACAATACATGGCGGAACTACATTCATTAAGATGCTTTTGGTAACAAAATCCAGTTCAAACTAGTCTAAGAAAAGTTTGGCTGACGGGAACAAGTATCTTGGGTAGAGCTAGCAGGGGTGCTACTTGCAGGGCTGTGTGGTACATTCCATTCCAAGGGTACCGCAGCCCTGGGCTCGCTGGTGCCCCAGGTGCAGACAGTGGCAGGAAAAGAAGGGGCCGTGCAGAGCTGCAAGGGGGAGGCGGCCTGGGAACGAAGCTTGCCACTGTGGCAATCTGGGAGTGTAGCTATTCAAACCATCCTTCTCATCTGTCCTTTTCAGAAAATGGTGTCAGTGAAAGAAATGGGGAAGAGCTTTTGAGTGTCAGCCTTTGGCAGCAGCCATTGGAATCACTTCTCTCATTATGAGGACTCCAAGACCTCTCTTCCCATGTGAGGAAAAGGCAGGGGATAGGGAGGAAGGGAAGGAAGGAACAGAGTTCTCTGACTATAAGAGTTACCAGAAGAAATAGAAGATTCTGTTTTGCAACTTAAATTCATCTAGATGGATACTGCAGTGTGCAAAATAATTCCTGTCGAAGTCTATAGGTTGTCGGCTCTACCAGGCTTTTGTTCTTCCGAGTTCAGGCATTCCAGGGGGGCAGCATGTCTGAGTCTATGTGAGAAGGGGACCAGGGTCGACCTCTTGGCATTCACAAAGACACCCAAATACTAGTATGCTGGGTGTGCCCAACACAGGGCCAAGCTCTTTGCAATGGTAAGAGGAAAGAGGAAGGGAAGGAAGGAAGGAAGGAAGGAAGGAGGACAGGAAGGATGGAGGGAGAGGAGAAGGCAATACAGGAAACTTGGGTTATTCTCCAGCCAAGCTAAACAACTTATTGTTCCTCCGGGCCCACTGCCCACCCACCTCTATGCCACACTCGCTATGCCTTAGAGAGTCCTCTCCCCTGCCCTCGCCTCTCCCAGTATCTCCACATTTCCAAATGCCACCTGTCCTTCCAGATGCAGCTATGGGCCCGGTCCCAGGGCACAGGATGAGGCCGCTCTCCACCGCCCTGTGCTGGAGCACCCTCCTGTCCACCCGGCCACTCCATTAAAAGACCAGCCCAGCCTTATTAGCAAGTCTATAGCCTCAGAAGCAGAAAAAGTGCTACTCATCCCATTTATTGTGCATATTATTCTCGTCAGCGGCTTTTAGAGGATTTTGCTAATGGCTCAGGGACTATACGCACCATCACAATTAAGACATTGCTAATAAATTAAGTTTTATGGACATAAATCAGCAGGTATGCTTATTCAGCTGTTACACCTCACTTAGAAGTAGGCTTTGCACCTTAAGATGAAGTATATTTCTATTCAGGAGTTGTAATGGCCTTGTTAATGGAATATTAATTACCTCGGTTGTTGGACAGCAAGATGTCTGTTCCAGCTCTCTTGTCACAAGTGTTCTTAGAGAAAAACATTTTTCCAACTTTGTCACTAGGCTATTGAATCTCAGCCAAGCCCACACCATCCTCCCCAGCAAAAGGGCAGAATGAAGTTTACCTTCCTGCACTCTACACCCCAAAGTAGTTGGTTAAATGAAGCCTTAAGCCACCTCAATGATACTGTTCGCCCTCCTGCGCCCTGCACCCCACAGGAGTGAGTTAAGCCAGCTAAGTGGTGGTGTACAGTCTGCCTTCTCCAAAGACATTGTTAGCACCTAGCACACCTGGATCCCTGTCCCTGCTCTGCCCTCAAACCACTGCCATCTTAGGCAAATCCTCACCCATCTCTGGCCCTAGTTTCTTTCTTTCAACCCAATGACCTCAAGGTTAAACAGCCGCTGCCTCTGAGAAATATGCTTTAAAGCATGCGTCACCTTTCATTTCTTCATCTGCAGGAAAAAAAAAATCTCAGACCAGGAGATCTGCTGGAAGAATTTTTCTCTTTGCATCCATTTAACATATCAATTCTCACATTCTCTGCTTGAACTTCAGAGCAAAGGACTTGGAAAGTTAAGCCTTTGCCTATTTAATGTGCGGTTTTGCATATTCTCCTTGACCCAAAGGGTCCTCTTTGCCCTGGAGGTGCCCACCACAGACCTGCCCTGCTCTCCAGCTGCAGCGAGGCCCGCTCTCTCCACAGCTGATTGGGGCAGCCGCCCTGCCCACGCCTCTCCACCCCTCCTGCAGACAGTGAGAGGCCACGCCAAAGTGGGGTGCAGAGAAGGGGTGGAGAATGGGGAATAAGCAATGAGAACCCCAGAAGGGGAGTGCGGGCACAAGGTGGTTGGAGGGAAGATGTGGTTTGCAAGGCAGATGGAACAAAACCAAAGCAACTGGCGTTCTGCGTGGAGCTCGAGGACGGCCACGGAGCACAAGCGTTTGGATGTTCCAGTGTTGGTCACATCCAGAGCCCCTAGGCCCCTTCCAGAGGTGGAAGAGGGAGGGAAGGCTAAGCTGTGACAAAGTGCTCCTCTCCTGAGCACTCTGTCCTTTACTCATGCCACAATAAAACTGCACCCACAGAGAGAGTGGAGTGAAAGCCAGAAATGGCTTTCAGAGGTCCCTCAGTCAGCTACTGCTGCATAACAAACAATGTCAGTTACACTCCACAACAAGCACCCATTCAGCTCAGGCACCTGCAGGCCAGCTGGGGAGCCTCTGACCCAGGTGGGCTTAGGTGGGCAGTTCCAAGCTGCGGGGTTGGTCTGATCTGTGCTACACATCTCCCTCATCCTCCTTGGCCCAGTGGGCTGGGGAGGGGCATGTTCTTCTCATGGCAGTGACAGCCCCTTGACGCCTAGCTCAAGATGGTACCCTAAGGTTTTTGGCCCTTTCTGTTGGCCAAAGCAAGTCACATTGTCAAGCCCTGAGTCAAAGGCAAGGGTAATAGACTTTGCCTCATACAGTTCTTCTGTGGGAAGAACTGCAAAGTCCTACAGAAAGGGCATAGATACAGGAAGAGGTAAAGAATTGGGACGAATAACACAACCTACAAAAGGAATAAGTCCCACAGTGTTTCATAGTCGACAGGACACTTTTGCACACTTTCCTTTCTTTACTCTTCTTCATAATAACCCTGAGACACAGTGATTATATCTCCGTTTTACAAATAAAGAAATTCAAACTCAGAAAGAAGAAAAATGTTCATAATCACACAGTCATTAACCATAAAAGTGGATACACCAATCTCTTCATCCAACGTCGAGTCCAGAATGTTTGCCAAACCCCAATGTTGGCTTTCCTTAAGGGACCCTAGAAGACCTGAGATTTGTGGAAGGGTGCCCATTATTGGTGTCCAGTGAAAAGTTTTATGGAAGGCAAAAATAACCTCAGTTTTCTTAACCATAAAAATAAAGGATTTGGAAGAAATTGAGAACATCAAATGTCTGGCACGTGTGCTGCCTCTAGACAGCCACTGCCGCCAAGCTGGAGAGGGACCCAGACATGAAGACCATTTGTAAATGCTGTGTCAACCTTTGCTGAGGCCCATTCAGCCCCAAATGCCCACGATTCTGAAACTAACAACACTGTGGAACAACAACATGGAAGGAACACTTGGCTGGAATCAGAAAAATCGATTCTAGTCCAAGCTCTGCTGTAGCCATGACCTAGAAAAGATAATAAACTTCTCTGGGCATTGTTGCATCCATTTTGAGACCTCTAAAACCATTTACTTCAATTCCATAAACATTAATTGAGTGCCTATTGTGTGCCAAATACTGCTGTCAAGGGACTAAAGAAATGAATGAGACATGTATTATGAATGAGACTGCCTCCCTGGAAGGAAGGCAGAGGAACCAGGGAATACTCTAATTTCTGAGGTCCAGCCCAATGCTAATATTCCACTAGTAACATTAAAAAGCAAAGACATTACCACAGGACTCATAAATCCTGCAGACTCCCCAAACTTGAAGATCTCCTCCCAGGCAGGAGTGTGGGTTATTGATGAGGGGATGACCCCAGAGTAGGGGTTCCCATGTTCTGCTGTTTTCCAGAGTAAAAGGCAGATGCCACTTCCAAGCCAAACCTTTCCAGGCTCATCTTCCAGATTTGGGGGTACACAGACCTGGGTGTGGATCCCAGCTCAGCTTCTTACTATCCCAGTGACCTTAGGGCATCTGCTTACTCACTGTGTATCTCATTTCTTTACAAGAAAAGCAGGGGGAATAATCATTGCGGCCACATGGAATTGTCCTGCATACTATTAAACAAGCAAACCTATGCAGATGCCTGCAACGCATAGATGCCCTGGATGAGTTCACATCCTTTTCCTTCCTATCTTTCATTTTCCCCACACCCCAGCTTGGAGCTTCACCCTAGATGCACAACAGAGTCCCTGGTGAGCTTTTAAAAACTAAAGATATCCAGCCAGCTCTTCCTAAGACCAAGGGAATCAGAGCCTCTGGGCATGGGGACCAGGGAATCATACTTTTTGAACCCACTCCCACCCCTCCCCCTGCCAGGTGACATTAAAGTGCAATCAGAGTTGAGACCACTGCGCCGGCTGTATTAGTCCAAAGAAACAGAACCAATAGGAGATATATGCATACTATATATATGTAAGATATATATACAAAGAGGTTTATTATAAGGAATTGCCTCATGCAATTATGAAAACTGAGAAGTTTCAAAGTCGGCTGCTGGCAGGCAGGAGCCCCAGGAGCCCCAATGATTCCAGTCCAAGTCTGAAGGCAAAAGGAGACCAATGTCCCAGCTTGAAGACAGGCAGAGAGGAAGAATTCTTTCTCACTCAGCCTTTATGTGCTGTTCTGGCCTTCAGCGGATTGGATGAGGCCACCTACATCCACAACAGGGAGGGCCACCTGCTTTACTCAGCCTACCAATCCAAATGTCAGTCCCATCCAGAACACCCTCTCACACACACACACACACACACACACGCCCAGACACTGACCAAACATCTGGGCGCCCTATGGCCCAGTCAAGCTGACACAACATTAACGATCGCACTGGCTCAGCCAGCTTTTCCTCACTCCCCAGATAAGCCCGGCATCCCCAGCCCCCTGGCTTTGCTCATGCAGCTCCTTCTCCCTAAAAAACAGTTCCCCATCCCCACCTTTTGCTGATCAAACCCTCCTAGACCCAACCCACATGTTCCAATTCCCTCCTGCAGGGGCCTCCCATCAGCCTCTCCTGCGCTTCTGGGAGAGGAGCCGCTGGGGAATGACGGAGATGGCGCCATCCCCGCCACGCAAGCACTTACCTGTGAGATGGCGCCTTCCCCGCCACGCAAGCACTTACCTGTGAGATGGCGCCATTCCCGCCACGCAAGCACTTACCTGTGAGATGGCGCCATCCCCGCCACG
>VBSM01000529.1:25610281-25717616 GCA_008086735.1 Cheirogaleus medius
AGCACTTACCTGTGAGATGGCGCCATCCCCGCCACGCAAGCACTTACCTGTGAGGGCCCAGCGCCTTCCCACAGCTTTGCGCCTGTGCAGAGCTTCCCCCAGCCCCACGAGGCAGGGTGGACACAGCG
Organism: Cheirogaleus medius; assembly: GCA_008086735.1. NCBI lineage: Eukaryota > Metazoa > Chordata > Mammalia > Primates > Cheirogaleidae > Cheirogaleus > Cheirogaleus medius. The sequence continues at coordinate 25,610,410 of VBSM01000529.1, forward strand.
CACAACCCTTGGGGGTGCAGCAAGAAAGGGTTCACTCGGGGTCACCTGGTGTTTGGGTCCCCTGCTACTGTTGTTCAGGGGCCAATGTGGTTTGAGGTAAACGGACAAAATAACCTGGATGTCTCCAGGACGGACAGGCCTGCGAATTGACCGAGGTGGCATACCAGAATCACTCAAATTTCTCTTGCTCACATCCCCACCCCTGTGCTCACTGCAGACTCCAGGCCCCTCAAATGTCACCCCTTTGCCTTATGGAAATGTCCAAGGGTCGTGCAGACTCACATGTGCTCACCAGTGATGCTCCTGTGTTTTCTGCCCCTGTCGCCTTCAGAGACATCTGGGGCGGACCCTCACCACTGCCCCCACCACCGGTGCCCCCAGGAAGAGCATCCTTCACTTGCAGAATGCTGTGTTCAAGAAATCCAAACACCGCAGTCCCAGTGGTCCCTCCGAACCCAAAGGCACATGTGTTCCCAGGAAAGGTGGGAAGGAGGCTGTTGTCCCCCACTCTGTGCTACGCAGGCTCCAAAGCCACACCGCCTATGCCTTCTGTCCCAGGGTCACTAGCAAACACAGCTCGCCCGCTGGGGCTCCATGGCCAGTTCTCTGGGCTGGGCGGCCAGACTCCAGCTGCCCCCTTGGTCCCCGGCCTCTGCCTCCGGAGCGCCACACACAAACCTTGCCCCAGGCCAATCAACTCATGCAATTGGATGGATGCCCAAGACGTGACCTGCCCGGGCTCAGACATGACCCAATTTCCATTCAGGCTTATTGGCAGCACAATAATCATTCTTCAACACCTAGGCAGGGAGAAGGAGTGTTTTAGACAGCGCAGCCCAGCCTCCAGGAGGTGCTATGAGCCTAGTCCCCACCACCTGGGGGCAATTCCCCCGTAGCCACCCTCCCAGCTCTGTGATTATCGCAGGGGATGAACAGGAGCTTGCTCACCTTTGGGAATCCTGTTCTTCATTCCTGCTTTGCTGTAGTCAAAGATCCGCAGTAGTCCTGTGCACATTTTCTCTGTTTCACCACGACTGTGACCACTCATTCGCGTTCAGAGGCGTTCGCCAGCCCTTTGTCCTCAGTGTCTCGGTCACATCACCAAGATCCCCTCCCATGAACATAGGCTTGCTGACCCTGCAGGACCGGGGCCCGTGTTTGCCCACAGCTGTGCTCGTGCCTGCCTGGCTCCCTTCAGCTCCACCATCTCCCGCTTCTCCTCCATACACGCCTGGGGGCTTTCTGGGGTATCTGGAAGGTGCAAGAAGATTGTTGCCCCACCTCGGCCACCCACCACATCAAACAACCGCCCACCTGCAGTGGGAGGGAGTGGGTACAGGGCAGGGCAGAGGCAGGGGATGGGTAGTTCTGTGGGCAAGTGTGAGGTTTGACAGGTGCAGGTGCGTGTGTGTGTGCGCGCGCGCGTGCGTGCGAGTGCGCCCCAGGCATCGTGCATGGTGTGCTGTGTGCATGCATGTGTGTGATGTGTGTCACTTTTTGTGGATGGTGTTTGGGCACCTGTGCACACCTGTGTGGAGTGTATGCTGCATGTGTGTGGAAACCAATGACTCCCCTGTGTAGGGTGTGGGTCTCTGGCATATCGTACATTCACTGTTTGAGCTTATGTGCAGCATAGGACATTTCTGTTCCTTGGAGAGGTGGCATGTATGTGTATGGGTGAGGTGGCCATGCGTGTGTGAGGGGATGAGAGATGGGAACCCACACTGACCTTTCTCAGTTGGGCCTATTAGGCCCACCAAGTGCAGAGACAGGGTAAGATCGTGAGCAATTTGGAAAGGGAGCCCCAGTGGAGAGGGACAAAGACTGATCCCAAGCAGCATAACATCATGAGTCAGGGTTATACCCAGGACACCTGGGGGGTGGGTAGGGCTTCAGAGTGTGGGTCTGCTTCTTACTGGGACAGATGAAAGAAGGGGTGCCTCAAAACAGAAAGACAAGGAGGGCACTCACCCAGCACAGCCCCAGGAAGTGTGGCACACGAAGACTTGGGTTGGAATCCTGCCTCTGCCACTTCCTAGTTGTATGGCCACAGGGAACTGATTTAACTTCACTCAGCCTCAGTTTCATCATCCACAAAATGGACTGCTATAAAGATCAAAGTAATATATAAAAGAGCTTATCACAGTGCCTGGCACACAGGAAGCACCAAGGAGGTGGTCATTACTGTTACTGGCTCCTGCTATCTTCCACCCCAGCTCCATCCCTGCCGGTATCTCAGGAGCCTCTGCCAGAAGACTCAGCCCTGCCAGACGAGGACATGGAGGGTTTGCACCGCCACCTCCACCAGACATGCTGCCTTAGCCCTGGGTCGCAGGCCCCTCTGGGGGTGTCCACAGCATCCCTCTGCTCCCTGTCAGAGTTGAAGCCTGCTCTGGGGAGGTGTCAGGTGTGTATGGGTTGGTGGGGGAGTTTGAGGGCAGCTGCCTACCCTGGGGCTGGACCTCCACCAGCCTCTTCTCACAGCCAAATCCTGGAGAGCATTTGTTCATTCATTTATTCATTCCTGCCTTGAGCTGCCAGGAGCTGTTCTAGGAGCTGGCAACATGATGGTGATGATGACAGAAGCTGTAGGTGTTCAGGCATTCCACTATGCCAGTTTTAAGTATCAAAATATTAATGTATTTGTTGGTGTAACACACTACCAGTATTTTTTTAAATTTGAAATCTGAATTACTTATACTTTAAAAGATACCCAGAAATTTATACGCTAGATCAAAATTTCTAATTGACCCTGGGAGGACTCCTTTAGAAACCCATCTGTCCATATTTTTCCCCTGCTGCTGTTAAAATCCCATGACCTGGATGGTTAGTTGATTGGTTGGTCATTGTTTGCTTTTTTCTTTTGTTGGTTGGTTGATGTTTGCTTTTTTTTTTTTTTTTTTTTTTTTTTTTTTTTTTTTTTTTTTGGTGGGTTAGTTTGGATGTTATTACTAATTTATACTCCTCCCAAAGCTAGTCTGGGTTCTGCTGTTCTTCCAAGGACAGCAGATTTGAATAGGGATGAGGGTCACAGTAAGGCAAACAAGAGGAGGATATGGTAGCAGGATTGGGGGAAGGGGAGGGGAGGACAGAAGAGAAGAGGAAATGAGGTTCCCAGGTCTTCCCACCTTCTTCCCCCTGGGCCAGATTCCCTCTGCTCCTCTCCTGGAAAAGGGTCGAATCCCTTGCTGGTGCCACCTCCTCTAGGATAGTTTATTTTAGTTTATATTAACCCTCATGCTCCTGGAATAACAAAATTGCCTTGGTCCTTTCCCTAGCTTTCTCTCAGGGAGAACTTAGGACAAAGTATAGAAGACCTTGGTGTCCATATCTCACCCTTCTAATAAAATGCTAATATTTTTGTCTTTTTCAAAATGCCATATTGTCATTTTGCTCCAGTGCTATACCCACTACAGTACAATGATGAGCAAAATTTCCTATCCTTGAGGAATTTGTGTTTTAGCAAGGGAGACACAATCAAGAAGTGAGCATGCACATGAAATAATTGCAAATAGTGTATGGGCTGGATCAGTTAGCTCTGCGGCATAACCAACCATGATAATACTCTATGATTTCTTAAGATGACCATTTATTCTCACTACAGACCAGCTCAGCAGTTCTGCTGGTCTTGTCTGGGCTCCTTCGTGTATCCACAATTGGCTCCAGGTGGCTCTGTTTCTGAGGAAGGCTGGCTACTGGCTAGAGGGTCTCAGATTCCCTCGACGTGTTCTCTCATCCTCCCCCAAGCTAGCTCAGGCTTCTTCACATGGCAAGTGCAGGGTTCAAGAGTAAGAATGGAAGACTACAAGGCTCTGTGCTGGTGCCCTGTACTTCTAAAATGTTCTATTGGCCAAAGGAAGTTATAAGTCCAGCCCAGACTCAAGGAACAGGGAAATAGGTGCCATCTCTTGATGGAAAGTGCTGTGAAGTCACGTTGATGATGCAAGGAGGCATCAACAAAGGGAAGGATGGAAAATTGTGGTCATTTTTGCAATCAGTGACATGGGCTAAAGAGAAAATAAAAGGGAGTAATAGGATACAAAAGCAACATGGATGAGCTTCTTTATATTAGGTGGTCAGAGAAGACCTCTCTGAAGAAATAATATATTTGATGAAATAAGACCTGAGTGATAAGAAAGAGCAGCTGCATTTTAAAGATTAGGCTGATGAACACAAAAAGCAGAGAGAATAGCATGTGCAAAGGTTCTGAGCAGGAAAAAAATCTTAATTGTATTCAGGATTCAGAAAGAAGCTGGGTCTTACTAAACTAGACAGATGGAGGTAGGCAGGGTACAATCATGTCTGATATTAGAGGTTCTGGTAAGATATTTGGATTTTCTTTTAATTGTGATAGAAAGCCATTGGAGGGTTTTTCAGAGAGATATGAAAAGATGTGATTGAGAATTTGAACCAGTCACTTTGGCTGCTGAGGGGTGAATAGGCTATAAAGTAGGAACAGGCAAGAATGGAAGTAGGCAGCCCATGTAGGAGACGATTACAACAGTGCAGGTAAGAAATGATCCCGACAGAGACTAACACTGTAGCAGTGAAGGTGGTAAGAGGTGGGGAACTTGGAATATATTTTTGAAGCAGAGCCTGCAAGACTTACTAATAGATTAGATGTTAGAGGAAAAGAAGGGGAAAAGGTAAAGATGACTCCAAAGTTTTTGTCTTGAGCTTCTAGGTGAATAAAGAGTACTATGGTCTGAATGTTTGTGTCCCCAAAATTCATATGTTGAAATCTTCACCCCAAGGTAATGGTATTAGAAGGTGAGGCCTTTGGGAAGTGGTCATCATCAGGGTAGAGTCCTTATAAATCAGATTAGTACTCTTTTATTATAAAAGTGGCCCAAAGGAGCTTGTTTGTCCCTTCTGCCATGGGAGGTTACGGTGAGAAGGTGTCCATGTATGAAGGAAACAGGCCCTTATCAGATGCTGACTTTGCTGGTGCCTTAATCTTGAACTCTGAGAAATAATTGTCTGTTGGTTATAAGCCACCCAATCTATAATATTTTGTTATAGTGACTCAGACAGACTAAGACAATGAGTTACTGAATAAACCAGTTAGAAAGACTGTGGGGGGAACAAATTTGAGAGAGAGAAGAGTAATTCAAGTATCTTACTGTGCACATGTTAAGTGGCCTAGTAGACATCACAGAGGTGTGATCACAGACTGTCAAATAGGTAGTCAGGTATGTGAGTCTACAGGTCACAGGGGAGACCAGGCTGGAGATACCCATCTGGGGTTCAAAGTATATCTAGCATAAGGCTAGATGAATCTACCAATGGAGGGAAAGGATAGAGAACAGAAGGGGTCTGTGAAGCACAGAGCATGCTAACATTCATAAGTAGATTGGAGGGAAGATAAAAAAGAAAAGAAGATTGAGTGACTAGTAAAGTAAGAAAACAATAAAGAAAAAGAAAATGTTTCAAGAAGGAGGGAGTGATCACTTCTGCTCCCAGCCAAGATGGAGTAATAGAGACTAGATACCCTCACACTTTAAACAATTACACCAAAGTATTGTTTCATAACAACAGTTTTAATTCATTATACAATAAACAGCACAGAAATTTGATCCCTGAGTAAAAAATAAGCAAAGTAAACCATTCATTGCACCAGCTCACTGCCTAGAGGAAATTTTCAGGCCTTAGCAAAGAAAGTGGAGACCAAAACAAACCCCAGAAGTCTGGACAAGTTAAGAAGTCAGAGATGAAAGTTCAGGGAAGGCAAGAAAGCTATAGTTTGTAAGGCAGAGTACCATATAAGGAGGACCTACACAGAGAGAGACCTTCAGAGATCTGTAGAGGAATCCCAAAAGTCCATGACTGAGTACTGATCTATACATGCATAAGAAGAAATGACTCAAAAATGAAGAAAGAACCATCAGGAAAAAAGTAGGCATAACAATTCCCAGAGTTCACACAGGACTGAGAATAGACCTCATAACACATGGTGCATTGTGTAGAATCCTCAGAAGGGAATTGCCTCAGTATTCATGCTAAATTGTGCCTAGACTAAAAGTTGTTGGGACCTGCCATAACAAACTTAAAAGAGTTGAAAGGATCTCACTGATTCCAAGTAACTATGCACCATAAACGAATCCAACACTATTTAATTAAATAAAATAAAACTAGCACTAACAAACAATGTGCAATTAACAATATCCAGCACTGAATCAAAAATTACCAGGCATGCAAAGAAATAAGTAAATTTTTTCTCCATATCCAGAAGAAAAATCAATCATTAGAAACAAACCCACAGATGGTGGAACTAGCAGACAAGGAAAGCAAAATAGCTATCATAAGTATATGCCGTTTTTCAGTAAGGAAGAGAAAAACATGACCACAATAAGAAGAAAAACAGAAGATATAAAAAAAACAAATGGAAATTCTAGAGACTAAAAAATACAATATATGAAATGAAAAATACACTGAATAGAATTAACAGATTTGCATTGTGGAAGAAAAGATCAGTGACCCTGAAAACATAGTAATTAAACTATCCAAAATGAAACACTGAAAGAAAAGAGACTAGAAAAAATGCATTGGTGGCCTCTTGAACAATATCAAGCAGTCTAAAATATGTATAATTGGAGCCCCAAGGGGAAAAAAGGGAGCGGCAGAAATTATATTTGAAGAAAAAAAGAACAAAATTTTTTCAAATTTGGTGAAAACTATAAACCTGCTGATCTAAGAAGTTCAATGAACTCCAGGCTGAAGAAATCGAAAGAAAACCACACCAAGATGTACCATAATCAAAACAGCGAAATTCATGATTTAAAAAAATATTAAAGGCAGCCAGACACTTTATATACAGAAAAACAAAGATTTAAATGACAGTAAATTTCATGTCAGAAACTTATTCAAGCCAGAAGAAAACAGAAAGTATCATTAAGGTATTGAAAGAAAAAGAAACTGTCAACATAGAATTCTTTACCTAGTGAAAACATCTTTCAATTCTAAAGGTGAAATAAAAACGTTTTAGACAATCGAAAGCTGGAATAATTTATTGCCAGCAGACCTGTACTGTGAGAAATGATAAGGAAGTTCTTCAGGCAGAAGGAAATAATACCAGATGGAAATTTATAGCAACACAAAAGAATGAAGAACAGTAGAAATGGTAAATATGTGGATAAATACAAAAGACATTTTTTTCTCACTTTGAATTTCTTTAGAAGATAATTGATTGTTTAAATAAAAATAACAACAATGTATGGTTGAATTTATAGCCTACGTACAAGTAAAATTTTTTAAACAATAGCAAAAATAAACAGGATGGGGAAATGGAGGTATATTGTCATAAAGTTCTTACGCTGTATGAAGTGGTACAATATTATTTCAAGTATTTGACTGTGATAAGTTAAAGATGCATATATAAACCTTAGATTAACCACTAAAAAATACAACAGACAGGTAATCCAATATTGAAGATAAAATGGAATCTTTTTAAACTTATTTATTACAAAAGAAGGCAAGAAAAGAGGGGAAGAGGGGGAAAAGAAACAAAGAGCGGATGAGCAAATATAAAAGAAATAGCAAGATGGTAGAGTTAAACCCAATCATGTCTATAATTTTATAAAATATAAAGGTCTAAACAACCCAATTAAAAAGCAGACAGTGTCAGTTTGGATCCATCTGTATGCTATCTACAAGAAAACCACTTTCCACATAAGGAAACAAATAGGTTCAAAGTAAAAAGATGTAGAAAGATATGCCATGCTAACACCAATAAAAAAATTTTTTTAGCAAGTAGATTATCAGAAAAATCACACAGTTATAGAACACACTACTCAACAGCAGAAGAATATATATTAATTTCAAGTTCATATGAAACATGCACCAAGATCATATCTGGGCATAAAACAAGTCTCAAGTAAATTTAAGATGATTAAAATTATGCAAAGTTTGCTTGCTGGCCACAATGAATTTAAACTAGAAATCAATAACAAAAAAGATATATTTTATCTAAAAATCCCTCAAATATTTGGAAATTAAACAACATATACCCTTGAATAATACTTGGATCTAAAAAAAAGAAAGAAATTATAAATATTTTGAACTAAATGAAAACTAAAACACAACACATCAAAATGTGTGAAATGTAGCTAAAGTAATACTTAGAAGAAATATTTATAGCATTAAATGTTTATATTAGAAAAGCAGAAAGCTCTCAGATCAATGATCTAAGCATCCACCTTAAGTAATTAAAAAAGGAAGAGCAAATTAAATCCAAAATAAGCAGAAAGGGTAAATAAGATAACAGGAATCAATACAATAGAAAACATTTTATGCTAATAAGTTATACAATCTAGATGAAATGGACAAATTCCTAGAAAGATACAAGCTACCAAAGCTCACGCAAGAAGAAATAGATAACCTGAATAGTCCTATATCTATTAAAGAAAATGAATTCATAACTAAAAACATTCCTATAAAGAATATTCCAGTCCTACATGGCATCAGTGCTAAATTCTAACAAAAATTAAAGGAAGACATAATAACTATTCTGCACAAATTCTTCCAGAAAATAAAAGAGGAAGGAACATTTCCCAACTCATTTTATGAAGTAGGCATTACCCGAATACCAAAACCAGATAAAGAAATTACAAGGGAAAAAACCCCCACAGACCAATATCCCTCAACAACATAGATACAAACATCTTTAACAAGCAAGGAGGTTGCCAACTGTGTGGAATTGTGCTGAGAGAGAATGAGGACAGAGAAGTCACTGTTGAATTTAGCAACATGGAGTTCCAATGTTCCCACCCTCCAGACTCAGGACCTCTCTACCACCTGGACGTACCTATGGTTCCTTCACAACCTCCCAGGCCACCACCCTGCTTACCAATTTCAGCCAGTTGGCCGCTTCACCCAGCTCCCACCCACCACAACTGTCATTCACATCACAGCATACCCTGAGGTTGTGATGGATATTGATCAGTGCCTACCTCCAACTTAGAAGTACAGACTTTCCGAAAGGTTGGTGGGGGATTTGAGGAGTGGAGTAGCACATTTTCAGAGTATGAGGACCAACATCTTCTCAGGCCACAGGGCTCAGGGCCTTCCAGAAGCTAGAACTGAGACTGATGTATTGTTCCTGAATATTCCCCTTTGAGATCCACTGGTCCCTAAACAGCACGCAGGCAACCACTTTCATAACAATGATTGACACAGTCCTTGGTGACAACAGCATAGGAAGGGAAGCTGAGCAAGGCAGGCCAAAGCAAGACCTTCCAACTTCTTGGTTCTACCCTTGGGCACAACCGACTCATGCCATGTGCAGTCAGCTGGAAGAATCCTGGTGCCCCTCACTCACTGAGGCCCAGCCAAAAGCCAGGCCCATGCCAGACACACAAGGGATACCAATGTGCCGCCAAGAGCACCATCCTTCATGGAAGCTCTATTCTAGTCCCTTTGAGCCACCACCTTAAATGTTTATATGATATACAAATATATTTTTGTTTGCTTCTCTCCGAGCATGTGTGTCAGCTCAGGTCCTCCAGAAAGCAGACACCGGGACAGAATTAGAAGTGCGAGGCATTTATTATGGGGAAAGGCCTGTGAAGGATAAAGGGCAGGAGAAACCTTGCTCCAATCTGCAACACTGACCTCATCCCTGTGAATGGAGAGGAGGAAGGAAGCCAGATTGGAAGGGAAGGGCTTCAGACCACAGCGCAGCTCTGAGAATGTCTCAGCCAGGCCAAGAGGGAGCCCCGGACCACAGACTGCCCATTGGAGGAGTCCTGCATCAAGTGGAAAATCGCCCAGCTCTGTCACTCATGGTGCTCAGTGGCAGGCCAGACACAACCTAGGGAGAATGAGGCCTCGGCCAGACATCGCAGAGATCCAAAGGTACGGCACCTGGAGCTGTCAGCCAACTCTTTTCCTCCCAGCCAGTCCTTCCAAAGGGAAGTCTGAGTGGCCCACCTCCATGGCCACCGTCGCATGACTGATCTCATTATAAAGAGGCTTTGTTCTCAGAGGATTTATTAAATGGGTGGCAAAGGGATTAAAGAGTCAAAGAGATTACATGTCTGTAATAGTTGAGAATAAACTAGGAGAGAGTAGGTCAAAGCCAAGCTATTACACTTCAAATAAGAGCTAGGACACTTGATTAGAGCGAGTTGACCCTTTTCAGTTTATTTACAATGATTTATGAGGAATGCTGCAGAGGTATCTTACACCTGATTTGAGTCTAGCTCAAATCAGCCTTGGTCAATGCACCTTGCCCCACCTTGGTCTGAGGACAGTGGCCATGGGAAACTGGCAGAAGGCATGTGACGGAAGGCACAAGGACAACTTCCCAAAGGGAGGGAGTCGTCTGCCGGGCCACAGTGGGCAGGGGAAGTGACTGAGTCTCTAGGACCCAGAGCCCAAAGGGAATGGGGGCAAGAGAACAGAAGGGGAGGCTTTGCAGCCTTTGTTCCTGGGAGGGAAGGCGATAAAAGGTAAAGGATTCATTATTTTTATCAGAAGCCCTGGATTCAAATTCCAGGGCCCCCACTCCCCGGTTACATGTACAAGCCATTTAACCCCTCTGATTCTCAGTTTCCTTGTCTATAAAATGGGGCACATAGCTAACACCTACCTCAAAAGCAGTATTGGAAATGCGACAGTGCAGGGGCAGGAATGTCACATGCCTGGTCCACGCTGTCCCCAGACCCCACCACTGCCCAGCACAGAACTCTGGGCACTGCTGCTACTCAAACTGTGTTGCTCGACAAGGATTCGCGAGAAAGGAATGCACCCTGGGATCGGGCCTTAGAAGGGAGCTGGCTTGAGATCTGTGTTCTCCAACCTTGGCCAAGGCAGAGGCCAAAACCAACATCTCTAAAGAGCAGGTTTTCTCCTCAGGGGCATCTTGTTCCCTCTTGGTGCAATACAAGCAAATAGACTGTGTGTTCGCCATGCCAACAGCAGACTGGCCAAGCACGTGTGAGATTAATGGCTTTCCTGTACAACAAAGGCCTTCCTGCACAGCGGCAGAATTCAATATGCAAACCTCACCACCCTGGCCTCAGACCCCACCCTCCCAGCTCTGCGGACAGCGACAACTCGAACCCCGTAATGTATGCACGCTCCGGCTGCTGGGCCCAAGTTATTATTCATTACGGTTTTCTATTACTCGGTGATAAATGACGCCCCCAGGCTGGCGTTGCCCCCAGAATGCTTATTACGGCTCACTTAAGTAGGCGTTGATTTAACTTAAATCGGTTGTTCTGTTCAGCCCAGACATGGGCCTGCCCCAGCTCTGCCTGGAAGACTCCCTTCACCAGGGCTTAATTGAATTCTAACTACTCCTGGCCTCCTATTAGGGAGGGCTGGGGTAGGAGGCCCCATGTAGGGCCACAGGGTGGTCCAAGCCCCAGTGGTCTCTCCAGCCCTATGTAATCCTAATTTGATAAGGGTCTTCCCTTTGACTCTAGCCAATAAATTTTGACAAGCAATTCCAATTAGCCCAGACAGAACTTCTTGGATGGACTCTGCTCACAGGGAAATGATGAAATCTCAGGTAGAAGCAGGCCTTGGGATGTCACGGTGACTGTCCCTAGGTCCTGCCTCTGGATCAGGGCACTGATCTATATCTATAAGCTGTCCAGACCCATGCATCAAATTATTTGCCAAAGTGACAGAGCCAGTCCTGTCATCTATAAGAATCCAACACAGCTGGTATCCTTGAAAAGAGAATGGCCACACTGGAAACATTATGGCTGTAACAACTAAGACCATACGACTCTCACCATTCATTCATTCATGCAGCAGAGATCAACTGAGCACATAGTGTATGGCAGCTGCTGGTCTAGGCACTAGGCACAAAATAATGAACAAAACAGACAGCACTCTCTGCCATCACGGACTTCACATTCTAGAGTTTATTGATTGTCGATTATGTGCCAGACATTGTTTTAAGGACTTTACCCATACTACCAAATTTAATTGTCATAAAGATCCCATCCTGTTTTTCCTGTTTTACAGAGAAAAAAACCTGAGTCTTGGAGACATTCGGTGATTTGCCCAAGGTCACTTACATGATAAAAGGTCAGTAAGTGATGGAACAGACTTGAACACAAGCTTACAACCACAAGCTGTACTTCCTCTCGTTTATGTTATTACACATTATTACACTGTTCCATTTGCCTAGCACAGTAGAGGTTACAATGCAATTTTCACATGCATTCATAATTCCCACTACAACCTCCTTGGACAGTAGGTATTAATGTCACCATCTCACAGCTGCAGTGCTTAAGAACACAGGTTCCTGATAATATGGGCCTAGATTAGAATCCTTGCCCTGCCTCTTACTAGCAGTGTGACCTTAGGAAAGTTATTTATCTGCTCTGAACCTCCCTTTCCTTGACTGTAAAATGGGTTATGACAATAATAATACTACCTCAAAAATTGTGAGAATTAAATTTGAAATGGTATGTATAGCACTTAGCACAGTGTCTTATGTATAATAAACCGTGGTCTTGAGTCCTTGGCAGAAAGGAGGCAATGCCAGGGGACCAACTATTCTTGGTGAGAAATAAGGAAGTGTCTTCGGTACGGACACGGGCCAGGAGGGTGTCAACAGGAGACCAGACCAAAGTCCTGGGAAAACCCAGTGATGTTTGGGAAAGAGAATTCCTACAGGGACAGGGTCTGAGCTCAGAAACGTAAAGGTCTTAGGAAGTCTGTGGGTTATTTTGTATCTTCTCCCATTTCCTTTTCTTTCTCCCTTAGTAAAGTTCTTAGTAAAGAAAAAGCCCCCTTATCTCAACTGGGAAGCCAAGGGAGGGATGTTCATTAACTAATAATAATAACAACAATAACAAGGGCTGATATTTATGGAGCACTAAGAGTGCTCCAGGACTGCACTACGTATTTGAAATACCTCAGTTCACTTAACGTCACCACAACCCTCTGAGGCAGGTCCCAGCCTTCTCGTTCGTTTTACAGATGAGGAAACTGAGGCTCAAATAACGTAGCCACAATTAGTAAGTAGCTATAATAGGGTTCGAACCAGAGGGGAGGATGGGCCCCACCCCCTGAGGAAAGTGTCAACAACCCCAGACCACATGGGAATCCACGGCAGTTTTCATAAACTCATTTCCTTCACTTTTGTTCTTAACTTTTCACAAAGCTCTGCAGGCTGGGGAGAGACTGAAAATGGCTGAGAGCTAAACTGGTCTTGAAGGTGGCCAAAACCCACAGAGTAACTGTCAACTCACCAGGCAGATTACAAAAATGTTCCGAACCATCAATCACATCCTTAGTGCAGTCTCCCAGCTTTGGTTTTTGTTGTTGTTGCTGTTATTGTTTTAATTAAATATGGAGGGTACTACTAACTGAAGATGCTTTAGCCAGTTTTGTTCCTCCCTGGGCTTTTGAACTTGCTCCTCGGCTCTTGGCTACAACCAGTGGGGAGTCACAGCCATGCACAGAGCGGGGACGCTTCGCCAGAAAAGGAGGTCCAGGCGCTCGTGTTACCCGGAAAGCCAGGTCACCCTCCCCGTGTGCAGCATCCTCAGGGACCCGGGGTCAGCCCCGTGTTGGCAGTTTTCCAGCGTAGCAGGACACACACACAGGTATCCGCCACCCCACACCCCCAGGGCATGTGCCACTCACCGCCCTTCCCTCCCAGCACTGATTCAAGGCCTGGAGGACATCTTCCTTCAACAAGGTCACCTTTGGCTGCTAATAAGGCCCAGCTATAGAGTTATTCGTCAGCTTTAAAAAAATCATTTTCATCATAAAAAATAATATAACTCTGTTACAGAAGAATTGGAAAGTAGAAAAAAAATGAAAATAAGCCATAATTCATTCATCCTGACATAACCACTATTAGCATTCTTGGTATGTTTCCTCTCCCCTGAGCTCTAGCTTTTACCTCATTGTAACCATGGTGCACTCACAGTTGTATATATTTTTGTGTGTGTGCCCTAATACTACATCCTAAACAGTTTTTGGCATCATACACATTTTAAAGATCTGTCATTTTAATGACTGCCTAATACTCCATGGAGTTGTGCCATAATTTACTTAGCTATTCAATTGATGGGCATTTCACTATCGTAAGTAATGCTGCAATGAACATCTTCGTATTTATTGTTTTCTTCCCCAGTATTTGGGATTATTTCCTTAAGATAACTTTTCAACATACACGCAATATTTGGGTAAAAGGAAATGACCAGTTTTTTGACTCAGCATGGATGCTGCAAGCGTAGGAGAGTGTCTGGTTTGATGCAACATTGTCGACATTGATGTTCTCTTTTGATCCTCATTTAGTAGGTTAATTAAATAGGTACCTCTTTGTTGTTCTAATTTGCTTTTTTGTAGGGTCCTGGGGAAGAGAGACAGTATCATTTCATTTTTAAGAATTGAGAGCTTTGGACGCAAAATGGCTGGGGTAAAAATAAAATTCCATTTCACAAGCTATACTGCCTTACTTAATTCTCTCTAGCCCCATCTGGTCTTCTCATCTGTAAAGTGGTGATGATAGTAGCACCTACCTACAGGGTTGGCATTAAGATGACAAGAAATTATTTATCTTAGTCCCATTCCTGGCATATGATTAGCACCACATGTTTCTGATTGCAGTTTATCAATAATTTTAAAGCACTAAAAAGTCTGATTACACAGTCAATAAACATTTATGGAGACTCCAGAGATGCAAGAAAGAATAAGCCATGGATCTTGGCCTTGAAGAGATCCCAGTCTGATAGGGGATAAACAAGGAAGAATAAAACAACTGCTTAGTGTTGCAATAAAACTCAGAATAAAGTAATGCCACCCAAGAGGTACAAACTTAGGGAGCTCAGGGGAAGAGCCAAACCACACCTGGGAATTGGGGGAGCAAAAAGGACATTGTGGAAAAGGCCCATTGACAATGGCATTGAGGAATGGGTAGTGTCCTGATGCGGGGAAGGGGTCAGGGAGGGGCATTCCAGGTAGAAGGAACAGCACAGGCAAAGACCTGGAAGTGGGAAATTTCACCCAGAATCGATATGGGAAACAGCAGCTTGTCCCACTGGGTTCACAGACTGTGGATCTGACCACACTGGGTAGCTGATCTGATCACAGGATGAGTTTGCTTCCAGAACTCTCTGCTGCTCTCCAGGCCTTCTCATTAAAGCTAATGGTCAACATGGCCAGGTAGGTGGGGAGTGTTTAAATTATAAAGCTTCTCTCCTAGAGCTTACTCTTAACACTCTTTGAGATAAAAAGGATGCTAATAAATAAGACTGTTCCCATCCCGTGAGCCCTGACTCGTTGCAGGGCAGGGGACTCTGTGCCTTGCCAGGAAGTCTTACTTTGAGAATCTCTTTCTCAGGGTCTAGCTGCTCTCCATCCAGAGCCCCAGTAGGGTGTTGTAGCTGGAAGCAGTAGACATGGCTCAGCTCCATAAGGGAAGTTTTGATGCCACTATCCCCTCCTCCGCCAAGCACCCCGCCATCCCCAGCCCTAATGGATGGCCGCCTCCTCCGTGCAGCCACCTGCCTGCTTCATCCTCTCACACAGCCCCATCCACGCTCAGTTTCTCGTTAGCTACAACCTTGCTATATCTCCTGTACTCACCTGCTAGATGCCGAATTCCTTGAGGGCAGGGATGTGATCTGCTTGTCTTCGCCTTTGTTGCCTTCACTCTTGTTCAGAAACCCTCTCCAAAGTACCTGAACCAAAAAGCAATGAAGAAAATGGAGATTTACCTGGACGCAGGTGAAACCAGACCATCACGCGCAGGACTTGGACTAGGAATCCAAGCACTTAAGCCTCTCTCCTCTCCTCTTCTCCTCCTCCTCCTTTCTCTCTCCCTCTCTCATATCTCCCAGGCCTCCTGTCTCCCCTCCGACACATCCATTTCTCCTTCCCCCTCTGCAGACGAGCTTCCCAGGTCCCGGAGCAGCCTCCCTACAACGTCTCAGTTCAAGTGAGCAGCCTCTGAGTGGCCCAGCCTCACTCCAGTCTTTATTACAACTTTCGGGGAGAAGAGAAAAAATCAGATAGGCCCCGCTGGTGTCAGATGTCCACCTGGGTCCAAGAGAACTCATGATGGCAAACATTTATAGAGGACTTCCTAAGTACCCGCTACTGCTCTAAAAACTTGTGTGTATTGACTCGTCTAATCCTCACAACAAATCCATGAGGCAGGTGTTCCTAACAGCCTCATTTTAGAGATGAGGTAAGTACCATGACAAAAATACGGTTTTCGTGACCAAATTCACACAGCTGGTAAGTGATGAAGCCAGGACATGAACCCAGGGGGTCTGATTCCCAAGCCCAGGTTCTACCATTATAGCATTTTGGTTTTAAACATTGTGGACAACAGACAGCCTAGTAGGGAAACAGCTGTGGTAGCCCATCCTCAGAAGTGGGCAGTTATCAAAGAAACATCATCCTAAAAACCCTTTACTCCTGCTCAAAGTAGTGGGTGGGTGGACGGAGGGACTGAAGGACGGACAGAAATGTGACAATGCCATCTCCTTGTTGCCAAGTTCATTCCATAGCAAAGGACTCTAAGGAGATCCTTGAAGTTTAAGGAAAGAAGGGAGAGGAAGACTAGGGCTTGTTCCTCAAGGGCATGGGTGTTGAAGAGACAAAAGCTGAAAAGTCAGGAAAGGTAACCCGCTCCTGCTGCCGTACACTGCATTAGCTTGGGGAGGGAGAGGGTGGAAGAGAATGCTTACAGTGGAAGGAAGCAAAGTGGCCCGCCCATCAGGGGAGAAAAGAAAAGATGGGTTCTTAGAAGTTTCCAAGTGACACAGAGACCAGCTGGCACATGGTGCCCATGATGTGGCGCCACTGTGACGAGAAGTGGGGAGAGAACTGAACACTAAGATCTGTGGCCTCCAGATCCCTGGGCCAAGTGCAGCACAGGGGCTGGGGAGCACCTCACCTTCTAGACACTGAGCAGGCTAGGACAGGAAGTTAATCCACAGTGACCAGAGTGCACTGAAGACCAAAATGGGCTGGGTAGCCCCTTTCTGAATGTTTGTATGACTCAATAACGGAAGGAAGGCGAGGAACAGAAACCCATGTGAAGACTTGATCTTGCCAGTCTGGAGAGATGGCCACTCAGAACAGGCTAATTCTGACGTACAGAATCAAAAGAAGTGTGCCACCACTTAGCTCTAGAGTTGTAATCCAAGTGCCTCTTGCTCAGGCACTTCCTGAAGCCCCATCAGCCAACGCTTGCCCCAGGTGGGCACAGGCTGTGTGTGAGCCCCTTTCCCACCAGCACCCCCCATTTGGCTGTCTTCCCAGGTTGGGTTGCTTTGTCTCCCTTAGACCCTAAATACAAAACATATTGATCCGCTACTTAGAACCCTTCAACAGCTCTTCATTGTCCTCAGAATAACATCTAAACTAAACTCTTTGGCCAGCCTATGAGGTCTTTCATGTCCCCTGCTGAAAACCAGCTTTACCTCCCCACAACGCCTTCCCCCAAAGTCACGCTGGCCTTCTTTCAGTTTCTCAAGCAAGTCATCCTGTTTCAGTATCTTTGGGCATGCTATTCTCTCTGCCTGAACACTCTTCATCCCAGACACCCTCAGCTTCTCAGAAATACACTCACACACACACACACACAGACACACACACACACATTGACCATCTCTTACTAGTTTTCAGATATCAATCTCCCTAGAATGTGTTCTAGGATCACAACAATGAGTCATGAAATCAATTGAAGGTGGTCGTTTCATTCTCCTGTTCCTACTAAGTCAATAGTGCATTGTCTGATCAGTGTGCATGCTGGGTTTTTAAAAATACAGTAATTGTTGAGTGAATGAAACACAAGCCCCTCCCCCATGGTACATTCTCTGCTTCTGAGACCAGCCCACTTACTCCCTTGTCCCTTGAGGCCACTCAATCTGTACCCTCTGCCTGTTATGGCTTCTATCATAGATCCACAGCGGCAAGCAGAAACCTCCGGGCAGGACTGCCCCCTTTACAAAGTTGCTGGGTGGTGCTCCCCCGCCATTTCATCAGGGAGCGCTTCAGCTCTCCTGGGCTCAAAGTGCCCATGCCCTAACCCAGGCAAGCATCTCTGATCCCTGACAACCTGAGCAGCCAAGCACAGGGTGGAGTTTCCTGCAGAACCACCAAGTTGGGTTTTTTTTCAATGTTCTAGACTGAATTATTATAGCCAGAGGGAGCCATTCATCAGCTCTGACACTGCGGGAAGCTTCCTAGGCAAACAGCTTTATTGCTGTGTGAGATTAACCCAGACTGTAGTAATTTGTAACAAAGATAAGAAAATTGCACTGGTCTCTCAGAAATAAATCTGAATTCCAGAGTGGACAAAGGGGACTTCAACTTGAAATCTGCTATTTCAGATATAATCAAATTTATAACAGCCCCTGGAGAGTATAAAAAGCCGACTGCAGCTTCCTGTTGGAGGTGTCACTTCAGGACCTGCCATTATGAAATCAATTTAGCTGGAATTCCTAATGAGCTGAGTCCAAGCCCCATCGAACTTTTATGGAAGATGATTTGGGCTATTTGAGGATCAATCCCTCATCTGTCTGACTTGACGATGTGAGGAGACGTCACAGGGTTTTGTAATCGAAGGACCGGATGTGAGGCCAGGCGACCCGCCTCTTACCAGCCTTCCAGCTGTAAGATCTCCCTGAAACAAAGATGACAGTGGAGGCCCCTCCTAGAGCTGTCAACGTGAATGTGGAATGCAGATGTCAGTTATTAAGGGGAGTCTGGTAACCTAAAAGATACCATGGGTTGATCTCTTATAACTGCTACTGGGAGAGGACTTAACTTTGCCAGCCTGGCCTCATTTCATCCTCCCAATAATTGCACAAAGAGAGCACTGTAATCATCCCCATTCACAAGGGAAGAAACTGTAGGCCAGAGAGGTCATGGAACCTACCCAAGGTCACACAGCCAGTAGGTGGTATGAAATGGATCTGAACACCTGTTCTTGGACACTATAGAGTGATTTCTGCTCTGCAGTAGCTGCTGTGCTAGCCACAAGGATATAAGAGTGACGATCTTATGGTGCCAGAACTGGCAGAGCAAACAGAACACATGCTCATCAATGAGTATCTTTGCTATATTAATAATCAGTAATGCTTATTAAGCACTTGTATGTGCCGGGCACTGTTCTAGGAGCTTTATACAAATCTCATTTAGCACTTACACAACCAGAGGGGAAGGCGGATGCTGTTATTACCCCACAGTATAGACAAGGAAACCAGCTGTGAGATCACACACTAGCAAGCAGTGGAGCCAGGAATTTAACCTGGGCTGTATTCTTGCTTCTCTATTGAAGGAGGAGATGCTAGAGGAGAGCAATGCTAGAAGAGCCATTGAAATCTAGCCTTGAAAGGGGGCCAAAAAGTCTCCCCAGAAGAGGTAACTCTTGAGCTGGATGTTAGAAGAGAAGCAGGAGTTTGTCCAGCAAACAAAGGAAAAACCAAGCAAAATCTCAGATTGCCCTGCGGCCCTGAGTGACCCTGCCCATGTTGTGCTGGGTGCAGTCACCGTTGTCTAGCTGTACCATACATGCAGAAGACCGCCAGCTACACAGAGCTGGCTGTTCAGGCATTCAGCCATGTCACTGTCTCTGCACACCCAAGGCCCACACAGGTCTGGTCCAGAGTAGGCACTCAGTACTCTTGTGGACTTGAACTTAGTCCACAGAAACCTGGACCTAGAAGAGCTCTTAAAGACTGGGTCATCCAAGTTCCTCATTTTACAGGTAGGAAACTGAGACCCAAAGAGGGCAGGAATGGTGAGACTTTTCAAATTCCATGTGTACGTGGGCCCAGAGGACTCCCAGGCAAAGGTGGCAGGAAGGAAGCAGCATGGAGCCAGGGGATCTCGACTTCCGTGTGAACCGGATCTGGGCTGGAGCCCTGAGTTAAGGTGATCGCTGGGAGCAGAAACGAGTGGAAGGAGGCGGTATAGCATGGAGCTTGTTGCCAGATAGATTTCGGGTTGATTCAGAGTTCTGCCTCTCGCTGGCGGCATAAGCTTGGACAAATTAATCTCTATGAGCCTCAGTTTTCACATTTGGGAAATGGGGCAATAGCCTCCATAAGGTTATTGTGAAGATTAAGGATAATGATGCATATAAAGAACTCAGTACAGGTGGGGCACGGTGGCTCACGTCTGTAATCCTAGCACTCCAGGAGGCCAAGGCCGGAGGATTGCTTGAGGTCAGGAGTTCAAGACCAACCTGAACAAGAGCAAGACCCCGTCTCTACCAAAAATAGAAAAAATTAGCCAGGCATGCCGGCAGGCACCTGTAGTCCTGGCTACTCGGGAGGCTGAGGCAGAAGGATCACTTGAGCCCAGGAGTTAGAGGTTACAGTGCACTATGATGACACCACTGCGCTCTACCTGGGGCAATGGAGTGAGACTCTGCCTCATAAAAAAAGAACTCAATACAGTGCCTAGCACATACTAAGTGCTCACAAATAGTACTGATTACTAGGATCCCAGTTACACCTCCTTTGCCAACCCCAATCAGTAGCCTATTGAGCTGATTCCTCATGCCCCGCCCCATCCATCACAGCTCTTCCTGCCTGTCAGAGCCTCTCCCAGGAACTCAGAAATTCTACAATACTCAGAGGTGACTCAGCCCCATTAGGGTGGCCTAAAATGTCAAGTAAGAGGAGAGAGATGTGGATTGATTTAGGTTTGTGAAAGCATTTGCTTTCCCCAAAAGGTATGGGGAGAAGACCCTTTAGAGCGTGGTCCCACCCTGCACCCCAGCCCTGCTCTTCCCCCAGTTGAAAAGTGACCCCACTTAGAAGTGGACAGGCTGGTCCTCTTGGCATAAAACTCCCCCTCTTTACTGTCTTCGATACCCACAGGGTCTTGGAAAAACAGGAATATGAGTTCCAGGATTTTGCAAGGGAGACACAGACACTTCCTCTTGCTGTGTATTAAAAAGGGGACTGGTGTGGTTTGTTCGGGAAACTTTCCTGAGAAAATTTCCCCAAAATGCATCCAATGCAGAGACGAGTACATAGCTGGGTCATTTTGCCAGCAACTCCCCACAAAGCATTCGATTCCCCCAAAACCATCCCTCCTTGAGGGTCCGCCAAGACATCCCTTTCATACTTTGCCCGGAAAGAAAGTAAATATTTTTCAATGAAATTCAGCGATCAATTAAACACCGTCTCTCTTTAATAAGAACGTTGAACCAACAGCGACTGCACATTCCAACAAGAATATTTAAAGCAATTAAACTTTAGCTACTTTTAAAACAAATTCTTTTAAATGCTAATGACCATTGTTTTCACACTTGATAAGTAAAATTTTGTGTCGAGCAAGGTTAGATGATTGCAATGATTTAATTGTACTTCTCAAAGAAAGGAAAATGTTAAGAAAAAAGCTAAGATGGACCTCTTACCACATTCCTACCGCAAAATGTCCTGTAACAATAGAAGCATGATTTGCTGAAATTAAAATGCTATTATGGTGAAATTAGGGCTTCAATATTTTTAGCAGCTTTAATAGGCCTTGCATTTTAAGGGACATCTGATAATAGATAATTACATTTCATCTTAAAGAAACTGAGTTGTTTTCTTAAGGAAAATACTTTTCTTTCTTCCAGAGAGGTTAAAGCCGAGCCATCATTAGAAGCAGCACCAAGCTCGAGGTTCCTGCTTCAGCTTGGGAAATAGAGATTAGCATATAAATAGCCTTCGGTGCCTGCTTGATTCCAGCTATTTTGCGTTTCAATGTGGCATCAGAATGCACTTAGCAAGAAATGTTCGAGAGGAGAAAGAGGTTTGTAATATGTCGCTTTTATAGAGGGGGGAACTTTAAGTATAAAAGATCATCCACTCCTCTGTGGGCTCTTTTTTTTTTTTTACTGTATCCTTTCAATGCCCCAATTACAGACTCCAAGGAGCCAACAGGCCCCCTCGAACAGAGCCTTAGTTTACGCTGCAGCTCTTTCTTTGGACCAGGAAAATAAGTCAAAATGGTGCACAGGAAATAAGATAAATACGTGGACTTCCTCCTGGATTCCTGGATTCAGTGGGAGTCCTTGGGGTTGGGGAGGGCGTAGCCATGGCCCTTCTGCTCACCCCCACGCTACCCAGCAGCAGCGGGAAGGTGGGACGACTCCTCCAGGACCCATTGGCTGGAGCAATGAGGGAGACTCCTGGCTTTCTGCCTGGAGGTCTGCTTCCCTCCTGGGAAATCACGGGGACTGGGCATGGAGCCCGGGGTTCTTTCTGTCCCCCCTCCTGCCCCTATGCACTCACGGGTGCGCGCACACACACACACACACACATTCAGGCTGACTGTGGTTCAGGTTGAGTCTTGGGCTGCAGCAAGATGATTCGCAAACCTCACGCTTTTTCTGTTTGGCGCAGAGCAGGGCAGTGCTGAGCAGAATGGTGCTGCGCAGCTGTTTTAGGAGATGTGGCTTTTCCTGGATGTGGCAGTGGTGGAGGAGCATGGGCCAAGCAGTGGTAGCCTCCAGTCTAGTTCCTGGGGCGTACTGGGCCAAAGCAGAGCCCTCGGTTCTAGTCCAGGCTCCCCTGAGAACTTCTTGTGAACAAGTCAGGCCAGCTTTGAGCTTGAGTTCCTTCATCTGTAAAAAGGAGAATTATAAACCCTGCCCTGCCCACTCATGAGGTTGTTGTAAGGAAGAAATGAGAACTGGATGTGAAAGAACTGTGTATTCCCATGTTAGCGTTATGTGGTTAGGGCGTTGGCAAGGTTTTTTGTTGTTTTTGTTTTTCTGGATCCTCCTTTTGTCACAAGACCCCATGTTTCCGTCCATCCACCCTAGCACGTCACCCATGCTCCCAGGGCTCTGCCCAGCCTCCTCACCTGGAAATCAGTTAGGAGGTAACAGCCCATTTGGGTTGTCTGGAGACAAGACTGGGGTTTAAGAGGTGGTGGGTACAGAGGGACCTGGGCTCAAGTCTGAGCCTCACCACTTTCAGTACTTTAGGCCTGTCAGCTGCTGAATGTTAATAGGTTCTCCCTGGGAAGGGGTTGGGGGAGCTTTCATGATCAAATGAGTTTGACACTGAATGAAACACCTAAACAGTTTTTTTTAACTGCAGAACTTCTCAGGGCCTTTAAGATGTAATTTTACCTCAACCTATTTGTACAGAGACACTTTCCTCCTTCTTTTTTCTTGAGCAACCTGTGTTCCACTAACAGATTAGAGTTCTATGACTTTGCTACTCAAAGTGTGACACACAGACCAGTGGGATCAGGCATCACCTGGCAGCTAGTTAGAGATGCAGATTCTCAGACCCAGACCTGTAGGATCAGAGTCTGCATTGTAACAAGATGCCCAGGTGGTTCATGGACACATGAAAATTTGAGAAGCACTGGTCTACAGCATACATATTGGGAAACATGGCGGACTCATCACAGACTGTGTCCATATACCAGCCATCAAGCCAGAAAACCCAGTGGCGAAAAAGTATCAAGTATTATTTGGCATCATGTGGACCAAATGGCTAGACATAGAATTAAGTTGAGACGCTGTAACATCACACAGACACAATCTAAGAAAGTTCCCACAATGGAGAGTTTCTTCCCATTCCTAATGGGATATACAAGTGGATGGAGATGAAGGGATGGATGATCAATACCCTTTGCTAAAGACGTTCCTAGAATGTAGACATGAAAAATGTTGCGTACCTCTTCCTAAAATGTGAAGGTCTTTTAATTCTTAGAAGGAATGTACCTCTATTTCCCTGGATCCCCTCTCAGTTATAGAAGTGGTCAAGGCTACTTGCTATACCTGAGATTAATCACCTAGGATACTCTTGGGAAATGGCACACTGACCCCTAACCTAGAAAGTGAAAAGACAGCTTCAAGGGTACAGGAGCTTGTCTTAGGTTTTAAAAATCACAGCTGAAATGACCCATTCATGCAAGATAAGACCTGTGCCTAAAGAAAAATGCCTTTGCTCTTGGCTGCAATTATTTCAATTCATGTGGTCACACTCTCTCAAGTTGACCTGACATTTCAAGTTGCAGCTGAATATATCTTTGCTCAACAAAACATAGGCAAACAAATTAGTCTTTACTTAATGACTTCAATGTTTTGAGGAGACAAAAACATTCAACATATGTGTGCAGACAGATTCGTTAACTGGCCAGAAGACACAGGGCTTAGAAGTGATGGCATCAGAATTAGAACCCAGATCTGTCTGACCCTGAGGTCAAGACTCTTTCGAGTAAGGAGGCAGCTCCAGGACACACATGCATTTTGTCATCCTCTTAGTATTTGGCTCTTATGAAGATAACTCTTGCCCTAAACCCCTCCTTTTATAATGCAAAGTACTTCTAAGCCCAGTGTTTCTCCCCCACCCCACCTCCTTTCTGTCTTTGGATTTAGAGCCTTTCATTCCTCTTTATTGAATTTCTTTTTTCAAGATTGTTTTCCTATTCTAAATTGTCATGAATGCAAATCATTTTTCTAGTGCTTCTCACAAATAGGATGACTCTGCCTCCCTTAGTCAAGTACAGAGCTCCACAGTCGCCGCTGGAATCCAGGTAACCAGCAATCTGTCAATCAACTTGGATGCAACTCACAGTCAAGATATCCAAAGTGGAGCTCCTGATTCCTGCCCAGTCTCCCCACCTGCGGTATGGCACCACCTCCATCTCCCACATCTTGTCTATCAGCAAGTCCTTTCCACTCAACTTCCAAAACAAATGCTAATTCCACCACTTCTTGCTCTCACCACTGTCACTACCCGGTCTAAACCACCATCACCTCCACTCCAGGGCCACTGCAAGTCTCCTGACTAGCCTTCCTCCTACTCATGCCCCTCCAGTGCACGTTCCACAAGGCAGCCAGGGCGATCAGCCATGGGACATAGCATCAGATCACACCACTCCCCTGCTTAAAACCCTTCCCTATCAGCATGCAAGCTCCATGAGATCTGGGGCCCAACTTTCATTGTCACGTCGATATCCCTAGCGCCTACGACAGGTCCCAGCACAGAGTAGGTAAATATTATTTACATGAATGAATAAAGTAATAACCTTAATTGCAAACAACAACAAAAATCTTCTGTTATTTATAGAAAAGTGGACCTATGTCTTTTTTGGTTGTTTTTTGTTTAATTCTAACATTGTGGTTGGTCTTCTCCAGTTTCTGAGAAGATGTCAACAGATCTAGACTTTAAGCAACTTATTCCTTCCCTTCTCTCCAGCCAGCAGAGGCAAAACAAAAGGAATCTGTGACTTACACACACAGATGCACCTCACTTCAGTTTTGCTGCTTGAGAATAGATAGGAGGTTATGCTGATTGAACTGGACATTTTCCATTCTTATTATTTTAATTATAAACATAAACTATTGGGGGTCAAATCAGATGGAAATCTGCCTATCAATTTCACAATTAACATCTCATTTCAAGAGACCAATCAACTCAAATGAGGGCCACTGACCTTAATCTTTCCCCAAATACAGTGTTTTATTCCTCTTATTAGTTGAAAATCTCCAAACTGTGAAATATGTGGGTTAACCCCATGTTCGCATCAGCGATGCTACTGCCACACTGAGATAAGTCCGGGGGTCTTGATGACCTTTCTGTTATGCTTGTCTGGACATAAGCAAGAAGGCTAAGGCTGTGCAAATCAAGTGGGAAAAATAACAAGGTCACTTAAACAGGGCCTCTTTTTCCATTTATTTTTCTAAGACTGTGGAAAGAAGTGTGATTTTTAGGAGAATTATTTTGCCACTGATTAGCTAAAATTAACCGAAGAGGAGAGTAAAGTCCAGAAGTCAAAGGCAGCTAATTTTAATCATAAAGGCCTATTAAAAATCTAGTCAGAGAAAAACATTCTCTTTGTGATATGGCTGGGGCACTTGGTTTTTAAAAAGAAAATAAGTAGGAAAAGTCAACTTTGATCCGGCAAAAATGCATCTACTTAACATCAATATCCCTGCAGGATGAGACTACATACTCTGCAGGGTTCACTACTGCTCCCAAAAGGCTGAAGGTCCCACCTAGGTAAACACAGGAGATATATACACAGGTACCAACCCACATTAGAGCTAGACAGACTAAATACGAATGGGTTTGTTGACAGCTCTATGGGCAGCTTCGCTCTGGAGTAGATTTGGGGTGCACAAGTTGCCAAAACTACCCCTGAAACATTTCGAAGTCAGCCAAGAAGTTGCCAGTCTTGTCCACCTAACTACATCGATTGATGTGCCTTGAGTAGCTGCATCCAAGTCTTGGCAAAGGTGACAAATTTTTCTTCAACTTGCTCGCACTGATGATTGGCTGTTTGGGATCTGTATGGCTAGAATTCTTAAGCTGTAAGAAATAGAAACCAACATAAGCTAAGCTGAGGCAGCAAAGGGGAATTCATTAAAAGCATGTAGAACTGTTTCCTGAACTCAAGGGCACGAAAGGCATCCGACCTCAAGAAAGAACTTGCTCCATGTCTCATTTCTGTTCTCATCACATTTGCTTCTCAGTTCATAAGGCAGAAAGAAATGTCCACCCCTGGCTCCCAAGTTCCCATCTGGTTTATTCTAGAGATTGTCCCAGTCAGTCCTGGAATCTTTGGGCCTCAAATTCTAAGGAGAGAGAATGTGAATTGCCAAATTTGGGTCAGGTATCCATTTTGATACATTCAACTATGGCCAAGTGGAAGGTCACAAGGTACAGACATGACTATCAGGGTATGTACCCAAGGATGAGAAGGGCAATTCAGGAAGATCACCATGAGCTAGGCAGAATCCCTCAGAAGGTATTCAGTAAAGAACTGATTGTCCCAACCCGTGGGCAGTGAACTAGCCCAGCACATAGAGCCAGGTTCAAGCCAAATGATTCCCCCTATACCTCTGGCCAGACCATCGCCCTAGGGCAAGAGGCTGGCACCCAGTAGGGACTGACACCCTGTAGCTGCCCAACACTCTGGGAGAAGAGCCCCAGCTATACTCCCTGAAAGCACTCTGCATTCTTCTTCATCCTGCTTATAATAATTTATAATAAAAAAAATTATAATCCTATATTTATTTTAAACTTGTTTAATGAGCATCTCTCTCCACCACTGAGCTTGAAGAGCTATGAGGTCAGGTACCATGTTGGTTTTACTTATAGAAACTATAAGTTCAAGCTTCATCATCCTGGCACCATGCCGGGCACAGAGTGGACACCCACTAAAGAGCAAATGAATGAATGAAGTGGAGGAGGCCAAGGAAGTTTTGCCAGATGATTTGGTACATGAGTTGAGTTTCAAAGGACAAATAAGAGCATTTTAGGAGAACAAATTGGGATAGCATTCCTGGCAGAGGGAATGACAGAGGGTCCAAAGGCACAGAGACACAGAGTGCAAACACCACAGAGACTGTGAGGCAGGTTGTGGCAAGAGAGCTGGTTAGGAAGTGCAGGTGGAAGTCACCGCATCTTGTGTAGAAATGGGAGGATGTGGAGCTAGGAACTGTATGTCCAGATTTTAGACTAATCCATCTGATGGGAATGTGGGAGCTAGATTGGAGGCAGGAAGGTGAGTTAGGATGTTTATGTGGTCATCCAAGAGAAAAAAGCAATAGCAGTGAGGACTGGGAAGAAAAGATTTTTAAAGTTAGTAAAGAAATATTAATATAATCAGCAGAAAGTTGGGGGATACAATTTTCTCATTTTATTGCATAGCTGTCTTACCTCCCCTGTAAGATAGTGAGCCTCTGACCCTCTACCTCATTCCTGTGCACAGTGCTGGCCCAAAACACAGCAGGTGTGTTGAGAAAATAAACTAACGAATGATTGAGTGACTACCACTAACCAAGAGTCGTGGCAGCTGGTGGGGCGGGGTCCCTGGCAGTGTCCTTTGAGGGTTCCATAGAACCTTGCTGCTTGTGTGTTTGTCTGGCCTCCATAAAATGCTTAGAGCTCCTAAACCTATTTTATATCCACCTCAACCTCCAGCACAGGCCTGGGTTCAGGGTGGAATGCCAGCCATACCTCCCTGTTTAATGAGCTACACTGGAATATACTGAAATGGAATGGAACGGGCCTCCTATTCTATAGAAAGTACCTACCATGCAGACTCAAAGGGGAGAGGAGTGGCTGGCAGGGCTTCCCCTGTCAAAGGCTGTGGGTAGATGGGTCAGGTGTCCATGGGGATAACAACCTAACTGAAGTGCCCCTCTCAGCTAAGCACCAGGAGAAGGGTGGACAAAACCCCTTCAATGGACCAAAAAACACTGGAACCCCTGGACAAAAACCAGAATCCAAAAGCTTCAAAGAGCTGAGACTAAGCCTGAATGAATACTAGAAGTTTCTGACCTTAGGAAATGATGAAAATAAATAAAAGGTGCTCCCAGCTCTGTTCTCAGTGAACATGATGAGTGAATGAACGAATATACAAATGAATGAACAAACCAGTGAACGAATGTTTTCTATCTATTTATGGCGATTTAAAAATGAAAGAGCTAAGACTGGAAATATATAATTTTTTAGTAACTAGAGCTATTACATTGTACCTAGGAGTCTCTATTATTATCTTGACATATTATTTATAAGCTAAAAAGAGTACGATTCAAACATTTGTATCATTTCAATAAAAAGTCCTACACAGAAATCATAAAATAACTGGAGCATATTGTATAGCCTGACGGTCACCACACTCAGGACAAGCCTGGACTTTCAATCTTCACAGCAAACGACACTTTCACCTGTCCATTTGTCAGTGGCAGCTACCCCGAAGCATGTCCAGGTGAAAGTAATCAGCCCAAGACTATTTAAACCTTTTGGTTGGCCTTAAAATTGCTACTGTCTTATCAGTTAATATTTCTCCATAACTACTTTAATAGAAATTTCGTATACACACAAACCAGTTTGACTGAGTCAAGTGTCACAAAGAAGGAGGAAAGGAGAACACTACATTTTGTAAAAAGCGACACTGCACTATAAATATTTTGGTAGGTTTTCTTGTGTCATTTTGGTTCTGCAGCTTGAACTTATAGTTTCTAACGTTACTGAAAACCTCTGCCCAAACACACTTTTGGCAGTTGCATAATACTCCCTCAAGTACCTGAACCATTAGCTTCCTTTTGGGCGATCAGACTTGTCCCCATGTTGTTAAATTATCCACGATGCTATAATGAATATTCCTGTGCATAAAGTGGTTTTCATATATCAGGTTAACTAGCTCAGGGGAATTCTGGAGTAAGCAATGGAGGGAGATGAACGCATCTGTGCACATTTCCTAAAAGAAGACATTGCCTTTGTGCCCTGGACACATAATGAGGTGGGACCATGATGATGACTTCTGAGTCCCTTCCAGCTTGAAGAACCGCACAAACAAAGGTCCCTGTGATTGGCTGCTTCAGAATCTCAAGCGTGGGGCCCAGGCATCCGCACCTGTGCCACACCCCACACATAGAAATCCCTCACAGGTGCACAGCTCACAAAGGGATCTATGGGTCAGGGCTCTTCATTACAACTACCGAAGTCAATTGTAGGCAGTGCAAAAAGCAAAGGAGACTTCCTGGCAGCTCGCAGTATCTAGAAAGGAACCACACTTAAAAGCAGGTAGAAACCCAGGAAGTCAGGAGGAGTCTGAGTAGAACACCACCTCGGCCACTCCTGGAGCCACCACCTCCACCTGCTGGCTTCACAGGCACCAGGATGAATTCTAACCTTCCCCCTAACCTGCGCACCACTCAGTCAAAAACCACTGCACAGGTAGACTGGCTGAGCACCTGACTGGCTGAGCACAGACCACGTGCCCTTGCACATGGGTAACCAGTGCCATTCCACTTCTGTATGGGAGGACAAGCTTCCCTCCTACCTACCACCCAAACGGATGTTAGGCAATCCCAAAAGGCAAATATCTGCTGTACACCCTTTTCATCTCTATTACTTCATTTGACTTTCACAAGAACCCTAAAAAGGTAGCAGGGCAGCAGTTAGTCCCCATCTCACTGATGGAGAAACTGAGGCTCAGCGAGAGCAACTGACTTCCCAAACCGATGTTAGACAAAGAGATGAGCCCTTTCTGCCACTCAGAACTGTTTGTGGTCTGAGTCTGTGAACCATTGACAACAAATGTGTCTCATTTGAGGAATGAGTTATTGGAAGAGGATCAGCTATCACAATCATTAGATACTGTACTTCATAAACTTACTGATCTGCATGTCATTTGTCTTATTTTTGTTGTTGTTGTTAATACTTTTTGCCCCTGGAGAAAAGACTGTGAGCAGTGAGCTCATCTGTTCTGCCATTCAGAGTATTAAATTAACACCTCAGCACGTGGACTAAAACTTAAGAGGTGAAAAATCTGGTCCTTGCAGCCAAGATCAAATATCATTTATCTTAACCTTGCATATTATGAAGACTATCTAAAAATGCAACTCAGAAGTTCAATGGAAACAAAGAAAAATGTTGGAACTTGTAAAATTTTATAATTTTGCTAAATCTCAGAGATACCTTGCCTCTTTCTGCACTGCCTTTTTCTGGGCCTCAGAAGCACACTGGGAACATTGCGGGGTGAGAGGTACCAGGGGATCTCTCTGGAAGAGGTGACATTTGAGATAGATGGATCTTGAGATTGGAAGTCACATGAGGCTGTATGGAGAAAAAAACCATGTCGTTCGGTTGGTGCCCACAGGACACCAAGGGAGCCAGCAGGAGACAGGGCAGGACAGGGTGAGACACGAAGCATTCCTCACTTGGCCTCTGCACAAAAGGTCATTTTGACACAGACTAAAACACAAACCATTAATAGGTCACCATTTTTATTATCAGCACTGTGGGTGGTGGGCATCCTTGCCCAATTCTTAACCACCATCCCATAAATTGAGTGAAATCGAGTGGTCAAAAATGGAGTGTGGATCCTGGATGTCTGTGATTCACATTATTTTATGACAAAATAACTGTATGTAATTATTTATTCTTACTTACATTTGTACATGCATACAAAAAAATCGAGGCTATAACCCACAGTATTGTCATCTAGCTCTAGGAGTGACAGGATTATAAGGGACATTCACTTCCCACATTATATAATTTTATAAGGTTTGAATTTTTCAGTAAGCAAGGATTTCTTTTGTTATCAGGAAAAACACACAAAGAAAAATGTCATCTTTAAATGGTAGTTTTCCAATCTGTCACACTAAGCTGATAAGGCCACATTAAAACATCTCTTGCCACAGAATGGCCACATCAACCAGGCAGTGTCCAAAAGTCCTGCTTAGGGACACTGGAAGAGCTGAGTAACAAGCATTCCGCTGCTCCCCACCCTCTCTCC
Organism: Cheirogaleus medius; assembly: GCA_008086735.1. Classification (NCBI taxonomy): domain Eukaryota; kingdom Metazoa; phylum Chordata; class Mammalia; order Primates; family Cheirogaleidae; genus Cheirogaleus; species Cheirogaleus medius. Next base: position 25,641,613 of record VBSM01000529.1, read on the forward strand.
AAGCTGTGGCCACTGGCCCATCCCCCTGACCTGTCCCAAACTCACCCAGACCCCAAAAACAAGCCCTTTGGCAATATTTTTAGTTGGAAGTTTTAAAATCCCAATGGATTAAATGGATCAGTGGATGAAGAAAAGAATGTTTCCTGAGCTGTCACCAGGGAAGAAAGCCCATCCTCTCTGGCCATCTCACCATTTTCCAGGGACTCTGTAGAGAAATGTGTATAATATATAAATAATAGAACACTGAGGTTGGGGGAAGAATCAAGAAGTTCCTAATGACCTGACCAGAAGATGAATGAGGGAAGAAATAAGGTGAATGTGAAGTGATCTAATTCTGGATGGTTATTAGAATTATGAGCAAACTGCCCCGGGCTTTTAAGTCAAGTCATATTGCTACAGTTACTGTTTGGAGATCACAACGGGAGGGAGAAGTTTTTCATGCTCAGGCATCTTGGCTGAAATGTCAAGAATGTTGTCCAGTTTAAAAACTGACTTAATAACATTAGCATCTCCTGCCTGAACCCGGCAGATACCATCACGGTGCAAAATGTCAACACACAATTTCTCAGACCTGGCCAAGGCATCTTTGTTCCCCAGTCACACAGGGGACTTTGTTGGCCAAAGGAGGTAGAAGAACAGCTTAAAGGTGTGTCAAGCCCTAGGTCTCCCCTCCAGACCTGTGATGGAGTCCAGGGGGAAGGCCACCTGTCCGAACAAGTCAGGGGTCTGCCCCCCTCCTCTGCAGAAACAAAGGTCAGGGATGCAGGGCTAATGCCCAATGCACCTGTCAGCATGAGACCCACCTCCAGAACCTGAGCTATGGGCAAGGAGCTCAGATGCTAAGACTCTACGCCACAAAGAGGTCCCAGAGCCATGAAGGACAGACCCAGGTGAGTGGGTAAACATATGTGGTGCCTCCTGTCCTGATCACCAGGGATACAGCTGTGAATAAAACCCCTCTGTCCCTACCTCCCAGACCTCACAGCTCACAGGGAAAAATAACTTAACCCAAATTACTACAGATAAGCATATGTGATAACAGCTCCCAGGGAAAAGAGAGCATGTTCTGAGAAGTCACAGCAGCCCTTGGTAGCTCACACTGGGGTCTGGAGCTCAGAGGTCAGGAGACTTGTGGGCTGATGCTCCCATCATTTTGAAAAGACCACAGTGGGTTTTACACAAGCAGACATGTGAACAGAAGTCAGGCTGTAGAGAAAGAGGAGAATGAAGCCCACAGCAGACATGCCTTCAATTCCAGTGTCCCTGCTCAGCACTTCTAAACTATGCAACCATCAAAGCAAACATTCCTTCCACACTTCCAGCTACAAGCATATAGGGTGAGTCAATTAGGTCATAACCAGCCCCCCATGCACACACCTCCTTTGTACCTGGCCAGACAGCTTTCCTGGGGCCTTGGCAGTAAGGCCTTGAAGTATCTGAGCCATTCCAGCCTGCCAGCTCACAGTGGTCCAAGGAACAGTATTTGTATTAATATCAGACATTTTCCCCTGCTTAGAATCTCCTCTTTTCCAAAACTGACCCTACCCACAAATTGGGATTGCCAATCATATGGCCCCACATCCCCAGCCCAGGTTGGCCAACCAAAATATCCTAATCCCTCTGGACTCAAAGTGATTGCCCGAGGGGTGGACACATGACCCAAGCAGGCTGACTCTCCCAATTGCTCAAGAGGAAATCATAGTTTAAACCAGAACCCATATCTCCAAGGTACAGGGGAAAGGCACAGTGGCAAGTTGCAGGGGGGGAGGGGGCGGTTCTAGTTCCTACATTAGCCTCACCCAGAGTGTCCCTCAGCGCAAATCTGAGGTGGCCATTTTCCTAGTGCTGGTGACACTAGGTTGCAGGAAGAACTAAACTACCAAAGTGCAGAGGCTTAACGCAATAAAGGTTGATTTCTTACAAAAAGTCAGATGCGGGTCATGCTGCCCGACTCTGCCTAGAATATTTGGCTCCAAGGTCTTTGTGGCAAAGGCAAAAAGAGAGATGGAAGAAGCACAGCAGCTTTTAACTGCCTTTGCCCACAGGTGATCTGTCACTTCCTCTCAAAGCCTATTGGCCAGAACCAGTCACATGTCCCCAACCCAGCTGCAAGGGAGGCTGGGAAACGTAAGCACGTGCCTACATACTGGAGGAGCACCAACTGCTATAGGCCATGGATTCTTTTTTTAAATATCCAAATATTAGTTGAGCCAGAGTTCTTACTTTCTTTGAATTTTCTCCAAGGCAACAAAGAGCCATGGCTGTTGGAGGGGAGCCCAGAGCCCAGGAGCCTGGGGATTATTTGTTTGTCCTGCCCTAGAACACAGCTGCCCACTTGGCCTGACAGAGTCCTCTAGACTTTGGGCACCAAAGTCGTCCGCACAGAGACGCCCCAGGACAGGTAACCAGACCTCGGGCCTCCTCCCGCAGCCTGTCTGGGAGCCCTGGGATTGGGCCGCACAACTGCACAAAACCATCTTTGCTGAAACCTCCCAAAGATGCTTCTTGAGCAATTAGGCCAACACAAACAAATTGGCCCAGAAAATCAAGGCTCCCACAAGCGCAGGGACTTGATCTTGAAGGAAGACAACATCTCCAGCCTTGTACCTCTTAATCAACACAATTACGCAGAGGCCTTTGCCGGCTGTCCTCCTGCTAGTTTCTGCCCGGCCCAGACAGTGCTCAACTGGTAAGAACCTAATTAGCGGAGGAGGAGGAGAGCGCGGGGAGGGCGGCTGCGGGAACCTTCAAAGCAGCCCTTCCCGGCGACTGGAGGGCTCTCCCGAGCCCGAGCTCAAGGTGAGGGGGAAGTGGCAGCTCCACGCTTGTAAATCGGCGGCGCCTAATGTAAACAATGTACTCTTCCTGCTTCTAATGAGCCCATTTTCCCGCAGCTGGAAGGGGCGAGCGGTGGCAGGGCGGCCTTTGATGTGACGCGCTGGAAGCTAGGTGCGGCGCAGAGGCATTCTGTGCCAGGCGAGCCCTTTCATCTCGGCTCCGAGAGACACCCCCCCATATCGCCGGCTCACCTGGAAGCCAGGTCTTTTACAACAGCGGTTCTGGAATCAGCTGTCGAAGAAAACCAGATGGTTTTGCTTTTACTCATCCCGATCAAATTAGCCCGGACGCTGTCTGGCTTCCTGGGGGCGGAGAGGGGTGGGCGCGGGTGGGGCAGGTGCGGAGGGGCTGGGGAGGCCACAATGGGATAGATTATGCAAATGTATGCATTTGTATAAACACGAATGTTCTTAAGGAAATCATCTGACTAAATTAGGAAAAATTGTTTATGATCAATGAGCGGAGTTAGACCAAACTCCCCCAAATCATCTGCGCGGTCATTGCCAAGAGCGCAGCCCCCCGCCCCACCTTGTGCCCAGGGTGGTTGGCTGAGGACCTCGAGATGGAGGGGCTGGAGGTGGGAGCAGAGGAGAGACCTCAACCCAAGCTGCCTCAGGAAGCACAGCAGCCACCAGAAGGACAGAGGTGGAGGTGCTGGGGACAGCCCTGGCTCTCCTCAGGAAGAAAGCTCACCTTCCATTTGCACTCACACCTTCAGGGACTTGGACTCAGGTGCTAGTCGCCAGTCTAGTCGTAGGGAGCTGCCCAGAGGACCACGACAGGGATTCCCCACTGTCCTGCAAATGCCTCTCCCCTCTGGCCTCCTGCCCCAATGTCATCCTCTCTCTTCCTGGCTCCACATTCCTGATGCTGTCCCACAGCCAGACTTTCCATGCCGGTGTTCCCCTGGGAAACCTCTGCCCCCCAATACCCCATTCTCTCCCCACCACAAGCCTGTGAAGTAGGAGCATATCATAAACCATGCACAGAGGCTGTACACACCACACTTTTTGTTCATTTGTTTTATCTAAGGGGAAACCAAGGCTCAGAGAGGTTATGTAATTTGCCCAATTTTACCCAGATCATAAGTTGCAAAAAAAAAACAAAAACTGTAAACAGAGCCTGTGTTAAAGATGTCGATTAAAACCAGTAATGTCTCCTTCATTTCCCCCACCCCCATACCAGATGTTCACGCAGCATCCCTGGTAACAGGATTTCCCAGCAGAACTTGGGCATGTGATCCAGGGATGCTCCACGTGCACACACGCCTTCTGCATCATCTGATTTATTAATACATGGCGGTAAGGAATGTCTGAAAAAAGAGCTCAAAGAATGTCAGCAGCTAGGGTGTGGATATATGCAGGCTGTCTACAGGCATGCCTAGGGGTCAAGTCCCTGCAGAGGTCAGATCCCCAGGAGGTCTGAGGGGATCCTGGGAGAGAATCTCCCTGAAGGAAGAGTCTGGCTCATCAAGGGTCTGAAGACCAGGGAGAAGCAGTGCTTCTATGTGGCTGCTTCTCCAAGCTGCTCCCACCCAGCCAACTAACTGGAGGAGAGAGAAAGTCTGGGAAGCAGAAAACCAAAAGAAGTGTAGCCCCTTGGGGCCCAAGCAACCCTGTTCAGGGCTCTCTCAACAAGCACAACGCAGCAAAGGGGTCAAATTCCCCACAGGCTTTGCAGCAGAGTGGCAAGTGTGGTCCTAAGGGGGCAAAAATGGTGGTATCCAGAGAAGAGGTGGGAGAGCCCAGCTCTGAGCAGCACCCCTGCAGCACAGCCACCCCACCCCCCGCAGAGCCACGGCGATGCATCAGGGCAGGCAGAGTGGCTGCCGTGGCACTGAGCTAGGGAAAGCTAGATGGACTACATGGGATGCAGCATGACACCCCGGTGTATGATGACCTAGGGCGGGTAAGGGTTGGGAGTCAGAAAAGACAGGGTCTGAGTTCTTGTAGTTCAGCAGACATGGGCTCTTGGTCACAAGAGAGCAAGGTCTGTGCAGTAAGGGCACTTCATTTGCACCCAAAGGCTGTAAGGTCCCAGGAGACATTGGGGTTACACAACTCGTGCTAATTGATACCTCTTGTGGACCTACCATTTGTCCTCAGGGAATACAGGGATGGGTCACCACCATTTCTGCACTCAAGGAGTTCCCAACCTAGTGAAAGTGAAGAAAGATGAACCAAAAAGTATAATAAATGCTCCTTAGTCATTGCCTAAAGTACCATGGAGAGCAGAGAGGGAAATAATACATGCTCCCTGGTGAGCCAAGGAAGGCTTCTGAGAGGAGGAGGCACGTGACTTGGGCATTGAAGGGTGAGTAGGAGTTCAAGAGGTAAAGCTGGAGGAAGAACAAGCCAGGCAGCAAGAAGAACTCAAGCAAAGGCCTGGAGGTGGGAGGGCATTTTAGGGGTTCTGACAGAGCTGGAACACTGATGTCACACCTGGGGAAGGGGAGCAGGAGAAATGGAAGCTGACAGCGGGTTGTGACAAGCATGAGGCTGTACCAGGGTGTTTGCATTTTATCCACACTCAGAACCAGAATATGTGATGCCGCTGGGGCTTCCTCCTCTACTTCCTTTTGCGGTGAACACCCTGGATAGACACCCCAACTCCTCAAAGCTGTGCCCCATAGCAGGAGAGATGCCACATATGACAGGGGCCCCAGGTGACCTGTTGTGAGCCCACTGAGAAGTTCTGAGGAAGACCAGAAGTGTTCCGGGTCTCAGAGCAGGACAGAGCTTCACTGCATTGCTGCTTCTTCCTTTCAAACCTGCCTCGCAGTGTGGGGGCACTAGCTCCCCCACCTCAGCCCCAGAGTAATCTCTAGTCCCCAGAGAAGAAGGAGGGATGGAGACACGTATAGAGTGTACGCAACAAAGCAGCAGTTCTCAGTCCCATCATTCAGATGAGGGAACTGAAGCAAGAAAAGGATTAACTCTAAGTCACATGATAGTCTTAGACCTAAGACTAGAACCCAAGGCTCCTGACCCCTGATTGATGATCTTTCTATCAACCTACTCCATGTCCCCTAAGTGCTATGAGTTGGAGTCTATTTTTGGACCCCCAGAAGCTTCCAGAACAAAATTTGTTTACGATACAGTTACTAAACAAAGAGGTGTCATTCTAGTCCTCCAAAACAGACACATGCTCAGCTACAGCATCAACTGTCATAACAGCCAAAATCATTATGGCCCCTACTGGGTAGGGTAGCAAGCACTGGGCCAGCCTTTTATAGGCCCTACCTCTTGTCATTGTCATGGTAATCCTGTGCAGGGGGGGGGACTGTTACTACCCCCATTTTCCAGATGAAGGAAGTGAGGCTCAAAGTGGCTGAGCTGTCTCTGCACACAGTGCCCACAACACATACAAAGAAACACACTCTGGTACCAGTTGGTACCATGTCAACTTAGCTCAACCTTGAAGGTAAATATGGCCTCTGGGAAGCCACGATAACCCCTTCACTCTACAAGAAGTCCTGGGGGACCATAACACAGTGAATGTGTCCCAGAATCCAACAAGGATTTCCAGCCCCCAAATCCAGCCAGTCCTGCCAACTGGAGGCCAAGGAGGGAATGTTACAAAAGTGGTCTCTAATTCCAGTTCCCCAATTCCAGACTGTCCTCACCATAGTATTTTAGCCCCCTCCATCCTAGACCACATGCCTGTTGTTTCTCACCCCACTGCCATAGCCACCTCATTTCTCTCCCTTCCCGCTCTCATCCCTACCCTCACTTCATGCATTCTCCTTGAGGCAACCACAATAAATCTGTTGAATGGATGCGTATGTGATCATGTTCCTGCTTAAAACCCTTTAATGGCTCCTTATTGTTTTAAAATGTAATTTAACTCCTTCCTATGGCCCACAGGTCCTCCCTGATTGAGTCTCGCACCTCTCCCATACAACTATCCTAGATTCCTTTTCGTTGGTCTAAGCATGTTCCACTCTCTCATCTCTGCACCTTTGCACATGCCGTTCCCTCTGCCCAGAACACCCTTCCCAACTCTACTAACTTCTGTAATCCTTTAAGGCTCAGCTTAAATATCACTACCTCAAGAGGTCCTCCCCAACCATCCCCCACCCATCCTGAGTCTCAGATGAGCTCCCTGTTTTAGCTCATCATAGCACCTACATTTCCCTTGTGGAACCCTTACTGCCCTTGTTCTTGAACTTCCCCATATATATATTTATACACACATATATATATACATATATACACACATATATATACATATATATATATATATATATATATAATCTCTGTCTTCCTTGCTAGACTCTAAATCCCCAGAGAGCCGAGACCATGGCTGTCTTGTTCTCCACTGTATCGTGTTCCTAATTCCAAGCACAGTGTCTCACTCATAACAGGAGTCAATAAATATTTGATGAAAAAAGAGACAAAGGAGGGCAGGAGGGAAAGGGGGCCGCTTTGTCCTGTAGGAGCTATAACCCACTCCCTACCAAGCCAACTGAGAAAACTGCCTTCGGTGACCCGGGGAGGAGTGGCAGCATCCGAGGCCGGGCACTTGACAGCAATCCGTTTGATCTTCATGACAATGCTGTAAGTAGATGCTGTCCTTAGCCCCTCTTGAGCAATCTGAGAGTCAGAGAGCAGAAGCAGTATGTCCAAGTTCACACAGCTGGTAAGCGGCAGGGAAGGGATTTGAATTCAGGGCTGAGTCCAGAGGCTGGACTTGTAAGCAATACAGTATGCCACTTCCTGGGACGATCCCGAACAGTCACGGAGGCTGTAAGGATCTGTGTGCAAGACCGAGTTTGCCATGAAATAAAATGAGCAGGAAGTTGCATCTCCAAAGTGAATTATGTGGAGGAGGAAAAGTTTAATCTTGAAACCCTTAAAATATATTCACATAAAACCCCAATCAGTCACCTTAAAGAAGCCGAGCCTCACATATCACCTGTTATCTGAGCCAGAGAAGGAAAGTAAAATCTTCCCTTTTCAAGTGTGGAAGCCAGAAAGATAAGGAAGGTGAGAGACAAGCCTGACCTCCAAGCCTGCACAGCAGAGCGGGGGAAATGAAGATTTCACTCTAAAATGTTTAAGCCCAAAGAGCAAAGTGCTTCCTCCCTCCGTACCCAGGAGGCATGCTCAAGGGAGTCGCAGCGCAGTCTCCTTGGCCAGGCCAAACCAGAACTCCCTGGACGCAGAAGGAAAGCAGAGAAGCTGATAAGGGGCTCTAACCATGGGGATATTTTCTGTTCTTTCTCAAACACGTGGGCCCTCTTAGGGACATAGCAAGTCTGAGCATGGTGTGGCATTCTCTATGGGTTAACTATCTGATGTCATTCTCCCTCTCCCTGGCTTACAGAAGCCTGATTTTGTTACAGTATCAGGAAGTCACAAGCTCATGTGAGTGTGTTTTGATTAGTCTAAGCCAATTGGTGATTCTGCCCCTCTGGCCAATGATTGTTTCAGAATGGGCATAGGATGCAATTCTAGTCAATGAGACACACGAGAGAGTCTATTGGAGGACTTCTGGGATCTTCTAGATCTTTGATCTTAAAAAGAGATATCTGGAGCTGCTATAGCCATTTTGTGACCATGAGAGAAACAGTTGACATATGGAGAATGTCAGAGAAGAAAAATGGAAAGAACCTGATTCCTTGAAGAAGATATTAGATGGCAGAAATAACCAACCCTGGAATTGTCCTAACTCCAGATTTCTTATTATATGAGCATTAAATGATCCATTTTAGCTAAACTTCTTTGAGGTGGGTCTTCTGTTTCTTATAGCTGAAAATATCCTAAGTGATACATGTTGTCAAAAAAGCACTGATCTTGAAATTCAAACAGATTCAAGTTCAAATCCCAGCTCTGCAGTGTGACCTTGGGCAAATACCATCACCTCTCTGAGCCTCATCTTTTCCATCTCTTCCTGTGGAAGTGAAATTAAACTCGTTCACATGAAAAATATTTATGGATACCTAATTGTGAGGCTGTAAAATTGAATGATTTGGTTCCTGTGCTGGAGGGGCTCAATTTGGTGGGAGAATTCTGATACTTGCACAAATAACTAGCATATTTCCTTTAATAAATGATAGCATTGATTATTAGATGCATCATTATTTTTTGTACTAATAAGAAAAAAATGCTGCAAATGAAACTAAGATACAATGCTTTTATCCCAGAATTTTTATTTTATTCTCATCAAAAGAGCTCTATTCAACTTAATTAGACATGGTGGGGTTTTTTTAAATCACGTATCTCTCTTGGGCATCCACATAAAAAGAAAATGATAAGCAAACTTAATTGCTTACAGTCTCTAAAACTTCTTCACATTCAGAACCCAACCTTCTGAATCCCTATTCTATGCAGAGAGGTTTGTGGCTGGGTTTTCTCATGTAACATTGTTGTCTGTGACATCAAGAGCATAATGATGCTGCATGTCTTCAGAAAGGGCTCCATTCCCATCTCTGGGATTTTATTCCGAGCTGCTGACACCCACTTTGCAAGTTTTGATTCTGGACTTTCTTTGTCTTTTTGTAGACAAAAACCCAGGCTCATATTCCTTCTTCAAATGGCCTTTAACTGGTTTGTGACCGAAACACCAAGGGGCTGCAGTTATCTGGTCAAGCCACCAGGAATAACAATCTACTTCCAGTGTGCGCAAGTGATGGTAACCTGTCCAACAGTAATTGTGACAATGGCATGGCTTGTAAAAATGCATCCCGATTTCATGGATATGAACATGTGAAAAATATTAGAAGTGATGAAACACAGTAGTTTGGTAATTGCACTTTAGTGTGATCTGGGCTAGCTAGACTTACACAGTACTAGAAGCTGTAGAAGAATTGACTTCTGCAGCTTTTCAGTGGAGGTGGCCTTTGAGCAGGACCCTGAAGCATGAAGAGGAATGCACCATAAAGTGAGGGGATTGTGTTCTACATTGAGGGAAAAGCCTGTGCCTTACATGGAAGCGTGAAAAATCAAGGCATATTTGGCAAACAGTCAATACTTTGGTGAGGGTTAAGCAGGAGGAAATTAACAAAATTTGAGACTTGAAGGGTGCTTTGGAGATGCATATATTAGGTTGAGGATCTTGGACTTAAGTCTATGGGCAATGGGAGCTGCAGAAGAATAGTAAGGCAGTCACATGGTTAGATTTGCATCCAGAAGTGATCCCTCTGGCTGAAGACTGGAGTGCAAGAGAAGAGGTAGGGAGCATCAGAACTGTTAGGGAGCTGTTATGTGATAAAGCCGTACCTGAGACAGGAGAGGGAGGGTAGATAGTCTCCAGATATGGCCACAAACAATTCCTCCCAACCCTCTGTGCACAAGCTGCTCTTCGCATCAAAAGGTGGAGACCTTTCTCCCTCCCCTCAAGTCTGGGTAGACCTGTGATTTGCTTTGACTATAGAATGTAAGGCTGTAAGAGAGTTGGCAGCTTCTACTTTTCCCTCTAAAAGTCAGGTGTCATGTAAAGAAACTCAAGCTAGACTACTGACCATCTTGGGTACTGAGATGTAGGCTTACGTGTAACTTCAGTTACAGAGAGCAGAAGAACCACTTAGCTGAACCCAGTCAATCCCCAGAATCATGAGAAATAATAAATTGTCATTTGAAGCCACTGGGTTTGGGTGTGCTTTGTTACACAGCAATAGCTAACTGATACCTGGAGGGATGGAGCAGTGGGGAAGGATGAGAGAGACACTTATAAGGATACAGGAGAGAAAGACATCATGAAGTTTGTGTACATGGAATCTCTTTGCGGCAGGGTGAGGCAGGGGGGTGCTCCCTAGAAGAGCTGCTGCAGAATCAGAGCAGAACCTGAGAAGGTACAGGCTCTGTATTTTGTAATGCACAGGGCAGTATCAAAAAGCAAAATTCCTTTTTTATATGATGTGACTTGAAAAACAGCTGCACACCCTCTAAGGGCAAGCTGCTCTCGAGGCCAGGGGGGAAGAGCCCTGCCTGAGGGGCTCCTATGGGGTCTGTAGTTTAGCACAACATAGAATAAGAAATTCAGAGGAACGAGACAGCATGTTCAGTTGTAGGTCAGGATAGGCTTTGTGGAGAAGAGGACAGCATTCCAATTATTCCTTCAAGGACAGAAAATGTACCCAAGGGACGACAGGTAGAAAGAGCATTCTGGGAAGAGGGAATAGCGTGTGCAAAGGCACAGAGGTGGGTGGAGCACAGAGGGCATGTGGGGAAATTGGGGGAGGTAAGATTGGGGCTTGCAGTGTGTGCAGGGCTCCAGTGAGGCTCCAGTGGGAGCCTTCGCAGATTCTGAACATGATTTGCGGTTCTGTTCCCCACCATTACTTTTCCCTCTCACCTGAGGATCTAAGGCAGCCTGGTATTAGAAATGCCAAGAGCCTGGCCCACCACACCCTACCACCGTTCCTTCAATCAGTAAAAACCCTTTCTAATCCACACAGAGAGAGGATCTTGGGGACAAGAGCCATGGTTTTTGGTCCAGGGGTTGTCAACCACTAGCCATGTGACTTTGGGAAAATCACTTAACTTGTCTCAGCTTCAGCCTTACTTGTAAAGTAGGAATTGGTAACATTGCCTGCCTTGCAGGCTAGTTGTGAGGATTAAACGAGATAAGATATATGACAGTATTTTGACTTTTTTACATGACATATTTTTCTTCCCTACTCTTCCTGGTTCTACTAAGAGGAAGTTTGTCTAAATACTCCTGTCTTCTAGCCTGGCCTTTTTCCTCCCCATGCTGCGGGTGAGTTTAGGAGAAGAACTGCCCTGCAGAGCCCAGCCTCTCCCTTCTTCCCCACCAGGCTCTGCCAGCTGCAGAGCACACGCCCTCTGCTCTGCTGTCTGCCATGCTGGGGACACTGTGCTCTAGGTGGGGCACAGGAGCCAGTTGATGGGTCCATGGATGACAAGAGAGGGTAGAAAAGAATGAAGGGTATATTTGAGGGGCAAACAGAAAAGATCTGGCACATCATCAAGAGGAGACTGATTAAATGGATCATAGGATACTCATACAATTGACTAGCATGCAGCCATTAAAAATCACACTGAGAAAAAATACTTAATGACATATAAAGGAATGCATTCTCTCAGTGAAAAAGTATATATAAAAAATACAACACAATATAACTTTGGTTAAAAATATATAGACACAGATAGAAAACGCTTAAGAAGGTTTGGTGATATAACATTGGGCAACTTTTATTTTCTGTTTCTCTGAATTTTCAAAAATGTTCATTCTGAACACTATTGGGGTTTGAGCAGACACAATAAATACCCCTCTTTTCACCCATGCAGGCTCTGAACTAACTGAAGAGAATATAAAAGAATAAGACAGGCAGAGATCAAAGTGTCAATTTTATTACTGATACTAGCAGGGTTGGAGGCAGAGCTCAGATGTGCAGCAGCAATGAGCTTCTTAAAATTGAACCCGTGGTGGAGGCAAACAGCCTCAATATCAGCACCATCAGCGATGATCATCATCACTGCTTGTTGAACAGTTACGACATCTGAGAGACTAGTAAGTGTCGTACCTACATGAGTACATTTAATCCGCACAAGCCTGAGACATGTGTTTTATTATCCTTGCTTTTCAGATGAGTAAATGAGGCACACAGGGTTAACTAATTTTTCCAAAGTTACACCATGGCCAAGCTGGAATTCAAACCCAGGTTATCCAACTCTGGAGTCCATGCTCTTCTCATGTGGAGGGACTGCCTCAAAGGGCGAATTTAAGAACCTGCCCATGAGAGGGAAAGAAAGTTCTGGTATAACGTAAGGATTTGAAACAGGCTCAAAGTCAGCCACGAAACAGTTCTCCAAAACTGCTTGTGATGAGGTTGGTATTGAGGGGACAGCCATTCAGATATTTTGTCCTGGTATAGGGTGCAGCATCAAAGAAAATCAATTAGCCTTGGGTTCACACATGCAAACTGGGATCCCATTAAATGGTTGTGTGACCCCAAAACAATCCTTCTTCTTTCTGGGCCTCACTTCTCTGTGAAGTGAGAGTGTTGGGAGGTGTCACCTGGCAGGCCCCGCCCAGCTCTGACAGGCCGAGAGCTCAAGGCTAGGCTGGGGTCTGGTCCTGCAGGGCCTGTGTGGGAGGAGCTGGGGCCAGCCAGGAGAGCACACCCTCAGCCCACAGGCAGTGGGTTTGGATCAGAAAAGAGAGTTGGTTCCCAAAACAATACTGTGTCAGCCAGCAGACATCTCCTGGTCCAGCTCCTTGCTCCGCTAAATCCAGGGAAAAGCCAAACAAGGAAGAATTAATTCATACATAGTAAACTCTTTCCCTAAAATCTCTGGGAAGCCTGAGAGTGAGCCCAGATCCGCCCCACTTTGAGGGCCACATAATGAAGAGCAGCAGCCATGAGTGTGGAAGGAACTGTCTGCACTTAAAGTGGCCAGGGGATGCAGAAGGTGCTGCCCTCACTGTAGAAGAGAATGGCAGGAACCCTGGTGGCTGAGGACATATGAGGATGCCCCAGAGCAGAAAGAATCCTTTCAGCACTGCCCCCTGGCCTTCCCTTTGCCCCCAAGACTGCATAATCATGAACACTCGCAACTTGCTGCCCAAAAGCCTCTCTCTGGCTGGAAACAGCCGTCAACTAACAACAGACAGAAATTTGGTGGCGAAACAACACCCCAGCTTCCTCAGCCCTCGGGTGAGTCACTTTGAGATTCATTCAGACTGTGCCCCAGAGTTCCCCTAGGGGTCAAGCTCCGGGTGACCACAGTGGACCTGGCTGGGTGCCCTCCCTTCCCTGTTTTACTTCCCCACTCCTCCACCGATGTTTCCTGGGATCAGCTCCCAACCAAACTCTTTGAACTTGAATCCTTTTTTAGTGACTTTATGATGTCTGATTACACTACATTTGCAGAATTCCATTTCCTGTGCATTTCCGGGTGGGAGATCTGAAGGGCAGAAGGGAAGCAGCGGCCATCTTGTAGCTCGCACACCATGGCTGACCAGCCGACTCACCCCGTTGGCATGAGGCCCATGGCTCCTCCACTTTTCCCTGGACCCCTCTGCAGATTCTCTGACTTCCAGATCAAGTGATGCATTCAGCTCTGTGACCGAGGACCCTGGCCTCTAGAGGACACCCCTCCTGTCAGATGTAACACAAATAGACATCAGTTCCAGTTAGCTTTCACGGGGTTCCAGCTCACACCTCTGGGTTCCACCTTGTCCTTGCCTTCCCTCACTCTCCATCTGTCTTTCCTTCCCAAACACCCTCCAGATTTCTAGCTCCAATACCAGGCACAATGGCACGATGACCACAGCCTGACAGAGACTCCCACCATGTGTAAAGTCAAATCCTTGTAACAAATCCCTTAAATGTGGATATAAATATTCTCCCAGAAGAAACATCAGAGAGGAAGCATATCAGTCAGGGTCCAGACAAACCCACAGCAGCAGTCTTATGTGGTGGTTTTGCTTCTTCCTAGTGGTGGTGGCATTTCTCGGATTGAATCCTCACTGATACACTTTGACTCGGATTCTGCTTGTGAGATTACCTAAAGCAAGACAGCCAGGAACTCCCAGGACCTACTGGGATGAATCCGCTAGAGATGGAGCTCCCACAGACAGAACCAGAGGTATCACACCCTTAGGGTTATCATTGGGAAGCCATCTTGACCCCCCACCCCCGCTGGTGAGGCCCATATGCTACACAATCAAGCTTTATACTCACACCTCACACTTCCTCTTGTGCTAAGAAAACAACACTAGCATACTCTCTAGCATCCAACAAGAAATATTTGTGTTAAAATGTCAACAACATTATCACTTTGTTTTTAAGTGGTGGCATATTCCCTGGTGCTCAAAATTGAGAACCTCAGTGCAGTCTCAGCCTATTTTACTACTTGGTTGAATCAGAAACCAAGCTCCAATGAGTTACAAAAGAGCCACACAACCCTTGTCCAGTGAAAGTAGCTAAGGGTTGGCTGGAATCAGGATGGGATTCTCTGGGTATTCTAGGAGGTTGGAAACCATGAAGTTTGGGAATCCTCCAACCTTATGATCGCCATCCCTAAGCAAAGCTGCTTGTTCCCCCTGCCTTCCCATCATGCTCTGAACAAATATCCATTAGACCATTCACCGCCAGGTCATGTGTATTTCTGCTCCAACTGACCCTGAACTCCTCAAGACCAAGAGCATGATGGGCTCATGAGGCAGGCTTGGGGGAGTTCACTGAATGGGTGAAAGAACAGGCACCGGATATCAAGGCTCCTTTGGTCCCAGAACACGAACTCTGGAAAAGCCTTCCCATAACTTCTACTCTAACCTCCTCTCCATACTGATGAGGAAACTGAGGCAAAAGAAGGAGAAAGTTACAACAAGCTATGAACTCCTTGAAGCAGGAATGATGGCTTATTTGTCTCTGTATTCTCAAAACCAGCACAAGACCTGACACAGTGTAGACAATAGTAGCTGCAGAAGGAAGGAAGGAAGGAAGGAAGGAAGGAAGGAAGGAAGGAAGGAAGGAAGGAAGGAAAGAGTAAATGAATTCAGCTAGTTGTAACAAACTTAGGACTGGAAATCAGTCCTGGCTGCCAGTCCACTGAATAATTCCTCTTCCTCTGTGCCTCCTCCAGCCCACCCTCAAGCTTACAATTGCCCTTACATTGTTAACCCAGCATCCCCTTGTGTTACTCACCCAGAATCCCCTTGGGTTGCTCACCCAGAATCCCCTTGGGTTGCTCACCCAGAATCCCCTTGGGTTGCTCATACAGAATCCTAGCTTCTCATCTTGGAAAGTAGAACTTTTGGAATACCAATCAGAGGTATTTTGAGTGTAAAGATGTGAAAATCCTGGTTGCTAGGGCAGCTTTTTCAAGTCCATCGAATGAGAGTCTCCCGCTGCGAAAAAAAGCATAGAATTAAGACAGCTTTCAATCCTCCTTGCCACTACCTCCAGCCCTGCATTCCCCGTGTGATGGTCACTGGGAGATATTAGCATCTAAATTATTTTAAGGAGATATAATAAGATTCACCCAGCAGGCCATTAATGACGAAAGAGATTATTACTGGAAAAAATCCAAGACTGACTTTGAGCAGAGTTGGTTCATCTAAATGACCCTTTCCCTGCACCCCAGATCATCTTGGTCTCCCCAGAGATTATACAGATTTGAAAAAGTAACTGCCATGGAACACGTTCACATTTATGCAAGAGGATCTTACGGAAGAAATCCCTTGAGAATTAGGGTCAGGAGTGCATAGCAGTGAGATAAATGAGATGTTCCCTGAATCGTAAGAATCCTCTGTGGCAGAATTTACAGGAAGCATCTCTAGTCTCCATATTTGGCAGGCATCCAGCCAGAGTTGTCAAGTATTAGATTAATTTTAATTCAATGCAAAAAACCACATTAGTGTAGTGTTGCAATTGAGAGTTGAAACATACAAAAGCCAAGAGTCCTTGAAGTGGATCATTCCAAAGCCTGAGCATCTTTTCAAGCGTCCATCAAAAAAGGCACATTCTCAGAGCATTCCAAAGCTATCTGCTGCCTTCAAGTTGTACCACTTAGCCAGGTAAATGAGCCACTTGGCAGTGACCTGAAGGGAAAGAGCTGTCGATTAATGTGACTTCACAGGTCCTGGCCACAGGAGTTAAAGTTCAAACTCTGTGATGTGGCATTGAAAACCCTCTATGATCCAGCGTCAAATGTCCATCACAGCCTCATCTTTCGGTACAACGCTCCACGTTTCGCAGGTTGCAGCCTCGCCAGCCCTTTGATTACCATTGGTCATCTTCCTGCCACACTTAACTTGTACTCCTAGCTTAATCTGCTCCACTCACAGCCCTGGGAGGGAGCAGCCCAAAATACTATGTATTACCAGGGCACCCCTCCTCCAAGCCCCAGCTTATTGTTGAGAGAAGGAGCACTTTACCTAGGGAAAGCAGCCCATTGGCTTGCCACCAGCCAATCAGGTTTCTCTTGAAAATCTGAACTAATAGCTACAGATGGTAGCTAATGGGTAGTAGTCTTGAGCTCCAGAGGTGGGGAAGACATTTTGAGGCAATATGCAATGATTGCAAAGAGAGTCACCCCTCAGAGAAGACAACATGAAAGATCACAGTAGGAAGCTGGAGAGATGATGGGGGGTGTGGGCTGCTGCCAGCCCTCCCAACCCTAGTTCCTGCCTCTCTCTAGAGACTCCTTACCATACTTGCTATTCTTAGGGTCCATGAGACACTCCTATATCCTGATGAGCTGGTTCTCTCCCAAACCATTCTGGGTAAGCAGCTTTCATGGGGTCCTTGGAAATACTCCCACTGGGAACACACAACAGCAACCCCCTCAATGCAGGCAGGTGACGCCTGTAATCCAACTGGCCCTCCAATAGATGGCCACATGGATGGCCCATAGGCTGCCCCCAAGTCTGCATCCAGCAGTGCCCCTCCAGCCTCTTTCTGCTGAGG
The DNA here is from genome assembly GCA_008086735.1 of Cheirogaleus medius. Lineage (NCBI taxonomy): Eukaryota > Metazoa > Chordata > Mammalia > Primates > Cheirogaleidae > Cheirogaleus > Cheirogaleus medius. Next base: position 25,658,834 of record VBSM01000529.1, read on the forward strand.
TTGCCTCACCCCAGGAAGGAAGGTCTTGGGTGGTATATTAGGGTTCTCCAGAGAAACGGAACCAACAGCATGTGTATATAGAGAGAAAGACATTTATTTTAAGAAACTGGCTCACATGATTATAGAGGCTGGCAAGTCCACAATCTGCAGGGTGGGCTGGCAGGCTGGCGACCTGGGAAGAGCTGACATTGCAGTTCAAGTCGGAAGGCCACTTGCTGCAGAACCTCCTCTTGCTCAGGGGAGATCAGTCTTTTGCCCTATTTAATCCTTCAACTGCTTGGATGAGGCCTACCCATATTATGGAGGGCAATCTGCTTTACTCAAAGCCTACCAATTTAATGTTAATCTCATCCCAAAATACCTTCACAGAAACATCTATCCAGTTTGACCAAGTATCTGGGTACTGCATGGCCCAACCAAGTTGATGCAAAATGAATCATCACAGGCAGTCTCTGTTTTAAATGACCCTGTTCACACCCTCTGGCCTGTGAAGTTCAATGTGGTCACAGCCACTTTTGCCACTCCACTGTGTATCTCCAACTACAGTGGTAACATAAGCCCTCTTGTTAGGCTTAGGGTAAGCACCCCACTCCACCCCATGGATGGGGCTCAGGAGGGAAATGCCACAGCACTCTAACAACTTTTTTTAGAAAAACAATTTCTCAATTGTCTTAGAGCCTAAGCCAAGATTGAGACAGAGAATACCATGTCTACGTCCTCTTACACTAGCTTGAGAGGGTTTCCATCTGTTATGAGACTAGTGCTTGTTGTATTCTGAGTTGAACTCAACCTCTCTCCTCTATTGCAATACCCCTATTGCAATAGTCTTGAGAAAAGTCTTCCTTACCCTTTTAACAAGTATCAGAGTAATTTTTTCTTTAACACTGGTAAAATGAGGGTAATACTATCCGCTGTGTTAGTTTCCTATTGCTGCTGTGACAAATCCCCACAAACTTTGTGGCTTAAAACAACACAAATATATGATATTACAGTTCTGAAAGTCGGAAGTCCAAAATGGGTCTCACTGGGCTAAAAGCAAGGTGTCAGCAGGGATGCATTCCTGCTGGAAGCTCTAGGGGACAATCTGTTTTCTTGCATTTTCCAGTTTCTAGAGGTCACCCACATTGCTGACCTCATGGCCCCTTCCTCCACCTTTAAGCCCATAATGACTGGCTAAGCCTTTCTCACGTGGTATCACTCTGACTCTGACCCTCCTGCCTCCCTCTTTCCCTTACACAGATCATACCGAGCCCACCCAGCTATCCAGAATAATCTCCCCATCTTAACTTCAACACATCTGCAAAGTTCTTTTTGCCTTATAAGGTAACATGTTCACAGGTTCCAGTGGTTAGAACATAGACATCTTTGTGCCTTATTCTGCCTACTGCACCTACCGCATTTCCCCGAAAATAAGACAGGGTCTTATATTTATTTTTCCTCAAGAAGACACTCTAGGGCAGGCGTGCTCAAACTACGGCCCGTGGGCCACATGCCGCCCACCTAGGACATTTATCCGGCCCTCTGGGTGTTTTTGCCGCTGCTGCCTGTCCTGCTTAGCAGCCGACTCGTCCCGGGCCCACAGTGCGCACTCTCCAACGGTCTGAGGGACAGTGAACTGGCCCCCTGTTTAAAAAGTTTGAGGACCCCTGCCCTAGGGCTTATTTTCAGGGGATGTGTTATTTTTTTAAGTACGGTACAACAATCTACATTTATTCAATTATAGTTAAGTTGTCTTCTTCTGGAACATCATCATAACTCTCCAAACCCCGAATTCCATCCTGAATTTCTTGCAACTCTATTTCCTTTAGAACCATTGGCCCCAGTCTCTCCTGTCGAGCAATAGAGCTCTCATGGGGCAGATGAGAAGGGCTGCTCATCTTCTTTAGCACTCCGCGATGAAATGCATGGGTTGTGCAGATGCGCTGCGTAGCCATGCGCATTACTAGATCTCATTTTCGGGGTAGGGCTTATATTGCGCAAATGCTTAGAAATCCTGCTAGGGCTTATTTTATGGGTAGGTCTTATTTTCGGGGAAACACGGTATATCTTGAGATTGTCTCTAAGGACTCGACAAAATAATGCATGTAAACAGCTTAAACCCAGCGCCCAGCACTTGGTAAGTGCTCAGTAAATATAAACTGTTATTACTGTCTGTTCCACCCCCAACCCTGTACCTACTGCAAATAAGTATTTGGTGAATATTAGATATTATTGTTACTGTCACTGAGCCTCCCCAGCACTGTGCCCATCATTCTCTCCCATGGCACTTGTCACACTATGTTACTTAACTGCTCACTGGTCTCTTCTCTCACCTCTGCCTCCTCAAGGAAAGTGACCCAGAGCAAGGCAGCCCTGGCCTTACACAGGGCCTGGCATAACACGGGCTCCCAGGAAATGTTTCAGGAAAGGCCACTGAATAACGGCCAGACCCTGGCAGCACCTTAGGAGAGCAGGCATAGCACTGGGGTTGGACCCCAGGGCTCTGACTCTCAGCACAAATGTGGGGGCCCCCCACCCCCATTCAGCCTTCATGAGTGGCCTGAAATTAGCCACTGACAATCCGCTGTTCTGGGTGGGGAAGCTGAGCTGCATGACCCTCCACTCCCGCTCACCCCTGTTAGGAAGCCAGGCCCCCAGAGGAGGAAATGTCCAACACGAGCAATTAACCTGCACGCACAGGAGCCATGCGCAGAGCAGAGCAGAGCAGGGCTGCATTTGTTTCTTTGTCCAAATGCATGACTAGGTTGTCCAGCCACTGGCCTGGAAAATTCTCGTTTAGCAAACATCACTCTCCTTTGTTAGGAGAACTATCCCAGGGCTGAGACTTGACACCTTTGCTCTCCATGCAGTCTTGGGGAGACAGATGAGCAAGGCAGAAGTTAGGACTTCTCAGCCCTTTCCTCTTGCATTAATGGGAGTGGGGCAGGGTAACGTACTGAGTTAATTTACAGCTCTTCTCCCTTTGTTCTCCCCTCTGGCTCATGCCATGAAAGTGGCCAGGCCCTTCAGTGACCCTTTTTGTGAGGGAGGTGTGTTTGAGGACAAGAGATCCAGAAAGGGGCAGAAGTTGCCTTCAAAGCACTTCCTTACTGGCTTTTGTTTTTTAAGCACTGAGCTCTTTGAAGAGTCTATGATTATCTCCCCTGACCACAGTATCCAGTCTCATCTCTTTCTAGTCACTTCACCCAACACACACACACACACGTACATGCACATGTACACACATATGCATGCACACACACACACACACACACACACACTATGCTCTAGCCACTCTGAACTGCTTCCTGAACTCATCTCGTTCTCTCCTCCCATGTATCCTCCCAACACCCACCAGGTCTTTGTACCTTCTATGGCCCCTTTCTGGCTCATACTTCACTCTTTACCCTTTTATAACTAGCTACTTCCTAGTCTTATGTTAGGTCCACACTTGAACTTCCAGCAGTCAGCATTATAACTGCCCGTTCACTCTGCCTGAGCAACAAAATACACAAATGTTCACCTTTGAGCTCTAGGGGCCTGGTATGACAATTTGTGAAATGGGTGGATGGATAGATGGATGGATGGATGGGTGAGTGGAAAGAAGGAAATAGAATCAAATCACTACCTTGTAACCACACTTAACCCAGGGAGATAGTTTGGGCCCCATCCCCTGGTACCCCATGGGTCCCAGGATGTCTTGTCTGTGCCCCCAAATGGCCACAGGACATGGTTCCCTGTTCACTGCCTCCTCCAGGGCTCTTGGGGAATCTTCAAGATAAGAAATCAGGGGTAGCCTATGGTTTGACTATGATCTAGAAGCATCCTTAAGTTCTCCAAATAATTAACATTCCATCAGGCTGGCCTGGTCCTCTTGTGGACGTTTAGAAACGCTGTAACTCAGAGTGAAAGCCAATTGCTGATAGCATATCAGGAGAATCACCACGAGATACAGTCCCTGTCCAGTCCAAACTGATGGTCATGCCAAGTTGAGAGATAACGGGTGAGGGCTCCGGGAGGAGCTGGTGGCTGAGGACAAGGATGAGAAATGGCTGCTTTGTGCTGGGCTTCAGTGTTGGTTTGCTCTGAGACAGAACAAATGAGGTTCTGGCCCTCAGGGAGGGCACGGTGCAGAGTTTTCTGTCTGGGGAGAGACCGTGGGAGTGGGGGCACAACCTGGATCACCTGTACAGTTTACCTTCCCCCACCGCCCCCAGCGAATGTGGCCCCGGAGAGCTCAGTCTCAGAATGCATGGAGCAGCCTTTCCAGAGCCTGCACTCCTCCCAGCCTCCCCCACCCACACCTGTGCTCCCCCTGGCGTCCCCACCTTGATGGCATCTAATCATATAGACACTAACATCTACCCCCTCATAAGCCACAGACCTCAGTCCTTCCCAAACCTTCCCTTCTATCTTCTCCTCCCATCTCGAGGAGCAAGAATCCCTGCCAATCCTCCCTCCAAAATAACCCTCCAAATGCTCCCCGCTCCCTGCCCTAGGTGCTCCACCCTGGTCAGCCTCATCATTTCCAACCTGAACTATTGGGAAAGGGCCTCTTCAGACCCTTCCCAGCTCAATTCACACCCCCCAGGGTCGACCTCCTAACACACATCCCTTCCTGTGTACACAAGCACCTTTGAGCACCTATTATGTGCCGTGCACTTTGGTGCTGAGAATATGAAAACAAACAAGGTGTGATTACATCATTCTCCTGTCAAAAGCCTGGCTGCTCTCCACTGCCAAGATAATAGAGCCTGTTCTCAGTGCACTAGCAGGGCCTTCCACAATGAGGCCTCCAATTCACCTCTTTGGTCCCAGCGCCTTCCAAAACCCTACGGATCAAACAGGACAAGACGACTCACGCATCCTATACCAGGCACCCTCTGACTCCTTGACTTTCTTGGCCCATGTCTTTCTTTCTTTTCCCCGTATCAAAATCCCTCTCATTCTTCAATGAGAAGCAGCTCAAATGACACCTCTTCTGTGGAGTTGCCATGATCCTCCAAGTTGGAATGAATCACCTAATTCTCTTCGCTTCCAAAGCATGGCTCTGATACCAGCATCGTAACATTTATTTCTTCCAGGTTCATGGTTTAGGTAATGAGGTGGGGAAATTATTACCTAACAGCTGACACTAGAATTTTTCTTAGGGAGGGAAATGTTGTCCTTTGGGAAAATATCTTGAACTCTAGTCCCCAATCCCCACCCTTGGGGTTTATGGATTCTGCTTGAGGGGGGGAGGCAGGGTTCTCATCTTTGCTCCCAGAGAGGCAGGGTGAGGACCCTCCAGGTACCGCCTCCCCCAGTGTCCTCTCTGGGGAGATGGCACTGGAGTAGAGACATGAATGAAATGAGGGAACTCTGGGGACAGGCGACCCGGGTTTCTAGAACAGTGGGAGGAAGGTGTGCTGCTGTGAGCAACATGGTATGCACGGGGAATTGGAAACAGTCATTAGTGTATAATCTTCTTAGGTGCAGAGGAGTTGCCTCAGGTCACCTGTGGATCCTGTCTCCAGGAACACACAGGAGCTCATGTGTGAACAACTTTTGCCCTGAATCTCAGGAGGTTCATAGATGTTGTGAAGTCTATCCATAAAATTCTGGGGAGGAGGAAACAAGTCAGTCCATGGAGCCCAAGTTAAGAATTGCTGTGAGCACAAAGAGTGAGGCAGGGAGATGAAGCTGACCCAAAGTTCCTGGAGGTCACCTGCATTCCCTGGCTCATGGCCAGGGAACCAACCTCTTATAAGGGCCTCCCTGATTACATTTAGAACCTCCCTGGGCAATCCAGGGGGATCTCCCCATCTTAAGATCCTAAATTCAATCATATCTGCAAAGTCTCTTTTTGCCAAGGAAGGTAACATGCACAGGTTCCAGGGATTAGGACGTGAATGTCTTTGGGGGGCATAATGCAGCCTACCACAGAGACGTCCTAGTAGAATCTGGCAGCTTATGAGATGATGTGAGCTGAAGTGAGGGGAGGCACCCAGGAGGGCTGTGGGCTGCCACCAGTGCTGCCTCCATGAGCCAGCACTGAGGGCAGAAAGGAGGGGTCCAATATCAGATGTGTCCTGCAGGCCACCCAAGACAGATATGCAGGTAGAGAGCTCAGGGGAGCCACAAAGTGTTGAGGGCTTGCCATATAAATGTGCAGCTTAAGAATTAATCTTAGGAGAAGGAGTATGTGCCCAGCCCAGAGCAGCGTGAGAGTCATACATTCCGGCTTAGGTTCACCTAACAAACAGGGTTGCTGCTTGAAGGCATAACAAAGAGTTTGAGCTTCTGCACGTAAGCAAATGTTCCCCAGCCCCACAGCCCTGGGGGTCTGGAGGCCACTTGATAAACATCTTGCCCTTATGGGTACTGCCTGAGCTCATGGGATGGCTGGTTAGCCAGTGACGGGTAAGATTCCTCGAGGAGGAACAACCTAAGACAGGCACAGCTGCAGGGGGCCAGGCCGAAAGGGATGGGAACGGAAAGTTTCCCTTTGTGGCTGCATTGCTTATCTGTGCTTATCTCAAACTCTGGCTATGGCCGTCACCTTAAGCAACCGCATTAAGACCCTGAGTCATGGGACATCTATGTCCTTAGGCTACGTGTTCTGGAATTTATGGGCGTTGCTGCAATGCCTGGGTGGTCATGTATAAAGAAGTAACTTTGATTTTTTAGGGTATAAAAATAAAATGACTGGTGCGTTCGGCGCTGCAGTCTTGTACCGTCTTTATGTGTGTCCATGTCTTTCTTTGTGTGTTTCTTTGTGTTTTATGTTCATCCCCCATCCTGCAAACGGGCCATGACAACGAAGTAAACCACAAAGCAGCAGCCAGAGAGGCTGGAGGAAATCAAGGGACTTCAAGGTCACAGAAATCACGGTAACCTTGAAGATGAGGGGAGTAGTTCTCAGGGTCCCAGGCAGCAGGGATGAGAAGCAAAGACAAACACAGAAAAGTTGCTGCAGGATTTGGCCATCAGCAGGTGAGTGGTGTCCCCGGGGAGAAAAAACAGTCTTAGGGTCATGGAGAGGCCAAAAGTCAGACTGTAAAGGATCATGAAGAGAATGCAAAACATGGCATCTGCTGAAAAAGAGACAACCTCGTGAAACATCAATAAATAATAGCCAGGCATGGTGATGCACCTGTAGTCCCAGCTACTTGGGAGGCTGAGATAGGAGTACACATCCAGCCTGGGCAACACAGCTTCATCGTCTCATTTCTTAATCTGCAAGACAGCCCTGTGAGAAGCTACTATCGTTGTCATCGTCTCCATTTTACGGAGGAGAAAACTGAGGCCCAGGAGGTAAAGTAGCTTCCCCAGTAGCTTACACAGCCAGCAAGTGACAGAACCAGGATTCAATCTGGGCTGTCTGGCTGCAGAGCCCTTGCACTGAGCCACCAGGTGCCTTTGCCCCCACCTGGCTCCTTCACGCACTCCTCACTGGTCCCATGCTGAGGGACCCTTTGCTGGGTGACCATAGGCTCAGGCACGAGACTTGGAGCAGCCATGGGAAGGGATGGACTGTGTGTAACTCACTCCTCTGCCTTCCCATAGGGGCCTGGAGGATCACTTTGTGCTTATGGAGGTGAATTTAGCTTATGTGTAAAGACCTTTCCTGTCCCGGAATACTTGCAGAAATCCTCATGCGACAGGGTCAAAGCTGTGGCTCTTGTCCCAGGTGCCTGCTGAGCGAGAGGCACAGCAGCCCTTGCTGCTCTCCCTGCAGCCTCACTGGACAGTCACACTCTTGTCCTGGGCTCGCTATGTTCAGAGCACTTGTAGGACACAGCGAGATTCGCTCAGCACCCCAGCACTTGGGTCTAAGCCACCCACTACCTGGGGTCACATGTGCTGCCACCTGCACAACCTGGCTGGTTCCCAATGCTCCAATCACACAGAAGAGGCCCCTCCCACTGTGGGTGGCCACCAGCAGATGGTCCTTCCAGGACCAGCCAGGTCCACTCTGACCCCAGCCTCCAGCCTTAGCTCAGCCCCAGCTCTACCAGGCTGCGGTGGCAATGGCAGTCCTGCCTGGCCATGCTTCCACCGGAAGTCACACAGGGAATGGGAGTGGTGAGAAGGAAAAGGATCCCTTTTTACCCTGAGTTCTTCTCAATTGTTTGGATGTTACATCTTTACCATAAATATACATAAAATATAGTGGTTGACAATGAGTGACAATACAGTGGTTAAGAGCACAGGTGCTGACATCACCTGGGTTCAAATCTGGCTCTTTACATACAAACCAGGTGATTTTAGGTGAATGATTTCACCTCTCTGTAGCTCAGTTTCCTTATCTGTAAAAACAGGGTAATGTACTAACAGTATATCGAGTGCCTAGCACTGTGCCAATTACACATGATGCAATAGCTAAAAGACACAGCCAATCTGGTTTCAAATTCCAGCTCCACTACCTATTAGCTGAGTAGCCTTGGGCAAGTTGCTAAACTTCTCTGTGCCTCAATTTCCTCACCTATGAATAGGGCTGATGATAATAATTGTATCGCCCACCTAGAATTACTGTGAGGATTAAATGATTAAATCACATAGACGAGTGTCTGGCGCAGAGTAAGCATTGTGTAAATATTAGCTATCATTATTACTTAATAAACAAATGAAGAGGTTAAAAAAGGAAAGGGGGATGGGCGCATCCAGAGGGAGGGGAGCCCCTGAAGGCCCTGGCAGTGTGACTGCTCCCGATGGCCATGGGCAGGCAAGAGCCACATGGGAGTCAGATAACCATAAAGTGGGGACCAGTCACAGCACTACCGGCCTGCACTGGCCCTGATGGCATTAGTCCCCAAGAATGCTCTCACCACCACCCTGTGCCTACAAGCGCCCCTGTACCGGGCCACGTTCCTCACCACCCGCAGCAGCAAGAGCCTGGCTACGACAGGGTAGCAAGAGCAGGGGAAGGGTGTGGAGATCAGGTGCTGGGGCCAGGTCTGTGCAGGTCTGGGAGAGGGCCTAGGAGAGGACTGCTCCCAACCCTGGTGGCAGTACACTAAGGTGGGGCTGGGCAGGGCCAGCAGCACCGAGGAGAGATAGGGAGGAGGTTCCACGTACAGAGTACCGCACAGTTGGGTGTGTAAACACCCAGGCCTGTAGCTTTCAAACTGTACTGCACGTCCAAATCATCCAAGAAGCAGATTCCCTGAAACCTGTATTTTTAATAAGCTCCACTCCCCCATCCCCACTTCAAGGTGACTGAGAAATTCCAGCCTTTACCAAAATCTTCCAAAGGGGTGTTCTTGTCACATATGCTGCCTTTGGCAGGATTTACTAGGCTGGAAAACATCATTGTCAACTGGCCCTTCCATTCATTGAGGTGAGGGTGGGGGGAAAAGGAGGAAGAGGAGGAGGAGAGAAGAGAAGGAAAGGAAAGGAAGAGAAAAAAATGAAAGGACTTCAAAAAATTTTTTCAAGTCAGACGGCAGCTCCAGTGACTGTAACCTTTAACCCCCCAAAAAGCCCCACCGTGGCTTTCAAGTGTCAATCTAAGTGCTGAGCCTGAATTATCTAACCTTCAGCTTTAGAAAAGCCACAGCAAAAAGGTCAGAAGGAAAACCATGGTGGGTTGCAGGAAGTTTCTCTGCCTCGCCTACTTGGAAGGCAGAAGACTTTCAGGGACAGACACAGCCAAGATAAGTCGCCATGTAGAATAAAACAGCGTCAGCGAGCAAGCCAGACCTTAAGAAACAGTGTACGTGGGGTTTAATTTGGTCCCTTATTGTATAAATGATTAGAAGGAATCTTTGGAAAACACAGAATTGACCTCTCTGTCTCGGGCTTCAGACCTTTTGATCGCTCCCCAATGCCTGTAACTGCATCCCCCAAAGTGCAACCTGCAGAAACAGATTTTAGGGGAGTAAAGGGTTTCTTGTGGTTGAATAAGTTTGTAAAACACTGGGTTAGGCCAAATCAAGCAAATTTCGTTGTTAAAGGACTTGGCAGAGCCCTTACTGTGCTATTGTCCATCAGCCATTGCCACAGCGGGAATAGCTCGGCAGCGTTTCCATACCTGATGTGGCCACCAGGGAGCACGCTTCAGGACCACGGTTCCACGGAACACCACTGGGACGCACAGCAATACCCTTAGTCTGGCACACAAGGCCTGCCCCACCTCGCCCCAGCCCGCAGTCCCACACACACACCCCCACACCTGAAGTTCTGAGCACACCAGCTACTTGCCCTTCACGAAGCACCTAAGACACTTAACTGGCTGCTCTCACTGCCAGGAATGCCCTCCCTCCTCCTCTGTACCCTCAAACTTCTACTGATGTCCTGGGCCCTTGCTCAAAGTCACCACCTCTATGGAATCTTCACCTACTCCCTCCTACAAGCGCTGACTACCCCTCGCCCCGGGCTCTATCACAACGCGATCGACCTGCATTGTGACTAGCCTGAGTCTCTCCATTATTAATTGAGAGCTTGGGAGGGCTGGGAGTGTAAGCCGACTAAGGAAATGTGTGTTGGCAATACTAATAGCTTCCATCTGTTGGCACTTCCTAAGGCCAGGCATTATTGTAAGCTCTCAACATGCATCAACACATGTAATCCTCCCCACCTCGCTCACTGGGTAAACACGACTATTCTCAATTCGTATGACTCCTATTTTATAGATGAAGAAGCTGAAACTTGGAGAAGTTACCTTGCCCAAAGTCACATGGTCAATGTGTGGCAGAGGCAGAATCCAATCCTACGCTCTCAAAAGGTGTGTTATTTCATTTAAGAGCAGCAGAGGTGAGCCTGACTGCAGAGCTGGCTGATTCAGAAGTTGCACAATGTCATCAAGAACTCAGGTTCTTGGCCAGTGACAGTGGGTGGCTCACGCCTGTAATCCTAGCACCTTGGGAGGCCAAAGCAGGAGAATCACTTGAGGCCAGGAGTTGAGACCAGCCTGGCCAACATAGTGAGACCCCATCTCAACAAAAAATAGAAAAATTAGTTGGGTGTGGTGGCGCATGCCTGAAGTCCCAGCTACTCTGGAGGCTGAGGCAGGAGGATCACTTAAGCCCAGGAGTTTGAGGTTGCTGTGAGCTATGACGACACCACTGCACTCTAGCCTGAGCAACAGAGCAAGACCCTGTCTCATAAAAGCAGAAAAGAATTCAAGTGCTTTTTATTACTATCTCTCCACTCTGCATCGTCAGAGTATTAGCTGTGCCCTCAGGTTGGCTCCCCTCACAGTGCCAAGACAGTGGCGGCAATTCCAACCATCGCATCCAGACACAATGTTCAGAGGAAGAAAGGAAACATAGAGTGGCGACTAAGAGCATGGTCCAGGAAACTAGACAGTCTTGCTTCCCAGGTGTATGATCTCAGACAAGTCAGGTATATGTAAAGATACAGCAAGGACAGAATGCGCTGTCTTGAAAGAGGCTCTCCAACTTTTCTCTTTCAGGCTTTGCCTACAACACTCTTCTACCCCTTCTTGGCCTAACGCTTGGTTCCTATTCTTTAGGAATTGGCTTTCGACCTCACTTCCTCCAGGAAGCCTTCCCTGATGGCACCTCCAGGCTGGGTTTGATGCCCCTACTGTGCATCCCTGAGTACTCTGCACTTGCCCCCAGTGTATTCAGTCCACAATCCTGTAATTACTTGTTTCACTGTCTGACTTCCACACCAGACCATGAGCTGAGGGAAGGCGGGAAGCACATGTCTTATGACCAAGGCATCCCCAGTAACTGGTGCCATACCCACACATATAAGGGGCTTAAAAAAAATATCTGCTGATGTTCAAGCAGAAGACAGAAGTTCACCTAACTAAGGTCTTGTAGCCTGTGCTTGACAGTTCAGTTAGATTATCTTTAGGCCTTGAGGTTGACAATTCTTGGGCACATTGGCTTGTCCTTGTTCAGGGGCAAGAAGGAGCCTTGGCCACCATAGCCAAAGAGCCAGATGAGCCACATGCAGAGAAAATATCTCCTTAGGTTTTCTGCCCCCAGATAATCTTCCAAAAGATGTAGTCAAGGCTCCTGGGCAAAGCGCAGAATCTTGAGTCACACAATGCTAGAGGCTCAGATTCTCACTCTGCCACTTCCCAGTCATATTCCTGAGCAAATCCCATCATCTCTCTGGGCCTCATTTTCTTCATCTGTGAAATGGGGTTGAAAGCAACACCTCCTCCAAAGGGTGGTTGTGAAGATTAGATGAGATAAGCTGTACAGAAAGCCAGGCACGTAGTAAATCCTCCAGTAAACGTTGACTCCTCTTATCAGTGTGCACATTCACAGTGACAAAGCCATGCAGCAGTGGTGACCTATCTTATAAGCATATCTCCAGGCTTCGTCTCAGTGAGCCCCAAGGGGCTCGCTGCTGGGGATGGCATGATGGGCTAAGGTGGAAGGTTCGTTGGCCGAGCACACTACTGTCCCTCAGCAAAGATGAACTAATGAAGACGGAGATGAGGTCATTGACAGCAGCTGAAAAATGCAGGACAGTGGTCAGGGCTGAAGCCAAGCTCTCCGAGTAGTAATGGCTAATTGCATACTGAGTTGGGGAAGTGTTTTAGGAAGAAAAACTTTCATCGATTTTTCTTCTAGGACAGTTTTAGGCGTCACTGCAAGAATAAGTTGCTCGGCCGCTCTCTAGTGTGCTAGAAAGCGTGCTAGGCTAGGAGTCGGGACACTTGGATTCTTGTTCTGGATCTGCCAGCGGCTTGCTTCAGAACCTTGAACAGGTCCCTGCCCCACGTGCTAGCCTCGGTGACCTCAAAAGTGCCTCTGAGCTGCGTGGCAGGACTTATAGCACAGTGGCTAAGATGTCAGCGTTTAGACCCCAGCAGATCTGGGCTCAAATTCCAGCTCTACCACTTAGAAAACGGAACTCTCTGAGTCCTTTAACCCCTCTAAGCAAGGCTCAAGCTTATTTTATGTGAATTGGGGACTCCGATCATACTGTTTTCACAGGACATACCTCCCTCTGTTCTCCCACCAGCTCTTCTGAGGGTTAAAGGAGGTAATTGCACAAAGCTGTTAACTGGTCCTGGCGCAGGAGCACCCAGCAAGCGGTAGCTGTCGTGCTTATTTGATCCAACAATTCACTGGGCACTTTTGATGATGGTGAAACCTGAGGGCAGCTCACACGGACCGTGCACTTGACAAAGATGCGTGAATCCCCTCCAGATGGGCCCGTCACAGTGCAGAGGACAGCCAGGGCCTCTGTCCCAGGGCCTGATGTTATTCTGCTTTATTCAGCCCCAAAGTCCCTTTGAACCAGTCAAGCACCTGATCAAGGTCTTTAGCTCTGAGCTTCAGTCACATTAGGTGCACGTTGCTCCTTAACGGATAGTTTCTCTCCGCAGCAGAGGTCGAGCTCCCTTCAAAAAGACGGAAAAGCGCTAGTAGGTTCTGGTAGCGTTTGGGAAAGTGACAAGCTGTACTTTGTATCTATTCCTAGTTTTTAAAATTCTTTTTTAAAAGACAAAAGAAGAGCTTTTGCTCTGCCAGTGGTTAATAAAAACCTGGGCTGGAGAATCAACTCGACTTGAGTTTGAATCTGGGCTCCCTACCACTCGCTAGCCAAGACCAAGGCCAAGTTATGTCATCTTCTGAGGCTCCGTTGTCTCATTTATAAAACAGCAATTAGGAATAGTACCTATCTCCTAGGGTTGCTGGTGCAATCAAATGTGATGATGCTCTTGGCCAGTATCTAGCATACAGCAAGTGCTCAATAAAAGTGTGACATTATTATTATCTTATTATTAAATAATATTATCACCGAGGAAAACTAGGAGGGAGTTAAATTAGCAAATGATAAAGTTGTTAAGAGGCTGTGAATATTCATCAGACAGCCCAGTGCTTAGGCAGCTGGTAGACATTAGCCAGGCGCAGACAACCTCAGTGGCTGCTGCTGGCTCGGACACACTACAGAGAGGTTTGGTCCAGTCACTTGTACTGGTCCCGTGTAACAGAGTCCTGGCCTCCCTCCCAGCCCTGCCCTTTCCTTCCTTGCTTACCTGCTCAGTGGCCATGCAAGTTCCTCCCCTTCTCTGGCCATCAGTTTTCTCACCTACCATAGGCAAGGATTGGACTGGAGGGCCCTTAAATATCTAAATCCCTACGCTTTTAGGATTGCACTGAATTCCTAAGCAATTATCGTCTGCACATTCATCCAGTTGCCTAATCATGTCCCTAATTAAGTCTTTCACAGTTATTTAAATTTCCCACTTTTAAGCCTTAATGTAGGTTTGGGGAGAAATTATATCTTTAATTTTTTTTTCCCTGTCACCCAGGCTGGAGTGCAGTAGTGTGATTACAGCTCACTGCAGCCTCAAACTCCTGGGCTCAGGCAATCCTCCCATCTCAGCCTCCAGAGTAGCTGGGACTATGGGCACATGCCACCACACTCAGCTAACTTTTCTATTTTTTGTAAAGATGGGGTCTCGCTTTCTTGCCCAGGCTGGTCTCAACTCTTGGCTTTAAGCGATCCTCTCACCTTGGCCTCCCAAAGTGCTGGGATTACAGGTGTGAGCCATCGTACTAGATCTGGCTTTAAGTTTACTTAAACTCTGCCTCGGAACTTCTTATGGACACAACACAAGCTTAGGTACAGAGAGCCTGGGCCCAGCTCCCAGGTCTGCACACTTAGAAAGTCTCACTTGTGTCTACTGGCCTCAGTCTTCCCCTCCTGTGAAATGACAAGGACAGCTTCCCCTGTGGACCATTGCAAAGCTTACAGAGGAGAGGACTGTTTCAGAGGAAGGCAAAGGGCTCTGAGGGCTTTTGCCAGCAAGGTAAGAGCAGACACTCACTCTGTTCTGCTGGGTTTGCACCCGGGTGTTTGCTCAGCATCTCTGACCACCCGCAAGGGTAGGATCCACCTGGTAATAGAATGAGCACAGAGGGAGCAGAGAAAGAAACCAGACCTGAGGACAACGATGGAGCCCTGGTGCCCATACATGGTGCTTCATGTTACATGAGGCAAAATGACTTTGTTCCTTAACAAAGATTTTATTTTTTCCAAAGCACTTATCACTTTCTAATATACTCTCCTCACTAGAATGTAAGCGCCATGAGGGTGGAGGTTTTTATCCCTTTTGCTCACTGATACATTCCTAGCACCAGCACAGTGCCTGGCACTTAGTAGATGCTCAATAAATATCTATGGAATGAATGAATGAAGATGCTTTGAGATCTGGAGGATATTGCAAATGTCTATAATAAAGCTACAGATAGCTTCACATAAGATTTTGTGTTATTTGCTGATTGGTTCTGCCATGTAGCTGATAACCTGAGACCAGCCCAGACACGCCTCAGTCCTTCAGTGCTTCATACCAAAAGGCAAAACGTGGCAACAGGTAACCAGACCTTTGCATTTGGAGGTTCTACCCTCTTAGAGGCTGGCCCTAAAATGCTGGGTATCTCAGGATCCATCCTTGACTCCCTTCTCCTCTCATTCCGCACATCCTCCCTCAGTGAGCCCACCCTCCCCCAGGGATGTGAGCACCTCACCTTATGCCAAAACATCCCGGAACGTTTCCTTCAGCCCTGACTTCCAGAACCAGATATCAAGCTGCGTCGCTGACTTTTCCACTTGGATGAACTGCACACAGGGCCAGTTTGAAATGAAAATACAGGGCCCCTGATTCAAAATTTCAAGACAGTGACAATGGGCCGGCCATTCGCCCAAGTGCAGAGCCCTTCTGAGTGCAGGGCGACTACCCAGGTCACACACTCATGGATTGCAGGACTTTTCTAACTCAACATGTCCAAATTGTAACTCCTCTTCCTCCTACCCCATCATGCTCATCCTAAGTTCCCCATCCACCTGGGTACTCAAGTCAGAGAGAAGTGCTTCGCCCTACCTGATCACGAAAGCCTGCACCTGTCCTCTCCCTCGGTTGTTCCCTGAACCCAGGCCAAGGTCATTCCTGCAACAGCCTCCTAACCACACCCTGCCTCCCGTCTCACACCCACTTCACACCACACTGCAGCCTAGCGGCCTTCCTGAAACACAGATCCTTAGGATTAGGTCCAGAGTCCTCAGTGTGACAGAGAAGGCCTGAGTGATATGACTTCCATCCGCTTCCTTCTCCAGCCTTACCTGGAAACCACCTGGACTTTACTTAGGTCCTTCCCACCTTCCATTCTTGTTCAAAGTACCTTTGCTCTTCCCTGCACCCCAGTCCTTTCAACAGGTCTCCTCCTGGAAAGCTCCCGTGACCACCTGAGAGCCAGGTGAGTGCCTCCCCTGCGGGATCCCTCAGCCCCTGTTCTGCTCTCTATCACAGCATTGGTCCCAAAATGGTATAATTCCTGTTGGTGGTCCAACCCCTCAAGAGATGGTAAGCTATTGAGGGTCCCTCTGCTCCCCCCTGCATTGGTGGGCTCTCACAGTGCCTGGGAGATTTAGGTCATTGTAGCCCCCTAACTGGGGCCGGTTCTAATTAGGAAAATGGGATGCATCAAAAACAAATAAATAACCAAGCTCCATTTGCAGGTCTTCTTCTAAGTCTCTCTAGAAAAGACATGAGCAGCACCAGCCACACAAACATGCACATGCGTTTTGTGCACTCTTGCTTACTGCAGAACACAGAGGTGCACATTTAACACGGGGGTGGAGGGAGGACAACTGGAACATTCTGGGGCAACACTGAGGTTGGCTCACCCACCTGAGAGGTGGGCTAGAGTGCTGCTAGCATCTTATGTCCTCGTAAATTTCCTTTTCATAGAAACAAGAAGGAAAGCAGACCCCTAGATGAGAAGCAAGCATTTGTACTCCCTATGACTTCATTTTCTGGTATCCTGATCATTTAAAAACTTGAAAAAGAACAGGATGTCTTTTCTTTGCCCGCATACCTAATTATCAAGAATCCTGAAACTGTTTATATCATTTTAGGGGAATAAGATAAGAAAACATTTTAAGAGGAAACATGACCCATACTTTAAAAGATGGACATCATATGCGGGAAAACATTCTGAATGAGATCAATATAAACAGGGTTCACTGTATTTTAAACAGCAGGATTTAAGTAGGCTTTTATTCATAACAGCGATGGACAGTCCTTTAAATTATGCTGAAGGATCGGGGGGACGAAAGGAGAGAGAGGAGTGGTGGCCTGGAAAGCTTATCTGTGGGATCCTAAAGGAAACAAAATTAAAATGCATCTCTCCAGAAAGCCAAACAAATTATAAGTAGGAACAATTAGGTGACGACAATTCCTCTAATAGAAATATATATATTTCTGTTTTCCTATTTATAACAGAGCTAAAAGGTGTCAGGGTCCTCCCTTTTCCACGTGGGCTGGTTTGAAGCTAAGTTTTCATTTAGGATAAAAATATTCAGGGGAGAAATGGGGGCAGGGTCTTTGGTCTAGAGAGAACTGTAACCCACACGAGTATCCAGCTAGTTAGTACCAGATTTTGACCATGAACCCACAAAAGAATACACAGTTCATCCTGAGAAAGCTGGGGTTCCGCATTGTCAAGGAATCCTTCTCATTGCCTAAAAATGCAAATATCATGTAAAGAGCCAAAGAGCCATCATTACCAGTTATGTCATCTAAAGGCATGCTCAGAGACATGTTTATTTCTTAGGAAAAAAAACAAATAGGGAGCTTTCTTAGTTTAGTTTGGACTTTTGAGGCCGAGTTTACCAAGTAAAGCTCAGCACCATTTTACAAGGCTTCTGGTTAAAGATTCCATTTTGATTTTAATGGAAAGATCAGTTAAATCTGCAACCCGAGCGAGCTCCTGCCTCCTCTCCCAGATCTACCCTGAGAACAGACAAGAGGAAGACTTGCGTCCCAGGAAGTAGTCTGACATACGTGGGTATTTCTAATTTACCGATAGAGAACTCTCCAGTTAAAAAACAGGCTAGCTAGTAATCTATTTAAAGCCACGGCTGACATGATAAATGAAACAGAATAAATGTATACAGCAAGCGAGCCTCCCCGGGAACACGGGGGGACCGGAGCGCTTCTGCTGACAGCGACTTTCCCGTCAGTGGCCTGTCTCTCTTGGAGGCAGCTGTCAATCACGGGCCAGCCTGCGCTCCCGGGGGAGTTCATTGTGCCCGCAGACAGTTGTGGAATAACTGCTCCTAGGCGTCGGAGCAGCAGATGGAGTGTATCTGTCAATCATTGTCACTAATTATTAACTTCTGTCACTCAGAGCAAGGCAACATCTCGGCGCCTGATCCGCTGTGATTTGATCTGCCACGCCACCTCGGAGACAGACAGAGCAACCCTTCATTCCGGTCACACTCCCAGCACTTTGCTGGGTCAGCCGCTGTGACTCAGTGTTCGCGCCCCCGACCGGGCTGGCACACGTGGGTGTGCACACACGCTCCAGCTTCCGGAGGCGCAGCTGCCGCGAGAGGGTTCCTTTGGGGGGCCCAGGCCAGGGGCGCAGGATCCTGCTCATTAATTATTGAAGGAGGACAGTTTTGTCTTGGCCGCTGGTGGAACCAGGGCCAAAGTGTAAGAGGAGACCAATTTGGAGGGTTTTCTTCTCTTTGCACCACCCTGGGACCAGCCATTATCAGCCAAGTTCACATTGATTATATTCCTATGATCTTTTCTCAACCCTCTGATTTTGGAGCTGGAGATGTCAGCCTGAATAATTAATTAAGGCATCTGTAGCATGCTTTGCAAACAGGAGCTGCAACCTAAGGGGATATTTGCTACCCTGGGCTCAGAAAGCCTCTTCGTGACAAGACTGGGAAGGGAGCATAGGGATCTTCATGACCAACCTCCCGGAGGTGACTTGCGTAAGGTCGCAAGGCCCACTGCTCTCGTACCTCAAGGAGACCTCCCACCCATGCACACACATGGCACATCTTGGAGGCTGGGTAGCTCAGGAACCCCAAGGTGCTGTGTCAACTGTCCTTCCCCAGACAGTTCAGGGAGATCGTTTCCTTTGGAGAGGCTGAATGAACATGGTCACCCACTTAGGCCCTGGGATCAGACTGCTGGGTGACCTTGGACAAGTCACTTTACCTCTCTGACCCGGGATCTCCTTATCTGCAAAACAAGTATAATTACAGAACCTTCCTCAAAGTTCAAATGAGAATATTCCCAGTGAAAACATCTCGCACAGTGCCTGCCTGGCACATTTGAAGCTCCCAATAAACAGTAGAAATGATTGTCCCCACAAAACCAGCACAGGGGCTGGTCTACTCTCAAAAAGTAAAAATTGGATTTTAAGACCCATTGGGAAATGCTCATCAATTACTATTTTTTTTAAGTACAAGTGACGAGCTTGACGTGAGCCAGGCTCCAAGTCTAACAAACCTAGTTGTAGTTTCCGTAACTAGGTCCCCAGGGGTCTGTTGTGGTGAGTAGACAGGATTTGTGGAGAGCGTATCAATCGTTTATGTGTAAACAGTGATGCACAGTGGCTGGGTTTCTTCAAAATCAGTTGTCCTCTTAGGTAACTAAAGCGCCCCCCCCCACTCAAGTTGCCATTCCCATTTGCTTTCAAAAACCCCTTCTCTGTTGGAAGGTGCTCTGGGGAGTTCTAGCCCAAGCCTGATTAGAAACTAAACTAAATTCCAAATTCTAAAATCACAAGGTCTGACTGCATTTGAAAAAGCACCCTGCTGCTTCTAGCACATGCCAGGGATGCTCTAGGCCACCCAAGATGAAAAGCAGGTACTTTTTCCATCCTCCAAGGATCCCCCCAGACTCGCTGTTCCAGTTGCGACTACTGCGTAACAAATTATTCCAAAACTTAGTGGCATAAAACATTCATTTATTATGTCCATGGGAATCCAGACAGCACACAGAAGGGGTGGCTTGTCTCTGCTCCGTGATCTCTGGGGCCTCGGCTAGAAGCCGGACCAGCTGGGGCAATTTGAGCTTCTCTCTTTCTCTCCTTCTCTCTTTCTCTCTCTCTCTCTCTCTCTCTCTCTCTCTCTCTCTCTCTCTCTCTTTCTCTCTCTCGGCATAGGCTCTTCACATGATCTTTCCAGCATGTCAGCTTCAAGGTCATCAGATTTCTTAGTGGCAGCCAGGGGCTCGAAAGGGGAATGGAGAGAAGGGAGAGGGAAGGAGAGGGGAGGGGAAAGAGAAGCCACCTATGCCCTAACCTGCAAAGTATACAGCCTCACTTCCTCCATATTCTCTGGGTCTAAACAGTTACAGAGGTCTGCCCCAGGTTCAAGGGGAGGATAACCTCACATTTCAAGAACAACGTGAGTCCTGCATACATTGGTGCAGCCGTCTTTGGAAATTACAATCTGCCACGCCCCTCCGTAGACACCCTCCTGGAGGCTGGAAGCCAAACTGACACCATCTCCATGGAAGGCTCATGGCTCCAGCTCTGGGAAAGGGTGAGAAACCTGGAGCCTCACTCAAAGCTCACACATAGGACAGAGCCCCTGAAGCCCAGAGGGGGAAGAGGTCTGGAGGGTGCTGTCTCGACATCATGCTCAGCCTCTGCACTCAGTGGGTTCAGTCACAGCCATGCCTTTGCCTAACATTCACCCACCAATTCCTTAGGATGAGTGATGCCCTCCAACTCCTGGACTATACCATTCTCCCTCCTGCCTCCAGGCCTTGGCACATTTCATTTCCTCTGCTGGGAACATTCTCTGTCCCCTTCCCACCACGACCAACCCCCCATATTCTTGCTAAACCTTTCTCAATCTTCAGGTCTCAACCTCATTGCAACCTCCTTGGGGACTCCTTCCCTGACTACACTCCCTCCCCAGCTCAGGTCCTATCCTCCAAGCTGTGAGTGCTCCTAACACCCTGCATTTCTCTCTTGGAGTACCTCCCATAATTGTAATTCAGTGATTGTTTTAAAATGTACCTGGGATTTTATTTTAATCAGGTATGGCAAGATAACAGGCACAAGACAATTGCCTTGAAAGAAGAATTTATGGTTCCCAAGAAAGGGGGCACACCACAGCACACAGGGCCACAGGGGTGGCACGAGGTTCAGCCAGGAAGCAGAAGGAGCCAGAGGACAGCATGGCCCAGAGCCTTCACTGTAGCTTCCATGGGAAGGTAGGGGCAAGGCAGGGTAGGCCAATTTGAGCAAATTTAGCATTGGATAGTTTGAATAATTTTGGCAGGCTCTGGGCTATAGGGGTGGACTCTAGTTGTCCAGTCCCTGTCCCTGGGGTGATTTAGGGCAAGGGAAATACTAGCTCTGTGTGTGAGAGAGTTTGATAAAGGAGGTGGTTGAGGATATGCGATTTGGATGGGTTGGTTTGCACATGCAAGGTGTGCTCTCAGGCCAGTGTTTACTATCACTAGGAATACACTAACCCTGGAAGGGACAGTCTCTCCAGGAGTAGTAAGGCCCCCAAGACATCATAAAATACAGAAAATAAAAAACATGATTAATAGAGTAATCAAGAGTGTAATTCTTTGCTTGCTGTTGGCCCTCCCTTCAGAGTCTAGACTCCATGAGGACAGGGGCGGGCTGTGTCTTACTGCTAAATCCTCAGAGCCGGCTGGGATGAGCTGACTCACAACATCACCATGGTCACCTGGCAGAGTCACATGATAAGAGCACCACTTGACCCTGGCCTCTGGCAGTCAGCAGCCTTGCTAGAAGAAAGCTCAGGATTATTTGTTCTTTCCTCCAGGGGCTACAGACGGGCCCCTTCCTGCCTTCTGCCTCTAAACAGTAAGTCTTGCTATCTAAACAGCATCGAACGCTGTTGGCTTCCTAGTTTTGTATCCCAAGTATATCCAAGCCCTGGGGACCAGCTTGGGTACCCAAACCCAGGGCCTCATGAAGACATTGCCCAATAGAATGTTCTGTGATGATGGAAATAAATGTTCCACGTCCGCTCTATCCAATTCAGTAACTGTTAGCCACAAATGGCTATTGAGCACATGGCTAGTACAGTTGAGGAATTAAATTTTAATTTCAGTTGTATCTAATTACCTTACATTTAAATAGCCACATGTCGCTAGTGGCAACTACACTGGACAACGCAGATTCCATTCTCAGACCTAAGAGCAGTTCTACATCCTAAGGCAGAAAGGAAGCTCAGCTGAAAGATAGCTCTACAGAAGACAGCTTGCGTCTGGGCCTCTAGCCCCCAGGCCCTGACTCCCTGGAAGCATCATCTAAAGAAGGGGAATGAAGAAATTACAAAAGGTGAGTTCAGAATCCTTCTCTACTGATTGCTCCATTCAAGGCAGTCTTTTCTGAAAATTATATTCAGACTACTTCTCTCACTAAATATTAGAAGGCCAAGGAAGCTGGAATTCAGCATCGGAAAACCAACAGGCTTCTGCCCTGAGCATCTTCTCCATCAGCTCTGGCACCTGCACAGAAAGCAGAAAACATCCTAGGCCAATTTTTTTCTTTTAATTCTGAAAGACCAAAATGTCAGAGCTGCGCTGCAGGTGGTAAACGCATATGCAGAGTATGCTACCGAAGGAATCTGAAAACACCAGGAACGGCCATCAACTTAATCTGGGGCTGACAGGGGCTTCAAGCAGAACTAATGGCTCAGATATATACCTCATTAGCCGACTGGGATTTTACCCTTTTCCTTATTGTGATTGTTCGTTTCCCCTCTCTGCTATTGAGAAGAAGGAATTTGTAACCATGTTAAATTGTTTGCCATTTCCGAGAGGGGAAAAAAAATCAATTAAAAAAGAGTCAAGGAGAGGGTCAAAATGAATTTCTTCGTCACTTGTGCTGATCATTTAAGATAGGATTTTCCCCTGCAGAGATATTGCACAGAATAACAGTAGTTCTAGGGCATTTAATAAAGAAAAAGTTCTCCCTCATTGGCGATTAATATTGCCGTCTCCTACCCCTTTCCTGCAAAAAGACCTTGGAATTCTTCTGTTCAACCTTCAGCTTTGTGTAGCTTCCTCTACTTTGCGATTGACTCAAAATTTGGGGTGCTCTGCAAAGGTGGTCCCAGGTGGAACCTGCCATGCCATCCTCACTGTGGACGAATGCGTACCCTTTACAAAATACAAATGCATTTTGTCTCTTCTGCAGACCTTTCTGGGGAAAACCTGGCCGTGCTTCCTTCTAATCAATCTCTCCCCTAGAAATCAGGGAAATGACCTCCCCCACACCACACCCCCTTGCCGGCCCCTCATGGTACATACCTGGCCAGAAGCTGCAGGCAAGTCTCTGTATGTCCTCTCCTAACCCCGACAAGTCCAATCGCTAACAATATTTCCGTTGGAGAAACTTTTATAAAATATTACAATCAATTCAATTGCATTAACACGTTTGAACCTCTAAGTTCCACACAGTGGAAAACACAATACTTCTCTATTACATCAAGTGTCTGGTCAGATATATATCACACGAAACTGAGACCAAAGGCACTGGGGGACCCTGTTTCTCCCAACTTAGCAAAAGGAATTATCTGACAGTTGGAAATGAAAAACTACTAATAAACATTACAGTTTATTGAAAAGTTTAAACAATAAGATTAAGGAAACTTCTGCAATATTAAGAAATGTATATTATCCTACTTTACCTTGCTTGGGGAATTCCTCAAGGATTTATTATTCTGTTACACCACCAAAAAGCCTGTGTTATGTTAAGGGATTCTGCCTTCCCGCCTGCATTCCGCATGAATCTAAAATTAAGAGGCAATCTTTCTTCAGCACATCGTACTTCCCTAAATTAGGTTTGGTTTCCAGAGCAGAATTTGGAAGTCAGTGTTTTTTTCCACTGGTACCACTGGCCCCTTATAATAAATGCTCTAGAGGAAAGAGCTCCCTTTTCTCTAGTGCTTTTGTTGTTAGTGCCAGAATGCATGAATTTCACGCCAGTGAGGATGCTGGGGTGGAAGCTGTCTGTCCTCTGGGGCCCAGGGCACAAGCCCTCAGAAAGGATCCAAGGACTGCTGCAGGGAGTGGTCTGGCCTTTGGCCAGCCAGACACAAAGAGGTCCAGAAAGCAGTCTCCAACACCCATAGAGATTTGGGGTTGAATGGCCTTAACCCATAGCAAAGTCGTGCTTCCCAGCTGCCTTGTTCCTGTCTTCACAGCTCCCCTCTCCACTGGGCACCACTTGGCCCCCAACAGCTGCCTAGTTCTCTCTCCAGGCATGAGGGATGTCAGGAGAAGCAGGTTAGAGTGTTGCTGCCAGGATCTACAGCTCCAGGTGGGGAAAGAACCAAGCTCACATTTCTCCACTGAAAATTGGGGGGATTGTTAATGTAACCCAGATGCAGCCACAGCCTGGGAGATGGAAATAGGCACGGTTCAAGCCTTACCAGGATGTGGGTCGAGACCCAGATTCACACACCTGTGATCCAGATGCTGCTCTTCTGCTCCCCCAAGATGTCTCTGTCCTGCCCCACATCACCCCAGATACGCAGCTCAGCCCCTTGGCCAGTGTCCACTGGAAATCCATTCACACTTAGCATTTGGTAAGTTCTGGTAGAATGTATAAAGATTTGGGAGAGGCAAGGCAAATGGGGACAGGGGAGAAAGAGGGGCCCCATCAAATGGTACAAAGCATGCCACTACCTTGTCCTTTAGTCCCAGCTTACTGAGGATTCCACAGCTGGTAAGCAGCAATGGGCATTCCATCACCCCAGGGACATCCCCTCTACCAGGTGGCCTTATCTTTGAATTGTATCTGCAATGGTTGGAGCTGAGGTGGGTGGGGCAGAGGGGGGGACAAAAGCACCCAGAGTCATCCACACTCTCTGCCTCCTGGAAGGGCCAACTGCAGGCATGAGGGTGGAGGATCTCCCTCGCATGCGATTCATGGGATACAGCCTTTGGCTAGGATTTGAAGGTTTCTCTTCTCCACATTGCTAATTAGTACCTGCAGAAGGTGAATCTGTAATCCTGGTGGTGTTCATGCCAGCGCAGCCTGGTTCCCAGACGGAGGGGATCCATGTGGCAGAGCAGGAGGAAGGAGATGTGCATTATTGTCTCGAGTATACCTGACTCCTTGGGTAGCCTCTAGAAATATTTGTGTTTCCAAGCCTTGGTTTATCTCTACTGCAGAATGGGCATCCTTCTATGTCCACATTGGCACTGGTGAGATCTTTGCCAGTGCTGGCATGTATTATAATCTGAAACTCCAAACCACGACTACCTTACTGTTCCAGAATTGCTTTATCTCACTAACCTGCTGCAGCAGCTGTTTAACTCTTGCCCTCCCCCCTTATTCTCTAACCATCCAAAGACCCCAGAGGCAGTACTGGTCTCTTAAACACCCCCCTTATTTGGAGATGTGAGGGCAGAGTTTGGTTCCCACAGGTTAGTGCATTTAGGACTTGCTTTCATCCATTATGCTCATGTATGTTGGAAATTTCCCCAAATGCATTTTAATCTCCATCTGCCATTATAGGGAAATTTTCCCAAATTTTTTTATTATTACATCTTGTAGTTCTAGAATATAATGTTTAACCATCAAACCTCAAGACAGGCTTGTGCTTTAAACTCCGATTCTTTCTTCTCTTGGAAATTTCTGCATCATAAATTGCTAGCTTTAAAGACAACTGAAAGTATTTGTGAAAAAATTAAAAATAAATAAGATAAAATAAATTGTTAGCTGAACACCCAAAAATATAATGTTTCACACTGGCATTCAACTATATTCTTCCCCTTCCCTCCACAAGCACAATGGAATTAATACTCATACCTGAATTTCCTCGGGCACGTGGGAGGTCACAAGGCAGCCACATTTCTAGCCCAAGGAAGGTCATTTTGCCAACACGGATATTCCAATGATGCCAACATATCTATCATAATTCACAAAATTTGGGAAAAGTAGCCAGTGAGGCCAAGTATAACAGAAACCATCCAACTACACAGCAGTATCTACTCATATTGACATCTGTCCCTGGCCCTGTGGCCATAGTTGCTATTTTTTTTTTTTTTTTTTTTTTTTGAGATAGAGTCTCATTGTGTTGCACAGGCTAGAGTGCTGTGGCATCAACCTAGCTCACAGCAACCTCAAACTCCTGGGCTCAAGCGATCCTTCTGCCTTAGCCTCCCGAGTAGCTGGGACTACAGGCATGCGCCACCATGCCCGGATAGTTTTTTCTATATATTTTTGGTTGGCCAATTAATTTCTTTCTATTTTTAGTATAGACAGGGTCTCGCTCTTACTCAGGCTGGTTTCGAACTCCTGACCTCAAACGATCCGCCCACCTTGGCCTCCCAAAGTGCTAGGATTACAGGCGTGAGCCACCGCACCCGGCCAACATAGTTGCTATTAATATCTAATATAAACCCTCTAATGTGGAAACCTCTAAACCCAAGCACACCCTGAGATTGGTGGAAAACATAAGGGTGGGCTTCAGGGATGGGCAGATGCTGAAAACAACAATGTTCATCTTACTAAACATTAGCGAAAATCCTCCCTGTTTCACAGACTGTGCAGGTGAAAAGAAACAACATTTCATCCCCATTACCCCATCTGCTCTTTATGACCTCCTGTGAGGCAGGTATTGTTGTGCCATTGCACAGGTGGAGAAACTGAGGCTCTGAAAAGCAGCAATTTGCTGAAGGTCATACTGCTAGGGAGTTGCAAGGTGGGATTCATACTCAGGTCTGCCTACCTTTAATTAAAGCTCTTCCCAATAGTTATTCATAGTGCAGACTCCCCCTGCCTGACTTTCCATGCCCACCCCCAGCATCCAGGACCTGAATCCCTGCTGCAGCATCCATACCTAGTGGCCATCTTCCCTCTGCTTACATACCTTTAGGGACAGGGGCTCATTCCCTACTGAAGCAGCCTCTGTTTCCCATTGGCACTCCTGCTCTTCCTTGCCTCTCCACTGGGGAGAACCAGGGAGCCTTTCACTCCCACTTGAGGTAGGATAATAACAGCTTAGATAAGCTTAGATAAGAGCTTAGCCTTGGAACTAGCTTTTAAAAAAATGAAAATTAGAATTATTCAAAACAAGAAAAAGAGAAAAAATACAGAAAACATAGCAACAGCCATGAACTTAGCCTGCTCTAAACACTCATCTATTTCACTTCTTTAACAAAAGTAGGAGCCTACACCCTTAACCATTAGCTATATTGCCTCAGTATATTGTGACTGTAGGCATGGTGCTCAAACAGCAACAGGCAGCATGGGTCTTCCAGTAACTATTTAACCAACCAACAAGCTGAAAAAAATCATACCGAAACCGCAAGTCCAAAATCACTGGGTCAAAGCAAGGGTACCTAAAAAGCTTTTAAAAATTCCAAATTTTCAGAGCGAGTATGACATTAATACCAAAACCTTACAAAGAAAGAACCCAGAATGAAAATGGTTTGTCTTATTTATGAATAGTGAATAGGGGTCAGGCACAGTGGCTCACACCTATCATCCTATCACTTTGGGAGGCCAAGGCAGTAGGATTGCTTGAGGCCAGGAGATCGTGATTAGCCTAAGCAAGAGCAAGGCCCTGTCTCTCCAAAAAAACAAAATAGAAAAATTAGCACAGTGTTGTAGCATGCACATGTAGTCCCAGCTACTCAGGAGGCTGATGCAGGAGGATTAGTAGAGCCCAGGAGTTTGCGGTTGCAGCGAGCTATGATGATGCCACTGCATTCCAGCCCCAATGACAGAACAATACCTTGTCTCAAAAAAAAAAAAATTAGATTATTAGCAACCAGAATCTTGCTACATGTTAAAAGACTAACAGATAGTGACTAAATAGAGTTCATCCCAGGAATTCAAGGATGGTTCAATTTTAGGAGATCTATTACTATAATTCATTGTAATAAGTTAAAGAATAGGAACCATATGATCATTATATAGATGCTGGAAAAAAATTTATAAATTTTAACATTCATTCCAGATTTTAAAAACAGAAAGAAAAATTCTTAATAAAATAGGAATAGATGGATACTTCCTTAACATGACTTATACATATTAAGCATCAAACAAAAGCCAGACAACACTGAGTGTTGATGAGAATGTAGAGCAAGCAGAGCTCTCGTATATTGTTAGTGAACATACACAGTACTATGGGAAAAATTCTGGTACTTTCTTATAAAACTAAATATTTACCAACCCTGCAACTAAGCAATTTTACTCCTAGGTATTTTCCCAAGAGAAATGAAAGAATATGTCCCTAAAAATACTTGTACACAAATATTTGTAATAACTTTACTCATATTAGCCAAAAACTGGAAAGAATCCAGGTATCCATCAACAAAATAATGGTTAAACAAACATCGGACTATTCATATAATGAATATTTTAGTCTGCTCAGGCTGCCATAACAAAATACCATAATCTGGGTGTCTCAAACAACTGAAATTTATATTCTTACAACTCTGGAAGCTGAGAAGTCCAAGATCAAGGCACCAGCATGGTCAGGTTCTGGTGAAGGCTCTCTCCTTGGCTTGCTGACGGCTGCCTTCTTGCTGTGTCCTCGCATGGTGGAGAGGAGAGAGCAACCTCTCTTGGTATCTCTTCTTTTTAGGACAGTAATCCATCAGACCAAGCTCCATCCTCATGACCTCATCTAACCCTAACTACCTGCAAATTGGTTATCTCCAAATACCATCACATTGGAAGTTAGGGCTTCAACATATGAATTTGGGGGGTAGGGGACACAAACACACATTCCATAACAATAAAACACTACTCAGCAATAAAAAGGAACATCAATATCTGTAGCAACAAGGATAAATCTCAAAAACAATATACTTTGTGAAAGAAATCTTACACAAGAGTGTGATTCCTTTTATATGAAGTTCTAGAAGAGGTCAAACTATTCCGTGGTGGGGAAAAACTCAGAACTCCGATTGCTTGAGGTGGGGGGATGGGGACTGAACTGGGAAGGAGCATGACAGAACTTTCTGGAATGATACTATTCTATATCCTGAAAGTGGTTTGGGTCACACAAGTGTATTAATATGGCAAAACTCATAGAACGGTATACTTAAGATCTGTACGTTGAATTGTGTGTAAATTTTATCTCAATAGAAATAAAGAACTGTAAGCAAATATAAAACTCTGGTTAACGATATGCATGCCGAAATATTTTAGAGATAAAGTGTATTGATGTCCTCAGTTTACTTCAAAATACATCAAAAAATTAAGATGAATCGAGGGATGGATAAAGGGAAGGATAGATATGTAATAAAAACAAGTATAGTAAAATGTTAATTATAGCAACTAGGTGTTGGGTATAAGAGTGTTCACTGTACATTTTTTCAACTTTTCAGTATGTTTGAAATTTTCATAATAAATTGTTAGAAAGAAGAGCCAACTTCATACTTAACAGCATTTCCATTAAAATCAGAAACAAGTCAAGGATACCTACTATCACCAATATTATTTAATGTCATTGCAAAAGTACCAGGGAGATTTCAAACTCAAATGCCTTTAGGGTCTGTGCAGGTAAGGTAAAAAAAAAAAAGTAAAAGGAGTTGGATTTTAAAAAATAGGTACCGGTTAAACTCTAGAGTCTAGTGTATTTTTTCCTGCAGGAATATCAGCCTAGTATTGTCAAGTTAGCTAGAATTTCAACAAAACCTAGGATTCCAGCTTTTGGTATATTTGTGAAAACTCTCAATTTTTTAAAAAGATGGTTTAATTGTTCTGAAAATATAGAAAACCCTTCTGGCCATAGAGCAGTTAATTTTTACCCTCCATACTAGCAAATAGATAAGAAGGGGGAAAAAAGGAAAGGTTAAATCCAAGATAATCAACTGAAATTCTACTAGAAAATCTAACAGTTTCAGTAAAATAACTGATTATACATTTAATATATAAAAATTGATAGTTTTCCCATATATAAATTACAAGCCATTAGAAAACATGCAGACAGTTTAAAAATCCCATTTATAATAGCAACAAAAAAGAAAAAAAAACCTATGAAGAAATGTGCAGGAATTATATGAGTAAAACTTTAGAATGCTAACTGAGAATGTATTCAGCAGCATAAGCTAAATGATGTTGCAGAAACAACTGGCACCAAAATCTCAGTGGCTTAATACAATAAAAGCTTATTTTATTCTCCCCCAAAGTCAGTTGTTTGTCTGGACAGCTATCCAGGGCAACCATCCTCTATGTGTGACTCAGCATTAGTCTTGCTCTGACCTTGTACTCCCATGATCACCACAGCACAGGAAGAAAAGCTACAGAATGAGGGTTGGGCTTGTCATTTGCCTCCGTCCCTAAATGTCACATGTCACTTTTGCCCACATTTCACCAACCAGAATCAACCATGTAGCCCTGTCTAGCTGCAAGAAACTGCAAAATAGTCGGGCGCAGTGGCTCACGCCTGTAATCCTAGCATTCTGGGAGGCCGAGGTGGGAGGATCGCTCAAAGTTAGGAGTTCGAAACCAGCCTGAGCAAGAGCGAGACCCCGTCTCTACTAAAAATAGAAAGAAATTAATTGGCTAACTAAAAATATATAGAAAAAATTAGCCGGGCATGGTGGCGCATGCCTGTAGTCCCAGCTACTCGGGAGGCTGAGGCAGAAGGATTGCTTGAGCCCAGGAGTTTGAGGTTGCTGTGAGCTAGGCTGATGCCACAGCACTCTAGCCCGGGCAACAGAGTGAGACTGTCTCAAAAAAAAAAAAAAAAAAGAAACTGCAAAATATAGGGGAGCAAATGAAATACTTGGTGAGCAATTTACTGTCGCTGTCCCTGAGTAAATTAAAGTCATATTGTGATCTTGATTAAGACTCAATAAAAATATCAATTTTCTCTAAATTATACTATAAATTTAATGTGATCCCAATTAAAGAACCAACAGAATATTTCTTGGAACAAAACAAGTAACTCTTAAGTTCATATGCAAAAATAAACACTTCAGTATGGCCAGAAACATTCCAGTAAAAAGAAGAGTCGGGCATGAGGACAAGCCCCACCATATTTTAAAACTTATTACAAAGAATCAATTATTAAAATAGTTTGGCCCTGACACATGCACAGACCAGTGAATGGTAAGAATAGAGAGGCTCTAGAAAGAGACACAGACATGTATACAAATGTAGTATAAAACAGAGATGGCATTTCAAAACAAAGTGGAAGTTTGGATTATTTAATAAATGGTTTGGGACAACTGGATAGTCATTTTAGTGGGGAAGAAGCTAAATCCCTACCTTATTATACTAAAACATATTCTGGATAGATAAAAGATGTAAACATTTAAAAAATAAAATTGTAAAGAAACAAAGAAAACATGAAAAATATTTTTTGAAACTTTGAAAAATATTTTGAAGGTCTTTCTAAGTAAGATCCAGATCCCAGGAATTTTTTTTTTTGAGACAGTCTCTCTCTGTCACCCAGGCTACAGTGCCACGGCATCAGCCTAGCTCACAGCAACCTCAAACTCCTGGGCTCAAGCAATCCTCCTGCCTCAGCCTCCCAAGTAGATGGGAGGGACTACAGGTGTGCACGACCAGGCCTGGCTAATTTTTTTTCTAGTTTTAGTCGCAGAGCTAATTTTCTATTTTTAGTAGAGACTGGGGTCTCACTCTTGCTGAGGCTGGTCTCAAACTCCTGACCTCAGCCTCAGCCTCCCAGAGTGCTAGGATTGCAGGCATGAGCCACCTAAACCCCCAGGAATTATTTTTAAATTAACAAATTTAATTACACAAAAAAAGCTTGAAAATTTTGCCAGACAAAATAAAAACAAAATCAAAAGACAATGGTTAATTGGGAAAAAACTAATATCCATAATATAAAATAAGAAATTTCCAAAATCAAGAAAAAGTTCAACAACCCAAGAGAAAAATGGTGACAGGCTGGGTGCAGTGGCTTTGATGGATGAAATGTCACCCAGGCTTTGTTTTTCCACTTATAAAGCACAAATGGAGTAGTTTTGTTTTGGAGGGGGATTTACTTTTTTAGCAGGGGAGGGGGCTTGTGTGTTGCCCCAGCTGGTCTAAGCTGGTCTTGAATTTCTGGCCTTAAGTGATCCTCCCACCTCTGAAAGTGCTCGGATTCCAGGTGTGAACCACACCCTGCAAAGATTTACCATAATTCTTAAAGGACCTGGGGTTTTCAGCATGGTAAATGAGCACTGGATTCAATTTAAAAGTCACCAGCAGCATTAGCCCCTAACAAGAGAGTCAGCCTGTCCTTTGACGTTTTGAAGCCAGGCCTTGACTTCTCCCTAGCTATGGAAGTCCAAGATGGCATCTTCTTCCAATAGAAGATGTTTCATCTCCATTGAATATCTGTTGTTTAATGTAGCCACCTTCATCAATTATCTTACCTGCATCTTCTGGATAACTTGCTGAAGCTTCTGCATCCACACTTGCTGCTTCACCTTGCAGTTTTATGTTATGGTGATGGCTTCTTCTCTTAAACCTCATGAACCAACCTCTTCCAGCTTCAAACGTTTTTTCTGCAGCATCCCCACCTCTCTCAGCCCTCACAGAATTGCAGAGAGTTAGGGCCTTGCTCTGGATTAGGCTTTGGCTTAAAAGAATTTTGCAGCTGGTTTGGTCTTCTACCCAAACCACTAAAACTTTTGTCATATCAGCAATACGGCTGTTTCATAGCATTTCATAGCATACTCTTAACCATGAATAGCACTTCTAATTTCCTTCAAAATCCCTTGACTGGAGTGAGGAGTGAAACTCTTTTTAAAATAAAAATTAGGCCGGGCGTGGTGGCTCACGCCTGTAATCCTAGCACTCTGGGAGGCCTAGGCGGGAGGATCGCTCAAGGTCAGGAGTTTGAGACCAGCCTGAGCAAGAGCGAGACCCCATCTCTACTAAAAATAGAAAGAAATTAATTGGCCAACTAAAAATATATAGAAAAAATCAGCCAGGCATGGTGGCGCATGCCTGTAGTCCCAGCTACTCGGGAGGCTGAGGCAGAAGGATTGCCTGAGCCAAGGAGTTTGAGGTTGCAGTGAGCTAGGCTAACGCCACAGCACTCTACTCCAGGCAAAGAGTGAGACCTTGTCTCAAATAAATAAATAAATAAATAAATAAAAATTAATAAATAATTTCCTTCAAGAAATTTTCCTTTGCATTTGCAATCTGGCTGTTTAACCAAGAAACGTAGCTTTCCACCTGTCTCAGGTTTTGACATGTCTTCCTCGCTAGGCTTAATCATTTCTAGCTTTTGATATAAAATGAGAGACTAGTGACTCTACCTTTCAGCTGAACATTTAGAGGCCATTTTAGGGTTATTAATTGGCCTAATTTCAATATTTCTATGTCTCAGGCAATAGTGAGGCCCAAAGAGAAGGAGAGAAACCAGGGAACAGTTGGCCAGTAGAGAAATGAGAACATACACAGCATTTATGGATTAAGTTTGCCATCGTATATGGGTGTGATTTGTGGTACCTCAAAACAATTATAATAGTAATGTCAAAGATCACTGATCACAAATCACTATAACAGATATACTAATAATAATAATGAAAAAGTTTGAAATATATCTAGAATCACCAAAACGTGATACAGAGACACAAAGTGAGTACACACTGTTGGAAAAATGGTACTGATAGATTTGTTCAATGTAGGGTTGCCACAAACCTTAAATTTGTAAAAATCACATTATCTGCAAAGTACAATAAAGCAAAGTGCAATAAAACAAGGTATACCTGTATTACCTATTCCAAAAACAAAACTGAATTTAAAAAGCAATGAGAAGAAAAAGAATGGTATTGATCTACATGTGCCAATGGAGAATGGTCTTTAGATTAAGTGGGAAAAGCAAGATGCAGATGCTACCACTTATATGGGAAAGTATAAACATTGAAAATATCTTGAAAGATAACATAAGAAACTACTATTGGGGGTTTCCTCTGAAAAGGAAACTGGAAATGTGGAAGAAAGAATTACTTTTCATTGTATGGGCTGGGCACGGTGGCTCATACCTGTAATCCCAGGGTTTTGGGAGGCTGAGGCAGGAGGATCACTTGAGTTCAGGAGTTTAAGGTTGCAGTGAGCTGTGATTGTGCTACTCCACTCCAGCCTGGAAGACAGAGCGAGATCCTTTAGTACTTGTTTTTACCAAGTCAACACAATACAATTTCAATTCTTTAATTCCTAGATCAAAATCACTGGGCTGGAATCACGAGGATAAAAGCAGGATCCCACAGAACCCCACAGAAACATAGATGTAGAGCTTGTCTGTGGAATAGGAGCTTGCAGGGTAGGGAAAGTGCCTGCTTGCTAATATTCAGCAACCTGAATAACACATTTGGCTGGACACTGAGCTCAAGGAAAAGAGCAAGACTTCAAAGTCAAGTCCACCAGGTCTTGAATCCTGCCTTTGCAGTTTACTAGCTGTGCAACCTCAGATAAATTTCTTCACCTCTCTGTGCCTGTTTCTTCATTCCTTAAGGTGGGAATTATTATTCTTGCCTTCTAGAACCTTTGTGATGATTAAATGACGTGATGTAGGTAAGGCACTTAGTTAAAGGCCTGCATGTAGCAAGCATTCAATTAGTAGTAGTGGGAGAAAGGTTAAATTAATCACTGTACCCTGGTACTCTGGAATATTATGTGGCTTTTGGAAAGAATTAGGGCTATGCCTGCTAACACGGATAGATCTCCAGGCATATTCTTACACGAAAAAAGCAAGTAAGAGACCAGAAGGTATACCAGGGTTGTATTTGGGGGGCTGGGAAGGGCTGCATTATGTTTCTATTTGGAATTTTTTTAAAAATCAAATAGCTATGAGTATTAGAAAGTCTGGAAAGCTACATATCAATCTGTAAACAATGGTTACCTCTGGAGAGATTTGGGGAAGGAAGGGTTGGAGGTATTGTTTGAACTTTTTACAACTAGCATTGATCACTTTTTGATCTTAAAAGAAAATACTTTTTAATTCCAAATGTAATGGAAATTAGGAATCAGGTGCAGGCCTGGGCGGCGGCGTCCCGGCGGGGGGCCGGGCGCCCACTCCTCGCTCTCCCGCGGTGGCGGCGGGCGCAGGGCCCAGGGCGCGCACAGCCCCGGCAGCCCCGGCGCCCGCTGAGCCCGCGGGCCGCGCCGCTGCGCCATCAGCGCTGCCATCAGCCGCGCCGCGTGCGGCCCCGCGCCCCGCTGCTCCCGGCCGCGGCCCCCGGCAGTAATAATGAGGCACAGCGCCGTGACCGCGGCCCTCGGCTGCGCCGCCGCCAGCCGCGCGGGCGCCGCATTAGCATTTTCGAGGCCTTCCCGTGTGCTCTTTTGTGCTCATTTTCCAGCCCAAATGCTCCGCACATACCAGGCCGCGTGCGGAGCAGCGGGGCCACCGAGGTAGAATGCAGCTGCCCTGGTTTTAGAAACCGCTGCCGGCCCCGAGGCTGGTACCCCAGGAGACCTCTGCCTCCCGCCCTGCCCAGCCAGATCTCTTTAAGGAGGCATGCCAAGGAAGAAGAGGCTGGGGAGGGCTTCGCCCTAGAATTTGCCCTGAACAGGGTCTTCTAGAACTCAGGGAGGCTCCCTGCGTCCCTGCAACTCTGACTGGGGAGCCCAGGGGTGGCCTTGAGTCCTGGCTGTGCCATGGAATGATATGGGACCCTGGTCTACAAACTCATCTATGTGTGCCTCAGTTTCTCCACCTTTATAAATGAGGCTAAGACTACATAGCTCAGGATTAAATACTTATAAGTCACTTATCTTAGTGTTTGACACATTATCTAATTTATTCTTCAACAACCCTGAGAGGTGGGTATTAATACTGTCAAAGTAAATGGGGTTCAGAGGGGTGAGGTGACTTGGCAGAGGTCTTGACAGCCAAGAAGCTACTCCACTGGGGTGGCGGGGTGGCGGAGGTGGGTGAGCCACCAAGACCAGCAGTATTAACCTCTAAGGTAGATTGAGGCCTGTGCTTTGTATGTGCCTTTGTATGTGACTGTATGTGACTACAGTTTTCTGGCTCTGGAAGGATCTCAGGGACAAACAGATTCAAAGGAAGAGGCTGTAGAAGAAGCCCCACCTCGGGAGACCATTTTAAGAAGGAGCTAAGAAGTCCTGAGGTTCAGGTGTTCGTGTGCCTGCACTTGCTGCCCCAGTGCCAGTCAAAAGGAGTGGCTGCCTCTTTCCACCCCCACAAACTCCTCCACAACCCTCACACCCAGTCATTCATGCCAGAATTATGTGCCGAGCACCTGCAAAAACATACCTACAAAGCTACAGTTATCAAAACAGTGAGGGACTGACATAAGGGCAGACATACAGATCACTGGAATAGATTTGAGAGTGCAGAAATAAACTCTTACATTTATGGTCAAATGGTTTTTGACAAAGGTGCCAAGATAATTCAATGGGGGAAGACCAGTCGTTTTAACAAATGGTGTGGGGACAACTGGATGGCTACATCATCCAATATAAAAATTAACTCAGAAGGGATCATGGACCTAAATGTAAGTAAGAGCTAAAACTATAGAACTCTTAGAAGAAAACACAGGAATAAATCTTTGTGAACTTTGGTTAGGCAATAGTTTCTTAGATATGACACCAAAGGCAAAACAAAAAAAAGAAAAAAAGAAAAAGAATAAACTACCTCAAAATTACAAATTTCTGTGCTGCAAAAAAAAAAGAGAAAGGAAAACCCCCAAAATGATTTTTTTAAAAAATTGCAAATTATGTATCTAATAAGGGGCTTATATCCAGAATATAAAAAGAACACTTACAAATCAATAATAAAAAGAGAAATAACTGAATTTTTAAATGGGAAAAAATTGAATAGACATCTCTCCAAAAAACATACAAATGGCCAATAAACACATGAAAAGATGTTCAACATCATTTATCATTAGGGAAACATAAGTCATACCCACTAGAATGGATATAAGCTGAGAGACAGGTTGTGGAGAAATTGGAGGCCTCGTGCACTGGTGGTGTGAACGCAAAATGGAGCAGCCATTGGAAAACAGTTTGGCATTTCTTCAAAAAGTGAAATACAGTGTTACCATATGACCCAGCAATTCTACTCCTAGGTATATACCCAAGAGAACTGAAAACATCCACACAAAAACTTGTACATGAATTTCATAGCAGCATTACTCACAATAGTCAAAATGTGGAAACCCAAATGTCCATCAATAATGAATGGATAAGTAAAATATGAGATAGCTACACAATGGAATACTATTCAGCCATAAAAAGGAATGAAATACTGATCTGCACTACATGATGAACCTTGAAAACATTATGCTAAGTGAAAGAAGCCAGACACAAAGGCCACATATTGTGTGATTCCATTTACACAAAATGTCCGGAACAGTTAAGTCCATAGAGACAGAAAGTAGATTTATGGCTGTCAGGAGCTGAGGGGCAAAGGGGATGGGGAGCGACTGCCAACAGGCTTTTCTGGGGGATGATGAAAATGATAGTTGTACAACTTTGTGAATATACTAAAAACCATTAAATTGTATACTTTCAACAGGTGAAGTTTATGATATGTGAATTATACCTAAATAAAACTGTTTCTTAAAAAGAGAAAGATGCCTCTGTAAAGACTCTATCACAAAAATAAAAATAAAAAATAAAGAGAAAGGGTTCATGCATTACTTGTGCAAGTAAAAATCATTTAGAAGTCAGGCAGGTCGGGGGCAAGGAGGAATTGAGTTTCAGGCAGAGGGAACAGCATGTGTGATCAAAGATCTGACAAGAGAAGAGGCGTGGTGGGGCCACTGAAGGAAGCAGAAGGGCTTCAGAGTAGAGCATCAGGGGACAGAGGCATGTGATGGGGCCGGGGGCAGATCACAGGGCCAGATCGGGAAGGGTCTTGTGGGCCATGGTAATGAATTGGGGCTTTCTCCCAAGGACAACAGGCAGCCGTATCGTCCCTCTCACTGACACACACACCTGCACAGATCCAGACTCACACCCTGCCACACCTTGTCCCATCCCAGCTGTCCTACACATACACTGCACTTAACCTAGTCTCCTGGGATCCCTCAATGCATCACTCTCTCTTACCCTCTGCTCATACTTTTCCCACTGCCTGGCACTCCCATCATGCCTTCCTCCACCTGGCTAATACGTGTCCTCCACGTTGCAGCCCGGATGTCACAGCCTTTTGAAACCATCCTCCAGTCTCCCACCTCCAGCCTAGGACAGTTTCACCCCCACCCCTCCACTAGGCTTCCAGAGACCCCGGAGCACCCCTCATTCATGAGTTTCTTACTCTGGATTGTGAACTGTGAGCTTCATGGGGGCAGAGGAGGGTCACTTGACTCAGTATGGAGGACCCAGCACTGTCCCTGTGGATCATACATGCTCTGTATGTATCTATGTTGAGCGAGTGGCTGGATGGAAAGATAAAATAAAGAATAATTGGCTCCTCACGGGTGTTTCGGCAACAGCTCTGGCCTGTGCCCTTCCCAGCAATGCCATCCACATTCCCCCAGGTCACTGGCACGCATCTCTGGACGCGCTCTTCTCCTCCCAGCAAACTTACTCACCTGCCAAGTGGTTATCAGTGCCTGCCCTACAACCCTCCTGGGACTGTGTGGCTAAAACGACAGAGAGTGTAGCAGGTATTAAGTTGCAATCTTCAAACTCAAGTGTCCAATGCATACTTTTCTGTTTTTTAAGCTTACGTCCAGCTCTGAGGGCCCAGCCCTCCAAACCATGGGGAATTTAATCAGTCATTTGTAGGGTTCTTCTCTGCCCCAGGGTTGCTCTAGGATCCTAGAGTCTTGTGCAGCACCAAGCCTCAGAGAGGGCTTCTGGTCACCCATCAGGCATCTACCTTACTTGTTCCCAAGATGCCTGGGGATCCCAGCCTCACAGCCCCTCCAGCCAGACAGAGAGCTCTGCTACCTCCTTGAAACTCAGCCAGCCCTCTGAGGTCATGTTCGCTCTCTGGGTACGGGTCCTTTGGACTCCCTTGGAGGGACCCACTACCCTCTTCCATTCCAGGTTTGTGAAAGCTCTGTCTTCTCTCTTTCAATGTTTTCCAAGGCACTACCCACTCTCTAAGATGCCCAGCATCACTTACAAAAGAGCTTTGGCTTTTACAGAAGAGTACCTCTCTTTAATCAACTCCTGCGTTGCCCCATGTAGGAATCCCTGAGGCAGAGGAATGTGAAGAGCTAGGCTACTGGCTTGGCACACAGGGATTAGTGAACAGAAAAAAAGCAAAATGCATTCATACATCAAAAATAGACCCTGCCACAAGCATGCACCAAAAAGCTTCAATAGATTGTGAAGGGCCATGCCTTGGGTAGGAGTTACACAATGCCAAACCCAGCCTGTGCACGGGTTCAGTTTACTGCCACATGTAGACAGCATCATCCAGGAAATGCCTGGCCATAGTAGGCTATTAATAAAAATTTGTGGAATGGATGAAAGAACAAAAAGGACATCAAAGCTTGATACCTGACATCAGCCTTTGGGCCCTCTTGGTTTTGTTTTGTTTTGTTTTTGAGACACAGTCTCATTGTGTTGCCTGGACTAAAGTGCAGTGATATCATCATAGCTCACTGCAACCTCAAACTTCTGAGTTCAAGCAATCCTCCTGCCTCAGCCTCCTGAGTACCTGAGACTACAGGTACATTCCACCACACCTGGCTAATTATTTTATATTTTGTAGAGATGAGGTCTTGCTATGTTGCTCAGGCTGGCCTTGAACATCTGGTCTCAAGTGATCCTCCCACCTCGGCTTCCCAGAGTACTAGGATTACAGGCATGAGCCACTGCACCGGCCTCCTCTTTGGTTTCTCTCTTATCCTAAACCCAGGGTAGCATCTTCAGTCTGAAAGCCAATGCCATGTGACAAAATATCTTCCCAAGCCATCTTGGGAATAACCGCATGGCACTAACATTGAACTAGTGCTGTCCCATGCCAGGCCCCTCCTGTCTTCAATGTAGTATTTCATTTAATCTGCACAAGAGCCCTACTGCATTCCTCTTTTTACACTGAGAAAACTATAGCCCAGAGATGAGTTCCAACCTACCTCTGTCTGACCCAAGAGCATGTGTTCCTAAACACCCTGGCACATACTGTCTCTCAAAACTTGTTTTTGTTATTTAAAACAAAAAGTCTAGAAATTTACCCATTATGGAAGAAGCAAACTCAGTGGCTTTGTAGGGACACAATTACCAGCTTCTAGTAGGAGTTGGGGGGATGGGCTGCTCCGTCTACTCTGTGCAGGCCCACAGCCAGACCCAGTAGGGCTCCTGAGTCCTAACAGCCCTAGTTTGAGTGTGACAGTGCCCTGCCACCACCTTCACTTCTAGGGCTGCCCCGTGGGTATGCCGCTCTGAATGCAAAGCCAAAATGACCCAGTAGTCCAAACCATGCACCTCCCTGTTCAGTCATTGTCAGGGCTGTACCATCACCCATACAACCAGATCCTCAGCTTTTCCTGACCTGCTGTGGAGCAAGCACCAGACTGTACTCCGGAGAGCTGAGTTTTGTTTCCCTGTGACCTTGGCATGTTGCTCGACCTTCCTGATGTTGGCTTCCTCTTCTGTAACATGTGTCTGTATCTCCCATCCCCTCCAGCTCAGGTGACTTGACTTCATGAATATTCCTGCAGCCTTATCCCCCAGTGCGGCCCTTCATACTCCACCCAAACTGCTCACCTTGCCCAGGACTCCTTCCAGACCTTTCCTCCCCCGGGCCTTTGCTTGTGACACCCCTTCCTCATAAAATTTTCTTCTCCACCTCCATGTCTACCCATCCGAATCCTACTTATTCTCCCAACTCCAGCTCAAACATCACTTCCTCCAAGAAGCCATCTCTTATCTTAAGAAGAAAGTTCTCCTCTGAACTCTCCTAGCACAACACCTGTGGTTCTCCCAAGGAAAACAGCTCCCTTACCTTGTTTTTATGGGGTTTTTTGTCCTCGCAAGAAGCACTGTATTGATTGGGTTAAAGGCACAGGTTTGGAGTCAAATAGAACCAGGTTCAAATCCCAGTTCCCCTGACTGTGATGATCTTGAGCAAGTGACTTAACAGTTCTGAACTTCACTTTACTTGTATGTAAACAGGAATAATACAGCGTCTCCCTTGGAGGTCTTAGTGAAGATTAAATAAAATGATGCATACAAGAGCTCAATAAATACTAAGTATTACTATTGTCTTTCTTTTTGCAAGCTCCTTAAGAGCAAACAAAGCTTCTTTCTCATCCCCTTATAGAAGCTCAGCACAGGGTCCATCCTGAACTTGGCTAAACATTTTTCGAATAAAATAATCAAAAGTAGTTTCAGGGCCAGGCGTGGTGGCTCACTCCTGTAATCCTAGCACTCTGGGGAGGCCGAGGCGGGCAGATCGTTTGAGCTCAGGAGTTTGAGACCAGCCTGAGCAAGAGCGAGACCCCATCTCTACTAAAAAAAATAGAAAGAAATTAGCTGGACAACTAAAAGTATATATATATAAAAATTAGCCAGGCATAGTGGTGCATGCCTGTAGTCCCAGCTACTCAGGAGGCTGAGGCAGGAGGATCGCTTGAGCCCAGGAGTTTGAGGTTGTTGTGAGCTGGGCTGATGCCACGGGACTCTAGCCCAGGCAACAGAGTGAGACTCTATCTCAAAAAAAAAAAAGTAGTTTCAGGCTGTACACTATGTTCATAGCAGCATTATTCACAATAGCTAAAAAATGGAAGCAATCCAGTGTCCACTCACAGATGAATGGATAAACAAAATGTGGTATAAACATACAATGGAATAATAGCCTTAAAAAGGAAGGAAATTCTGACACATGCTACAACCTGGCTGAAACCTGAGGACATTATTCTAAGTGAAATAAGTCAGTCACGAAGAGACAAATACTGCATGATTCCACTCATGGGAGGTACTTGGAATAGTCAAATTCATAAAGACAGAAGGTAGAATGGTAATTGTCAGGGGCTGAGGGGAGGGGAAATGGTGAGTTGTTTAATGGGAGTTTCGGTTTTGCAAGATGAACAGAGTTCTGGAGATGGGTGGCAGCAATGGTTGCACAGTGTAAATATGCTTAACACTATCGAACCTAAACAAAGAAAGAGTAGTTTCAGGCCAAACCCCTCAAGGGTCTTAATAGGAACAGAAGCAGCTGAAAAAATACACTTAAAGTTTAAAATGTTTGGATATAAATATTTTTCTAATGTCTGTGAGCTTAGCCATATATATAAACACGCAAAACGAGCTCATTTTTCTTCTCCTTACTGCTCTGAAGGGTGAAATAGAGATCATCTTCACCGGAAGGATCTGAACGACCTGCTGATTACAGGATAATATTCATACAATGAGGTTAAAAGCACTGGCTGAAAAGTTCTTTCATAAAACCTGCTACATAAGAAGAGAAAATAATTTATGAGAACATGAACAATTAGCACTTTGTAAAAAAGAAATAATGCACTTAACTTGATCCCTATATTTAACATCAATTAAAGATTATCCTCATGAATGAAACTCGACCTGGAAATTAACAGGGGATTTAAATTGCATTATGCAAGCAAGAGAGAGAAGCCAGTGCACTGGTTTAGGGCTTCCAATACTGGGCTAGGATGGCATCTATACAACAAGTCCTGGCCACTTCTGCACATTTCTCTGAGCTGCAGGATGTTGCTGCAACATATAGGAGCATTTGTTTCAGCACAAAAATCCCGTGAAAAAAATCCCTAGGTAGCTGCAAACATAAGGTTGGCACCTTTCATTTTCATTTTTAAAAATAAATTCTAGGTCATTTTTTTTTTTACCATAAAACTAACCAAGAGGTTCCCTTAAAAAGGACATCTTCGCTGCTCCAAGATTTGAATCTGGATTGTTTCCATGGGGCTATTCAAGTGAGTCTACAGGGCTGGGCTAGATCAGAAATTATATTCTGAGTCACCTGGTTCCAAGTCAAAGAACATTTTACTCCCTAAAATGAGCGGCTTGAAAGGGTGTAAAATGGGTCTTAGAAAGCAAGTGTGGACGATAGTTATTGGTGTGTGGTCTTCTGAAAGTGTTACCATGCATTGAGCCAGACTGTGTGCTCAACAACCCACAACCTACAAGGCTAGTATTATTGTCTCCATTTTCCAAATGAGAAGACTAAGGCTGGGAGAGGTCACTTACCCAGGCTCACACAGGCAGATCTGGGACTGGGAATTTTTATTTTTATTTATTTATTTATATATTTTTTCAAGACAGAGTCTCACCCGGGCTAGAATGCTATGGCGTCAGCCTAGCTCTTGGCAACCTCAAACTCCTGAGCTCAAGCAATCCTCCTGCCTCAGCCTCCCGAGTAGCTGAGACTACAGGCATGTGCCACCATGCCTGGCTAATTTTTTCTATTTTTATTAGAGATGGGGTCTCACGCTTGCTCAGGCCGGTCTCGAACTCCTGACCTCAAGTGATCCACCTTGGCCTCCCAGAGTGCTAGGATTACAGGCATGAGCCACTGAGCCCGGCCTGGGACTGGGAAATAGGTTCCTCTGTTTCCAGAGCTCACCGGTAGCCACTACTCTTTGCCATGGAGGGCAGGTACGATGGCGGAAGCCCAGAAACCCTCAAAAAGCATAAGCACAAAACTCCCCTGGGCGCTCCAGAGCCTGTGTCTAGAACCAGAGACTGAGTTCTCTCAGTTTGTCTCCTCTGATACAAAGCATCCTGCTGCTTGCCGGGGGACATGTCAGGACCACAGCTCTGATGCTGATTGCTAAGAATTGCCCCACTGGGAGGAAGCAGAGCACTATCTGCTGTCTGTCTTTCAGACCCCCTAGAAGAAAGGGTCTTATTCACAGCCCAGAAAGTGCCCCTTGAGAGATGAGGTTTGGGTTTTTTGTTTTTTTTTTTTTTCTCCTATCACTGTCACTGCTGCTACATCCAAGTTTTCTGGTTATTGTGCCTAGTGATGGATCTGGGGACAATTTCTTGGTTTGGTGTGTGTATGTGCAGAGCACAGGTTTCCCCATTGTTATCTTGGGAAAAGAGAAAGCAGATGTTAACCGTTACCCCCTGAGAATTCACCTTGCTATGCTGTAAAATTCTGCATTATTAACATTCCAAAATCCTTCTACTCTTGTACGCGTCTTAGATGGGAGTGAATATTTGAGAATTCAAAAATGTGGAGAGGATGGAGGTGGCAGAAGTTTATTAAATTGGCCCAGGGCAGTTTTGAAATTTGGAAGTTTCTCACACTCCATGGCTCTGGGCCAACTCCCAGCCAACTCAGCTAAGCAGCCTGTGCAGGGGCTTCTCATCGAGTCTCCTCTTCCCATCCTCACTGGGGCTGAGGTGCGTCACCAAGGGAGGACCCCAGGTTTATCCAGCCCCACCTGGACTCAGCGGCACACCAGGAGCAGAGCACAGTAACACAAAGAAGACATTCAGGATGACTTCACAGTTAGTGCATCAAATATTAGTGAAATCATTTTTTAAAGACAGATAATTCTAAGGCATCTTCTCTTTCACATAAGCCAGCAATGAAACTCAGCAGCTACTTCTTCCTGTGATCTGGCTGACCCATTGGAAAGTGAGAGATTGGGGGGGGGGTTGTTTTGGTTTTTCTGTTTTGGAAAAAAGAAAAAAGCAGCAGCAAACCCAAACATCCACTCATTGCAAAACTGTAACCTAATTTTAAAGGGTGTTTCCCCAACGTACAAATGTGCTTTAAAACAAGATAACTGCAGGTTTCTGTAGCAATAGAGCAGAATGATTAAGTGCAGGGCTTTGAAATCAGGACTTAGGCTGAGTTCTGTCTCTTTCCCTTTCCAGCTGTGTTACCTTAAGCAAGTTAATTAACCTCTCTGACCCTCAGTTTCCACCTTCCCACCCCGCACCCATAAAATGGGAATAATAATAGCATCTATTTTATAAGACTACTCTGAAGATTAAATAAGATAGTGGAGATAAAGTATATTGTATCTGGCACATACTAGGTGCCCCCAAAATGTAAACTGCTGTACATTATATTCTTTTCATCATCATCATTGGAGAGGTGTTTTGTAAGCACCTTGGCCCCCAGAAGCAGTAGCATCCACAAGTCCTGCCCTGAAACCACAGCTGGGACTTGCTTTTCACCATGAACTAGACCCCAGGATCCCCTGACATGAGGCCATCTGCAGAATAAAGGCCTCTTCTAACAGGAGGGGCTTCTCCTCCCAAGTGCCCCCACCCCTCGCTCCTCACCCTAGGCTTTGATTTCAGAATTCCCAGCTGCAGAAGCCTTACTAATAACATTTTGGAGAGAGAAAAAAGGCAAAATAGTCTTATTCCTGTACTTAACTAACTAGAGCCTTCAATTAATGGAATTCTAAAATGTAC
The DNA here is from genome assembly GCA_008086735.1 of Cheirogaleus medius. Lineage (NCBI taxonomy): Eukaryota > Metazoa > Chordata > Mammalia > Primates > Cheirogaleidae > Cheirogaleus > Cheirogaleus medius. The sequence continues at coordinate 25,703,812 of VBSM01000529.1, forward strand.
TGTCTTTTAAAGAAGAAATGACCCAACACCTACCTTCTGATTTCTGTCTCTTCCCATGGATAAATCGTTCCCTAACCCAAGTGCCATGCTAAGAAAACCCAGGTGAGTCTTGGTACCCCCTGAGCCCCAGGCATCGGAGATAGGGAGACACACTTGGGTTTGTTGTAAAAGGGTGAAATGGAGTCCAGAGGCGGCGACGGACGTTTGTGCAAGATTGCCACAGAGCAGGATGAAACCGACAAGGATGGTCTCATTAACCCAAAATAACCGGCCGCGTTAACTGACCCAGAGCCCTTATTCCCCAGCATCTGGGCCAGGGGAGCTCGCGGAAGCCTCCGCGCCGGTGCGGGAGGCTGAGCGCCGCTCCCTGCAGAGGGAGCTGTGCGGGCGCTCCCCCGCCTGAGCAGACAGCCATCCATCACTCCGGGAGAGGCAGCGGTGGGGACGTGAACTCGGTCACCTCCTCCCCCTCGCCCCTCCCCAGCAGGCTCCGAGGCGGTGGTGGCAGCGCAAGGAACAGAACGCGCTGCAAACTGCTTGGCTACCCCTGTGAAAGACTGACGCCGCCGACACAAGTTTTTCCATTTCCCCAAACAGTCTCTCCGGCTGCCAATAAAGACGGCTGCTCTAGGCCCTTGCACGCCGTCAAAGGGGTCCTTTTCCAGCGGGTGCAGAGGATGCTGGGGGCCCTCAGGGAGACCCATCTTCCTCCTCTGTGTGTTGAAGGGCTTGCCGGAGACCCTGGCCGATTGCAATAATGACCACGTAATTCGATGGCGGGGCTGAGAGGAGCCGGCGCAAGTCCCCTTTCGGCCTCCCTGTGCTTGCTCAGCGCCAGGCAAGGTCAACGCCTCAGATCCCACATTCCTGGGCTCGCGGGTGGGTGTGCTCTGAGCCATCCCGGCCTAAGCCGAGTTGACAGGCTCCATGAGAAGAGTGGCTCTGGCATGGAAATCGTGGTCTCAACAGAGGGGCATGTGCTGGATACCACTTCCGCTCACCTCCTCGTGCCGCGTGGCAGGCTGCTTTTCCAGGGAGTGACTGATGGGACCAGGATGTTCACATCACGGTTCCCCAACTGCCCTCACCTGACCGGATCTGTAGGGCCTGCACTGGGGAGGGCATGGCCTGGAGAGCCACCCTGAGGGGGAACAACACTTCTTCGATGCCTGACCCTTCTCCTAGGACCCAATGGTCCATGCACTCTGGGACTTCTCCAAATCAACACGAAGTGTGGAACTTACAGGGACATTAGGATGTAAAGGAGAAAAGTCTTTGGAACAGGCCTGACAGCAGCAAGACCTGAAGGGGGAGACGTGGATGCCTCAAATAACCTTTGCAATGGCCTTCCCCCTCTGGGCCTCAGCGTTCCCACCTCCATGGGCCAAGACAAGGCCCAACGTTCAGGTCTGTCGCTGTCCAATGCATGAAGATGGCCTTTCCTCCTAGAAAGGAGAGAAGCCACCTCCTGAGAAGGAACGTGACTGGAGAAGAGAAGTGAGAAGACCCTTTATAGACCGCACCTGCCCGGCAAGACGATCCCAGCACTGTAATATAAGATGTTGAAAGGCAGAGACCCTATGACTTTGAGCGTAGAGAAAGGGGCCAATCAAAGGAATCCATAAATTCATGTCGTGCACACACTCCAGAGACAAGAGGACTGACCCCTGCCGCCTGAGTCCCACCTCCCCTCTGCTGTAGGAAAGGCAGGGTTCGCCCCACCGCCACCACCTCCTCTACACACAGACGCCTCTCTCTGGTGGCGGGCCTGAGACCCGAGGCGTGCCAGCCTCAGAGACGTGCCCATCGCTGCTCATCCAAAGGTACCGCCGCGGAAATGGGCGGGGTGATCCCACCTGCCATTGTGGGTCCTGGGTCGGGGGAAGAAGCATCGCTGTGGCTGAGAGACGGGCAGGGACTGGCCCGCGATCACCGGAGACACAGCTGGGGCGAGGTTCCAACGCGCAAGTCTGGAAAGGGACCAGATCAGGTTACGGCCAGACGGCCTCCCGCCGTGGACTGCGCCCCAGGCGGCCTCGCCCCACGCCGCCCCTCCGGGCCCTGTGAGCGCCCGGCACTGCCAGGCAGGGCTGCAGCCGCCCGCCGCCCCCCGCCCCGCAGAGCCGCCCCGCGCCAGGGCCGCCGCGCCCTCGGTCCCTGCGCCGAGGGAGCCCGGGACAAACCCTGCTGGGTTCCAGGCAGGGGAACCCGGGCTGCTTCCAGCAACTCCCTTCTTCCTTTGGTCACTTGGACCCTGGAGGCCCGTGCTTGGGTGCCAACGCACCGCCTCCACGGAGCAGCCCGCGGGGCCCGCAGACCCTCGCGAGGGCGGCCGCCGCGCCCGCCGTGCGCCGCGGAGACCAAGGCTGCCATCTAGCGGGCGCGCCGGGCGGGCGCCGTCGGGGAGCGCAGCCGGCGGGACGGGAGGGCTCGGCGTCTGCGGCGGCTCGGCTGTGCTTGAAGGCCAAGGACTTGGGCGCAAACTTCAGCACGAGCTGCGAGACCTTGAGCAAGTCTCCAGCCCTCTTCGAATCAACCTTCCTTTCTCGTAAAACGAAGAGGACACGATTCTCTGCTCAGGGTCGTCGGGAAATGCGAGACCAGGGGCGGCGCACCCCCTTTCTGAGACCACCCGCCGGTCAGCTCCACGTCCCACCCTTGTCCAAGGGAGTCATGAGCTAACCCTGTCCTCCAAAGACGGGAGGTGGAAGGAGGCGGTGCTGGGGAAAGCCCGCAAAACAGGAATCCGCACTGAACAGCAGGATCCTTTTCTAGGAATGGTAAACCCAGAATTGTAAATAAAATGCTAATGATTTATTCGTGCTCAAACTCCGGGGGTTGCGTTGCAGCTTTGAAGACAATTCCAAGCGTGGCTTTCCAGGAAGACAGGCCTCCCTGCGGTGCCTTCCAGGAGTCTCCAGGGGTTTCCCTCTCTTACCGCGGTCTGCGGTGGGGGACAGGCAGTGGTGGTCGGTGGAGAGCTCTCCACCCCCCTTCACTGACTCCCGGGTGGTCTTTTTCCTGAGTCAGACCCCTCAGCATCCAATCAACAATCATTCAACCCCAATCATTCATTCAACAAATACTTGCCTGGCCTGTCACCAACTACCTCCTAAGCCCTTTAGCTGAACACTGGTAGTCAAAAAAGTTGGGAAGATTCACATCTGGTGGAGGAAGTTGAACAATCCCACAAATACATGCACACTTAACAAATTACAGTGAGCGAGTGGTGGGGTGGGGGTGGAATAGTACAGGTTTTTAACTTCCAGGATGGATTCCGTGAAATTTCTGGGAGCCTGCAGGGGCCCCTGGGCGGGGGGGGGGGGGGGGGGGGGGGGGGGGGGGGGGGGGGGGGGGGGGGGGGGGGGGGGGGTGCAGGGATTGAATCTGACCTTCTCTCTAAGACTTGACTGCCCTACATATTTTAAGGCATTTCTTTAAAGGGTGAGCTTTAAAAAAAATAAAAACTTAAAAATAATTCAAGAAATATTCATTTGCATCTTCAGCTGCCACAGTAGCTGCCTCATGGCTGACTGGACTGGGTAAGGTGAGGGTTGCCGAGCACAGGTAGGTGGAGGTGGAACACACAGAGGCTTTCCATTAGATCCTGTCCAGCCTGCCCGGCTGACCACTGACCACAGGCATAAAGATGGCCTCACTTTCAGCTTTTGCTCCTGAGTCAGCAGCAGGTGCTCAAGAGACCCCAGCCCCTGGCTGGGAACCACCTAGAGAAGCTTCAGTGGCCACAGGCTCTCCACCTCAGAGCCAAGAGACCTGGAGCTGCCCTGCCCAGCGATCCAGCAATTCCCTGCAAAAGCATATTGCAGGCTTTGTTTGTTTTCAATAGGAGATTGTCTTCCCTGTACTCCTTTTATGTAATTTCTAGAGAAATGGCGAGTCTGTGATTAATACTGACCTTTCTAAGGTCTTTTCGAATGTAAGACACAAATGTGCTAAGGATGCTCAAGATTCCTGCCTCTACCAGTAAGCTGATTTTTTGCATTTGGTGGGCCTCAGACCACCAAGGAAACAGTTCTTCAGGTACTGGTCACTGGAGATTGTACTGTTGAGGAAATTCAGGCATCCCACAGAGGCCTGTACTGAGTAACCTTTATATTTTTGTTCACTGGACAAATGTTTATCCATCTCCTTCTACAGACTGACTCAATCCTGGGCCTTGGGGATCTAACACAGATAAAACAACTCCTGCCCCTGGGGGCTCACCGTCCAGGTCAGTTACCTCCATTGCAAGGCAAGCAGTTCTAGCATTCCCTCCCTGTTCCCCACCTGTGCTGCACACAATCCTATGTCCCTTAAACTAGTGTATATTTAGAGGGAATTTATGAAATAATCAGGTCCCTGAAGCTAAAAAAAGAAGATGGCATTTGGTCAAGGCAGCCAGGACCACAGTCTAAAAAACAACCTTTTTTGGCTACCCTTGTACCCACACCCTAGGATGAGCTATGTCAAGAATCATCTTCCAGGGCAGGGTTCTAGCAGGCTTCTTAAAAATAATTCACAGTGTTAGAAGCTGACAATGTTGGATCAAAGAAACAAGATATACAAGAGCACATATACACAGTGTGATTCCATTTATATAAAGTTTAAAACAGGCAGCAATAAGCTATTTGGTTGTAAAATTATGAAGACGGGCAAGGAAGTGGTCACCACGAAAGTCAAGGTGGGGCTTACGTCTAGGGTGGAGAGGGCTGAGCTAAGGGAGCCCACACACATGCTGGGCTCTTATGCAGCTGGCAGTGCTCAATTTTTGACCTGGGTGGTGGTTACAAAGGTATTGGCTTATAAATTATTTGTCAAATTATATCTGTGTTTTATGTACTTTTCTATATATGTAATTGCTCACAGTAAAAAACACATCAAAGAAAAGGGAAGAAAAGGAATATCCAGCCTATTTTTAAAATGTACTATGAGTTTCTCAAACTGAATTGTTCAGTTTTGGTGTCTGTATCCTGCCTGAATTCTATGTGACTGCTTGCATCAACCCTTTGATGGTTGCAACAGGCTCTAATCCTGACTCAGCCTTATAAATACAGGGAAGGCAAAGAGCTCAGCCTGAGCTCTAGTTCTATGGTGTTACTAATTCACTATATGACCTTGAGCAAGGCCCTTCCCTCTCTGGGCCTCAGTTTCCTCTACTGCACAATGAGAGGGGTTAGAGGAGATAATTCCCAGACCTGTAGTCATGGGAGAGGTGCCTTGTATGTTGCATAAGGTTTTCCCTGTTCTAGAAACCCACCCCTGGAGCCCAGCAAATCCTGCAGTGATATCACACTGCTAGAGTAAGTGAGCATCCCAAAAGCAAGGCCATCAAACACCCAAGGTGGCCCTGTGAAATTGCCACAAAGACTGTTCATGGAGGATGGGCACCCTGCCTCTCAACACCTCCCAGAATCCAGACAGAGAACCACACCATCAGTTTTCAGATTCCTCGCCTCTGCGGAGGCAAGAGCTGTCTTTGGGTCTGATGTCCCTTAGGGATGTGAACACCGCTAAAATCTCATTGATTAATCAGGTCCCACCCTTGGATCAATGGCTGGCATTAGACGAGCTTAGCGCAGTTTTATTAGTCTGGCTGCCCTCTTGCAGATGTTATAGATGAAGAAATAAAATGAAGAGGAGAGGGAAAAAGGACAAAATCATTAGTCTGAAAGGAGCAAAAGAGCATCTTCTCTGTTTTGTATTCAGATTTAGAGCTGCAGTGTCCAAGCCAGGAGCACACACAACAATCCATTTGTATGCTATTTCCAGAAGTTCAGCTCAGCCTCCTGATTTCCCACTTTGCCTGATAGCTTAGATCCCAGGAGCATTTGGCCCGTTGCAACTGCCAGCCCAACCCCTGAAGCCATCTTACAGCGCTCCGAAAACACCTGAGGTCCCGTTCATTCATTTACCCATTTCTCACAAGGGCAGAAGGCTTTTGCCTGACTATCTGCCAAATAATCCACCTTGAAAGTGTCATATTTGCTCTGAAGGGACCAGTCCTTGCACAGGTTTTGCAGAGAAGCCTGCTGCATAGTCCTCACCTTACCAGCACTTTGGCTCCAACAGAGAAAACCCCACAGTCTCTGTGCACCGAAGCTCTCCAGAGAGGCGCTTTGAATTAAGACCAGAAATGCTTTTAAAAGACTTTGGTCCTTGGTCTTCTAATGATGACCTCTTCCTTAATTTTGTGATGGCTTCATCTGCCTCTTTCGATCATCTAGGTAGCTATAAAAAGCTAAACACCTCCTACTAACCCCATTAGGATGAAAGCGGAGGATTTTATTATTCATTTTTAATAGGAAGGAGCTCAAACTCCCCCAGGAAGTGTAAAAGGTAGGTTTTGATGTATCTGGTTATGGAGAGGTTGCAACAAAGCAGACCCTCCAAGAATGGGAATGTCTTGTCGAAGGACAAGCTGGAGAGGTTGGGGTAACCAGTCTCTGCACGAAAGGAAAGGAAATAACCTCAGGCAGCTCCCTCCTACCCCTCCAAGGCGCCCCAGCTCCGCAGCGTGGACTATTTCAGGACCTGCCTGGGAATCCAGGAATAACCCAAATCCCCTAGAACACTGTATCTCCTGATAATTGTCTGTTAAATATTTGCAACACACACACACACACACACACAAAGGTAACTAAACGGAATGGTTCCCTCCAGGACGGTGCCGTTCATAACAGTAATAAAGCCCCTGCCACAGACAGTGTCATTATCCAAACGCCATTAACATCAATATTCGTATCAAATACCATCTGGCAAAGGAGCCTGCAAGCCGAAACCCCTCCTACTCGGGGACTTCCCAGGCTGGGGTGGGGGGCGGCTGATGTTTAGGGTATGAGGGGGCCGGGGCTGCCTGAGAACGCAGGGCCGGGCAGCAGGCGCGCGAGGTGCACGGGGAAAAGAAGGACAGGGAGGGTGAAAAACATCTAAGTCTAATTTATTCACTGTCATTGACTTCTCTTCAAGTCTTAATTATGAAGATGCAACCAACTGCTCCTTCACAATGTCATAATAGGAAACTGATTGTGTATTTATATAAACCTCGGAGGAATCATTGTTTTGAAGAGAAACAGAACTTAACCTCCCGCCAGTCCCCGGGGCTGCCTCGCAGACAGCGTCACATACAGAACCCTATACTTAAGTTGAAAGAGCTTTCTGTGGGGAGTAATTAGGTGACCCCGGAACACGCGTTCTTCCTGGAGAGAGAGGCTGGGTGCTTGGGGCACAGCTCAGCTCCTCCTCTGGGTTAGGTCCTGCCTCCTGGCCATCGGTTCAGTGTCACACGTGCGGCCTCCTGAGAACCAGAGGTCACCCAGCCACGAGGCCAAGCATCCCTGAGCCTGGGCATGTGCAAGGAAGGAAAAAGGCAGGAACCCTGTGGGTCTGGCGCTTGGTAAAGTGGTGTTGGGCCGAGGCAGAAAGAAATAGAGGAGCAGGCTTCAAGGCGACCCTGACAAACCCTGCGGAGCCGCACCTTCCCCTTCTGTCAATTGCAGCTCTTATGATTATAAATGCCTATGGATGAGTAAGTGAATACCTGCCACATGGGGTGATGGTGAGATTTGAATGAATTCATAGTAATGATAATAATAATAATAATAATAATAAGAGCTATCATTCCACCACTTATTGATTTTAATATGTACCAGGTATGAGGCTGAGTGAGTCACATTTTATCTCATTTAATCCTCACCATAACTATGTGAGGTTAAAAAGTATTTATCCTCATGGATAAAGATGACAAGATGAAACAGGTTCAGAGAAGTTAGGTAATTAACTCAAGCTAAGGAACCCAGTAAGTGGGAAAGCTGGAGTTTGAATCCATATCTGCCTAAATCTGGTGCCCAAGCTTTTAAGCACTACACTGTTCCATTACCCAAAGCATTTGATAAGCTCTGATATACTGAACACAGACTCACAAGTTCTAGCTCTATTGCTTCCTAGCTGTGTGACCTTCGGTTAGTCACTTTGCCTCTCTGGGTCATCTGCCTGCCTGGCAGAGTGGGGGTGATGCTCTTAGAGATGAGGGCTGAGACTGACTGCTCTTCCCAGCGCATAAATGAAACTGTACAGGTGAAAATCACAACCACGGTGAGCTTAACTGTTAGGAACAGCATGGCACATCAGTAAACATCTGGGAAGTGGCAGCAACAACTGCAAAGAGAAGTGGCTTTAGAGAAATGCTAGGGAAGGAGGGTCTGTTTGCACCCAGGGTCTGAAGCAGCCACAAAGCAGAGCAGCCATTTCCCGCCACTATGGACTCTCTAGAGAACAACTAAGGACCCGAGAGATGCAGCTCGGACGATGAGCTAGGAACATGCCTTTGGTCCCACACAAGCCTGCTTGGGGACAGCCACACTCCCAGAGCCTGGGGCCTGGACAGTGGTAATAGGATCATAATTACTCCTAGCAGCAGCCGCAGCATCTTCCATACTGAGACGTGGCTGGCCGGTAACAGCACTTGGAACTGCTCTGACTCGCACTGTCTCGGTGGAAGTGAAGAAGATGTTATAAGGTGGAAAGCTCTTCTCAACTCCCTCTTTAATCCTTTCTGGAAAGGTACAGGCCTCAATACATTCAAAATATAAAAAGAAGAGAGTTTCCCAATATTGGGACCATCCACACACAGCCTGCAAGAATGTCCCATGAAAGAATTCCTAGAGTGACAAGGGGGTCATCATATCCTAGAACTTTGGTTCCGTAGCAGCCCTTTGTAACCAAGCAGCACAAAGCCTTCTTACAGAAGACAGGGACAGGGACAGGCTTGGAGAGGGGACACAGCTATTTCCTGGAAAAATCTAAGTCTTTGACTCCAATACAGCACTGTTCACACTCTGTGTGTCTCCTGTGATAAAGTCTAACCATTCATCACCACCTCCAGCTCCCTACGTGCCCCTTGGGGGCTGACATGGTAGGCACTTGCTGAGGGGCTAGAACCGGGCAGGTGTGGAGGCCAGGGCAGAGCTGAGATTCCTTCACCTGGGAAAGCAGAAGACACCACTGCCAGAGGGGAGCGAAGTCAGAGCACAGCTCAAAGAGTCCCGAGTAAGGAGACAAGGTCCAGCGAGGCAGGTCAGGATCTAATGGGAAGTCTGAGTAATTGCATCAAATGCCAGTCAGCATTTAGAGCTCACCTTTCCGGCCAGTGAGGACATGACTCATGGCTTCGTCAGCCCTTGTTCCAAAAAGCCCTGGGCACGGTGGGTGCTTGGAATGAAGAGACGCAGCTCCTGCCACCAAGTACACAGATGCCACACCCTGCCCTCCACGGCCCGCAGCGCCCTCTGAAAACCCTGGGCACTGTCTCCTCCGACTCCTACCTGCTAATATCACAAGCCCGGCAGAGGGAACTTTCTCCTTTTCTACTTTTCCCTGATGCATTCAGGCAGAAGAGTCATTAACACTTCACAAGCAATGAAAAATCAAAAGGGGAAGACAATTTTTTACTGTATTTTTTAAACATTTGGGTAAGAAAAGTCAGATGTCAAAAAAAAAATCCCCATTTACATCTTTTAAAATATGAGCAATTAATATTTTCCATGGAGGTTCACGCTCCCTCTCTTCATTCTGTTTGCAGGGTATTGTTAAGCCACGCTTTGTAATTTGTTGCATGTTTAAATATTCAGTCTGTATTTCATTTGGGCTACACATTTAATTCAGCCAACATGTTCATTTTAAGATCAATACTGTCATAACTATGTTGAAAAATTAAATTATTGTAACTTTATTTACATTTCTTAAAAGTACTGTGAAAATTATTCTTAACCAGGACCTAATCAATGTTAGAGTCTAAAAATATGCCACTCTGCATGAAGCTATAAAAAGATTAATGTACATTTTTTTACAAGAAATTAGTAGCTTAATGAAGTGGATAAAAACGCTGTCACAATTTTTATTGGATCTAAATTGCATAGTAGTGGAGGTACAGTAAGTGCCTTCTACATAATGACATAATGAGTCATGACTGGTGCTGGAAGGCTAATTTGCCCTTAACTGACACAAAACCAGGGAATTAACATCCCAGTCGCTCTACGCCAATAGCAGATGCATTATTTCATTGCACAGCAGGGTTTTTAACTAAACTCTTAACTGTAGAAATATTGATCTATTCTTCTGTGAAATGATGAAATTGGAATTTTTTAAAAGGACGTCTTAAATTATGGCTGCTGCAGTGACATTTGCTTTCACAGAACCGTGCCTGCCTACAGAGCAGATGCAACGAGAGAAGTTTGGTGAGGCTCGTACCTGTGTTTTAGGGTCTTTAGTCAGAGCAGAAGGGAAGGGGAAATTTTATAGGAGAGCAAATACTGGCATTAAACCAACATGAGAAAATGACAGACCATCTACAGATGCCCAAGTTCCAGAGTGACAGTCTTGAACATTGTCCTAGCCCATAAATTGGTTTACTTTGAAGATTATTTAGTGCTTGCAAGTTGTTTGGGGTAAAGCATCACTAAAGCAGTGATATTCAACTTAAGTCCCATATAAAATTTCGTGATGAAAGGTAGAATGAGAAGTAGTTGAAGAGGCTCGAGGCCACTGTAAGAGATAAGTATAAAGTTAGAGACATTCTACTGCCCTGGTTTCAATTTTGTCATTCATTCATTCATTCATTCGTCCTATATTTATGGGGTACCTACAGATTGCCACAGACCAATATTTACTGTAACTGCCCCTATAGTGGCTAATTATTGCCTCTGTCAAACAGTGCAATGCAACATATTTCTTTGTTTAACCAAGTAAATCAAAATTCATCTTGCTTTGAAATTTTCACAACAAATCTTGTACTAACCTCAGATACTCTGAGATGTCACAACCCAGGAATTTAGAAGAAAAAAGAACAATATACTGACTAACAGATATACATCTGACACCTCTTGTGTGTTTGTTTGACACTTTGGGTTAGCACCAAAAAAAGAAAAAGAAAAAAAAAACAAAGACAACATCAGCAAAAACAGAATTCTTTGTGCTTGAGGAGCTGGGAGACCAAACCCATTTAACTCAATTCAACAAGCCTATATACATTTTTTTAATATAGCCATGAACTCACATACGAAGTTAGAATGGCAATTTTACTTAAAATTAACTCATTAAAAAGTCCAAACATAACATTATGGATATTTATTAAAAATATGAAACACTTCACGAATTTGTGTGTTATCCTTGTGCAGGGGCCATGCTAATCTTCTCTGTCTAGTTCCAATTTTAGTATATGTGCTACCGAAGTGAGCACAAGCCTGTATTATGTCACATGACCTAGGCCTAGGCACACAAAATAGCTAGAGGTAGTTTGATTCAGCCCAGAGGCCAGCGGTTCTCAACATTAACTGATATTAAGTCACATGGGAACAGCCTTATTTAATTACAGTCATTCACCCCATAACGACGATTCGGTCAACAATGGACTGCATATACGATGGTGGTCTCATATGATTATAATACCATATTGTTACTTTACCTTTTCTATGTTTAGATACAGAAATACTTACCAGTGTGTTACAACAGCCTGCAGTATTCAGGACGGTAACATGCTGTACAGCTTCGTAGTATAGGAGCAATAGGCTAGACCATACAGCCTAAGTGTGTAGTAGGCTACACCATCTAGATTTATGTATGTATACTCTATGATGTTCACACGGTGACGAAATCGCCTAACGATACATTTCTCAGAACGTATCTCTGTCATTAAGCAACACATGACTGTAGTTTGGGATAGGCCTGGTATCACTATTTTTAAAATCACCCCAAGTTAGGCCGTCGCGGTGTCTCACACCTGTAATCCTAGCACTCTGGGAGGCCGAGGCGGGCGGATGGCTCGAGGTCAGGAGTTCGAAACCAGTCTGAGCAAGAGCGAGACCCCGTCTCTACTAAAAATAGAAACAAATTAATTGGCCAACTAAAAATATAGAAAAAATTAGTCGGGCATGGTGGTGCATGCCTGTAGTCCCAGCTACTCAGGAGGCTGAGGCAGGAGGATCGCTTGAGCCCAGGAGTTAGAGGTTGCTGTGAGCTAGGCTGACGCCACAACACTCTAGCCAGGGCAACAGAGTGAGACTCTGTCTCAAAAAAAAAAAAAAAAAAATCACCCCAAGTTATTCCAGAGTGCAGCTAAGGTTGAGAAGCACTGCCATAGACAGACAATAAAACAATGAGAGAAACTGCAGAGACCACACTCAGGAATGGGAGGACCTGATCAGGCCCAATCAGGAGCTGAAAGGAAGAGAGCTACAGACAGGCCAGGCGACGATTCACAAAAGAAGGGTTTGACACACTGGAAACTGCAAACAATAAACTCAGCCTCCTGCTCTCAGTCTAGGACCATTTTCCGCTGCATATTAAAAACCAGTAAACATCTCCTCCCCATCTTCCCTTCAATTTTTATAGGATCTTTTTAAGTGCATACATGTATATTGTTAATTATAAAATGGATACATATTCATTCACTGTAGAAAAATTGGAAAACACTGTTAATATGGTTTTAAAAAAGTAATGAGACTTTTCAAATCTATGTTATTTTTAAAAAGTACAAGAATTAATCTATTTAAAAACATCCTAAAATTGATGGCTAAAGCATGTATGAAAGATCCTGTTTTTGTATTCTCATCAACACTGACTATCATCCTTCAGAAAAATGGCCATTTGATAAAGAGCAAGGGAAGCGTATTACTTTCATGTGCATTTTTTCCTATTACTAGGGAGGTTTTATAATTTTTCATATATTTGGCCTCTTCTACTTTGTGTGTGTCACACACTAATATCTTTCCTCATTTCATTTTGGAATGCATTTCTTACTGATTTGTAAAATTGCATTAGGAATATTAACTTTGTCTATTACATATAACAAACATTTCCTAGTTTCTCTTGTTTTATTTAATATAATAGTATGTTTTCATATAAAGAAGCTTTTCATTCTTATGTAAACACACACAATAAACAGAATTTGTTGTTAAATTGCCTCTAATATCTCTCCTCCCTACCCTCTTGGTGTGTCAACAAGCCCACAGGACTTGGAGTCAGAAAACCAACATTCATTTACCTGCTGTGTCATTTAGGGCAGGACATTTCACTTTTCTGAGCCTCTATTTTCCCCATCTGCATCCTAAATTTTGTCAGGATGAAATTCTGTGGGTACTGTAATGGCAAGGACTTTGCTATCTTGTTCACTGATACATGCCTAGAACCTAGAATAGAACCTTGTACCTAGTAGGCACTCAATGAATATTTGTTGAATGAGATTGAATAAGCACCTGGCTTGGACCCTAGCCCAGAGCAGGCAATCAGTAAATGCTGGCTGAACCTCACTGACATTCACGGCAAGCCCAGAAATCACTGCTCCTAGGCAGTCTTTAACGGGTCAGAAGCTGTACCTCCCAGTCCTGCTGTGCACGTGTTTCCCGTTACTCACCAGCTCAGGGAAGCCTGTACTGAGTGTATGTGCTGAGTATGAGGCCAGCCCTGTGCCCCTTCATTCTAGCGATTGCCTGCTTTCTCAGGATTTCATTAAACATAGGGAACAATTGGAAAAGGAAGTGAGATGGGCCAATATGTGGACCAGGAGTCTTACAAATGTTGGGGCTCAGAACATGATACCCCAAAGTATGGTGAACACTTCGAACTGAAGGAAAGGTGTTCAGAAGCAAGATCTTTCTGACGTTATCCTGCCCTGCTCTCTCTTACTTCCCTTTCTCCCCCAAGGCAGTCCAGAAAGCCTAGAATTCCTCTCCCCCCAGGTGAGTCATAGAAACTAGAACCCCGGCCGGGCGTGGTGGCTCACGCCTGTAATCCTAGCACTCTGGGAGGCTGAG
>VBSM01000529.1:25717716-25732038 GCA_008086735.1 Cheirogaleus medius
AAAAAAAAAAAAAAGAAACTAGAACCCCTCTCCCCCAAAGCAAGCCATAAAACCTAGAAATAGTACTCTAACCTTTCCCCACCTTTCTGTGTAAGAGCTGGCTATAAAGAAATTCTCTGACCTATCTTGTCTGATAGTAGGTCATAAGACCCTCATTCCAGAAGGGGTCCTGTCCTATGCCCTGGAGGAAGGAATGCCACACAGAGAGGCCAAGAAGAATCTAAACAGTCCTTGCTGAGTTCCCTCCCCCAACCCCCACCTTCAGTCTGTTACCATTAGATCATACACTTTTTGCCCAATTACATTTCTACACGGCTGTCCATTCTTCATTGAATCTAAGCATAAAATTGGACAGTTTTCCCTGGGTCTTTGACTCTTCATTTCTGAAGACTCCCTTGTTATGTAAAACTTTGATTAAATAAATCTGCAATGCTTTTATCCTGTTAATCTGTCTTTGTCAGTTTTGTTTCAGACCTAGCCAGGAACCCAGGAGGGTTGAGGAAACTTTTCTTCCCCTACACCGGAGAAGTAAGATTAAGAAGGGAAATATATGGTCAGAGAAAGCCAGTTAGAGGGGGACCATCCCCAAGGGGAGCTGAAAAACAGAGACACCCCGGACATAACAGAGAAGCGGAAGCTGGCGGCCAGGAGGGGTAAACTAGTGATCCAGGCTTATTCTTCTTCCTGTGACTATTGGCTTAATGTTCTACTTGACCACCAGACAATTATGTTTTCTATTCATGATTTCCCTCACCCAGACTATTTTACTTGCTCATTGACACTTGCACCATATGCCAATGTATCAGTTTCAAGAAAAGCGCTCCTTTTATAGTTTTTACATATATAAGGGGCAGAATTGGAAACCCCAGAAAAAAACGTGAAATCCAGAACATGCAGCCAAGTCCAATTTTGCATTTTTGTTCTAAATAAGCCTCCTAAGTGGCTTATGCTCAGATTCGCTGCTGGCTCTTCACCTTTCTGCAGAAGGCAGTGAAAGGCTAGATTCCCTCTGTCCAGTTGGCACATAAAGGTTTGCACACAGATTTAGGAGCTCTTAGAACCCCTGAAGCCCCTCTGTTGACTCCTAGGATCATTTAGTGAACTCCTTGCATTAGAAGTTTGCTCTGAAGCATATCCAACAAATCCCAGAATTTAAATTCTGTAATCATTATAATCTCCTTGGCCTCAGAAACACTTTTTTTTTTTTTTTTGCATTTTGCAACTGGTTACAAAAAGTGGATCTTTTTGGTTCATTTCTTTGCAAAGAGTATTTGCTTTCTCACTCACTACCTCCCTGAGCTCCTAGCCAAGAATCATGGCTCATGTAGCATGTAAGTGTATAAGTTAGGGTAACACTAGTTGCTATAACAAATAAAACCCATAATCTCAAAGGCTTAACACCAGAGATGTCTATATACTGCTTATCAGTCCAGTGCAAGTGTTTCTGGTCAGCAGATGAGCCTTCCACTGTGTAATCCAGGAATCCAGGTTCCTTCCACGCCAAGGCTCTGCATTTTCAACAATGGTGCTGTGCTCATCTCCAGCCATCTGATGGAAAGGGAAAGAACATGGAAGATCATGTATAAGAGAATTTTATGGGCTAGGCCTAGAAGTGGAATACATCACTTCCACTTGCATATTCCATTGGCAGAACTCATGTAGGCATCCCTAATGGCAAGGGAGGCTGCAAATGTTATCCCTGTGCCCAAGAAGAAGAGAAAGCTTATTTGGTAAACAAGTATCCTGCCTCTGCCGAAATGGGCGTTCACAGCCACTCCCAAATAGCTCTGGGGCAAGCTGTTCAGAGTCCCCATGCAGCCATTTCCCCTCCCTCCTTCCTTTTATAGACTCACCCTCTAAGGAGCTCTGCTACGACCAACAAGGCATCCCTTTGCTCTGGCATCAGACAGATGGGACTTCAAGTCCAAGTTCTTTGAATAAAACTAGCAACATATTCTTGCAAGTTCCATGGTGTCTCTATGTCTCAGTTTTCTCATCTGTAAAATGGACCACAACAATAGCTCCAACCTCATGACATTGGATGGATTAAATGAGTAAAGCCCTTAGCTTTATTATGATATTATATTATTATGATATTATGATACTAATGCTACTGCTAATACTAACTTTAACAAAAATAGTGCTATTGTTAGTATAGGCTAGCTCAGATTTTTTAAAAGAAGAAAAGAATCTAAGAGACAAGCATTGAGGCTCCTTTAAGAATTGAGATAAGATGTGGTAAGGGCCTAGAATGAAAAATAATATCTGTTAAATAAATAATTTTCTAACCATTACCTTGGATCAGAAAGAAATCAAGAATAGCCAGGCACGGTGCCTCACACCTGCAATCCTAGCCCTCTGGGAGATTGCTTGAGCTCAGAAGTTCGAGACCAGCCCAAGCAAGAATTGAGACCTCACCTCTACTAAAAATAGAAAAATTAGCTGGGTGTCGTGGTGTTCACCTGTAGATCCAGCTACTGGGGAGGCGGAGGCAGAAGGATTGCTTGAGCCCAGGAGTTTGAGGTTGCTGTGAGTTAGGCTGACACCATGGCATTCTACTCAGTGCAACAGAGTGAGACTGTCTCAAAAAAACAAAAAAGAAAAAGAAATCAAGAATAAATAATTCAAAGACTTAATAATACGTTGGAAGAGGAGAGTCAAGGACCTATTGAGATGTAAAGTGGCCCAGATCTCCATTTTGAAGGTCTTTCAAGGTCTCCAATATTTCTAGGCAAAATTAGGCCTCTTATTTGTTCTCATCCTTCAGGTCTCTTGCCACATTTCAGTGGTGGGCATTCCTTCCTCTCTACCTAGATTCCTTCTTACTGCAATGATCATTCTAAGTTAATCTGCCCCAGCTATCCTTCCATTATCAACCATGGCCTTCCAAGGCCCAGCTCTGAGCCCACCCCCCAATCCCACTCAGTGTGCTCAGTCTCCACCCAGCCTCATCACTCTAGTAGTAATCCAGAGAATGTTTCCACTGAGATCCTGTTGCCCATGACCTCTACATGAGTTTCTTTTTACCAAACAGCCTGCCTTTCTCAATTATTCTATTTCCATCGATAGACTGACACAGGCATCATGTAGTGAGTAAACAGAGCCCAAAGAGCTTCAGTTTTAGACATCTAACCAGGAAGAGCCACAGTACAGCAGAAAAGCATCCTCCAAGCACAGAAATGGCAAACAGCTCCATTTCCAAAGTCAAGACAAGTACCAGAGAAATGGTTGATAGTGCTATAGGCTTACTTCACAGTTCATCTTCCAAAGCTATACCCCCAGTGCCTTTTCTAGGACAAAGCCCCAGTATGGAGAATGTCAGCACTGCTTTTCAGAACAAGATAGGGCCAGTCTGCTCAAATAAAATAGCATTCCCTTTTCAGCAGACTCATTACCTGGAACACAAAATTCGCATGCCAACTTGGATAGAGACAGGAGAGAGGACATGGAAAGAGAGGATGGTATAGTCGCAATTCACTAAAATGTGTGCACCGGTACCTCTTTTAGAAAAGCAAAAAGAACATTGTGGATTAACATTCCATTTTTATACTCCAAGCTTCTATCTGTTCTTCAGGTGATATTGTAATAAACCAAATTATTTGTCTCCCACATGCCTTCTGATATTTTATGACTTCAGCTCAAAAGATGCTTTTTAAAGTGCAAGAATCCTAAAGTGGAAGCTGTAGCACTTTGTGGGCAATACGTTGGTAGTTTGCAGCAGGGGGAGGGACTAGTTTCCTGCCATTCAGTTCCTCATTATAACTGTCCTTTGCAATTTTTTTCAATTATATTTTTAAACAGATCTGAAGATGCATTGATGTTTCTAGTTCTTTTTACACTAAAATTTGTCTTTGCAGAACAAAGTCACAGCTGGGGATTGTGGAGAGATGATATGGTTCTAGAAGAAAGAAAAACAAGTGCCCATGGAAGGATAATGTGCTACAGCCTTTTACTTTGCAGTATTTTCTTTCTAGAACCCAAGTGTGAAGTAATTTCAATAAACCTCATTCGAGGCAAAGAAAAGTGATGAAAGCAGATATTTTAATTCAAATATGTGGCATTTCCTTCCATGGGAGTCTTTAAGAGCACACATATCTACAACAGATGGCTTAGGGAGCAAGAAGTTCTGCCTGCAGTAGGAATGTGAATAGAGCTGCCTTCTTAAGGCCCCTTTGTAACTCATAATCCATAAAGCAAATGATATTATGACCTTCGTTCTATCCCACCTCTTGTTAAAAAGTGAAAATCACAAACTGCTCCACTCCCAATAAAATGTCTCAAATCAGTCCTGAATATTATCCCAGAGGAAATAACTTCAGGAATTCTTTGGAGCTCTTAAGTTGTTAGGTGTGTACTTGGGTGATACAGGCAATACAAACTTTCAGAATACAGCAAATATGCAAAGCCAGAAGACTGGAAGCTGTGGTTAAATAATACAACACCGCCACCTAGAGGCCAAATACTAAGGACTTGGACACCACCAGCAAACAGGGTGGAAAGCTAGACAAGCTACTTACTGCCCAGACCAGCAAGGCACCTCTCTGTGCCTTCACAACAAAGCTGGGATAAGAGAAGTTTTAAATGAGCAAGGGCTTTTCCTCAATAATGGGATATTGAGGAAATGCTACAGAGTAGTCAAATATGCCTCCCCATTACTACCTACAAAGACAGCTGCTGAACTAGCCAACCAAGAAACCAGTGTGGTAATGGTTGTATTAAGATACTTGGAAAAAGGTACAAAAGTCATAATTCCAGTCTCACTGAAAATGTTTCAATAAAGTGTCCTTCGGTGAGTATTTATTATACACTGCTTGAACAGGCATTTCTTAAAGGGTCAAATAAACTTAGAAACATGAGATATAAACCAAGGCAAACAGGCTTCTTTACTGCAGGTCATTTCAGGGCCTTTAATATTTGACTATACACAGTAAAATCTCCAAAAAGAGACTACAGAATGCACATTTCCAAAATTTAACTATAGAACCCTTTTTCTGCAAAACACACGAGAACTCTCCCTCCCTACTAAGAAATCAAGGTCAAGGGGTGGCTTAAGGATGCAGGTTCTGGAATCAAACTGCATGGGTTCTCTTAACTCCACCACTCACAATTGAGCTTCTCTGTGCCTCAGTTTCCCCATCTGTAAAATAGAAATATAGTACCAACCTCACAAGGTGTTGTGAAGATTACATGAGGTCATACATATAAATACCTAAAATAATTACTAGTTGTTATCTCTTCATATCCTTCTCTTGGATGTTATGTGTGTCCAGAGTCTCCTAACTCTGGTGAAACAGTTCAGGAAAGCTACCATTAACAGAAATACACTCAACTATGCCCAACTGCTGCCCATATTCCCTTTACAGACTATGTTCCTATGGGCCCCTGGAGAGTGGGGAAAAGGAGAGTATTTAAAGTTACTTCATTAGCTGAGATGGAAAATAGAAACAATATTCATTAATAATCTCTTGAATAATTGGAAGAGCTTTTAGCACTTACAAAACAAAAAAGAACAGATAGCCTTACCAAAGTCCACAAATCACACAGTGCTTTCCCCAACAAAGCTTGTAACTATCATCATTTTCTCTTTTATTAATACATCATTTGTTTCTCTGTACAAGCACAGATTCAAAATGCAGAAGGTAAATCAACACAACTCACAAATACCTCCAGCATCCTATACGGGAACATCATTATATACGGGCATGTCTGTATATACGAATGTGTGAATGGGAGAGGTAGTGACATGTGAAACAGCTAAAATACCTAGCTGCCTAAGATTTTAAGCGTTTTTTAACCACCTGTCCCAGCTCTCTTTGAAGTAGACTCGTAAACCCAGCAGGATACAAAACATTTCAGGCAAACCCTTAATAGTTTTACAGTATTCTTCCATTTTCTTTTTCCTGAGTTGTCTCCCTTCCACGTTTTATTCCTATTTCACCATTTTTCACTTTTTCTCCTTAATCACTCCCTGAATTTATAATTTTCAGTAGTAGGAAAACGTAACATTTATTGGGCATCTATGCAGCATATATACCTTGAAGCATTATCTCCATTGAACCAATGGGAGCCTGAGGCTGGAGCTGCAGGTAAAGGTAGGCAGCCACTATGTCTATAATGAGGCTGGCCACCCTTGGTACACTAGAACTGTGCCAGTTCACACCTGTGGCTCAAGCATCATTATCGACATCCCTTCCACTCTCAACAGTATCTGGTTTTAGCTATATGGTCATCCCAACTATAAGCCTCAACAAGGCTTCATTACCCCTCTGGACCTCAGTTTCTGTAATTTGACAAAGGAGACAAGATTAGATAAAGTTGTAAAAAAAATTTTCTGTTTCTGTGATTCCCGTTTCAGGGTTTTAAAACCTAACTTCTAAAATAGTTAGAAGTTCCAATTATGAAATTAAAGATCTCTCCACTGGGTACAGTGGCTCATACCTGTAATCCCAGTGCTTTTGGAGGCCAAAGCAGGAGGATTACTTGAGGCCTCCAGCTCAAGACCAGCATGGGTGACAGTGAGACCCTCACAGCTATAAAAAATTTGAAAATTATCTGGGCGTGATGGCATGTGCCTATAGTCCTAGCTGCTTGGGGGGCTGAAGTGGAGGACCACTTGAGCCCAGGAGTTTGAGGTTATAGTGAGCTATGATCGTGCCACTTCACTCCAGCCTGGGCAACAGAGCAAGACCCCATCTCAAAAAAAGATCTTTCAATCTCTATGTATCTTTCTCCCATTGATAAACTAAGGTATATTTACCCTACCTAAGCATTTATACAGATAAGCAATGATTTAACAGACATTTAACGGTCAACAATGAGTTAACTCAGAAATTGGAAGAAACAAAAAACTAGCTGGAATTGATACAATTTTTTAAATGTGTTCTACTTCACTCATCTCCTTATTCCTTATTAGCTTGGGTACAATCCATCAACGATGCCAGGCCCTGGATAATTCCCACCATGAGTGAGATTCGTTGATATGAAACACCCAGCCAAAGACATTTTCACCTGGGCCTAGACCTCCTACCCTACAAAATGGGTAAGGGAGATGCCTAGACACAAAGCCATGAAATTCCCACATCAGGATAGAACTTGAAGCACTGACACAAAAGGAATGTTAACCACATGAGGCAGCAAAAGAAAATGATAGGGTGGGACAACCCAGTGTTCCATCACCCCACCCTCTCACACCTTAGGCAAGTAGAAAAACTGATTTTGGAGTAAATACATTTATTGATACCCATTTTATATATAGTTCAATGAAATAATCTATAAATATAAAAGCATTTTTTTCTTTTGGATATCACCATGGTCCATGTAAATACTCAACAGTCAGAATCACCTGCAGGAAGCACTCCAAGTCACACTGTTAGGTTTACAGACCTGAATATACATATCGCATTAAACAGTGGCACTTATGTACTCAAGTGGTCCAGTGGCTTTGGAATAAATGACTACTGGGCATGTGGAATAAAAATAATGTGTAAGTTAAATCAATGGAAAGGGTATCAACCATCAACAAAAAGCAACAATTATGAATTAATATCCTAGGCAAAGAAAGTACCACAGCTGACACTTGGTGTCAGAATACTGGAGATAAAGGATGTAAAACAACACATTGTTGTTTTACAGTGCTCTTTCCAACTCCCAGTGGACAATCCACCACTGCCTTGGGGTCATTCATGGTCAACAAATAGCAATAACGAATCCAGATAGCTTAGAATAAAAGGTATGTAGAGACTGATACCAAGATTAAAGAAAAGTGAGCTAAATACTTCAGTGACATAATGAGTTTCTCCCCTAGGAGGTGACTGTGGGAAAAACATTTTTTTTTTTAAATTCCCTTTGTTACATTGAACACGATCATTTATCTAATGCAGGAGAAAGAACCCAGACATTTGGTACTCAAAACACACGTGTGAAAATTTTCTTCTGTTTCAAAGTTTTTTCCTCAACACTTCCAAGGGAACTAATACAGCCACTGTTGAGCCTTGCTCTCCACCTGATGCAGCATAAAATTTTCTCTTATTTCTTCAATAACAAATACAGGAATGTCTTTTGCTGCAGTCAGACTGTGTGTCTTCTGAGTTAGCAAGCAAACGCATTTAAAAGGTCTTAGATGTGCAATGTCCAAAATTGAAATCTGAGAGGCAGTGTTAGAATTTAAGCAAGGCAGGATCTTTAGAGAATACTCAAATGAAAGCCTAAGTGAAGTATATAAAAACTCAGTTTTTTCTATTATTCTCAACTGGACTTGACAGCAACATTTCCCGGTAAGGATGGGTAATCGGTGTTATCTCCAGGTCCAAAATATCCCAACTACTTAAAGTAGGACCCAAAAGAGTAAAAAGACAAACTTGAGTTCTGTGGTCTCTAGAATTCTTTTTTTTTTTTTTTTTTTTTGCCATTTTTCAAAAAGAAATAGTTGCTTCAGTCGTACACCACTGGTTGAAGGGGTTTTCATCCAAATGAGAAACTCTACCCCTTGTCTCTAGTGGGACAGGCACCAGATTCCCACAAGCAGCAGCTCCCATGTCCTGTAGCATACGGCATCTGACCCTGGAGTGAAGAGTAAGCTGGCACGGAGCCCCGACGCTGGGATTCAGACTAGATGGCGTTTCTCGGTGTGCCATTGTGTGCCAACGCTTTGAGGCTGGGGGCACTCGTCTGGTGACCACAGCTCCTGTGAGAAGTCACACCCACTTCAAAAACCTCATGAATAGCTTTTCGGAAACAGTGGAAATTGTAGTCTATTAAACCTGCAGGAGAGAAAAAGAAAATCACACCTCCTGAATGTCCATCATGAAATTACCTACTAGAAAACATGTGGTGACAGAAATAAAAATTATTGTACACTAAAAACCATACACCCAACTGAGGAAACTTCTCTACACTGGAAACATGATAAAGCGTATACCCAAACTGTTAACACTGGTTACCTAGTCTAGGACCCGAGAGGGGACATGGTGGGCAGTCAATCTGAGTAATTAGGAAGGTAAATTTGCTAAAGGAGTTTACAATAAAATCTAAAGTCAAAGGAAAATATTTTTTGAAATATCAAGATTTTCCTTTTACCAGTCTTTGGGGCAGGCAATGAAGAGTTGAAGGAAATGGTAAAGCAACAGTTTGGCAAGCTGCTCAGCAGAAGCCTGGAGTCTGGGAAGTACCAGAGAGGCCCAGCAGGCAGAGCTTCAGGCAGCCTGTGCCCCCACCCCCGCCCTCTTCAGGCAGGGCAGCTTCCTCTTTTATCTGTTTAATGAACTGGGCTTCCACATAAGATTTTGGTTGAACAAAGGCTTCTATTTTGTGACAGAACGGCTAGTTGCCTACCAAATAACCACTTTTCCCCTTCTTCCTTAGAATCAGAGCCCCAGTTCTGGTTGAGCACATTGGTGCTGAACTAAAGCAGTACATTTCCTAGTCTTCCTTACAGTTAGATACAGCCACATGACCAACTATGGCCACTGACAGTGTGTGGGACTTCCGTAAACTCTCAAGAAGAGGAGGATGTATTCTTTCTTCCTGTTGTTCCTTATTAATGTCTGGAATATGGATAAGATGGCTGGAGCTCCAGGAGCCATTCTGGACCATGAAGTGACCTTGAGAATAGAAGCGAGTGCTAAGAATGGCAGAGCAAGAAGAAAAACACCCATACGCTTGAGGACACCAGGAAGCTGGCTTAACTGTCCTAGACTATATACTTCTAGGCTTCTTTAATATGCAAGAGACACAAACTTCCATTTTAAGGTATTGTTATTTGGGCTTATCAAATAATAATCTGGGTTAATCAAACCTAACCTTGACTGATAAACACTGCTTGAAACTCTTAAACCTATAAACTAGATAGCAACCTCTTCAATCGTAAGAAAGGCTAGCTAGTCATCATATATAACCACCATCACAACATCCTGATAGATAACAAATGTGCAATTTGACCATCATCTTGACCAAATAAACATCTCTGGCATCCAAGTTTTGAATCACTCAATTCACATTCAAGAAAAGTAAAATATTAAAACACACTGTGCGTCCTGCCTGAACACAGCGTGACCTGTCAATAGTTTATATTTGATTTGATGAAAGTCATTAAATACTTAATGAACAGCATGATAGAGTACAATGTGTCAAAGGAAGTAGCAGATCTGGTCCATGCCTTCAAGGATATGCTAGCTGGGGCATAAAGCCAAGACACAAGAAATAAATCAAAACAATCTGTGTCAAATTGACTACAAATATGAAAGAAGTCCAAAGAAGAGAGAGCCAAGTGCAGGGCAAAACAATCAATGAAAGCTCCAGGGATAAGAAAGAACTTTGGGGATACAGGCCAGATTTAATTAGGCAGAAAAGGGGAGCAAAATCACAAGAAAACTGCAGGGAGATGGCAGTGAGAACACAGCACAGGTGAAGGACAGGAAAGAAATGGTCTGACTGGTGAGAGGGGCATCAGAAAACTCGTGGTAGGAAGTACTGGGTACCAAGTCGGAATAAGCAGGTTAGAGCCAAATTAAGGAGGTGCTTCAGACTAAGAAAAAAAAACTATTAACGTTTTTGGTCAATCCAATTACATTAAAACTGACTTCTGTGCAAATTGTAAAATAAAACTGACAATCAAGGAAATTTGAATATTGATCAGATATTTGATATCATTAAATCACTGTTAATTTTTTGTGTTTATTAATGCTAATATTGTTATGTTCATAAAAGAACACTATCTTTTAGAGATATCTACTGAAATTTATACAGGCAAAATGATTTAATGTCAAGGATTTGCTTCAAAATAATCCAGCAGGGGCCGGGCGTGGTGGCTCACGCCTGTAATCCTAGCACTCTGGGAGGCCGAGGCGGGTGGATCACTCAAGGTCAGGAGTTCAAAACCAGCCTGAGCAAGAATGAGACCCCGTCTCTACTATAAATAGAAAGAAATTCATTGGCCAACTAAAAATATATAGGAAAAATGAGCCGGGCATGGTGGCGCATGCCTGTAGTCCCAGCTACCCAGGAGGCTGAGGAAGGATTGCTGGAGCCCAGGAGTTTGAGGTTGCTGTGAGCGAGGCTGACGCCATGGCACTCTACTCCAGGCAAAGAGTGAGACTCTGTCTCAAAAAAAAAAAAAAAAAAAAAATAATCCAGCAGGGAAAAGGGTGTAAATATGAAATAAGATTGAATATAATTTTGATAATTGTTGGATGTGGGTGATAGATAAAAAGAGGTTTATTACACTATTTTCTCTACTTTTTAATATGTTTTGACAGTTTCTACAACAAAAGTAGAAAATAACAATAACCTAATCGAGAGGAGGCTATTCAGTAAACAAGACTGAATATGAATGGATGAAAGTTGAAGCAAGGATAAGGACATGGTGATTGTGCTGGTCTACTTTTGTGTACATCAGACATTTTCCATAACTAAAGTTTAAAATTTTTTTAAATTAAAATGGAGAAAAATAAAGAACTCCTAAGAATCAGTACAAAAAAGATAAATATGTGAACAGATAAATTGCTGAAGTAAAAAACTACACAGCCATGAAAAGGTGCTTGCCATGAAAGACATTTGCCCTAACCAATAATTAAATAAGATAAGAACCAAGTGAGACACCTTTCACATCTACCAGATTGACAACAATTACACAGTCTGACAATATCAAGCATTATCAAGGATACAAAGTGGTAAGAGCTTTCACACAGTACTACCAGGGTTGAAAGTGGTAAAGTCATTTAGAGAGCAGCTTGGTAATGTCTAATAAAACTGATGTATGTACTCTATAAATTCTACCCCTGAATGCACACCCTAAATAAATTCTCCACATATGCAAAGGCAAACTTGTTCATGAGCATTTGTTCCAGAACTATCTGTAATTTTAAAAATAATGTAAATGTCCAGCAATAAGAAAATAAATTGTGGTATATTCCACTCATAGAATACTATGTGGCAGTGAAAATGCATGAACTAGAGTTACAAATCATCAATCTAGACAAATCTCAAAAACACTGAATGAAGAGAAACAAATAGGTTGTAGTAGACTACTTATATTTTGATGTCATTTATACAAAGACATACAACACTCTATACTGTTTAAGGATAGATATGAAGTAAAAGAATCAATCAACTATAGGAAAAATAAAACATAGTACAAAGGAAAGAATTTCAATTGAGAGAAATACACAGAAGACCATCAACTATATTTGTCATGTTTTAGTTCTTAAGCTCAAAGATGAATACACATTTTATTTTATCCAAAAAATGTATATCTGAAATAGGTCATTAAAAACTCAGGTAGAAGAGTAGGCACTTATTGCAGTGAATAATAGAGAGCTACTCTAAATCCTTGAGTAGTTAAATAATATAAAATAAATTTTCTGAAAACTAATCTGTCTTCGGGATAAAAGATGATATATACTAAACCCTCCATATACATGTCAAATGTATGAATATTATCAAGCAGAAGATTACTACAGCACCACAGGCCTGGAAGGATGAGAACATAGATTGTAGTCACTGACAGTGGAAATGGAAAGGAAACCCAAGAAATAGTTCCAAGAAAAAAATAAGATTTGGTGAAAGTTCAATGTAAAGGACATAGAAGAATGGAAAAAAGAGAACATGAAATCCTCTCTGTGAACTGATCTGCAAGGGCTCCGTCAGCAATAACACCAATTACCTGACTGCAAGATATCCAAGCTTGGACAGGAGAAAAATCGCATAATTAGTGACAGAAGTAGGGTAGCCAAGAGAGTCATGAAACAGGGGAAATAATCATCAACCAATGATGGGCCTGATGCCCATGATAACCATCAGATATTTAGGGAAGATGTCTCACTAAAAGTTCCAAACATGGGACTGGAACATGAGCCCAAGTCAGAGCTGGAGACGTGCATTTTTCAGGCAACCACATACAGAAGATTAACTGAAGCCATGGATTGGATGAGCTGACCTGGAGAATAAATGAGCAGAAAGACTTGGCTCTGAACACTCAGGACTGAGAAAAAGAAAAACAGCCAGAAGAAACAGGAGATGTGGTCAGGGAAACAAACACATGAAATGACCCAGAAAATTCAGCTTTAGGGAAGCAAAAAGAGAAGAAAGCTTTGAGAAAGGAGAGAATATGTGACATGCTTCAGGAGGCTGAAGAGGCTGCAGAATAAGAAAAGGCCACTGAATGCAGCAAGAAGGTAATCTGGTAACTTCTCAAGAAACAGTTTCAGTAGACCGGTTCAGATGGAAGCCAAACTGCAGGCAGGTAAACAAAAACATGATTTAAAATAACAGATCAAAAGAAGAAAGGAGAAAGTCAGGACTATATATGTAAGGGAAGGGACAAAAGTAGTTTGAGCTAATTTTTTTTTAAGATAACCATTTGCCAAACACTGCAATGTTATTTTCTCTTGTTTAAAAGAACCTAGGAAATTATGGCAAAGAACTTAACATAAAAACGGCTTTTTAAAATGCCATTACCTTTTCGTTCAAAGCTTTCTTCCCTAAGAATGCAGACCAGTGCCAAAAATTTAGTCACCTCCTTTAAGTAAAGGACAGTTGTATTATTCAGCTTGATAATTGCCATAGATTCCTTGTCATAAGCACTTCCACTTCCATCTTCCTTTAACCTATTTTAAAAGAAATACTGTTCATCACAGGTTTCCCAACTAGGCATTTTGTCACATTTAATTTGCACAATGACAAGTCTTTCCACCCTGTTTCCCAA
The DNA here is from genome assembly GCA_008086735.1 of Cheirogaleus medius. NCBI lineage: Eukaryota > Metazoa > Chordata > Mammalia > Primates > Cheirogaleidae > Cheirogaleus > Cheirogaleus medius. Next base: position 25,731,416 of record VBSM01000529.1, read on the forward strand.
ATGTCTTTTGAGAGATAATACTAGCTTAAAGATACTGGAACAGAGTGTTGTTTCAGTATAAGGTTCCTGAAATGCAGAATCCCAGGGATTCCTATTAAAAACAATAACAACAAAAACTCCATACATATCCTTTAATGTAACAGATATTCAGACATTAGGAGAAAAAAGTGAAAACATGTATATATTGTACCCAGGGAAATGACACCACTTCCAACATCTTGCCAGATGGGGCTACTTACCCCTCACACTGTATTCTGTAAACCCAACTGAGATGCCTCCTTTCTTTACTTCCCTCAGGTCACATGGCCCTCTGGGACCTGCTACTACCTAAGTGAGCTCCTTCAAGGCATATTCCATATGCCAAGTCAATCACACATTGTCTCAGAAAACATTTTTTTGCTTCCTCACAAAAGCAAGAAAATTCTTAGACTATACAAGAATATTCCTGGCTAGACAACAGTAAGAACTATGTTGAAATCAACAACTTTTAAAGAGCTATGTGCTCTGAAAGTTTATTCTGATGTACTTGCTCATAAAAGTCTAAAGGTTGTCTAGCTATTGCTAGGAATTAAGAGCTGTCAAAACTGCCTTTTAAAATAAAGTATTTCCCTTCAAAAAAAAAA
>VBSM01000529.1:25732138-25758708 GCA_008086735.1 Cheirogaleus medius
GCACTCTAGCCCGGGCAACACAGTGAGACTCTGTCTCAAAAATAAATAAATAAAAATAAAAAAAGAAAACATTAGCAATAGTTGTCTTTGGTAGTAAAACAATCCTTTTTTCCTCCTATTTTCACTTTTTTATATTTCCCATGCAGTTCTTAACAAATGGTGGTGAGACTTCTATTCTGAGCCTTACAGTTTACCTTCTCATACATTAATTTGAAAAAGATTCACCTCCAAAGAAATATTTAAAAAGATGACAGAAATAACACTAAAAAAAATTGTTAACAGTAGTTGTCTTAGTAATGCCTTCTTACTCTTTTCATTTTTCTGTATTTTGTATATATTTTTTCCATGAACGGGGGGCTTATTTTTTAAACTATTCTGAATCTTACAGTTTACCTTCTCACACATTAATCTGATCCTCACAACAATCCTGAAGACAGGAATTACTACTATGGCCCTATTTAACCACTTTAAATCCTTTCTGCAACAAGCCAAAGTGAACCACATAAAGAAGAGAAATACGCCCATTTAAAAGATATAGAAACTGAAATTCATTAAAAGTGAAGGGCTCTCCTAGCAAAGTCAGAATTCAAACTTAGGGTTTTTAACTCAATTCCATGCAGTTTCCAGTATCTTTCCTAGCTAGCTAATATAAATAAAGTTGATTTGGCAAAACGGAATCATGGAGAAGTAGGTGTCATTTGCTTTAAGAGTATAAATAAAACTACTTCCTGCTGATTGGAGAAGAGGAAGTTTTGAAGTGCTATGTATTCTCAGCTTATAGTTAGATGCCCTACCTAGATCCTTTTCTGTGCCACATGGAAAGTGAGAACAAGCACTAACTCTGACAATAGGCTCCAACACAGGCAACCCTGAAGATTCCCTAAGCCAGTACCCCCATGGCCAATAGCTGTAAAAAGCTATAAAGTTGATAATGTCTAACCAACATATGATCTTGAATCACACACTAATGTGAGAAAGAAAAAAAGCACATTCTATTCAAAGTCTGGAGATTAGACAGATTTGATCTGGCTGTGATTAATAAAACTAAGAATAAAAATATGCCAATGACCTTAAAAAGCTTGCTCAGTCTTTAAACCATAGTATTTGCTTTCTATGTTTATCTGTTTTAACAGTTTTTAAGAGTACTAGGAAAATATGCTTATCTGAATCTTTGTCAAAATATGCCAAGTCAAGACCAAGAGAACCATACTTAGTAGTAGAATACCCTAAATGAGTAGTAGAATACCCTAAATGACTGCCAGCAGGGCACAATAAGGTATAATAAACTTAGAGGAAAAGTAACCTGGTTAGTCCTGGAACTACTGAGTGAAAAGCTCATAACAAATATCATGGGACAAAATGCATACTGTCAACAACACTTTCTCTGTGACCTAACAGTATTCCATGCATTCACACTTCCATCTTGTTTACCTAGGATGCATGGAATACAGTAGGCTTCAAATCTTCCCTTATACTAATCTGTGCTGACACAGTCTGCAAATAAAAGAAGGATATAAAATATGAAAACTGCCATTGGTGAAAAAGGAGTAAATATAAAAACTAAAAGAATACAATCTAAGCTGGGCATGGTGGCAAGCACCTATAGTCCTAGCTACTTGGGAGGCCGAGATGGGAGGATCACTTGAGCTGAGGAGTTCAAGTGCAACCTGGGCAACATAGCATCTTTTTTTTAATTAAAAGAAATGCCATATATTATATATACTATGGAATCCTAATACTTGCAAAGTGAGCCGTACAGAGTCTGAAAGCTACTTTAATCATTAAACTACAATTGTTAGAGTTATATGTGGTCCCCATTCAAAAAAATGTAAATCAAAAGTCAAATAAGAAGCAAATTCAACTATAATAAAGCACATCAAATTAAATGCATAGATTGTGTTAAGAATAGTGATATAATGGACTTTTTTATAATGTATAATGTTATAATGTATTTTATATTGAAAATATATGTTATAACTAAATTTTATTCATATTATTAAAAAGTTGTTTTACAGAATTTTGATTTGTTTTAAAGAAAAAGCAAATGTTCTACCTATCCATTTTTAAAATTAGGAATAACAAACATGAAACTTTACTGAATAACATAATAAACCAACAACATCTCATTTTCATTATGGAAAGAATTAAAGAACAGCATGTAATCACAAGTGAAAGGAATAGAAACGAAAGACAGGAATAGACAGGTAAAGAACAGGTTGGACAAATGCACTTTCCTACACAGAGGCAGGCGACAAATTAGACAGACCACGGTGAAGGGCAGTCAGAGGTGAAAGAGAAGTTTGGACTGGCTAGAGCAGAGAGGAGGAACAGACAGAGGACACAGGTATGAGAAAGCAAAGGTAATGTTAAAGCATCTGAAAGTAACTTCGGAGTTCTGATGTTAATATACTAGGGGAATCAGGGATGTTAGAGGGTACAGAGAATGTTACTGGCTTTTGAAATACTAGTAATTCTCCAAAGTTTTCACTAGTGCTCTGGCCTATTCTACAAAATCACTTGTTTCCTGGCCTCTATACATTTCTATATAGGGCTTGGTGAATTTATATAAAGAAGAGCTCATATTTTAAAATTTTATTTTGGAAACTTAGAAGTATGGGTCAAATTTTTATATATTTAAGTCCTTCTACTTAATACCCAAAATTCTAATTACCTTGTTTCTTTGCTCTCTGAAAGATTAAGAATCTCTCATTCCATAAAGCCTGTAGTTAAATTAGGAACCAAAACTTACTTTATTATTCAGATCATTTTAAATGAATTGAGTCTAGTTTTTCAATCTAGCTAAATCCCAGTAGTGAGAAGACACAGTGCAAACTCCCCAAATAATGGTGGGAGAAACTTTCAGTGATAAGTAAGTCCAGTGCTAGTCATACTTTCCAACTTTTCTTAGCCATCCTCTCTGAAGGAGTAAGATCCAGCAGCCCACTTACAGGGAAATCATGCTCCAAGTTGAAGCACTAGAGTGAGAATAATCTGACTTCATACAGTATTTGCCAAAGGCTTCAGAAATTAATCTCCTAGACAAATCAAGCTGGTAGTTTTCTACCTGTCTGCGATCTTACAGAAACATGTATATAACTTACCCATATATACAAGACACATCAATCACAACATCAATCATGTCACAGCAAAGTTCATAAGACTGCATATCCACAGGGGAACTGTCTGTTGCAATGTAGATTTTGCTGACAACATCAAAGAGAAAAGCTTTTTCAATACCTGAATTCTTGGAAAAACAAAATTGGGTAAGTATTCAGTTTTTTTTAAGAATTACAATTTGTAACTTATCAAAGATCTTGAATTACTGAATAACATACAAGGTCATTTTTAATTATACAACCCAATAACAAAAAACAAACAGTACTGGGTTGAAAGACACTTCTATTAACCAAAGAATAAAAGTGGAATTATTTCTCTGCTCTTACAAACATTTCTCTTCTTCCACTTTACTTGAATGAATTATTTTCTAAGACATCACCAAAAGTCTATAAAAAAAATTCTCCAAAAATCAAGCTATGCTAAATTTTCAATAATCCTCTCTATTATTATCAATATTTGATTTGAATAACCTTGTTACCAGAAAGGCTTTATGTTGCAATTAGCAAAACATAAAAGAATTATAGCTTGACATAAACATCTAGCACAACTCAAAAGCCCAAAAGAGTCAAAGTAGGGATCACCACACACTGAGTCCTCTCAAAGTAACCTCTGGAAAATATAATAGCTAAATGCTAAATTTATTGGAGGGCTACCCTTTTTTATTAAGCTGAATCTTCAAAATAAGAATGTAAAATATAAGATTTTACATACTAAGATTACATACTAAAATAAAAGATTTCACACACTAATATTTAAGTTAGCAAGAAAAGGAAAAGACCAATTTTTCCATGTGACCTACAATAAGGCAGAGATTAAACTGACTCACATTCCCAAAACCCAGTCTTTTCCAGCTACTATTCTTCCTTCAGAAAATAGATATCATGAAGATGTTTTTAAACAAGCAAGCATGAGAAAATTTTTCATCAGTTCATTTTAAACACAAAAAAGGTGAGTGCTAAGAAAATAATTCAGAAAATAGCAGCTCAAGCCATATCTTATGTTGTTATTTATTTTACATGTTAAGTGTGTCATTGGTCTTTAAGCTTGATTCAGACTAATTCAAGCCATTTTATGGAGAATTTTAAAATGAGTACATTTAACAAAAATGGAAACAGAAACTATAGTAAATTATATGAGTCACTTACTGATATAAAGATATTTAATAGGTTTTCCAAGGTTGGCAGTTGTGGGATAAGTTTCTGTACCACCTTACTAAAGGCTTCAAATATTGAATGGTCATAGATACTAGTCAAATAAAAGCTGAAAAACACAACACAGATTGATTAATTTGAGAAACACCTTAGGTTGACAACTATCATAATACATAAAATTGTAACATTTGATTCCAGTAAATTCAAAACCATGCCCATCATTCAAGATGACAAATGCAGTGTCCCACCTGGTTTGTGGCTATACACTTCTTTACTGCATTTACACAAAGGGCAATTGAGGTAGTACCCAGGAAAGCATTTTCAGATGCTGAAACTTGAATATTCACCTAAGTCTAGGTAGTCTGATCCAAAAAGCTTGGTTTTTAAGCACATAACTGAGACAAAAACCAAGATTACAAAACCAAAAGAAAGCTAAAAGAGATATGTGACATTTATTAAATAAGAATATAATTCAGGTTTCTTCTACAGTGTCACCTCTTAGCCAGGCACAGTAGCATGTGCCTATAGTCCCAGCCACTTGGGAGGCTGAGGTAAGAGGATCATGTGAGCCCAGGAGTTCGAGGCTACATCGAACTACAACTGTGCCTATGAACACCTACTACACTCTAGCCTGGGCAACATAGCAAGACCTACCTATAAGAAAATTTTTAATGTCACAGCCTCAAAAGTTCTTTCCTAACTACCCTACCTAAAATAGTGTTCCTGTACCTGATTCTACCCTTTTCCCCTAATTTGTTTTCATAGCATTGATAAGTACTTAAAATTTCACTATACATTTATTTATAGGTATTTTAAGCTGTGTCATTACAGAATTTAAGTCCATGAGTAAAAAGACTGTGTCAGTCTGGCTCACAGCTGCAAGCCCAATGAATACAACTGGTGTTTATAATTTATATAAAAAGCATATTAAGGCAGGGGTCATACAGAGAATGAAACAGGAGTCAGGAGGCCTAAAAGGACATACAGTGGAGAAGTAACACATGTAGATTCAACATAACACATACTTGAGTGGGAGAGAGAGAGAGAAAGAATGAGAGAGAGAGAGAGAGAAGCAGGCCTTTAACAATTTAAACTCTGTGGACAATTCTACCTGCTTTTTCACTCAGGGTATATACTCTTCATTATATAGTTGTATCCACAATAAATTTATATACATATATACAAAGTCAGAGACAAAGAACAGTACATACTACTTAAAGATATTTCTAGGGGGCCACCAGGGGTGTGCAGGAAAATAAACATATAAATAAAATTTTTTAAAAAGATACTTTCAAGGAACTGAGCACCTAAGAACTCAACCCTGTGTGAGAAAGGACTCTACTCTATATGTGAGAACACTGGAACAGACAAGGCCAAGATGATCCTGCAGGTACAAGAAGAAAGGAATATTTTAGTGTCTCCTTTAGGCAAAAAGGTTAGCAAAGTGAGATGGTCCTGCAGGGTCTGTGAGGCTCGGAGGTAGATGGGACAGGGACAATTGGCAAGGACAGGGCATTTTAGTAAGGTGAGTGTCTAGAAACCAGAAATCAAATGGACCCTCATGCACAGGACTGCTAGTACTAAATAAAAGTTAAATGCCAAATTCTACTGACATTACCAAGGATTAGGGCCCTATAGCGTACTGGGGAAAGGGAAGGCATGAACCATTGGGGTGAGATACCCTGGAAAGGGACACAGACATAGAATAAAGAGAATCAGAAGGATCCCCATGGGCACTGGGGAACACAGGACAAACATGGTTTAAAATCCATATAAAAACTATTAATAACAGAGTCTAAAAAAATTAGATGGAGGAATTTTATGGGAAGGTACTTTCTTTTATAGACATTGCTGAATTTTTATCTTTTTGAGCATGAATTACTTATAAATTTTTAAAAATTTAATCCAGGCAAAGTAGAGGTCAATGAGACTTTTCTACATGGTTTCCTAGAAGAATAACTGAAAGATCTTGGAGCCTGAAGCCCAGGGAATATCAGAGATAAAGATGAGGGTTGGCTTGAGCGTGTAGGGGAAATCCCTGTAACAGACCAGGGATAGGGAAATGACTACACTTGTGTCTCTCCCCTGTTCCCTCTTTAAACTGCTTATATCACCAAGACAACATTTTCTTGGGTATTTTAAATACACTCATTTCTACCCATATCACCAAAAAAATAAGATGTATGAAAATATTCTTCACAGACTTTCAGAATGCAAATACACAAATCAATCCTATCTAATGGCTATTCTCTAATAACTTAACAAAATTTAATTATAAACCAGCAGTCCTTTAACCTTAATAGCAGTCTTATGTAAATTTATAGGATAAACCCACCTAACCCACACTTTAGTTTCATGAAAGTATAAAGTGTTTTAAACCTTAAGGTACATCAGAGGCCGGGCGCAGTGGCTCACGCCTGTAATTCTAGCACTCTGAGAGGCCGAGCCGGGTGGATCGTTTGCGCTCAGGAGTTCAAGATCAGCCTGAGCAAGAGCGAGACCCTGTCTCTACTAAAAACAGAAATAAATTAGCTTGACAACTAAAAATATATAAAAAAAATTACTCAGGCATGGTGGCGCATGCCTGTAATCCCAGCCACTTGGGAGGCTAAGGCAGAAGGATTGCTTGAGCCCAGGAGTCTGAGGTTGCTGTGAGCTAGGCTGACGCCACGGCACTCTAGTCCAGGCAACAGAATGAGACTCTGTCTCAAAAAAAAAAGGATACATCAGAGACAGTCCAAACTTGAAAATATATCTCCTTTAAAAGGCTCTTCCTTACTGAGAAAGACACTGTCAAGACTCAACCTAATGATTTCTACAACAAATGTGACAGGAGATTCTTTGCACTGAGGCAAGGGGGAAAAAACTAATGAAACCAACAGTGGGGAGTCCCAAAGCAGATTTATGCCATGAGGAAATAGCCTGACTCCAGTCTCTTGAGATGAACTTGGAAAAGCACCAATGGAAACACTTCACATGACTTCAATCTCCAGGAAAATGCAAAAAGTGGGTAAAGTAACTTCTCAATAACATCAGGCTCCCAAAACAGCTTGGCATTCAACAAAGAAGAGATCAAAAACATTACAGATTTGGGAAACAGCATACCACTAACAGATAGCTACAGTGTTTGTAATGACAGAGATGGGAATACATTTACACATTGTTCAGGGCTCTCATATCAAACACACATGTTCTTACCTAAGATGGAGTTTTTCTAGCCCAGCATCTGCAAGGTCATCATTGGCCCTTTGATGAATGTCCCTCTGTGTTTCTATTTTGTGATCATCAGACAGACCATCAACTTTGTGAATAAAAACCTCAAAATTCATGTCTGGGTTAACTTTGTAGGCTTTAGAAACAGTAATGTGAAGTCTTGTTAAAGCCTCCATGTAGTCATCCTGTAAGTCAGAACAAAATATTTTTTAAAAAGAAATCTTATAAAGGTCAAGTAACAAACTAAGAAAGCCTCAAACCACCTATTTCCCCAAACACAGAAAATATGTTATCCTCATTATTCACAAATATTCAAACATTCATATACATTAACTTACATCACGAAATAGCTCTTCAATTTCTCAAGATTAAAAAATTCAATTACCAAGTTAATACTTATAAAATTTTTAATACTGATAATATAAAGAGAAAAAAAGTTAACAGACATTTCTTCCCAGTAGATTTTTTTTTTTTAAGTAATCCCAGCTCTGCCATTTATTAGGTGTGCAACTTTGACCTAGTTGCTTAAACTCTGTGGTCTCAGTTTACTTATCTATAAAATAAGAATTACAATATATACCTCACAGTACTGTGAAGACTAAATTAAATTAGATCATGTATCTGAAAGCACACACTATATAGAGCCTGTCACTCAGAAAGCATTCCTAACTAATGCTTAAGCTTATAAAAATTAAGCTTCTTAAGGACAGGGACACGTTCCATTCATCTGACTGCCTGCCACATGTTAGGTCCTCAAAAAATGCTTGCTGGGCTAAACTCAATTTGGGCAATTAGGGAAACCACTCACTCTAATATCTGCTGACTCTAATTCTCACATTTTTATATTATAGGATGGGATCTTTTGAGTGAGTGATGTCACTATTGTTATAGTTACTAAGGTACAACAATATCTACTATTAACCAATAAAAGTGGAAAGCCAGTGTTAGCCGTTCATTAACTAGGACTCAAAAATGTAAACGACATCTCCTAATCATCTGAAATTCTGTACTTGGACAAAGACATACCTGTTCCCAAAGCACCTATGCAAGTGCAGTTTTTATACTGTTAGGGAATTTACTGCCAAAGAAAAAAGCTGCAAGCACATGACAAAGAAAATAAACAACTTTCCTTTGTTTCTACACCCTTTTGCCACTAGGGAAGAAAAGTAAACATAATTATTTGTGACTACCTGTGCATCAATGACATATATCAATGCGCCTGTTCCCCTGAAGATCATCTCATAGTCAAATGTTGGGTCAAAAAAGTCCATTTGCCCAGGAAAATCCCATATTTGGAAATTTACAAAGGAACTATTGGAAATGTCATCTTTATAAATCTTGTTGGTACTTTCCAAGAAGAGGGTCTCGTTGGGTGACATCTTATGAAACACCACCTGTTAAAAAAACAAGACAATTTTATGACTATTCAACTTCAGTATTTAAATTCAAAATTCCACCCTGGTTTAACATAAAAAATTTTTAAAGGTAAAAACCAAATGGTGAATCCATTGGTAGTCACTATTCTTTTATTTCTCACAAAAGATAACACCAAATTAATTTCCATTAAATCTTTCAGCTAAAACTTTTCTGCTATGTTCCTGGCACCATAGTCAGACTAGTCAGTACTAGTCATACCACTATCTCTCAACTCCATTGGTGTTTGTTGTTTTTTTCCTTTTTTAGGGGGAGGGTTAAACTGTATTAATTCTGTCAAAATCTGCTTTAAGATTATGGAAGCTTTATAGGTAAAGCTTAAGATATTTTGTTGATTCAAAAATTACTCAAGTGCCTACCTTAGGCTCTGTGGAATAATAAAAAAGAAAAAAAGAAACAGACTGGATCCTACCCTCACTGATTCCGCAGTCTTGTGGAAGAAATAAAACAAGGACAAATAACTATGCCAAATAAAAGTGAAAATGTCCACGGGGGTGCCTAGGGGAGTTAACAGGGAAGAAGGCAGCTCCCATGAGAAAAGAAATGGTAAAGACAATTGTTAAGGATCACAAAAATGAGAACCCATACAATCCTAACATAAAACTAACCTACTTTCTACAAGAGAAAAATGAACAGTTACTCCCAAGTTTTTGTCGGTAACAGCTGAAAAGAATTAAAATCAGCTTGTAAAAATCCACCATAAACATACCCAACTTTTGCTGTAGAGATGAAAAGGTAAATAAAACACAGTAATTCAGTAAATTCAGAAGAAAGCTACTCTTTAAAAACATCACGTCTACAAAATATCACACATAGTTTGGATAGACCTTTGTCACACAGTGGAAAGGGGGAAAGCCTAAGTGTCTGGTGATAATAGTTTTATTACCAGCTCACTGTGTATAATGGAGGAAGTCAACCCTGCCTCTATTTCCCCTTACTATAAAGTGTACAGCCCTCCATTCACGACACACCAATAGTGAAAACAAATGGACTGATGGAGGTCTGCAAAACTTTCTCAAAGTCTCAGATTTTTGTAACCACAGACCTACAGGGAGAATATTACCAGTAATTACACTCACTAGGCCACAAGAACTGAAATAGGGGCAATATTAGTACCCAATTCCCAATAATGTTACGGTGAAGTTTCCTTTATACTAGTAACAAGAGCAAGCATTAGAATGCCCAGTGCCTTAGTCACAACTCTTTCAGACGCTGCTCCCTGGGGCTGGGCTGGGAATCCCTGCAAACTCAGGTCACCAGAAGTGAGAGAAACAAAAAAGGGGGGCAGGGAAGGGAGTCCACGAAGTTTTCCAAGTGAGAACTGCAGAGTATGTCTCAGTTTCGTAAATGACACGGGCTGGTTCCCAGGGGGCGGAGGTCTTGGGCGGTGCCACTCGACACCTGCCTCCCTCCAGCGACCCACCCGGCCTCAGCTGACTTGGGCGTGGACGCAGAGGTCGGGGTCCTGGCGCGAGCTGCGCCTGTGGCGCTGCGCTCGCAAGAGTAGAAGAGAAAGTGCAGTGGGACGGAGCTCGAGGCCAGCCCCGGCCACCGCCCTCCTGGGACCTCCCCGCCGCGGCCACCTGAGCCCCCGGGGAGGGGAGGGATGGGGGAGGGGCAGGAAGGGCCGGCGCGGCCCCGCTCACCTTCTGGATGGAGGACTTGCCGCTGCGCCGGAGCCCCATGAGCAGAATCCTCGGCTTGGAGCTGTCAGCGCCCCCCGGGCCACAGCCCCCGCCGGCCCCCGCCCCAACCCCGCCGCCCGCCGCTGCCGCCTCCTCTTCCTCCTCCTCCACGCCGTAGCCGAAGTCCTTTGGAAACGAATCAGCCGCGCCGTAACTGCCGGCGAGGGGCGTCTCCTCCGCCCCGTACTGCAGGGACATGGTGCTGGAGCCGCCGCCACCCGCACCCTGACAGGCCAGGCCAGGCCTAGCCAGGCCGCCGCCTCCCCACTCCGCCGCCGCCGCCGCCGCCGTGCGGCCCGGCCCAGAGCCCGACTCTCATAGGCCCGGAGCCGAGCTCCAGCGCTTCATTGGCCGCCTGGGCTGCCACTCGGGAGCAGCAGGGTAGGTGGTGCCCCATCACGTGCCGGAATCACCTGACTCGTAGCCGCGGAGGGGGGAGGAGGAATCACGAGGAGGGCGGCCCGGCCGCGCCTCTCGCCCGGACTCCCGGCCCTCTGCCCTCCGCCCCAGCCCGCACGCGCCTCGGTCCTGCCCAGCACGCAAAGTGCTTCTCACCGCTCCCCTTGCCTTCTTCCAGGCTCCCTAGAGCACCGAAATGGAAGATGCTTTCTGGGAACCCGGGGGAAGAATTGTTTTCCTCCTACAATTGTACTCGTGCAATCAGTATTTACTGATGCCTACGATGTCCTGGGTACTTACCAAGGGGAACAAAACTGGAACCGACTCGAACCCTGACTGCCCTCAAGTTGCTTGAAGATTAACAGAGGTCGGACTTCTGCGTAAGTAGCCTCGGTACGAGATATTATATGGGGAAGATCATAGGCACAGATAAATAATGCTCGGGAGTTGGGAGGATGAGAAAATCTACAAACAGATCCAGATGGCTGGATATGGTTGGGATGTGCAAAGGTATGGAGGAGGAGCCAGCCAGACTGAGGGGAAAGCCTCAGCCAAGGCACAGTCATGGGTCAGTGTTAGTTCCCGCAGGTAGCTGGACGCTGATAGGAAAGCAGATGCAGCCGATAGGAAAGCAGATGCAGCCACGCTAGAACATTTTATCTTCTTTCTTTAGCAAATTGCAGATAGTAGATACTGCTGCCACTTCAAACTCAACAGGATTCAGTTTCCCCTCTTTCCCATCTAGTCAAAGTCTACGTCTCCGGTAATTCCAACCCCCCCACCCCCAAAAGAACACTGCATCTTCTATGACTTCCTTCAGTTTAGAGACCAAAGGAATGAATGAAAGCAAACAGAAGCAAACGCAGTTGCAGTGTGGTGGTGGTGGTCTTGGTCTTTTTTGAGTATGAAGGGAATACACACTCATGCAGTTCTGGGACTCTGGTTATGTCTGCACCTAAAAGTTAATGGTGGGACACACCCTTAGAGGTCATGTAGCCCAATCTGTCACCTAAAATGAATCAACTCTACAGTGTCTGTGACTGATGGACGTACAGAGTGAGCTGAAATAATTCCTAGAGAAGAGAGCTCACTATCTCAAAAGATAGTCAATTCCACTATGGTAAAGATTTAAAATTTCTTATTCCAGACAAAAAAATCACCCTCCCTGAAGCCTATAATGGAATAAAATAGGAGTAGTCTTCATATTTTTCATGACAGCACTTCAAATAAACTGCAGTCTTAATTACCCACTAAGTTGTCTCTGTTCCATGCTAAACATCTTCAACCATTCCTTCTATGGTGCTGTTTAATGCAACTTTCTATGATAAAAAATGTTCTATACCTGCACTGTTTAATTAATACGTAGCCACATGTGTGGATTGAGCACTTGAAATGTTGCTGGTGTGACTGAGGAACTGAATTTTTAATTCTGTTTAATTTTAATTGCCACATATGGCTAGTGGCTACCATATTGGACCATCATAGCTTTATGTAGTCAAAGCCCCTCTCCCTGTTGGTCACTCTTCTTTATGTGCATTCAAGCTTATCAACATCCATCAGATGTCTGGCACCTACCAAGCAATACTAACCAATACAGTTTTCAGGATGACTATTTAGCACCTGAACAATATTTCTATTAATGCTTTCCAGAATAGAATTTTTTTAAGTATCCATAGGATACTTAAGTGGTTCACATTGATAATCACTGGAGGTTAGTACTTTGTCAGCAATCTGAGTGCCTAAACTTGCAGAACTGCATTTTTTAACCTAAATATAAGACTTGATATTTCAAGTTTTGATTTGGGCCCAGCAGTTTGGGTACTCCAGGTTGTTCATCATTTTAAAGCTTGTTTTAATACAGTCTACCAACCAGCCCTTCCAATTTGTGGCACTTAAAGATATGGCATTACTACCATCTGGTCTGTATGTAATCTTTTATGGTTTGCAAGGCACTTTTTTAAATTTGATCCTTACAGCAACCTTGTGAGGTAAGGAAGATGTAAAATCTATATTTTATAGATACAGCAGCTGAAGCATAGCAGGAACTTAACTGATTGGCTCCATTTTCAGTTCCATTGAGCATCTTCTTATATACGGTCTTCACCCATGTCCTTAATAGAAATGTTGAAGGAGACCTCCAGAAGCCAGGCTGACCCTTAATTAAATAGCACTAACTCGTACAGCAGTTTAAGCAGATCAGTTTCACCTAAAAATGTGATTATCCAATTCATATGTTGCCATTCTGTCCAAAATGATGGTACAAGAGACAGGCACCTGACTTACTGACATAAATATTAATACTAGTCCCATGAGAAAAAAGCAATCTAGAGTTGGCTGCCAGAAAAAAATTTCTACTTGTCTATATCCACAGAGGGACTGTCATACCAGCTGCTTAAAGAAGCCAAGTCTCCCTCTCTTCCAAAACCCACATGGGGCCCTGTTTTATTATTATTATGGTTCTTAGCACATCGTAACCCACATTGTAATTGTTTATATACATGTCCCAAGTTCAAATCATTCATCTTTATCACACCCAGCCCATTGTGTCCATGTAGGAAACACTCAAATTGGTAAAAGAGAAATCTACTCAAATGAATGTTCTTCTAATAATATCTGCCCCCAACCCCGCCAAAAACAAACTTGTGACTAGAAGAGGCACAGATCACTACCACATTCATGCTAACATGACTAAAATGCCCTTATAATTGGCTTGGTCACAGTCTCCAGCAGATGCCAAGGCTTTTCTAGTTAAGCCAGTTTTCATTGGACCATTTTGTTTTCTATGTGTTTTTTGACCAAAAAATAAAGATGGGTTCTCCAACAATAGGGATAGGATACATGAAATAGGAATACTTCTTTAAAATATCAGTAAAGAAAGTAGGAAATCAGTAAACCAAAACATCTGACTATAGGTCTTCTAAGAGAAAGGAAAAAGGACTAACAAACAAGAATATAGTGCTTTACCATTTACAAATCTTTCACATACATTCTCCTTTGACCCTCACAACAACCCTGTGAGGTAGGCAGCACAGATATTCTTCTCATTTAACAGATGAGGAAGGTGAATCTCAGAGCAGTTAACTGATATGCCCAAGGCTGTACAGTTACTGAATAATCTGTATTATTATCAGTCTTTGGCCTAAAAATTCAGCACCCAACATCCCTTCATACTTGCCCTACCTACTTCACAGGGATAATGAAGATAAAATGACTTCAAGGCTAGAAAATATACTTTGAGGAAAAAAAGCACTATATATTATTATTATACCCACAAACTATAATTTTCCACAATATATGGCTCATTCCCTTCTCATCCCAGCTTGTGCATGAACCCAGAATTTTATATTGCCTCAACTCTGTGCTCAACTAAGCAACTAAGTAAGGCAGGGGAACAGTATTATACTGTTTAAAATTATGTAAATTACAATCCCAGGGTAACTGCTGTTATTAAGCAAATAGAAAATCAGCACAGAAAGGCCAGCGTGCAACTAGGACTCACTAAGCACAGAGCAAAGCAAGGCAATATTATCAGGGCATGATTGCATAGAAGGAAAATGTGGTGTCACAGTCTAAACTGGCACACACACAGTTATCTAAGGCAAAGTGGTGGAAAAGAAGAGTTACTTGTTCTGCATTATATAAACAAAAGCAGAAGATTCATGGGAACCCGTGCAAAAACATCTTATGTCACACAGATCTCTCCAGCTGTCTACAGGGAATACAAACAACAGTGTCATCTTCATTTTAAAGAATGACTGTACCTGTGTTCATAGCCTGAACTACACCAAGGAATAGCTCCATGGCTTCCTTGGCTGAAATATAACCAGTACCATCATTCCTAATAAGACTGTTAACCAGAATGTCTTTTAAGGTAATGAATTAGATGGCTGTGTTTTCTTCAGGATTTACTTTGGATTCTCCTACTTTAAGACCCAAAGAAAGTTATATTGAGTTTTTATTGGTGATTCTAAGTATATGTGTTTATAACAATTAGAGTGTGATAGGTGAAATTTAACATATTAAAAGAGTTCTATAGCATCTTTTCAGAAAAGATTGTATACTATACAAACTATTCAAGTCATACAAAACCATTTTTCAGTGTCTTTTCAACTGAGAAGAATCCTATTCAGCACGCTTCTCCTCCTGAGGTGGTTCATACTGAGCAAGCTATGGGGCAAAGACAGAGGAGTTTAGGTGAATTTATTCTAAATTGGGTAAAAGATACTTAGTAACAAAACAAAATGAGTTAACCATTATCTTCAATTTAGTTACTGAATCAGTAAGTTTATATTGGTATCAGTCTCTATAACTATCCATTTTAGACCATTCAATAATTTAAGATTTAATATAATCAAATCTATTAACCTTTTTCATATAAACCTTTAAAAATACAGGGAAACTAAAATTTCATTCCAATTCTTCACTGTACTGTCAAAATACTTGATATGCAATAATCTATATCTTCCCAAAGATGCTGTGGCTTATAATAAGAAACTTTGTTCCTCTCCACCAAAAGTTTACTGAAATTCCTCCTAAAAAGTAGACAAAGAGTTATGTAACGTGTATTAATCTAGCCAGTCAATAAAGAATAACTAAAGTCTTTGACCTAAAAGGTGCCAAAGAGTTAACTAGCATTGTCACATTGTGGAATCTTGGATAATTTAAGATACTGCATTTCCTTTTATGCTAAGTGGTGGTTCCTTGCAAGAACACTAGGCTAAGAGAGAGTGTTCTTCCAGTTAGCTGTTGGATTTGAGAAGCTTATTAGATCTCACTGTGCTTTTGTTTCCTCAGCTATAAAATGGCATGTATACTTGTTTCATTTATCTCACAAAGTTGTTGACGATATGAGAAATACTTAGAGTAATGTAAAATGCATTATGTGATCTCAAAGACTTAAGAGTTCACTAATTTGAAGCTCATGAAAATTCTCAGGGGAGTTTGAAGAGGAAAAAAAACTTCAGCACTAGATAAAATTAAGTGAAATTTACAGAGGTAAATTTGTTAACCCAGGGCCACCACATAAGACCTTGTAGATTGTGAACTGTACAACTCTAAGAGGTGCCATTCATGAAGCAGTGGCCCTGCATTGACCTACTTAAATCAACTGCTTAAGAATCTCAGAACTATCCATTTACTTGTAAGCAGCAACCAATTTTCCTGTTTTTTTGTTGTTGTTGATGCAGGTTCCCAAGAACCTCTTCTTAACCACACATTTTGCTTGTCCTATTTACAGTATGTGTTGTGGTTTTCTAGACAGAGCATAAGTTTGGTCTTGTAATTAATTCAGATTGGTATTCACCCTTCTCCCTCCCTTCCTGTCCATCTTAGTGAGGTTTTGATCATGTAATTATTAAAAGTAAAATTATTTTTAATACAAATTCTTTTTTAAAAATTTACCTTTGTTTTCAGTTTTTTATTTTCTTCTACAATAGCTTCATATTTTTCTTTCATTTCTGCCAATTCTAGACGAAGCAGCTCTATTTCTGGATTTTCTGGGGTAGCAGCTCCTAAGTGATGCTTTAAAAAACTATTATCATTGTTAAGAATTTACTTTTTAGAGCTGAATGAAACTATGGAAATAGCCCAGAGTAGCATCAATATCCCTGTCCAGAGTCACCCACCCTACCATCAGTGTTTACCCGGAAATCACCATCCAAAAACTCAAAGTAACTTTCTCAATAAGAAAAAGTAATTTAAAGGTTATAATCTATCTGAAAAAAAAATAAGGCCTTTTTCTGACTTCAGAAATGAAAAGGATACTCCAAAGCACTATTAGGTTTCTCTGGTTCTTCATATAAGGCTACCAGCACTGCAAATCAAAAAGCAGAGAAAGCAACAATTAAAGTCTAAAACATGAATGGCTGAAATTATATTCCATAACCTAGTAAATATTAGGTGCCAACTATATGCCAAGCACATTGTTAAGGCTGTCTGTACAATGATGAACAAGACCAACAGGGTCCGTCCTCTCAGTGAATTTACGGTCAAGTGCAAAAGATAAGCAAGGAACTAGACAAACAAAGGGTATCAAGCAGCAACACTGGATAATGGGCTATGGGAGCACATTGGAAGAACACCTAACTCAGCCTAGAACATCACAGACGGCTTCCTAAAGTAAAGGAAAGACCTGGGACATAGGCAATGAATGTTTCAGATAAAATGGGAAGGACCAGGAGCAAGAAAACAACATATTGAGGAACTGAAAATTCAAGTATGGCTGGATGGAGTTGTGAGTAACGTGGCAGGAAAGGAAGCAGGAAGGGTAATCAGGGCCAGATTATGGAGGGTCACGCAAGTTTGGTTGGACTTTGATTCTAAAAACAAGTATGTAATTAAACAGCTTTAAGGAGGGGAGTGACTCTTACTGCTGTGTGGAAGACCGACAGGAGTGAGACAAGGATTAAAAAAGTAAGAGGCTGATGTGGTAATCCAGTTAAAAAAGACAGCAACCTGCACTAGAGTGATAGAGGAGTGGGAAGAAAATCTGAGAAAAATTTAGGAGAGAATCAACAGGGCTATAATTACTGGAAGTGGCTTTGAATTCAAAATGTTCTTCAAGAATGAAGTTTCATGCACAACATGCTAAGTAACCACTAAACAAAAACTACCAGTAATCATGTTCATATCAACATTGAAATATATACTTTAGTGGTTTCATACACAGTAGCTCCTATGAGAACCACCTTGCTCATCTTCTTTTGAACAAATCCCTCCTAGAACTCAGATAAAAATATCTCTAAACCAGTGGTTAACCTTTTGGTGCATGGAACCCTTTGAAAAATCTGATACAAGCAAAAAAACAAATGTAACCACACACAAAAAAACTGCGTATCTAGACCCAAGTAAAGGTCCTATTGTAAACCACTTTATATGCTTCCCTTTTGTTCTTTTAGAATTTTAATAGCTTATCAAAATAATATAGACAGTATGAAAAAATCAAATGGGCAGCTACTTTTAACAATTTACATTGAGTTCTGATAGTTACTCTTCATCTCTCTAAATACACTTACAGCACTATTTTTTGAGAAATTGGTATGTATATACCACTACTCTCTCCTCCCCTCTCTCCTTTCAATATAATACAGAACTTTAATCCCTCTCTTTATTACCTTTTTCTTTAAATTTTATGCACAAATCTCCATTTCTTCTTCCATTAATTTCCACTGATCTCTATTGAATCATAATTTTATAAGACATAGATATTAATACTCTTACCCTTTCCTCCTCTTCCCCCGTCCCAGTTCTTTCACTTTCTAAATTTCTGTCAGTGGTACTTACAGGGTTGATAATTGCAGAACATAATGTAAATGCTAACTTTCCTTTGCTTTTCTATAGATGAAATACACTTCCTTTTAGTCAGACAAGAACTCTATACCCAATCATGTTCCCCTTTTTGCCTTAGCAGCCAGGATTTTTAGAGATTGTTATAGTGCTCAAAATAGCTAAAACACTGCTTCTTCCAAATGATACATCATCTTTAAGCATCCTCTTACAGTGTTTTAATGTTACAGTTTCAAATCCTCTTGGAAATAAGCTGGATAAAAAATATAAATTTGTGTAAAGTACCTATGTTTGAAGCTGAAAATCAAATTTTAAATCTTATCAGTAGATACTGTGTTAAATTGTCTGATGTTATTTAGGAGCCTAGAAATCTAAGGAGATGGAGGGATTAGATTCCAGTTTATGTGAGCAAAGGAAAAGAAGCCTCCAGAAGTTTCCAGTCTTTTATGAAGGAAAATCTTTATATGGCCACAAGGCTGTACATCTTTCTGTAGTCAGTTACCTCCTACAATTGTCACTATTCTGCCTTTTACCATTTTATCTTTCACTCACTCCATCCAGCCATGCTGGCCTCCTTATACTTCCTGGGAACTCTTGACATCATATACTATTTCATTCAGGTCTCTGCTCAAAAGTTACTTAAGAAAGGCCTTCCCCCTACACACCATATTTTTGGCACGCAAATCCTACAAGTCACTCTTTATCCCCTAACCGTGCTATGTTTTTATTCACAATACTTATCACTAGCTGACACTATGTATGTATTTGTTATGTCTCCCCCAACTAGAATATAAGCTCATGAGAGCAGAGACCTTTTTCCCCCACTGATGTATCCTTGGTGTCTAGAACAGAGAGCTGAATAAAATGGCTAAGTGAAAGAAATGAACTTGTGGAGTTTTTAGAGGGGATGACATTCCAAGCATCTGTGATACTTCCAGTGACAACACAGCCCATTACTTTCAGAGTAGTCCCTTACTACTTGCTTAAATTTGTTTGCAAAGAAATAGAAAACTAGTATCTGAACCCAAAGTACATAGCAATTCACAATTACTGGTCCATGCATGGGAATTAAAAGCCTGCTTTCTGCTTAGACCCCAGAGTTGTTATTCTCCTCGAACTTTCCCCTCATCTTTGCTTTTGTCCAAAGAGAGTCATCAAATTATTCCCCACACACTTCCTATTGTCATATGATCCATGTCCTCGTCCCAGCCATCAATTCCATTCTACACCTTTGAATATCCCAGCCAGTGAGTTGAGTGACACAGAGCAGGCATTCAGATTACTGCTAAGGTAATGAAGTAAACTGTACTCTACCTCTTGGAATCCTCCTGTTTCACGCGCTTTACTCTTCTACTTAGATCTTAAAGTCACGAAGGAAGAGGTACAGTGTAACAGTAAACTACCGTTTTAAAAAGTGAAAACAATATAACCATTTTGATGTGCCCTCAAGCTCTTTAAACTAATTCTATTTGAATTATGAAATCTACACAAAGTAGGAATTGATATAGCAAAAACCGTAAGGCGGGAGGAATTGGGATCTCAAGGTCTTTAGCAAACATGTCCACTGCGGCTGCTCAAGGCAAAGCAACGGAAGTTGGAGAGACTTTGCAACAGCTGCAAGAGTTTCACTCCCAGCGCGGTGAGTGGTAGCGTGAGCTAGGCTACCCCACGCGGGCGGCGTCCAGCAGCCAGCGTGCGCCGGTCCCCGCCTAACCCCGAGGCCCACCTGGCTGGACCCCGGACAGGTCCCACCTGTTTCCCCCTCTTTTCCTACGCCGTCGGGGGCGCAGCGCCGAGGAGCACGACGAGGGCACCAGGAACCCTTCCTAGTCCATGCTCACCCTTGGTCAGCGTGTCCAGCACCCCCGACTTCTCCAAGTACCTCCGGAACTGCTCACGCTTCGAGTCGGCGGCCTGAGGAGATACCGTGGGTCAGTGGCCAAAGCCGGGGGGCCGGAGCAGGAAGAAGACTGGGAGTCCGGCAACCCCGCCTCCGCCTCGCTACCTCGGGCCCCCCCAAACCTGCGCGCGCGCCCCAACTCCCACCCGGAGCCGCCCAGCGGCTGGCTACCGCCCGCACGCCCCCAGCCACGCCGCGCCCCCCTCACTTTGTAATGGGCCATAGTGACAGCGGCAGCGGCGTAGCTGGCGCCGGAGTCGGTGACTGGCGGGCTCGGAGCAGCAGTGCTCATGCGCGGAAGGGGCCGCACGCCTGCGCACTTGCGAACCACGGGCCAGCTTCGCCGGGGTGTGGCCTGTTTTCATAGCGACCGGGACGCTCTGAATCCCCCGTAGCGGGCTGAGCCGAGGGAGACTGCGTGCGCCCGCCCTCCTGCTGTCGGAGCCGCACCCCTTCTTCCTCTTCCGGTGCGCGCGGCGGTTGTGTTGCTTAGCGAAAGGCGAGGTTTGGGAAACTCGGGACAAGTGTCCAGGTGAGGACAGAGGTGGGCACGGCGTCCGGAGGCGGGGCCCCGGAGCACTCGGACTATTGCGGGAGGGAGGATCGCCGGGCGGTGGTAGTGGGCGCATCTTTCTCCTTTGGGATTTCGGAAGCTTTGGCGACCCATAAGTGCTGGGCTTCTTGGCTCTCATTCTGAAAAAAGTGTGCAGGGCTTTCCAGTGGCTTGGGAGAGTGTTGAGAATCGCATGTTTCGGCTCCAGCTTTTTTACTTTTGGAGTTTCCTTGATTTGTGGCTAATTGGATGTAGGCCTCTGAAGGGTGAGGAGTAATGTGCTCGCCAGTAGCTAGCACCTTTGAACACTTAATATGTGCCAGGCACTGTAGTAAACATACGTATTTTTCATTTTAATCCTCACGGCAACCCTGTAGGATAGGTACTGTTAGTAAAGTGGCGAGATTAGATGACCAGTGAGTAGTAGAGCCAAGACTCCAATCCAGCAGTGAATGACAGTGCTATAAACTGGTGAAAGAAAGCCACAGATTTTTTTAAGATTTTATTTACTAGGTAAAAACATGATTATACTCAAGACACATCAGGTTGCAGTCTAGAAGAAAACTAAAATTATTAAATTCCAGGGGTAAACAAAATTAACCCAGTGTCCAAAGATAAAGGATTAGTAGTAACTAAAAGGAGGAATTATGTAGATCAAGAATAATTTCCTAAGGCTGTGGTCCCTTCAGAGAGAAAACCTGGTCAAACCATTTAGCCTAGATTCTGAACATATGATTTTCCCAAAATCAGTTTCACACATTCTGAAGGGAGCCATAAACTCAATGTCTTTGAACTTAGAGCTATTCCTTCACAATCCAGAATTAGAGCTGTTTTTCCCTTTCTGAAATGATGATGCAGTTGTCTGTCTTAACAGCTGGTCTTTAGAGCTGGCCTTATCCATTTTGTCTGTGTTCCAACACTACTAGGCTATTTCTTTGATAATACAATATACAGAATGTGTAAAAGCCAACAGCTGTTCAGATCTGAAGATCTGTGGGAACCCGCCTACCAGTGAGGTTACTCATCAGGGACACTATATGATTTGAAGAACAAACAGTAGGATTATTGCAGGTTCTGACAAACTCAGGCTCAAATGACAACTCTCCTGAAGAATCAGGAGTGTTCGGAATGTCAAGTGATTGGGAGTCTCCTTGTGAAGGAGGAAGGCTTCTGATTGTGCCCTCTCTGAACTGACCCTCAAGGTTACCCTTAGAAGATGACCCCCAGTTTTCATCTTCTGTAGAGGGATCCCATGTAGCCCTAATCCACCTTGATTTCCAAGTGCAGTTAGCTGACAGTGAGAAAGCTGTTTGGGGCGACTGTTCCATGTGGTTGTCCAGATCTGTAGCAACACGTGGTATAGAACAGTGACCTCTAGAGTTCTTTTTGCTGTCTTTGCCATCAATTTCTCTTTTTGCCCTTAACTGGTTTCCATTAACTTCTTTTCCAAATATTTTATCAGTATCTTTGTTATTATTTGAGCCAATGTGTTGAAGATGACTACAGGAAGTACTAAGTGTGCAAATCTCATTAGAAAGTACAGTTTCCTGTTCATCCAAAATGCATTTCTCATCATTTACACTCTGATTGTCAGGATTTGCCTGAAATGCAGAAGATGAATTTAAACTAGGATACACTGCAGTGCGTGTTTGCTTTTCCACGAAAATATTATAATTGGGTGCAGAAGGGAGTTGTTTCAGTGAATTTGCAGATGTGTTCTGATATTTGGCTAGATTTTGTTTTGACTTGTTTGCATAGAATTCATTATGTTCATCCTTCAATTTATATTGTCCCCAAAGCCCTCTTTTAATCTTTTTAAAACCTAGGTGGAAAATTTCTAGGATGTTTAAAAAAAGTGAAATAGTGGCTATAGATTGCATAAATAATAGAAATATCGTCTTTTCTGTTGGTCTTGAGACAAAACAATCGATTATATTTGGACATGGGTGGCCATGGCATTTAAATAGAGGCTTTAAGTGAAATCCATATAAAAGGTACTGTCCAATCATGAACCCAACTTCAACCACAGAGCGAATGAAAATGTGTATCACATAAGTGCAAAGCAAGGTTCCTCTGAGTGGTGCTTTGTTTAGTTTCCTTTTCTCTAGCTGACAAAGCTCTTGCTCCAATCTCCTGCGATCCTCAGGCATTTCAAACTCTACCCCTTCCAGTTCTCCTCTTAATCGAGCTTTCATCCTCTGCCTCTCTTCCTCTAGAACTCTCAGTCGGTACAAAGCATGGCCCATGTAGACCAGGGATGGTGAAGACACAAATATCACCTGCAGAACCCAGTATCTAATGAGGGAGATGGGAAAGGCCTGGTCATAGCATACATTTCTGCAGCCTGGTTGTTCAGTATTGCAGATGAAGCCAGACTGCTCATCATTCCAGACATCTTCAGCTGCTACACCCAGAACAAGCATCCGAAATATGAACAGGATGGTGAGCCAGATCTTTCCAATCATGGTAGAGTGGATGTGAACTTCCTCCAGAGTATCTCCAAGGAGATTCCAGTCCCCCATGTTTATTTAGTCAGCATCTTATCTCTGAACCCCATCAAATAGGAGGCAGATAAATTCTTCCATTCTGAAGGGAGTGCTGTTTCTTAAAGCAAACCTATGGCCAAAATATGAATAAAGCATCACTCTTTCCATGTGCTAGTTGCTTTATTTTTTCCCTAGATAGCAGTGATAATCTGTTACCAAGAATGTATTATAGATGTCAGGAACTTAAAATCACTGATGTTTAGACATCATAATGCAGTGAGGAGAAAGTGATACCCAGAGGGGGAGGAATGTATGTGTTCTCTATTAATATAATTGGGCTGGGCACCGTGGCTCACACCAGTAATCCTAGCACTTCGGGAGGCTGAGATAGTAAGATTGCAGTTCAAGACCAGCCTGAATAAGAGCAAGACCCAGTCTACTAAAAATAGAAAAATTAACAAAATTAACCAGGCGTGGTAGCACGTGCCTGTAGTCCCAGCTACTTGGGAGGCTGAGGCAGAAGGATGAGGCTTGAGCCCAGGAGTTTGAGGTTGCTGTGAGCTAGGCTGATGCCACGGCACTCTAGTCCAGGTAACAGAGTGAGACTCTGTCTCAAAAAAAAAAAAAAAAAGAATATAATTGGAGGGTTTCCTATCAGAGAGGAGTCTTTACTAAGCTGAAGTTTGTTGTTATTTTTTTTAACTGGGAACTTTTGTAGAAGTTTCTGAAACTACTGACTTGATCTTACAAACGTTATTTACTAAGATTATTTTATATAAAAGCTTTAACCAAAGTCAATGATTTCTAAATCTCATTTATACACAAAGAAAAATGTGCTTCATTTGATAATTCAGTAAGATACAGCATTTAATGAAACCAGAGGAAACAGATCTGGCTCTGTTATAGGAATTTAGATTAGATTTTTAATCCAAGTTTAAATGAATTCTGGTTTCTTTCTGGCAGTTGGTGAGCATTTTCAGAAATTCATTTCAGTAATATTTATGAATATTTATAAAATTCTTATTATACTTTGCCATGAAAAATTTTGTAAATATCATGTTAAAATGAACTCCAAAAATTCTCAACTGTTTTATGATATTAGATATTACTCACTGGCATGGTGTTATAATAGTATTATAGAAATTTTCATTGTAATAATATTGGACCTATTTAAGACATGTAGCTTGGTTTTTTGGAGGAAACAATGGGGCAAGTTATAATTTAGCTACTTGGATTATCTGCCAGTAGGTTCAATATTAAGACTGACATCCTAGGATATCTCAGATGAAATATACCCCAGAGGAAAGATTTAAAAAGTGATTGTTTTTATTCTATTTCATTTAAAATATAAATGTATGTTCTATCCCTTTATGAAGGGAAATGTGCAATCAAACAAAATACTAACATATTATTAATACAAGATGCGTTCATCACAAAAATCCTATGAGGTATGTTGTTTCCCCCATTTTACAGAGGAAACTGAGGCACATTAATTTACCCAAGGTCACACAGCTGGAGCTGGTATTCAAATCCAATCAATGTGGCTCTAGAGTCAGCTCTTAAGTGTTTTACAAAACTATTATTTTTCCTCTTTGAGCAAACTTGAAATTTACAAGAAACATTGAGATGATCTGTTTCTCTTAAAATTTTAATTATTTAAATTTAGGAATGTCAAACAGTGATAGTTTTGGCTTTTTAAATAACCAGTTTTAGAGTCTTAGTTACTTTCTTAAAGCTTGATATTATTAATAAGACTTGCAAAAGCATCGGCCTTCTAAAATTTAGTTGTATTCCTGAGATAGAGAAAATTTCTACTGACTATTATGTTAATAATAGTATACTCTGACCCAACAGTTCAAAGCACTTTGAAATGTAAGGATGTTATTCACGTTATTGTTTATAATGGTCATAAGTTAAAAACATCCAAAATAATTAGCAGTACAAGAAAAGACTGGTTAAATAAATAATGATACATCCACAGTGTGATACTATGCTACCAGTAGAAATGACAAATATATACTAATATAAAAAGATATTTGACATATTGTTTCAGTGAAATTCAGGTTATAGAATAGAATAGTATGGTCCATTGTAAATTTAGTTATATGTAGAGATGCATACTGAAAAGTCTAGAGGGATGTTCATCAAAATATTAACTGTTATTATCTCAGGATGATAGGATTACAAACGACTTAATTTTTATAATTATATGTATTTCACTTTTTTTACCATGAACATTTTACTTTTATAATCACAAAAAGAAAATGAATTTTTTCCTTAAGGAACAAGAACATAATATTTCCTAGGAGCAGTATTATTTAGCTACAAATTAAGACTTTCATAGCAAAGGACATGAAAATTTGTTTACAAAGATACAGTACCATAGAATTCAAAAGCAAAAGATAAAAACATTTAAACAACTCTTAATTAGCTAAAACAGATTAACACAAACCTTTCTTAGTTTGGGTAAATCTAAGGAGCAAATCGTGCTTAGAAGTTATACCATGGCCATCTTCATCTTATTCTCTGTATTTGTCCCTTTGCAGGTGTAGAGCAAATGCAGTGCAGCTTGATGCAGTAAGTGAGTCAGCCATTAACTAAAATCCATTCCCCTTTCTGCTCATCCTTGCTTCTAAAACAGCACTGTCCAATAGAACTTTCTGCAACAATGGAAATATTCTCTATCTGTGCTGTCCAATAAGGTAGCCACTAGCTACATGTAGCTATCGAACACTTGCAATAGGGTTTGTGTATCAGAGCAATTGAATTTTTAATTTTATTTAATGTCAATAAAAATTTAAAGAGCTACATGTGCCTAGTAGCTGCTTTATTGAACAAAGATAAGGAATGTTTCTAATATTCCTAATAACACAATGTAGTCTAGAAGACTAAAGTTATGAGCCCCAAATTAAACTGAGTAAATGATTCCTCTATAATTCAGAGATGTCAAATTTAAAATACTAGGAGATATTTGTGTGCTTTTCTTATTGTAAATTTTGCCATTGGGGGAACCCAATGAAGTGTCATCGTTTTTGGTAAAGTGAGCCACATTTCTAGTACCAAAAAGGCTTTCTTACTAGGTAATAACTTCTTAGTCATCAGCTTTAAATAATCAGTGGTCATATCCGATTTCATAGTTAGATAAATGCTATTTCTCTGTCTAGTTTTCTGTTATTAACAATTACACTGTTCTTTAGGTCATTGAAGGAATCTTCAGAATAAGTGGCCTAGTGCGATGGCCATGATAGATGAGTATTTCTTTCCTGGGCCTTTTTGCCAACTAATAGCTACTTTTCATATTAAATGCAAACATTTCAACAGGGAAAAATTTTATTTTTTTTTTTTTTT
>VBSM01000529.1:25770174-25780901 GCA_008086735.1 Cheirogaleus medius
AAACCAGCCTGAGCAAGAGCGAGACCCCGTCTCTACTAAAAATAGAAAAGAAATAGCCAAAGAATCAAAAATAGAAAAACTTAGCCGGGCACAGTGGTGTGTGCCGTGCCTGTAGTCCCAGCTACCTGGGAGGCTGAGGCAGTAGGATTACTTGATCCCAGGAGTTTGAGGTTGCTGTGAGCTAGGCTGACGCCACGGCACTCGCCCGGGCAAGAGTGAGACTCTGTCTCAAAAAAATTAAGCCTATAGACTTCATCTCCAAAGTTCTTACCACTAGAACATTCATGAAATAGCCTCCCATCAGAGCATAGACTCCTCCTGAAGCACCCACAAGAGATTTGAGTGGGTCAAATATGGAGCTGGCAAGGGATCCTAAAGAAATAAAACACAAAGAATCAGATATGACTATAAGAATACACAAGATAAATTTTTCTAATCTAAGATAAAAGTTTGGTCCATTATCATATTAACAAACACCAAATTCATTTTATCCCTTTCGTACTGTAGAAGTACAGCTATGTAAGCTAACTACTACAATTTTTCTGAAACATTAAATGTTCATTAGAAAGCAGTTTAACAATAACAAGAGCACAGACTCTGGAGCCATAATTACCAGCTGTGTGACTTGAGGAAGTTATTTAACCTCTCTGGGCCTCAGTTTCCCTACCTACAAAATAGAACTGTTAATAGAACTTACTGCAGTGGATTACCAGGGGAGGTAAATTGATGGATGTATTGTGCTTAGAATGCTGCCTAACATGTAGTATATACTTGTTAGCTGTTGTTTCAAAATATCCTACATGTTTAGTCAAAATGATGAAAATATCTGAAACATTTCAACATTTTATTATCTAATGGCTATCTTTCTCAATGAGCCATGATGTGGCCTCATAATCCTTCTCAACGTGCCATTCAATCAGATTCCCCAAGCAAGATGAATCCTGTTTGCTAATCCAATCCTAGATTTCCTGGACCAAAACAAGACTTTATAAACCACCTTATACAAACGATAAGATGTTCTCTCTGTACTGCTTAGTTCTATCACGTGGTCTCTTCCTTTTAAGGCCCTCCTTCATTCCTTAGGATACAATACAATAAAATACCTACTTTGTGCAAGAAGGACAAAGTGTCTGTTCTTAGGAATCTTACAAATAGTGGAGCAAACAACCATTATAAAATGGAGAATTTTTACCACTACCATGACTAAAATATAATAAATTGGCTGTATAAGCACTGAGGAAGGAATGACTTTCTCAGCAGAAGGGTGGAACCCCTGCTACTCTGAGGAGAAGGAGATATTATTTTGATTAATCTTGATAAAATGAGGGGAGCAAGCAAAAAACAAAAAAAAATTTTAAATAAACTTGGAAGAATCTTTAAGATTTGGATAAGGAAAACAAAAGAGAAGAAGTTTTTCAGGACTTGGGGAACTGAAAAAGCAAAGACATGGAAAGAGAGGTATATGGGTGACTGTAGATCAGTGAGAAGTAGTCTGGGAACAATGATTCTCAAATGCTAACCTAGAGATGAGGGCTGGTGTGGTTGTATCATAATCACATGAGAAATTTATTTTTAAAATACAGATGCAAATGTCTATTTCTGGCCATGATGAAATAACAAGAATGGGATTTACCTTCCTATTTGGAAAAACCAAAAGCACTGGACAAAATATATAAAACAATAGTCTTCAAGATACTGGACATCAGACAACAAAGAACAGTGAACCCTGAGAGACAGAAAATAAATTAGATGAGCTGTCTCCAAAGAAGAGAGAATTCAGGTACAGAAAAAAAATATTTGAAGAAATGATGATTGAATGTTTTCCAAAGTTTGATGAAAACTATAAAACCACAGATCCAAGAAGCTCAATAAACCCCAAGCACAAGAAACATGAAGAAATGTATACCAAGGTACAACAAAATCAAATTGTTCAAGACCAGTGAAAATCTTAAAAGCAGCCAAAGTAAAAAGACATGTTTCACACTAAGGAACAATGATAAGGATGATATCAGATTTCTCATTGAAAGCAATACAAGTGCGAAAACAGTGGAGCAATATCTTTAAAGTATTGAAAGAAAAATACTATCAAGCTTATTTCTACACATAGTAAAAATATCTTTTAAATATGAAGACAAAATAAAGATTTTTTTTCAGATACAGAAAGGCTGAAAGAATTGATGACCTGCAGACCCATACAATAAAAAATGTTTTATGAATGTTCTAGTGATAAGAACTTTGGAGATGAAGTCTATGGGCTTTTTATTTAAAAATCCCAGCACTTTGGGAGGCTGAGGCAGAAGGATCACTTGAGGCCAGGAGTTTGAGACCAGCCTGGGCAACATAGTGAGACCCCGTCTTTACAAAATTTTTTTTTAATTAGTTGGGCATGGGGTTTTGCTCCTATAGTCCCAGCTACTTGGGAGGCTGAGGCAGGAGAATCATTTGAGCCCAGGAGTTCCAGGTTGCAATGAGCTATGATCCCACCACTGCACTCCACCCTGGGCAATTGAGCAAGACCCTGTCTCAACAAAAAAATTATTTTTACTTCATTAATGGTATAAAAAAACTTTTCAATGAGTAGTGTCATTAAATAAGCTTTGTTATTTTTGAAAATCTTAGTTAAATATGACACAGAAATGCAAAGATTTCATCCTAAATTCAGTTATTTTCTATAGAAAATTTGTTCTTAATAGCTCTCATAGCCAAACTATAAAATTTTTAAATGATATATGGTTTAAAATGGAAGAATTGCATTGTTGTGCTTACTCCAATTATGCAAAATTTTTTTGTTGTAATTTGGCTATTAATTCCCACCTCTGTCAATGTCAGTCATTTGTTCTTGCAAACTAATCAGAAAGTACTACAGTAAAGTTTAAAACCCACTAAAATGCTTCACTGAGAAATTTTTAAACACATTAGGAAATTGTTTCCCAGCTTTTTTTTTTTTTTTTTTTTTTTTTTTTTTTTGAGACAGCGTCTTGCTCTGTCACCTGGGCTAGAGTGCAGTGGTGTCATCATAGCTCACTGCAACCTAAAACTCCTGGGTTCAAATGATCCTTCTGCCTCAGTCTCCTAAGTAGCTGGAACTACAAGTACGTGCCACCACGTCCAGCTAATTTTTTCTATTTTTTATAGAGAGAGGGTCTGGCTCATCCTCAGGCTTGTCTTGAACTCCTGGCCTCAAGCCATCCTCCCACCTTGGCCTCCCAAAGTGCTAGGTTTACAGGCATAAGCCACTGCACCCAGCCTTCCCAGCTTTTTAAGTGTGAATTTATAAGAGATATTGCATCATTTTCAGGAGCAAAATCACATAATGATGGAACAATTTCCAATTACCAGTTTTGAAAATGCCCTTTCCATAGCATGAGTATTTTTGGAAAAGCAGTTATTTTCTCACTCCTTGAGAGAAAAATGCTTTCATGTTCTCAAAGGGACATATTTTGTGTTTGTTTTTCTGAACAACATCTGTTAGTTAACATACCACCAAAAACCTTCTGTTATCACAGAAAAAAGACAGCAAATTCGACACCCTTGTTTTGTAACAGAAAAATGCATAAACTATTATAATTTAAGTCAACAACTCTTCTAAGTAATTTGCCATAAAATAATCAGCAAATCTCTGGGAGGTACAAAAGATTTTTGTGATAACTCCCTTACTCAGGATGTCCTTTCTTTCTCGTAAAGATTACCTTGTTTATTTAACCAGGCACACACACTGCAATCAATCCTATAGCACAAGAGAGAACAAGCCAATGAGGGCTTTCAGTTCCTATGTGTTGTGGAACTCCCACCCCACCCCCAGGAAACTGCACATACTTAAGTGACACATAAAGACCAAAGAGGGCCCTATGTCAATCTGTGTATTACTTATTAGTTCTGCTTGATTTCTTGCTCATTTTTTAGAAATAAATGAAATGATTAAAAGCAGCTATCAAAAACTTACAGCTAACATTATACATAGTGGTGAAAAACTAATTGCTTTCTGACTAAGATCAGGAACAAGGCAAGGATATCTGTTCTGCCCAGTCTTATTCAACATAGTGTGGATGTGCTAGCCAGCACAAGAAGGCAAGAAAAGGAAACAAAATGCAAACAGATTGGAAAAGAAGAAATAAAACTGTCTCTATTTGTAGATGATGTGATAGTTTGCTGATGACATGGTAAATACCAAGGAATCTAAGACAAAATAAACAAACCAAAAAAAACGTTAGGACCCTAATAAGTGAATTCAGCAAAGTTGCAAGATACAAGATCATCATATAAAAATCAGCCAGTGTGGTGGTGCATACCTATGATCCCAGCTACTTAGGAGGCTGAGGTAGGAGGATCACTTGAGCCAAGGAGTTTGAGTCTAGCCTGGGCAACATAGTAAGATCCCATGTCTAAAAGAAAAAAAAATCAACTGTGTTTCTATATACCAGCAATGAACACATGGACACTAAAATTTAAAATGCAATACCATTTAGGAGATCTAAATAAAAGACATACTGTATTCATGGATTGAAAGACTCAACATAGTAAAGATGTCAGTTCTCCCCAAATTGATGAAAAGGCTTAAAACAACTCCTGTCAAAATCCCAGCAAGAATTTCTGTAGATACAGACAGGATTATTATAAAATTTATGTATGGAAAGGCAAAGGAATTAGAGAAGCTAAAACAATTTTGAAAATGAAACAAAGTGTGAGAATCACTCTAACTGACTTCAAGACTTACTATATAGCTATAGTAACTAAGACTATGCAGTAAGGTAGAAGGATCAGTGGAGTAAAAAGAACCCCAAAAACCCCCCACAAAGCTACAGGCAAATGATTTTTGACAAAGGTGCGACAGTAGTTCAATGAAGGAAGAACAGTCTTTTCAAAAAATTATTATGGCATAACTGGATATTCATAGGCCAAACAAGCAAACAGAACCTCAATCTGAATTTTATACCTTACACAAAAATTAACTCACTCAAAATGCATCACATATTTAAATGTAAAGCACAAAGCCATAACTTTTAGAACATAACATAGGAGAAAATCGTCAGGACTTAGGGCTCACTGAAGAGTTTTTAGACATAACCCCAAAAGCACAATTCATAAAAGAAAAAAATTGATAAATGGACTTCATCAAAATTAAAATGTTGTGCTCTGTGAAAGACCCTGTTGAGAGGATGAAAAGACAAGCTATAGACTAGGTGAAAATATTTATAAACAATATACTCAATCAAAGGCTAGTGTCTAGAACATATAAATAGCTCTCAAAAACCAACAGCAAAAAAAAAAAATCCAATTAGAAAATGGGCAAAAAACATGAACAGACATTTCACTGAAGAAGATAAATGGCAAATAAACACATGAAAAGATATCAACATTGCATCTCAGAATGTCCCTCCATTCTCCCCCACCCAAAAAAGATGTTCAACATCATTAGCCATGGGAAATGCAAATTATAATAAGATCATGATGAGATATCACTACCCACTTATGAACACAAGTAGAATAAAAAATAGTGACAACACCAAATGCTGGTGAAGATGTGGAGAAACTGAATCTGAATCACTTATACATTGCTGGGAGGCATGTAAAATGGAACAGACATTCTAGAAAACATTCTGAAATTTTCTTTAAAAATGAAATATGCCACTATCCTATGACCCAGCAACAGGGCCTTTGGGCATTTATCCTAGAGAAATGAAAACTTATGTTCACAAAACCCTATACTTATGTTCATAAAAATATATACACAAATGTTTATAGCAGCGTTATTCCTAATAGCCAAAACTGGAAATAACTGAAGATGTCCTTCAATGAGTTAATGATTAAACAAGCAATGGTACATCCATTTTATGGAATACTACTCAGCAATAAAAAGGAATGAACTATTGATACATGCAACAACCTCGATGAATCTCTAGAGACATACTGAGTGAAGGAAATCAATCCCACAAGGCTATATACTGGATTATTCCATTTATATAATATTCTTGAAATGACAACATTATAGAAATGGAGAACAGATTAGTTGTTGCCAGAGGTAAAGGAGAGTGGGAAGGTGGGAGGGAAGAGGCTATAGCTATAACAAGGCAACATGAGGGATCCTTGTGGTGTTGAAAATGTTTTGTACCTTGACTGTATCAGTGTGGATATCCTAGTTGTACTACTGTACTAAAGTTTTGCAACATGTTACCCACTCAGGGGTAACTGGTTAAAGGGCACATGAAATGTCTAGCCATTATTTCTAATAACTGCATGTAAATCTACAATTATCTCAAAACAAAAAGTTTAAATTTTTTTTGAGACACGGTCTTGCTCTGTTGCCTGGGCTAGAGTGCAGCAGCATCACCATAGTTCACTGCAACCTCAAGTTCCTGGGTTCAAGAAATCCTCTTACCTCAGCCTACCGGGTAGCTGAGACTACAAGCACACGCCACCACGCCCAGCTAAATTTTTATTTTTTGTAGAGATGGGATCTTGCTATTGGCCAGGCTGGTCTCAAACTCCTGGCCTCAAACGATCCTCTCGCCTCCCAAAGTGCTGGGATTACAGGTGTGAGCCATCTCTCCCAGCCAAAAAGTTTAATTTTTTAAAAAATGTTTCCAATAAATGAACAAATAGATGGATGGGAGTGCTAATGTTTTCTTCCCACATCATAATGGATCATTTTAGGCACAGCCAGTCTTAGAGATCATTGCCATATGATGCTGATCCCCACTCAGTCTTTGAGTCTCTTTATTCTCTACATTCATTTAAAGTTGTCTTCCTTACATGCAAATCTGATCATGCTACTTCTCAAAGTCATTAGTCTCACACATAAGGGCTTTCGCCATCTAGCTTTAGGCCTTTACCCAATATATGTATCTGACACCGAACTACTTACAGTTTCTGTGCAAAATCCTGTCTAAGTGTAACATACCTGAGAATAGGCATAATGTCTTGTCTTCATGTGCTTATGTTATCTCTAATTAAATTATCTCTAATGCTTAGAGTGTTCCCAAGCACATATTAGGAGTGCAATAGGCCAGGCATGGTGGCTCATGCCTATAATCCCAGCACTTTGGGAGGCCAAGGCAGGATGATCACTTGAGGTCAGAAGTTCAAGACCAGCCTAGCCAATGTAGCAAGACCCCATCTCTACAAAAAACTTTTTTAAAAAATGAGCCAGGCATGGTGGTGTGCACCTGTTAATCCTAGCTACCAGGGAGGCTAAGGCAGGAGGTTTGCTTGAGCCCAGGAGTTCAAAGTTGTAGTGAGCTGTGATCACACCACTGCACTCCAGCCCGGGTGACAGTGAGACCCTGTCTCTGAAAAAAAAAAAAAAGAGAGAGAGAGATTGCAATAAATCTCGACTTGAAGCCCATTATAAATGTTTGTTACCTTTGCTTTTAATTCTAAGAGCCCAGAAGTATCGATTCTGTGTTGCCTTGAGAACACTAACCTGCAATCACTCCTGCCAGATACACCAGCCCCACTCGGAGGCCTTTGTGGACCATTTCCAAGGGAATACCCAAAACGAGCTGCATAGCAAGATTCCCCAAGATGTGCTGAACTCTGCAGAGACAAACACAGTTGCCGAACATTATGACTAGACCAAGTAGTTATTTCCTTGATAGACTAACAAGCTCTGATGTGTTGTTTCTAGTTAAGGACTTGCTTAACTAGAATTCCATTTTCGAAAGTCTTGTAGCAAGGAACTCTTTTTTCTTTTTTTAAATAAAATCTTGCCTGGGACTGTATAAATTTTACTCCTTGACTCATGAAAAAAATGAAATAAAATAAAAGTATACATTTATTTAACTTATTTTATTCTGCTTTGTAACAATTGCTTATAACATCAAACAGAGATCAGTGAGGCAGGTTTAAGGAACATCAACTTAAAATTAGGGAGTTTGGAGGACAGTTACCATCTTATGTCAGCTTCAGCATCTGATTTTGTTTCCATTGCACAATTTTGAAAAAATTCTAATTCACTGATATTGAATTTAAATTTCAATAGGTTTTTCAACATCCTGCCTTGCAAAACTCAGAATGTTCTTTAATAAAACAGAGATAGCAAGAGAAACTTAATTCCCAATTCTATGTTAAAAAATGTACCTAGTAACACCAACTAAAGTTGGTATCTCCTATGAACTACAATTTGGCATATAACATATTTGAGTAGAAGTGTTTTTAATTATAGTTTTTAAATTTAAAATTTCTTTTTTCTTTTGAGTCAGAGTCTCACTCTGTCACCTGGACTAAAGTGCCATGGCATCAGCCTAGCTCACAGCAACCTCAAACTCCTGGGCTCAAGTGATCCTCCTGCCTCAGCCTCCCTAGTAGCTGGGACTACAGGTGCATGCCACTGTACTTGGCTAATTTTTCTGTTTTTTAGTAGAGACGGGATCTCCCTCTTGTTCAGGCTGGTCTTTAACTCCTGAGCTCAAGCGATCCTCCTGCCTTGGCCTCCCAGAGTGCTAGGATTACAGGCATGAGCCACCACCACGCCTAGCTTTAAATTTTACATTTTATTTATTTATTTATTTGTTTATTTATTTATTTATTTATTTTGAGACAGAGTCTCACTCTGTTGCCCAGGCTAGAGTGCCATGGTGTCAGCCTAGCTCACAACAACCTCAAACTCCTGGGCTCAAGCAATCCTTCTGCCTCAGCCTCCCAAGTAGCTGGGACCACAGGCATGTGCCACCATGCCGGGCTAAATTTTTCTATATATTTTAGTTAGCCAATTAATTTTCTTTCTATTTTTAGTAGAGATGGGGTCTCGCTGTTGCTCAGGCTGGTTTCGAACTCCTGACCTTAAGCCATTCTCCCACCTCAGCTTCCCAGAGTGCTAGGATTATAGGCATGAGCCACTGCGCCCGGCCCTTAAATTTTAAATTTTAAATGAAATTCATATTATCTTGCTTGTCAAACTCCACAAGCATCTCTGGAGAATCTTTGGACATAATTTGAAAATTCCCACTTTAAAGTAATTCGTAATTTAGTTGCTATGTAGCACAATGCTTTATTTTTTTAAAAAAAGATTTCAAATTAAACTGGAAAGTTCAAAAACAAAATAGGTGTTGGATCTTCCACAATGCCGCAGCTTTCGTATTAGTTTTAGGGATTGTGTTTTTGCATTATCATTTACTTAACAAATATCCAGCAGATCCTGGAAGAGGTCCTCTGGGCATATCGTGCAGAACAGATTCCTTACCTTTAGGGTCATGTGTATACCCATCCACGACTATCACTGTCCAAGCCAGCTTCAAAGACATATGAGAGGTAATATGTAATTCAGCACAGAGTAGTCTAGTAAGGACAATTACACTAGTTTTTGGAGACCTCAGACATAAAGGGGATTAGAAATACCTGCTCCTGAATTTAAATGAGAAGGACAAAGAAAGCCGTCCTGTTCTCTGAGAACACCTTGAGGACTAGGTGACCAGTACTACAAAAACCCAAAGATTCACCCCACACATCCTTTCTGCTGTGCAACAGCAAGACTAGAAGTGGCACAAAAATAACATCCTGTCATATACTGAAAATAGAAATACTAATTGTTTGCATCCAAATTTTATCCGCCTTTCAAGGTCCAACTTGAATCTATGTCATCCATGACTCTATCCACACTCTGCTCTTTCCCTCTTTCTGTCTATATCACTGTAGCTTCTCCAACACCTGTTTCTCTTATCCCTTGTCTCCGTCCTCTAGTGAGGCTAGAAGGGCTAATGTTGGCTTTCCTGACCTCTCTGAGCCAGGGGTAGCCATGGCACAAGGTTCTGGCCAATGAGATGCAAGTAAGAACACTGTTAGGAGACTTCTAAAAGAGCTTCTGTCTTGACAAAAGAGTTGGACATACCAGTACCCAGGACAACCCTTCCCCTTCTTTTTGCTTTGAATGTGGAGTTACAGCAGCCACCTTGCAGCCATGAGAGAAAGGCCATGGGAACAGCAGAGGTGCCAGCACAGGACCAAGAGCTCTGGCTTCATTAAACTGATGCACCAACCACCTACCTCTGGGACTGCTATATGGGAAAATAAATAACCTCCATTCATTTAAACCCCTGTTAGAGTTTTTTGTTTCTTGCATCCAAGAGCATTCCTTATATAACCCCACAGGTAACATGTCATACACAGCCTTGCAAATTCTTTTTCAGTGCCTTACTATGTGTCAGGCACTGTGAAAATTATAGTCTCATTTAATCACAACAACCTTATGAGTTGGGTTTTATTACTCCATTTTATAGATGAGGAAACTGAGACACAAAGAGGTTAAGTAATGTATACTATAATACTAAATTGCCTTACATTACTGTTTAACTGACTATTACTCCTTATAATTTTAAAGTCTTTGTATGCAGGAGCCATGTTTGCTCAGAACATAAATGGAAAACCAAAGTGTGGAAGTTTCTATAGAAACTGAACAATTGGTGATTTTGTCCCTGACTTGTCAAGCCTCTTGGCCATGTGTCCTGCTGTGGATGCTGTTTAGCCATTGGCCAAAAGAGTCATCCTTTCAAGTCTACAGCTGAGTACATTATGCAGACAAGGTTGGCCTCTCCTGAAACCACAGGAGTCCACCAGAGAGGTGGGGCCAGCAGTAAGCTTCTCACTACCTGCAGTAGGCATGATGGATCACAGATGCTAAGTGAGGTCATGAAAGGCCATCAGCATTTTAGGCTGGGGGCAGTGGCTCACATCTATAATCTTAGCATTCTGGGAGGCCAAGGTGGGAGGATCGCTTGAGGTCAGGAGTTTGAGAC
>VBSM01000529.1:25805366-25816682 GCA_008086735.1 Cheirogaleus medius
TAACAGAGGGAGACTGTGTCTCAGAAAAAAAAAAGAAGAAGAAGAAGGAAAGAATAGGAGAGACACAATATTTAAGAGATATTTAAACAGATAATTATAAAAATATTTGAGAACTGATAAATCACATCAACTAATAATCAAGAATCCGAATGAAGAAAAGTAGGATAAGTAAAAATAAGATCATAACAGTGAAACTTTAAAATACCAAAAACAAAGAGAAGACTTTAAAAGCAGAGTCCACCGAATTGTACACTTAAAAATTGTTAAAATGACAAATTTTATGTTATGTATATTTTATCAAACACATGCACACACACACAAAGCTATGGAAAACTTACACAGGTCAGCAGTTCTAAGTTAAAACCTTTAGTTCCCTTTGTGTCTTGTGGCATAAGAAGCTTCAATATTGTGATCTCAGCCAGGCAGCGCCCCCACCCCTTATAATAATTCCTCAGTTTACCCTGATGTTGGTTTTCTGGCAGTTTAAATGTTCCTGAATTCTCTAGTGATTTTTTTTTTTTTTTTTTTGAGACAGGGTCTCACTCTGTCACCTGGGCTAAAGCACAGTGACATCATCATAGCTCCCTGCAACCACAAACTCCTGGGCTCAAATGATCCTCCTGCCTCAACCTCCTGAGTAGCTGGGACTACAGGTGCCCACCATCAAGCCCAGCTAATTTTTCTCTATTTTGTAGAGACAGGGTCTCGCTCTTGCTCAGGCTGGTCTCAAATTCCTGACCTCAAGTGAGTCTCCCACCTTGCCTCCCAAAGTGCTAGGATTACAGGCATGAGTCACCTCACCCAGCCAGGTTCTGTGTATTCTACATTTGGGCAAATGTAAACTGTGTCTTTCAAGCTTGCAGTTGAAGAAGCAAAAACCAAACCAAAAAACGACAAAAAAGAACTCTGCTAGAGTCCCTGCATGCAAGTTGCATGCAAAGCAGAACACAGAAGAAGCCATACAGGAACTTAAAACTTATCAGCATCTTAATGTTCTCAAATAAATTAAGCCTAATAATCTATCCTTCCAGGAGGCTCTGAGCTTGTGTGTTTAAGAAAAATGAGTGTAGGCCTAGGCCGGGCTTGGTGGCTCACACCTGTAATCCTGGCACTCTGGGAGGCCATGGCGGGAGGATGGCTTGAGATCAGGAGTTCAAGACCAACCTCAGCAAGAGTGAGAACCCGACTCTACTAAAAATAAAAAGAAATCAGCTGGATGTGGTGGCACACGTTTATAGTCCCAGCTACTCAGGAGACTGAGGCAGGAGGATTGCTTGAGCCCAGGAGTTTGAGGTTGCTGTGAGCTAGGCTGATGCCACAGCACTCTAGCCCAGGCCACAGAGTGAGACTCTGTCTCAAAAATAAAAATAAAAATTTAAAAAGTTAGTGTAGGTCAAGTTCAATTACAATGATTTTTAATTCTATATTCTCTCAAGAAGAGATCTGTTAATATTTTTTCTTTTGTTTAAACATTTTAAGTAAAAAACTAATGACCATTCAGCTGCAGAACATTCAGACTCTTCTCACTGATGTATCCTCACTCACCTATTTACTTTAATTTCATAGATTTTTGTCTGAATGGACATGAAATTTAATCTATCTCACCTTCAAAAAGAGGAACAACTTCTTTCTCCAGACTACAGACCTATTTATCTGATGCTTATTCTAACTAAAAGTCATACAGTTTCCTCCTTAACAACAGCAAGCATCCATATAGCATACTTGGCACTCTACCAAGTGTTTTACATATATATTAATTCATTAATCTTGAGGTATAGAGAAATTAAGTAATTCTAGCTGGTGGGTGGTAGATCTTGGCTCTGAAGTCAGGTAATCTGTTACCAGATCCTGCCTCTCCTTAGCAAAGTGTTGGTTAGGATTTCCAGGCCAGGCACGGTGGTTCACGCCTGTAATCCTAGCACTCTGGGAGGCTGAGGCGGGAGGATCACTCAAGGTCAGGAGTTCGAAACCAGCTCTGAGCAAGAGTGAGACCCTGTCTCTACTAAAAATAGAAAGAAATTAATTGGCCAACTAAAAATATATATAAAAAATTAGCCAGGCATGGTGGCACATGCCTGTAGTCCCAGCTACTTGGGGGCCTGAGGCCCGAGGATCGCTTGAGCCCAGGAGTTTGAGGTTGCTGAGAGCTAGGCTGATGCCACGGCACTCTAGCCTGGGTAACAGAGTGAAACTGTCTCAAAAAAAAAAAAACGGATTTCCAGATCATGTTTTGCATAAGAAGCATTGGTTGCTATGATGGATTAAAGATGGCTACCACTTTTTTGCCACTGTTCCCTCTGAGAGATGAATCTATTTCCCCTCCCCTTGAATCTGGGCTGGCCCTGTGACTTGCTTTGACTACAAGAATGTAAGGGGATTGATGTTGTGTAACTTTTGATGCTGGACCTTAAGAGAGCTGCAGTGTCTGCTTTTGTGCTCTTGGAATACTTCCTCTTGGAACCCAGCTGCCCTGCTGAGAGAAGACCACGCTACTTGGAAAGGACACGGGAAGGATCACTCAGGCACTCTGGTCAACAGCCCTAGCTGAGCTCCCAGCCAACAACTGCCAGCACCAACTGCCAGTGAGGTGAGTGAGTGTTTGGATGTTTCAACCCATCCCAGCCCGGGATTCCTGAAGCCCCAGCCAGTACCGTGAAGAGGAGAACTGCCCGGCTAAGCAGTTAACTCACAGAACTGTGAGAGATAGGAAATAGCTGTGTTCTGGGAGGCCGAGGCGGGTGGATAGCTCAAGGTCAGGAGTTCGAAACCAGCCTGACCAAGAGCGAGACCCCGTCTCTACTAAAAATAGAAAGAAATTAATTGGCCAACTAAAATATAGAAAAAATGAGCCGGGCATGGTGGCGCATGCCTGTAGTCCCAGCTACTCGGGAGGCTGAGGCAGGAGGATTGCTTGAGCCCAGGAGCTTGAGGTTGCTGTGAGCTAGGCTGACGCCACGGCACTCACTCTAGCCTGGGCAACAAAGTAAGACTCTGTCTCAAAAAAAAAAAGGAAATAGCTGTGGTGGTTGTTTTAAGTCACTGAGTTTTAGAAGCATTCATTATGCAGCAACAGCTAACCAAAACAATTGTTGATAACAGAATTCCTGAAAATGAAGTTGAAAAGCAGCCAACTAAGGCTTACGGGAATTGTACTGCCAGGAAGAAAAACGCAAGGGCCATTGATTTTGCAAACCCTCAGGCAATCTCCTGAGTTGCAAATATTAATACCTTCCCAGCAGAAGGAACGATGCTATGGTGGGACAGTTCCCCAAAGAGGAATTCTCTCCAATCCTCCTTTCAATGAGTAGCTCTAAGGGACCCTGAACAAGGAGAATCTATCTCCTACTGGTCATGACCCAGGATGACCAGATCCTCTGACTGAGGGAACTGACTGCTACATGGGTGCATAGGTTGTTTAGTTCACAAGTACAGGAGGCACCATTTACATCATAGACTATCATGTGAATGATATCCTGCAGAGTTTTGTGGGTTTTTTTGAGACAGAGTCTTGCTCTGTCACCCGGGCTCGAGTGCCGTGGCATCAGCCTAGCTCACAGCAACCTCAAACTCCTGGGCTCAAGCAATCCCCCCACCTCCCAAAGTGCTGGGTTTATAGGAGTAAGCCTCTGCACCCAGCCCCAATCTACTTTCAATAACCAGTGACAGAGAAGAGTCCTAGAGAATCTAACACCAGGACAGTCTGACAGCAGTGAGAAATGCATTTCTTTTTCACAGAATCTTTGTTTTTAGAAAATATTTATTTTCTTTAACTGCAAACTATTACAAAATATTTAAACAGCAAAAACATATAGAAAGTAAAAAATGAAAGTGTTCCTCAAGTCCATTTCTGAAAAGTATCTACTGTAAATAGTTTGCATATCTTTCTATTATCCATCTATCCCCATGAGCGTATATGCATGTATAGTTTTTACGGCTTTGAATTCCTTCCTCTACATCATTCCAAGTTATTTGTTGGCCAGAGTGTTGGGTTTGAATTTGTCTTGCATCCTTGTAAGCTATTAAAGCTAAAGCCACAGCCCTAATTAATCCCTTAAATCTTGTGTCTCTACTGAGACTACTCAAAGCAAATAAACATGCCTGATCTGTGTATTGCCACTTCTTGGTAGTGGACTCTTGAAATTCAAGCTCCTATATTCCCTTTTGGATTCTGCCAAAATTCTCTAGGCAATTTCTGCAATTTACTCTGCATGTATTTCCTAATGCAGTTGGATCCTTTGTTTTTGTCCTCCCAGATTCCTCCCTGTTTTCTGTTCACAGACCTGTGACCTCCCTGGACCAGAAGAATGAGAGCATAAGCCAAGGCAGGGTTTTGTTTTTTTTTGAGACAGAGTCTCACTCTGTTGCCTGGGCTAGAGTGCCGTGGGGTCAGCCTAGCTCACAGCAACCTCAAACTCCTGGGCTCAAGTGATCCTTCTGCCTCAGCCTCCCAAGTAGCTAGGACTACAGGAATGTGCCACCATGCCCGGCTAATTTTTTCTATATATTTTTAGTTGGCCAATTAATTTCTTTCTATTTTTAGTAGAGACGGGATCTTGCTCTTGCTCAGGCTGGTTTCAAACTCCTGACCTTGAGCGATCCTCCCGCCTCAGCCTCCCAGAGTGCTAGGATTACAGGCATGAGCCACCACGCCTGGCCTGAATATCCTTCTTATTTTGAGAGAAGTTCTATTTTTTGGATCTCAGTGGGATGCAGAAGCCCAATTAGTATTACAGAAGTTAGAAGGAGACAAGAATTCCCTTTCCGTGTCCCCTGTCATCTAGGCCATGGCTAATAACCAAGGCTTGGCCAATAAGATACTCATGCCTGGAACACTGGAGTGTCTTATAAAGACTCAATTTGAGATTATTAAGGGCTACAACAATGACGTCAAGAGTCTGACAGCAACAAGTGCCCAGTGGGGGTGTTGTGCTCATACTTTTCTCGTGGTGAGGTGTGATCAAGGCTGTCTATCTTCTTTTGGCCAGAAAAATGGCTTTCTGTTCTTTTTCCACTGCTGCTTCTCCTGTTTTCCCTTCCTTTCAATGAGGTGTATAATTTCCTTCTGATAAATTCTTCTTCTGCCTAAGTTATCTACTTTTGGCTTCTATTGTTGCAACCAACAACCCTGATTGGCATTCTGTTGGAATCCTAGTGGCCTGATGTTTGTGGCAGTTTATTAACCGTGATTGTTTGACTTCTGGATGATGGGGCCCTGAAGGTGAGACTTGGAGGACTTTATTAGAACAATTTCATGGCATCGAAAAATGTAAGAAAGATTGAGTTAATTGGTTACATTATGTCACCTACAGCAAGAAATGAAAATTTCTGGTTTATATTTCCCAATTCAAAGACAATTTTAAAATTTAGAACCATTTTGAAATGTGGCAGAAAGCCCTTCTACCTGTATCCAACACTCTGGGACTGTTGAACACCTGATTCAAAATGTAATTATTTTAACCAATGGTGCAGGGATAACTGGATATCCACATGCAAAAGAATGAAGTTGGACCTCTACTTCACACCATACAAAAACATTAACCCAAAATGGA
This sequence comes from Cheirogaleus medius, assembly GCA_008086735.1. Classification (NCBI taxonomy): domain Eukaryota; kingdom Metazoa; phylum Chordata; class Mammalia; order Primates; family Cheirogaleidae; genus Cheirogaleus; species Cheirogaleus medius. Next base: position 25,810,916 of record VBSM01000529.1, read on the forward strand.
TCACTGACTTAAATGCAAGAACTAAAACTTTAAAAGTCCTAGAAGAAAACAGAGGAGTATATTTTCATGACCCTGGGTTAACAATGGTTTTGTTTTTTTTTTAGATAAAAGATCAAAAGCACAAATGACAAAAGAAAAAACAGATGTTAGAAAACTAAAAAACACCATTTTTATGAAAAAAATAGATACATTTTACAAAAGTAAAAATTTTGTGCTGTAAAAGATACCACCAAGAAAGCAAAAAGACAACCCACAAAATGGGAGAAAATATTTACAAAATCATAAGGGACTTGTTCAGAGCATGTAAAGAACAATAACAACTCAAAAATAAAGGACATATATCAATTAAAAATTGGGCAAAGGATTTGAATAGATACTTGTTCAAATAAGATATACAAATGGCCAATAAGCACACAAAAAGATGCTCAATATCATTCATCACTGGTCATTAGAGAAATGCAAATCAAAACCACACCCATTGAATCAGAATTTCCAAGAGAGGAAAAGACAAAAAAACAAACAACAAAGGCCGACACCCATGTGAAATCAGCCTGACCTCTGGAGAAGTAAGGGGGGAAGGACACACACAGTTCAACCAGTGACTGATAGCCAACCAATGGCCAATGCCTCAATCAATCATGCTTACATAATGACGCCCCAATACAAACTCTGAACACTAAAACTTGGTGTAACATCCTGATTGATGAGTGCATTGAGGTGACATGAGGTTGATACGCCCCGACTCCACAGGGAGAGGGCACTTCTTGAAGCTCTGCATTTGTAACCCTCCCAGATCTCACACTGTATGTCTCCTCATTTGACTAGTCCTGACTTGTATCCTTTATAATAAAACTGTAATTATAAGTACATCACTTTCTTGAGTTCTGTGAGTCATTCTAGTGAATTATCAAACCTGAGGGGGTATGGGAACCCCCTAATTTGTAGCCAGTCATTTAGAAATGTGGATGGTCTAGGGATGCCTGAAGTGTGACTGGCGTCTGATGTAAGGGCAGTCTTGTTGCAAACCATGCCCTATAATTTGTGGGTTCTGTGCTAACTTTATGTAGTTAGTGCCAGAATTTTATTGCAGTCCACGAGTTGGTGTCAGAATCTTACCTTATGTGACAAAAGATGTGTAAGTAAGTTAAGGATCTTGAGATGGGCAGTTCATCCTGGATTATCCAGGTGGGCTCTAAATACAATCACATGTACCCTTTTTTTTTTTAATGTTAATGTCTTTTTTTTTTAATTTTTTTTTTATTTCAGCATATTATGGGAGTACAAATATTACGGTTATGTATATTGCCCATGCCACCTTCCCCCCACATGTACCCTTATAAAAGGGAGGCAGAAGGAGATTTAACACAGCCAGAATAGGAAAAGGCAATGCAACAACGAAAGCAGAGACTGGGATGATGCAGCCACAAGCTAAGGAATGCTGGCAGGAGACAAGGAACAGATTCTACCCTAGAGCCTTCAAATGGAGCATAGCTCTGCCAACATCTTGATTTTGTCCCAGTGAAACTGATTTCAGACATCTGGACTCAGGAACTGTGAAAAAATAAATTTGTGTTGTTTTAAGCCACCAAGTCTGTTACATTACAGCAGCCATAAGAAATGAATATGTCCCATTTATAGATGAAACTGAGGCCTAAAGAGGTGAATAAACTTTCCCAAAGTCCTGCAACAAAGCCAAGATTCACATCCAGGATATCTGGCTTCAGAGCCTGTGCTCCTAGTGGCTATGCTACCCTGTAACTAATGGAAAAATATTCTCACTGCTCATCGTCTTGCTGTGGTGGCCACATTCACTTCCTGACAACTTCGGAAGGTCTGTTCCCTGCAACCCCACTCCTGGTGCTGATTTCCACATGATAAGCTCTTTCAGGCTAAAGGAAACAAAGGCATCCCCAACTTACCTCAGGAAACGGGCTTCATGTTTGCAAAGATTCATAGAAAAGAAGCCTAACAACCATCTCTGCCTGAAGAGATGTTTTGTGGAGCTAAATGCTTTTTCCTCGTCATTCAGGATACAGCAACAGCTCTGAATAGCAACTGCTATCATCATTCCTCACCCCCACCCACAGGTTCCTGCCAAAGCCACTCCTCCCTTGCTCTGACACAGCTCTCTGTCCTTGCCCCTACTTCTTCCTGCTGCGTCTACTGATGGCTTCTCTCTGCTCTTCTTCTAAATCCCTCGTGACCTCTTCTTTATCCCAGATGCAACTACCTCTGCTTACTGCCTTTTCTCTCTCTGTCTCTACTTCTGTTTCACTTGTAGTCAAATCTCTCAAAAAGGATATGTGTAGGTGGACCAAGCACTATCCAATATCGTGCCCTTGTTTGTCAGAACTCTCATTCTGGACCACCTCATGGTATTTAGAGCCCACTCAGTGAACACAAAAGAGCTACATAATATTTATTTTAAAATGTTGATGTCTGCAATATACTAGAATTCCTGTTCTTTGCAATATTTAATCTTAGGGTGAAAAAACGTAAATGTCAACTTAAAAATATGCAAGGGGATACATAATTTTTTCAAAAATTGTTTTAGAGGATATGCACATAAAACATTTGGCTCTTTGTCCAACTTTTTTCTTTGTTGGCGTCCCATAGCAAATTCTGCAAAGAAAGACTGTCAGCTGAAAAGTAAAGGAAAACTGAATACAAGCCCTAGCATTGGCAGAAACACTCTGGCTTTACTAATAATAAGAGCTGTGCGGCCCGGCGCGGTGGCTCACGCCTGTAATCCTAGCACTCTGGGAGGCCGAGGCAGGAGGATCGCTTAAAGTCAGGAGTTCGAAACCAGCCTGAGCAAGAGCAAGACCCCGTCTCTACTAAAAATAGAAACAAATTAATTGGCCAACTAAAAATATATAGAAAAAATTAGCCGGGCATGGTGGCACGTGCCTGTAGTCCTAGCTACTCGGGAGGCTGAGGCAAGAGGATCTCTGGAGCCCACGAGTTTGAGGTTGCTGTGAGCTAGGCTGACACCATGGCACTCTAGCCAGGGCAACAGAGTGAGACTCTGTCTCAAAAAATAAAAAGAACCATGATAATAAGCATGTGAGATACTTTATCTCAGTTAATTATGACAACTAACTTGTGATGCACACTCATTTGACAGATGAAGAACTGAGGCTCAGAAAGGTTGTGACTAGCCTAGGCTTACACAAAGTAGTCCATAACAGAGCTGAGATTTGAACCTCTATCGGCCTGATCCCCACGTCTGTTTTAACCATATCACCCTGTTAGTTGGCAGCGAGAAGAGAGGCTTCCCCTGTCTACCCTCTCTAGGAATGGTGGTAGCTACACCAGCTGCAGTGGCAGTCAGAGCCACACCAGCAGAGAGGAGGCTCAGGAGCAGCCCGGGGAGTGACGGCAGGAAGATCCAAGGCACTGCGGTACCTGTGGCCAATCCCCAGATTCTGTAACCTGTGTCAAAGAAAGACGGAGTGACCTCTGGTGGCCTAAGAGAAGCCACCATTTGCATACCATGTTGAGAGCTTGAAAGGGAAGGGAGGCCTCTGCAGTCTTGTCCTGTTAAGTACAATTGTCCTTAATAAGTACAATTGTAATTTATAAGGAAGGGGCAGGGGATGAGGGAGCAGGTGCTATTACATCCTTATTCTCCCTTTGCTCCATGCTCCTTTGGCATTCATGGAATTTAGCTATACCTCTCTTTTCCTCCCCTTTATTTGTCATCCTCTACCAACTTTCTACTCACCCCTCTTCAAAAGTAACAGTACAGTGGCCAAGTTCACATGGACTCTGGACTCAAACTTTTTGAATCCTGGCCCTACTCCTTACCACTGTGTGATCTTGGATGAATTACATAAATTCTCCATACCTCAGTTTCCTCTTTATAATCCTACCATGTAAATTTGCATGACTCCAATTCATTCTTTTTAATAACTGCATTAAATGTACCCTAATTCATTCAATCACTACTTGAATGATGAACATTCTCTTTAATCTCACTGTTTAGCCACTGCAAACCATGCCGCAATAAACATGCTTCTAAATGTATTCCAAGGCCTTTCCTTTATAGGATGCCTACCCTCAAGTGGGATTTGTAGATGCAAGGATATATTTTTATTTTATTTAATATTTATTTATTCATTTATTTATTTAGAGACAGAGTCTTGCTCTATCACCCAGGTTGGATTGCAGTCACATGATCTTAGCTCACTGAAACCCCAAACTTCTGGGTTCAAGTGATTTTCCTTCTTCAGTCCCTTGAGTAGCTGGGACTACAGGCATGCACTGTGCCTGACTAATTTTTAAATTTTTTGTAGAGATAGGGTCTTGCTATGTTGTCCAGACTGGTATTGAACTCCTGACCTCAAGCCATCTTCCCTCCTCAGCCTCCCAAAGTGCTAGGATTATAGGTGTGAGCCACTGCACCTGGCATATTTTTATTTTTAATAGCTGTTGCTGGAATGCTTTCCCAAAAGGCTGTAACAATTTACAGCAATATATGATAAGTTCTCTTTGTCAGCAATCCCATCAGCAATAAATGTTATCTGAATTTTTAAACTTTCACAGTCTGATAAGTAAAAGAGATGTCTCATTGTTACTTTAATTTGCATTTAGTCCCCTTGTCAATTTGTAGGAATTCCTTCTGTGATAAATATTAACTCTCTGTTCTCTCTATTGCATTTTTACCTCAGATATGTTGCTTATTTATAAACTGACTTAAAAGGTTTTATTTAGTTAAATACATTTGACTCTTTATCAACATGAGGGTTAGGAGCACGGACCACCCACGTAGTCGAAAATTTATTTATAACTTTTGACTCCCCAAAACTTAACTACCAATAGCCTACCGAGCCAGGCGTGATGATGTGTACCTGTAGTCCCAGCTACAACGGAGGCTAAGGCAGAAAGACTGCCTGAGGCCAGGAATTCGAAGCAAGCCTGGGCAATATAGCAAGACCTCATCTCAAAATAAATAAATAAATAAATAAATAAATAATAGCCTACTATTGATTGAAAGCTTTACTGATAATATAAACAATTGCTTAACATATATTTTGGATGTTATATGTATTTATACTGTATTCTTACAATGAAGTAAGCCAGAGAAAAGAAAATGGTATTAAGAAAATCATAAGAGAAGGGAAAATATATTTACGGTACGTAAAGTGGAAGTGGATCATCATAAAGGTTTTCATCCTTCTCATCTTCACATAAAGTAGACTGAGGAGGACTTTGCTGCATTTGCACAAAACAGTAGATCTTAGCCTATCCATTCCCATCTTAAATCCTGGCGCTGGCTTATCTTCCTTACTAATAAATGACATTTCTGGCATTTTTTTTTCCAGACTAGGACACTTTCATCTGTATTCAAAATCTATTAGAGCAGATATCCTTTTTCCTCAATGATTTTCTCAATGGCATCTAGGAACTCGGTGGACAGAAGCTGCTTCTCCTGCTATAGTGACATTTTAAAAAACAAACCTCTTTCTAAAACTAATCAAACCATCCTTTGCTGACATTAAATTCTCTAGCTTTAGATCCCTCACCTTACTTCTGCTTTAAGTTGTCATATAATGATTTCACTTTTTCTGGAATTTGTTTATTTATTTATTTGTTTGTTTATTTTGAGACAGAGTCTCATTCTGTAGCCCGGGAGAGTGTCAGCCTAGCTCACAGCAGCTTCAAACTCCTGGGCTCAAAGGATCCTCCTGCCTCAGCCTCCTGAGTAGCTGGGAGTACAGGTGCACACCACCATGCCCATCTAATACATTCTATTTTTTTTTTT
>VBSM01000529.1:25843064-25860585 GCA_008086735.1 Cheirogaleus medius
GGTCTTGAACTCCCGACCTCAAGTGATCCTCCCGCCTCGGCCTCCCAGAGTGCTGGGATTACAGCCACCGTGCCCGGCTTCAAGTTAATTCTTTAAAAGTGGACTTCATCTTGGAGGCCCTCTAGGATGAAAAAGCCTTCCATAGTTTAAAAATGAAACCAAAATCTAGCTCAGTTTCTCCAGTTCTCACTTTCTGGTGCATATCTTCCCCTAGTTTAAATGCTTTTTTTCTTTGACAGATGAAACGTGTGTGTGCCATCCAGAAGCAGCGGAATAAGCTAATAAAGGAAGGGAAGTACACCCCTCCACCTCACCACTTGGGCAAGGGGGAGCCTAGGCCCTGAACAGAGCAGTAACCGATGGCTGGAGGCTGATTTTCGTGTTCTCCATTCTTCACTGGAAAGATGATTTACTGAAAACTTCTTTGTCAAATGTGTAAAAATAAAGGATTGCTCCAACCTATTTGTTCTGTTTTCTCTTGGATCATACTTTTCTATAATGAGATTATTATTATTATTTTTTACCAGGTTTTTTTATTCAATAGTCTCATTACAAAGAACACCTTTTTTTTTAACTTGAAAAAAGGCCTCTATCTGTTCTTAAAAATTAGCATCTAGGGAATAATAATTTATGAAAGTTTACTATGTATCAGATACTTTAAATATGTTAACTCATTTAAGAAGTTGCAGTATTGTTGAGTGTTTTCACTCTGGTTTATTTTCCATAAAACAGACTTGGGCTGGAGAACAGGGCAGTAGAGACTGGTTGTGTGTTTACTATGAGGTCCACAAAGTCTAAGGCTAACAAAATGCCAAGTTCAGGTAATTTAATTTTGAAGAAGCAATGCCATTGTTTTCATTTGCTATCTTATATCAGTGGTATATTAGTACTTCTAATTGACATGATAAGAAACACGTTTTTAAAAGAAAAATCCAAATGTAAAAAGTGTGAAGCTTAGAAAATTAAGTGCTGAGAGTATAATTTAAACCTCAGATATCTTGTAACGGTTTTTTTCCAAATTTTTTATCGTAAAATTTACTACCTTAGCCATTTTTAGGTGCACAGTTCTGTGGTTTTAAATGTGTTCATATTGTCATGCAACCATCACCACCATTCATCTCCAGAACTCTTTCATTTGCAAAAGTGAAACTCTATACTGATAAACAGTTAACTGCCCCCTCCTGTCCGCCTCTGGCAACCACCATTCTACTTTATGTCTCTATGATTTTGACTCCTCTACCTCATATAACTAGAATCATAACAGTATTTGTCTTTCTGTGATTGGCTTATTTCACTTAGCATAATGTCCTCAAGGTTTTATCCATGTTGTAGCATGAGTCAGAATTTCTTTTCTTTTTAAGGCAGAGTGATACAGGTTGAGCATCCCTAATCCAAAACACTTCTGGTCCCAAGCATTTTAGATAAGGGATACTCAACCTGAATTCCACTGTATGTATATGTCATGTTTTGTTTACTCATGTATTTGTCTAGTCACTTAGGTTGCTTCCACATTTTAGCTATTGTGAATAATGCTGTTATGAACATGTATGTACAAATACCTCTTTGAGATCCTGCTTTCAGTTCTTTAAGTATATACTCAGAATTGCTGAATCATGTGGTAGCTCTATTTTTAATGTTTTGTGGAACCACCATACCGTTTTCCACAGCAGCTGTGCTATTTTACATTGCCACCAGCAGTGCAAAGGGTTACTATTTGTCCACATCCTCATCAACTGTTTTTTTAACAATAGCCAGCCTAATGGCTGTGAGGTAGTATCTCACTATGGTTTAGATTTGCATTTCCATAGTGATTAGTGATGTTGAGCATCTTTTCGTGTGCATATTGGCCATTTGCATATTTTCTTGGAGAAATGTCTTTTCATGTACTTTGAATTAAGGGTTTTTTTGTTGTTGTTGAGTTTTAGAAATTTTCTATATATTCCAGATATTAATCCCTTATCAGATATATGAATTGCAAATATTTTCTCCCATACTGTGAGTTGCCTTTTCACTCTATTGATAGTGTTTTTTGATGCACAAGATATTTTAATTTTCATGAAGTCCAATTTGTCTATCTTTTCTGTTGCCTGTGCCTTTGGTATCACATCCAAGAAATCATTGCCAAATCCAGTGTTGTGAAGCTTTTGCCCTATGTTTTCTTCTAAGAACTTTATAGTTTTAGGTCTTACATTTAAGTCATGGATTCATTTTGTGTTAATTTTTGTATACATTTAGGTTATTAAGTATGAAACTTCTGATTTCCTTAAGTACTAAATTTAACAGTTGATATCCCTGACATTTCACTTTGACACTTCTTGTTTTATTGTAAAGGTACATCCTCATTCTTTTAAACATATCTTTAGCTTGTGATTATCTTTCATATTTTTTAAAATATAATTTTTGTGAAACTATGCATAAGGGAAAAATTCGTGTTATTTTTTAACAAGAGTTCCATGGTGGAGCCACTGCAGTACAGACAGCTCAAGATACCAACAAAGTGTTTGGGAAGGATGTGGCTAATGAATGCACAGTACGTCAGTGGTGTGAGAAGTTCTGTTCTGGTGATTTTAATCTTGAACATGAGCCACGTGGGCAACCTGAGACCAACGTGGATAATGATGAGCTGAAAGACGTAGTGGAAGTAAAATCCATCGCGACCTATGCGTGAATTAGCAGGGTTTGACGTTAGTATTCCAACAACACTGGACCATTTGAAACAAATCAGCAAGGTAAAGAAGCTGGATAGATGGGTACTGCCTGAAGCTTGCCTTACTTTGCTGTCATGACATAAAGGTGAACCATTTCTACACCATATAATTATGTGTGATGAAAAATGGATTCTTTTTGACAATTGCAAGTGTTCAGCACAATGGCTGGATGTAGATGAAGTGCTGAAACAGTCCAAAACTGAATAGTCATCAAAAAAAACTAATGGTGTTTGTTTGGTGGTCCAGTGCTGGTATTGTCCATTACAGCTTCATGAAACCTGGTCAATCAATTACAGTGGATGTCTACTGTTACCAATTGGATGAAATAATGCTTGTGATTAAGCAGCCGAGATTGGTCAATAGAGACAGGCCAATCCTCTTGCAAGACAACGCTCAACCACATGTTGCACAAACAACTCTGCTCAAACTACAGAAGGGGGACTTGGACACTCTGTCATCCACCATATTCACCAGACCTTGCACCAACTGACTACTACTTCTTCCAGGCTTTGCATCACTCCTTGCAGGGAAAAATATTTAATTCTCGACAAGCTGTAGAAAACACCCCTGCAATTTCATCTCCACTCATTCTCCAGGCTCTTCGCTGCTGGCATAAACAAGGTACCTTTAAGATGGCAAAACTGTAATTGATAGTTTAGGTGTATACTTTGATTAATTGTACTGCCTCTTGTTTGAGATGTAATAAAATAAACTTTTGATTCGAAATCAGACATTTCATATTTAATGACCTTAATATTAGGTGAGGGTCCAACTTCATTTCTTTTCCTGTGGATATCTTTGCATGTGGATATCCAGTTTTCCCAGCACCATTTGTTGAAAAAACCACCCTTTTCCCTTTGAATAGTCATGGCATTCTTGTTGCAAATCATTTGACCATATACACAGGGATTTGTTTCTCAACTCTACTTTATTCCATTGGTCTATATGTCTTTATGCCAGTTAATAATGTACTGTACCTGTGTAGTAAGTTTCGAAATCAGAAAGTGTAAGTCCTTTAGCTTTGTTCTTTTTCGGGAATAATTTGGCTATTCAGGGTCCCTAGAGATGCCATATGAATTTTGGAGTGGGTTTTTCTATTTCAGCAAAAAAGGTTACTGGGGCCCGGGCGCAGTGGCTCATGCCTGTAATCCTAGCACTCTGGGAGGCTGGGAGGATCGCTCAAGGTCAGGAGTTCGAAACCAGCCTGAGCAAGAGCGAGACCCCGTCTCTACTAAAAATAGAAATTAATTGGCCAACTAAAAATATATAGAAAAAAAATTAGTCGGGCATGGTGGCACATGCCTGTAGTCCCAGCTACACAGGAGGCTGAGGCAGAAGGATTGCTTGAGCCCAGGAGTTTGAGGTTGCTGTGAGCTAGGCTGAGGCCACAGCACTCTAGCCCGGGAAACAGAGTGAGACTATCTCAAAAAAAAAGTCCACTGGGATTTTTTTTTTTCTTTTACTTTTAACATTGACAGGTAAACTTATATATATTTACTGTGTACAACATGATGTTTTGATATATATATCTGTTGTGGAATGACTAAATCTAATTAACATATACATTACCTCACATAGTTCTCAGTAATTGGGATTTTGATAGGGATTGATTACATTAAATCTGTAGATTGCTTTGGGTAGTATTGACATCTTAATATTAAGTCTTCCAATCTATGAACATGGGATGTCTTTCCACCTATTTATGTCTCCTCTAATTTCTTTCAGAAATGTTTTGTACTTTTCATTATATAAGTCTTTTACCTCCTTGCTTAAGTTAATTCCTAAGTATTTTATTCTTTTTGGTGCTATTGTTAAGTGAAATTGTTTTAATTTCCTTTTCAGATTGTTCATTGTTTTAGTCTTGCAGCATTTTGAGTCATAAATGTCAGCTGTAGGCTTTGAATATAAAGTTCTCCTCAAAAGGGAAAGCACATTACGTCCTGGTCTCAAAATTGGAAGGATGAGATTTGGCATTTGATCAGGGCCCTGCTTATTTCTTGTGTTATAGGGTGAGTCTTTAGCTAAAGCAGCGTTTTCTTAAATTGACTTAGTGTACTAACCACTAATTAATCACAATGGAAAAGCAAATTGGAGACCTTCCAGCAAGATCCCATGCTGTGGCCCTATGTTAGGTTGCTTTATTATGCTTTGTACATACAAGTTTTTCTGAGTTTTTTTAAGTTAAAAATGACATTCAGTGTGTACGTATTTTTGTAAAATTAGAGAGTTCAGTTGGAAATGCCAAAGAGGAAAGCAGAATATAAATCAAGGCTTAAAGTAGGTACATAATCTTTCATACAAAGATATCTTTTATTCCCAAGTTCTGGGTTGTAGAATGAAGGGAAACCAAATCCCATTAGATTGTATTTACCTAAAGGTAAAATATGAGTGGAAGAGAACACTTAATTGTGTTTGTTGGAAAGCATTCCCTTGATGCCTTTATAGGATATCAAAAGCCTTCATTTATATCAGATACCCATAAACAGCTCTGGAACAAGCAGCCCTGCCTCTTATGCTTATATATCTGGTGAACTTTGTGCCTTAATTGCTTTTTTGAGAAAGTGGGACAGAAATGTTATGAGCTGGTGAAAGCCAGAGAAGAGAATAGACCTACTGGCTCACCTCTGGCTCCTTTTAGGAGCCCACTCCAACTCTTCTGTTTTTTAAGCTGTGTGAACAAGAACAAGCAGAGTTAAGACTATCTCTTTGGCCAGCAGAATAGAACTGAGGTTGGGGCAGAGAAATGACAGAAAGCTGTGAGGTCCTTTGTAATTGATGACTGAAAATTCTGACCAGCCTGAGCAAGAGTGAGACCCTGTCTCTATTAAAAATAGCAAGAAATTAATTGACCAACTAAAAATATATATACAAAAAATTAGCCAGGCATGGTGGCGCAAGCCTATAGTCCCAGCTACTAGGGAGGCTGAGGCAGAAGAGAGAGAGGGAGGGAGGGAGGGGAAGCAAGGAAGGAAGGAAGGAAGGAAGGGAGGGAAGGGGAGGGAGGGAAACTGAGGGGGAAAGTTACTCGATGATTATCTATAGAACTGAAACCTCAGCCTTGAGAGGAAGCATCCTCCCTCTCTCCAGGATTCCAAGCAAGTCGCATTCATTGGTTCCAATTGGGTCATGTGCCTGATTTGGAACATTCTTTAATATATAGTAAAGGAAGAAAGAAAAATACAGTAACTAGGCTGGCCATAGTGGCGTGTGCCTGTAATCCCAGCACTTTGGGAGTCTGAGGCAGCAGGATCACTTGAGGCCAAGAGTTTGAGACCAGCCTTGGCAACAGAGCAAGACCCTATCTCTATAAAAGATTTTTAAAGTAAAAAAAAAAAAATACAGTAACTATATGAATAATTTGCTACCATTTGTTTTAAAAGGGCAAAGAAAACTTGTGAGTATTAGCATAGAACATCTCTAGGATACTCATAATACTGCTTGCCTCTGGGGCAGGGAACTGGATGGCTGGGGGAGATTTCTCACTATACATCCTTTGTATCTATAGATGTTTTAGACATTTATTTATTCAACCAACAAACATTTATTAAGCATCCACTTTGCCACAAGAAGAGAAATATGGCTGGGTGTGATGGCTCATGCCTGTAATCCTAGCACTTTGGGAGGCCAAGGCAGGAGGATTGCTTGAGTCCAGGACTTTGAGACCAACCTGGGCAACATAGTGATACCTCATCTCTACAAAAAATAGAAAAATTAGCTGGGCTTGGTGGTGCATGCTTGTAGTCCCAGCTACTCTGGAGGCTGAGGCAGGAGGATCACTAGAGCTCAGGAGTTTGAGGTTGCAGTGAGCTATAATGTCACCACTGCACTCTAGCCTAGGCAACCTAGTGAGATCCTGTCTCAAAAAAACACAAAAAACAAAAAACCTAAAAGAGAGAAAAAGATTGTAGAAAAAAAGAACAGAGTATCATCTCCCCATGGAATAATATCAAGCAATCTACATATAATTGCAGTCGCTAAAGAAGAGGAGACAGGGAATGCGCATACAAAGGATTTGAATATAATCTGAAAATGCACTTAAGAGAACCTATTTACAATGATTACAAAAATATAGTTAAATAAAATGAACAAGATCTGATATTTGATAGCACAACAGGGTGACTATAATAAACAATAAGTTATTGTATATTTTAAAATAAATAAAAGAATTGAGCTGAGCATGGTGGCTCATACCTGTAATCCTAGCATTTCAGGAGGCCTAGGTGGAAGGATTGCTTGAGTCCAGGAGTTCAAGACCAGCCTCGGCAACATAGCGAGACCTCATCTCTACAAAAAATATAAAATTAGCTGGGTGTGGTGGTACACACCTGCAGTCTCAGCTACTCAGGAGGCTGAGGAGGATTGCTTGAGCCCAGATATTTGAGGTTATAGTGAACTATGATCATTTCAGCCTGGGTGACAGAATAAGACTCTGTCTTTAAAAAAACTAAAAAGGTGGACTCAGAATGTTCCCAACACAAAGAAATGATAAATGCTTGAGGTGATGGACACCCCAATTATGCTGATTTAATTATTACACATTGTATACCTGTGTAATCACATGTACCCCATAAATATCTTCAACTAGTATGTACCCATAATAATTACAAATATAAAAATACTTAAAAGAAAGGAAACCCATTTACAATAGCATCATAAAGAATAAAATAGCTGGGTGCAGTGGCTGACACCTATAATCTTAGCACTCTGGAAGGCTGAGATGGGAGGATTGTTTGAGCTCAGGAGTTCGAGACCGGCCTGAGCAAGAATGAGACTCCATCTCTACTGAAAATAGGAAAATTAGCCAGGCATGGTGGCACATACCTATAGTCCAGCTACTCAGGAGGCTGAGACGAGAGTATTGCTAAAGCCTAGGAGTTTGAAGTTGCAGTGAGCTACAATGACACCACTGTACTCTGCCCAGGGCAACAGAGCATGAATCTGTCTCAAAAAACAAAAGAAAAGAATAAAATACTTAGGAATAAATTTAACAAAAGAAGTATAAAACTCATATTTTGAAAACTGTGAAACACTGGTGAAAGAAATAAAAAGAGCGAAAATGTGGTGTATATATATACACACATACATACATACCATGGTGTACTACTCAGCCATGAAAAGAAATGAAATAATGTCTTTTTTAGGAACTTGGATGGAACTGGAGACCATAATCCTAAGTATCTCAGGAATGAACAAACACCACATGTACTCTCTAATAATTGGGAGCTAATTGATGAACACACATGGGCACAAAGAGGTGTAAAGGTCATTGGAAATCAAGAATGGGGGAGGGGCCGGGCGCAGTGGCTCACGCCTGTAATCCTAGCACTCTGGGAGGCCGAGGTGGGCAGATCACTCAAGGTCAGGAGTTCGAAACCAGCCTGAGCAAGAGCAAGACCCCATCTCTACTAAAAATAGAAAGAAATTAATTGGCCAACTAAAAATATATAGAAAAAATTAGCCGGGCATGGTGGCACATGCCTGTAGTCCCAGCTACTCGGGAGGCTGAGGCAGAAGGATCACTCCAGCCCAGGAGTTGGAGGTTGCTGTGAGCTAGGCTGACACCACGGCACTCTAGCCCAGGGAACAGAGTGAGACTCTGTCTCAAAAAAAAAAAAAAAAGAATAGGGGAGGGAGAGGAGGAGAGGAAGGGGTAAAAACCTACCTATTGGGTACAATGAATACTATTCAGGTGATGGACACACTAAAAGTCTTGACTTAAGCATTATATTAATAAAAGGTATCCATGTAACAAAAACTTTTATACCCCCTTAATATTTTGAAATAAAGATAAAAATTAAATTAACAACACATAAAAAGGAAAATTGAAACAAATGGAAAGACATCCTATGGTCATGGGTCAGAAGAAAATATCATGGCCGGGCGTGGTGGCTCATGCCTGTAATCGTAGCACTCTGGGAGGCCAAGGCGGGAGGATCGCCTGAGGTCAGGAGTTCAAGACCAGCCTGAGCAAGAGTGAGACCCCATCTCTACTAAAAATAGAAAAAATTAGCCTGGTGTGATGGCGCACACCTGTAGTCCCAGCTACTTAGGAGGCTGAGGCAGGAGGATCGCTTGAGCCCAGGAGTTTGAGGTTGCTGTGAGCGAGACTAACACCAGGGCACTCTAGCCCAGGCAACAGAGCAAGACTCTGTGTTAAAACAAAGAAACAAATAAAAATTGTTAAAATGGCAATACTCTCTAAATTGATCTCCAGATTCAACATAATTCCTCTAAGAACCCAAGCCAATTTTTTGTAACAATTGACAAGCTGATCCTAAAATTCATATGGAGGTATAAGGGACCCAGAACAGGAAAAAACAATGTTGAAAATGAAGAGCATAGTTGGAGGTTTCACACTTCCTAATTTTCAGAACTTACTGCACAGTGAATAGTAATCAAGACAGCATGGTCTTGGCATAAGGATAGATATATAGATCAATGGACTAGAATTGAGAGTCCACAAATAAATCCTTATATCTATGGTCAATTGATTTTTTAAAAGAGTGTCAAGACCAAAGGGAAAAGAATAGTCTTTTTAAAAAATGGTGCTGAGATATCCAGATAACCACTTGCAAAAGAGTGAAGTTGGACCTCCTGCTTATACCATATATAAGTTAGAAGGTCTTTTCCTAGACCCACCCCATAAAGTTGGATAAAATCCAGTTTCCACAAGTTCAAGAAGAATTGCCTGCCAGAAGAAACATCAAGGATGTGCGTGGTGGCTCACACCTGTAATCCTAGCACTTTGGGAGGCCTAGGCGGGCAGGTCGCTCGACTTCAGGAGTTTGAGACCAGCCTGAGCAAGAGTGAGACCTGTCTCTACTAAAAATAGAAAGAAATTAGCTGGACAACTAAAAATATAGAGAAAAAATTAGCCGGGCATGGTGGCGCATGCCTATAGTCCCAGCTACTCGGGAGGCTGAGACAGGAGGATTGCTTGAGCCCAGGAGTTTGAGATTGCTGTGAGCTAGGCTGATGCCACGGCACTCTAGCTTGGGCAGCAGAGTGAGACTCTGTCTCAAAAAAAGGAAGAAAAAAAAGAAGCATCAAAACTTTTTAGTAGATAATAACAGAAGCCAGACTTCTATTACAACTGTTACAACTTGTATTATTCAGTGTTTGTTATATAATAGACATGTATACTGTAAACAGGAAATGTGTCTCAGGGTAAAGAAAAAAAGCAGTCCACAGAAACAGGCCCCAAGATGACTCAGAAGTTGAATTAGGCCAGGTGTGGTGGCTCATGCCTGTAATCCTAGCACTTTAAGAGGTTGAGAAGGAAGGATCACTTGAGGCCAGGTGTTTGAGATCAGCCTAAGCAACATAGCAAGACCTTGTCTCTACAAAAAATTACTTGGGCATGATGGCACACACCTGTAGTTCCAGCTACTCAGGAGGCTGAGGCAGGAGGATCACTCGAGCCCAGGAATTTGAGGTTGCAGTGAGCTACGATGATGATACTGCACTCTAGTCCAAGCAACAGAGCAAGATCCTGTTTGAAGAAGAAGGAGGGGAAGAAGGACTAGGAGAAGAAGTTGTTAAAGTTGAATTAACAGACAAGGACTTAAAAGTATCTATCAAAAAGATGTTCAAGAACTTAAAGGTAAAGATGGTCATAATGAATGAACAGATGGAAAATCTTAGAGGAGAAATGGAAACATGAAAAAAGAACCAAATGAAATTCTGGAAATGAAACCTGCAATATCTAAAGTAAAAAATTCACTAGATAGGTTTAACAATAGATTGGAGACAGCAAGGGAAAGATTCAGTGAAGTTGAAGATAGATCAAAGAAGTATACAAAGAGGAATTGCAAAAAAACTGATAAAAGGAGTCTCAAAATAGGCTGCATGAAAGAAACCAGAAGCAACATAGTATATATACACAAAAGAGTTTATACACACACGCACACACAGAAATACTATATGATTCCATTTATATGAAATTCAAGAACAGGCAGTAATTTCCTAAAGAGGAGTAGGAATTGAATAGAGAAGACATGAGGGAGCTTTCTAGGGTGAGGAAAATATTCTATATTTTGATTGTAGTGGTGATTACATGGATGTACACAACAATCAAATCTCATAAAATGTACAATTAAGAGCTATGTATTTCACTGTGTCAACTGGATTAACCTACAAGGAGGCAGGAAGAAAATAAACAGGAATACAAAACAGATGAGATAAATAGAGAACAGATAAGAAAATGGTATACTTAAACCCAACCATATCAACAAATACTAATTAAGAAGTGGTAAGCAGGTGAGTAAATATGAAAGTTAGCTTTTTTCTTCTCTTAATGTCTCTGAAAACTGCAAAACAATGATGAGAGAAATTAAAGAAGACTGTGGTAGCCTGCTACTAAAATGACTCCATGTGATTCCCCAACCTGACATGCCCTTATGTAATCCCCTCTTATTGTGTGTAGGCCTGATTTAGTAACTTGCTTCTAACAAAAAGAAGATAGCAAAAGTAATAAGATGATGCTTGTGAGATTAGGTTACAAAAGACTGTTACTTCCATCTTTCTGTTTCTCTCTTTCCTTCACTCTCACTCATCTCACTTGATCACTCAAGAAGCAACCTGTCATATTGTGACCTGCCCTGGACTTTGACCCTATTTAAATGGGTTCATCACCACCACACAGCAGTAACAAGGTGACCCTCACACATCCAAAGCAGGATTTTAGAAGAGAGGAAACTGATGAAAGGGATTCTTTAAACCTGTATATGAAGTCGTAGGCAGACCCCTGACCCATACATAAACTAACTAGAATTCACATTGCAAAAAATTTGAGAGCTGAATTACAGTGTGGAATACCATGTAGGTTTTCAGACTGGTCTTTGCTAGCTCACAAATGAAGCAGACTAGAATAGCACTGTAAGCACTCTGAAAACTAAAGTGTCTTTGGAATGACAACCCACACAATAAAGCCAAGACCTGTGCACTAAAATAAATAGGGTGGCTATCAGCTAAAATAGAAAATTTAAATAGGACCCAGAGTCTCATAACATAATACACAAAATATCCAGGTTTCAATAGGAAATCCCTCATGCCAAGATCTAGGAAAATCACAACATGAATGAGAAAACACAATCAATAGATGCCAACACAAAGATAATTCAGATGTTGAAATTATCTGTCAAAAGGTTTTATTTTATTTTGCATATGTATTTATTTAGACTGCAGCATTAACAGAATGATGAACTGTCACAAATCTGTACCAAGAAACACACAATCTTTAAAATGTGCTGTTTTTCACAAGTAATTTAAGTAAAGCATTATTATTATTATTTGGTACCAGAATCAAAGACGACATTTAGATTCTTCAGCTTTGGGGCATTAGTAACATCAAAATGATTGTCTAGTCAGGCAGAGGAAGAGGACTCAAAAGCAGTTTCTTTTTCTTCTGCTGGTTCCTTTGCAATAAGATCCATCTTCTCACTTGAGAAATCATTAATAGGGAGAGCTTCAACAAACTTCCAGGTCTTATTCTTAATTACAACAGGGAACGAGTCGAGCAGATCATCGGGAATACCACAGGAGTTGCCATCAGAGATAACACCCACGGACACACACTCTCCCCCTGGGGTTCCAAACCAGATGTCTCTGGCATGGTCAGAGATGTCTTTCGCAGCAGATATTGCACTGGATACTTTTCAAGCCTTGGTAACAGCAGCACGACGCTGCTGCTCGAGATGAATTCTCCCTTGAGCCAGCTGTCATCTTTCAGGGCTTCATAAACACCAACTTCCTTTCCTTGCAACTCCACCTTGGCATGGTTGACATCTGGATGCTGAGACAAGGGAATGGTTTCCCCAGATAATGATATTTTTTACATCATCAGCAGTCACAACAAGTTTAAGAGAAATTAGAGATTTAGCTCGGTTGTGATCCCAACACATCAAGCAACTGAAGTTCTCCTTGGGGATGGATGGAGCTGACTTGGAGGCAGTCAGGCAGTTGGTATTGGCTGGGTTACCCACAACAATCACCTTCACTGACTTCTTGCTATATTTCTCCAAGGCTGCACCCTGGGATTTGAAGATTTTCACATTTGCTTTCAGTAAATCTTTCCTCCCTATGCCTTCCCTTCTTGGCATTGAGCCCTTGAGAATGGCCACATCCAGGTCTTTGAAGTCAACCTCTTCTTTATCTGTTGTGATAACATATTTCAGGAGGGGAAGGTCACAGTCTTGCAGTTCCATTAGGACACCCCTCCAGGACACGCATCATGGGGGTAATATCCAACAGCACAAAAATTATAGGCTGGTCTTTACCAAAGACAGATCCATTTCCAATACTGTACAGCAGCGAATATGCAATTTGACCAGCTTCTCCAGTCACAAGAATTCTGATTGGTTCAGACATGATTGCAAACTGCGTGGGTACTTGCAGCACCTGCAAAATGAACCTCGGGGAGACTTGGGGAGTCAGGTCACCTCTCCCGTGGAACCAACTCCTGTCTGTCAAAGATTTTAAAGCAGTCATTATAAAAATGGTCAATGAACAATTATAAATTCTCTTGAGAGAAATGAAAATGTAAAATCTCAGCAAGTACAAAATATAATATACTCTTTCATAAGAGTCTATCTAAAACTATTGAAATCCAACCTCGGCAACATAGTGAGACCCTTTCTCCAAAAAAATAGAAAAATTAGCCAGGTGTGGTGGCACGAGCCTGTAGTCCCAGCTACTCCAGAGACTGAGCCAGGAGGATCCCTTGAGCCCAGGAGTTTGAGGTTACAGTGAGCTATGATGACACCACTGCACTCCAGCCTGGGCAACAGAGTGAGAGACCCTTTCTCAGAAAAATAAATTATAAAATAATTGAAATGAAAAATAGTAGTGACCAAAATAAAAAACTTTCTGGATGGACTCAGTAACAGAGTGAAAATGACAGAGGAAAGAATCAGTGAACCGGAGATAGACCAATAGCACAATTCTAGAAGAAAATGTAAGAGAATATGCAAAACTATCTTAGAAAGAACACAGAAATCACTAACTATTAAGAAAAATTGATAAATTGGATTTCATCAAAATTAAAACTTCTGCTCATTAAAAGACCACATTGAGAAAAAGAATAGGCAAGCCAAGATAAGGAGAAATATTCAAAATACATATATCTGACATAAGTCTTATATCCAGAGTATGTATGTTTATATACATTCATACGTATATTTTACTCATATTTGTGAAAATCTATAATTCAAATGATAATTAACCACAATTTTTTTAAATGCCAAAAGACTTGAATAGATATTTTCATAAAGGAAAATATACAAATGGTCAATAAGCACACAAACAAGGTGCTCAATATTACTAGTAATCTGAAAAATGCAAATTAAAACCATGCTGAGATACCACTTCATACTCACTAGAATTCCAAAACTTTTGAAAAACTGACATCAACAAATGTTGGTGAGGATGTAAAGCACCTGGAACTCTCTTACGTTGCTGGTAGGGATATAAAATGGTAAAGCCACTTTGGAAATTTTGCCTATTTCTTATAAAATTTAACGTGCACTTAACCACACGACTAAGAAACTTCATTCCTAGATAGTTTTTATGTTTAAACAAAGACCTATACAAATATTCATGTATAAATGTACATAGCAGCTTATAATAGCTATAATGATAATAATTATCCTTATAGCATCAAATCCAAATGATCAATGAGATAAACAAATTCAGGTATATCCATATAATGAGATATCAACTAATAAAAATGAATCAACTACAGAAACATGCAAAAACATGGATGAATCTCAAAATCTTTATGCTCAGTGAAAGAAGCTGGACAGAAAGTACACATATTGTGTGATTCCATTTGTACAAAACTCTGATAATAAAGACATATGGAACTTGTAGTGCTAGAAAGCAGATCAGCAGCTTTGGGAAGGGAGGGAAAGGGGCTTGACTGGGGACCAGCACAAGAGGACCTTGTGGGGTAATGGAAGTGTCCTATATTTTGATGGTAGTGGTGGTTACATAAGTATTTACATTTCTCAGAACTCATAGACTTATATACTTTAAAAATATGTGTATTTTATTATTTATAAACTTTGCCTCAGTTAAAAAAAAAAGAGAGAGCCTAGTTTGTTTGACTCCAAAGCTCACAAAGCCCACATTCTTGAAATATATTGAATCCACATCTATCTATCTGTATTCTCTCGTCAGAGCATTATGAATAAAAAATACATTCTGGCCGGGTGTGTTGGCTTGCACCTGTAATCCTAGCACTTTGGGAGGCCAAAGTGAGAGATCTCTTGAGTTCAAAAGTTCAGGACCAGTCTGGGTAGCATAGTGAGACCCTGTCTCTGCAAAAATTAGAAAAACTCGGCCGGGCGTGGTGGCTCACGCCTGTAATCCTAGCACTCTGGGAGGCCGAGGCGGGCGGATCGCTCAAGGTCAGGAGTTCACAACCAGCCTGATCAAGAGTGAGACCCCGTCTCTACTAAAAATAGAAATAAATTAATTGGCCAACTAAAAATATATAGAAAAAATTAGCCGGGCATGGTGGCACATGCTTGTAGTCCCAGCTACTCGGGAGGCTGAGGCAGAAGGATTGCTTGAGCCCAGGAGTTTGAGGTTGCTGTGAGCTAGGCTGACACCAGGGCACTCACTCTAGCCTGGGCAACAGAGTGAGACTCTGTCTCAAAAAAAAAAAAATTAGAAAAACTTAGCCAGGCATGGTAGTGCGTGCCTGTCATCCCAGCTACTTGAGAGGCTGAGGCAGGAGGATTGCTTGAGCCCAGGAGCTCAAGCCTGCAGTGAGCTATGATTCAGTCAATCCACTCCAGCCTGAGCAACAGAGTGAGACCCTATTTCTTTCTTTCTTTTCTTTTATTAATTTTTTTTATATTTTTAATTGATTCATATATTATTTTCATTTTTCTTTATTTTTTTCCCATTAGATGCCAAGTTCTAGAGACCCTATTTCTTTAAAAGAAAAAAAAGCAATAGGATAAATACCACTGGGAAGAAAATTTAAAAGACTCTGAAGAGGAGCTCTGTCCTGAATTACCCCCGAGAGAGTCACCTAAGCCTATATGAATCACCATTTCCCAAAATGAAGGATTTGGACTAGATCATGTCTAAGTTTTTTTCCACTAAAGTTTATTAATCTACAAACTCTAGCAAGTCTGATGTAGGGACTTTGAAAGATGTAAGAATGGTGGTTCAGGCAGATCAGATGGCCAAGGTATTGTCATTGGAAAACACAAGCTGTGCTCAGGGAAGAGCAGGGGCCTCATTTTCAAAGTGAAGGTTAGAAATGTGTTGGGAAGCAATGGAAAGCAAACCTGAAAAGGTGAGTGTGGCCAAATGGAGGCCATGACTGGTGAGGCTGAGGACCTTCACCCAAGGGTGCAGGGTCCCGTAAGTGTCTGGGAAAGAGGAGAGCAGCAGGGGGAAGGCAGATGGGTCATAAAGTCAGTTCCTCCTCCATGTGCGTGTCCCTTTTCCTGGTGCTTACCTGTTGAGAAAAGGCCTCAGATCTGAAAGACGTTACAGGCTTACTACGCTTCAGTGCTATATTTGACCAAAGCAGGTCTTCCTAAATGGTGACCTTGGGCATGTGACAGAGAACATGAGGTTTTCAAAAGGAATTTAAAGGAGCGTCTCCTACCTGTGTGCTGTGGAGAGTACTTCTAAGAGATGTCAATGGGTTCCAACTCTTTGGGAGATTTAGAAAAGGTCAAATACAGTTCAGTAATGCTGAGTAAGCCAAGTTATTGTTATTTTTTAATTGGAGAACACTTAGAGACTTTTCTATGCTAATACATTTTGTGAATCTCCAAGAAAAGATTGAATATACCATGTTGCCCCATCATATTTGGTGATAGACCCCATTTAAGTATCTTATGAGCCTTGTTTTGTTCTACAGTACAATTTGGAAAAGGAAGAGATAGAAGTTTCTTTTTTTAATGTTTAAAATATTTATTTTTAATTGAAAAACACTGTATATCATTGTATATATTTATTATGTATAACATGTTGTTTTGAAATATGTATACACTGTGGAATGGCTAAATAGAGCTAATTAAGGTATGCATGACCTCATAGCTTTCATTTTTTGTGGTGAGAACACTTAAAATCTACTCTCTTATTAATTTTCAAGAATACAATACACTATTGTTAACTACAGTCACCTTATTGTACAACAGGTCTCTTGAACTTATTCTTCCTAACTGAAAGTTTGCATCCTTTGACCAACATCTCTCCCTTCCCCATCCCCAAGAGATAGAAGTTTCTTATCCACAAGGATGGAAACAAGATTGGCCAACCTACTTTCACCTACCCAGCATTATTTTTATTCATAGCATGGCATTAGGCATGAAACCAAGTACAGAGACTCAGCTGAGCTTTGTGGATGAGTCAAAGATAATGGACAGAGTCATGGTCCTGCTCTCAGGGGGCTCAGAGTACAGTGAGGGGTGAAATACACAGATAATCAATTTGCGATGCAAAGTGCTCACTCAGTACCATGAGGGAAACAAGTCCCGTGTGAGCCCAGAGGAGAAACCCTTGTGGGGGTACAAGAGAGGATGTTGGGGGTAGGGCACAGGGATGGTCTGGAGGCTTTGTAGCACTCATGCTGAGCCCAAAAGGACAGGTAAGATTTGAACATGGAGAAATACTGGAGGATGCAGCATGAGCAAAAGTAGGGAGGTATTTGAGAGCACCCGTGATCAGAATCTTTTTCTCTCTCTTTTTTTTCTTTGAAACAGTCTCACTCTGTCGCCTGGGCTAGAGTGCCGTGGCCCTAGCTCACAGCAACTTCAAACTCCTGGGCTCAAGTGATCCTCCTGCCT
>VBSM01000529.1:25878253-25891563 GCA_008086735.1 Cheirogaleus medius
TCACCAACCAGCCTCATGCAGTAGTGGCGCCAGTCAGGCAGGGGAAGTTAGAACGAAATCATGAGCGTAGCAGCCATCAATTTAGCCCTCATGGCTTACTAATGTTCTAATTGTGTCTGTCAATCTGGGAGGATTATTTCATTGAAACTTATTTTTATTTTTTTGATATTTTAAATATGTTCATTAAAAAAATAAAAATATAAAAGACAAACAAAAATGTATTAATACAAGTAAAAGGATTTTTTTCTGTAAAATTTGGATTCAGTCAAAAGGCGGTACTTAAGGACCTGGACGTGGCCTTAAGGCTGCAGGTTCCACACCCCTGTTCTTGGCAGTGTCCTTTTTTCTTTGCTCTCTCCCAGGGTGCCCTGTACTTCCCCATCTCAGCACACATCACTTTGGAGTGTAACTTCCCTTTTACTTGTCTGTCTCCCCACCTAGATTGTGAGCAGCTTGAGGATGGGGCCATGTCCACCTGATTCATTTTTGAATCAGCAGCACAAAGCTCAGTATCTGGCACTGAGTCAGCTTAATTAGTGTTTGCTGAATGGATGTCATCCTCCTGGTGTGACCGGAAAGCTGTGGTCCACACAGCAGGCTGGAGGGCTAGTTCAGGACTCCAAATAGTGATGGTCATAAGAAGTTATGCTGCACCCTTCCAAGCCCCAAAGAGGACCCTGCTCAGGCATTTTGGGGTGTGAAGTCTCAAGGCCACTTCCTTCTGGAGGGATTGAGCAGTGGCCTTCACTTGGTGAAATGGGGTACAGTGGAGGGGGCCACTCACCAGACCTGGAGGAGGGTATGGAAGGAAACCATCTTTCAGTGCCTGCCACCTCTATCATCCTGCCAATTGTCAAGGACAAGGACCTGACTGATTCACTTCTGTGTTCCCGACAGGACCCAGAACTCTCCACAGCACATAGCATTCCTCCATAAAAGATCGCTGAAATGAATCAAGCCCAGCAGCCCAAGGTCACTGGCCAGCTGCCAGCTGCAAAAAGCTTGGCAAATCTCACCAGCAGCTCAGTCCCAGGGCAGCACTGTTGGAGCTGGAGACACAGCCCTGGGGACACAGCTGAATGTCCTAAGTCCTACATCCAGAAGCTTCCGGAAGCTTCACTCACAGCTCACAGCATGAATAATTTAAGACAGGACTGGTGGTCAGATTTGGGAAGGGCATTGATGTAGGAGAAAAGGAAGACCTTTAGATGCTCCCTAATCAGCGCAGCTGTGCCTTGAGGCTTCTTAGGTGACCCAGCAGCCTCCACGAGCTCTCCCAGCTGGCCCTGACTACTGGGACCCTGCCCACAGATCCTGGCCCCTGTGGTGATTCCGTGTCACACCCAGGCTCCCCACACTCTTCCTTTGCTTTCAGCTTGTCTTCCCCCTTGGTATCCATGTTCCTCTCTCACCAGGGAAGGGCCCTGGCACTCATTTCTAAATTGCAAATGATTCTTCAGCTTCATGCCTTGGTGCCTCTTAGCTTACCCCAGGAAATATATTTTTTAATTTTATTGTTAAAATGTATTTATTTATTTTAATTAACAAAGTTAAAATGTATATATTTATCATGCACAATATGATATTTTGAAGCATGTATATATTGTGGAATGACTAAATGGAGCTAATTAACGTGCATTATCTCACATACTTTTTTTGTGGTGAGAACATAAAATATACTTTCAGAGATTTTCAAGAATGCAATACATTGTTATTAACTATAGTTACCATGTTGTGCAATAAATCTCTTGAATTTATTCCTCCTATCTAACCGAAATTTTGTATCTTTTGACCAATATCTTCCCACTCCCCTCCTCCCACCCCCTACTCATGGTAAAGACCATTCCACTCTCTGCTTCTATGAATTCAACATTTTTAGATTCCACATATAAGTGAGATTATATAGTATTTGTCTTTCTGTGACCTATATCACTTAACGTAATGTCTTCCAGGTTCATCCACGTTGTTGCAAGTGACAGGATTTCCTTCTCCTTTTTTTTTTTTTTTTTTGAGACAGGGTCTCACTCTGTTGCCCAGTGTAGAGTGCAGTGGCCAGTAGTAACTCACTATACCCTCCCCCTCTCTGCCTCAAGCAATCCTCTCACCTCAGCCTCACAAGTAGCTGGGACTACAGGCATGGACTACCATGCCCGCCTAATTTTTTTTTCTTTAGAGACTGGGTCTTGCTATGTTGCCCAGGCTGGTCTCAAACTCCTGGCCTCAAGCAATCCTCCTGCCTTGGCCTCCCAAAGTGCTGGGATTACAGCGGTGAGCCACCATACCTGGTGTATTTCCTTCTTTTTAAAGACTGAATAGTATTCCACTGTACATAGAAACTTTAGAATCAGGTGGCAGAATTTTCCTGGACTGAGGCTTCTGCAGATTTCTGTGGTCCCACATAGGGACCTGCACTTCTGGCCTAGGTGCAGTTTAGGTTACAATTGTGAACTCCTGACCTTTCTCTGAAAGTCTCAGAGGTACCTGTGGTCTAAGGAAGAGAACCCTTGTCTGAGTCATAGGACCTGGATTCTTTGCCTTGGCTTCAGACAGTGGAGAGCAGTGGTTACAGCATGAAATTTGGAGATAGAAAGCCTGGGTGTGAACCCTGGCTCTAACACTAGTTTGTTTTGTGGGCTTCAGTAAGTCATTAAAGCTCTCAAAGTCTCTGTTTCCTTCTCTTTTTTTTTAATTTTAGCCACTAGATGACCAGGAGTCTCTGTTTCCTTATTTGTAAAATGAGAATACTAAAGTTGCCTTTGCACTGAGGTTTGGGGAAAATTTAATGAGATTACATATACAAAATGCCCAAGGTATTGCCAAGTACTTAGTAGGAGTTTAGTAAATGGTGGTTCCTTTCCCTTATTTAATATGGGAGAGTATGTGCAAACACAGAAACCTACCAGGTTTCAGTGAGAGGAAAGCATCCCTTCTCATCCGCATTATTCTTGCTCTGGTTCAGAGCCTCATAACCTTTGGCTGGGACCATTGCAGTAGTCTCCCAGCATAACCATCCACACCCATCTTGTACCTGTCCTTGGGTTACTTTTACTCTATTACTTTGACACCTTTCTTGGCTGCTCATAACCATAAAATTTAGGCCACATTTCTCAGCTTGAAGTTCAAGAGCCTTTGTTAATTGCTCCAACACACATTTATTCCCAACCATTACAGTGAAAAAGAACACAGGATGTGGAATTTGAAGACAGGGCTCTAGTCTCGGAATTGTCCACTCTCTCCCTAGATAACTTAGAGTAAATCATCTAATGTCAGTTCTAAATCTGTAAATTAGAGATCATAATGCTGCCTCATGGTGGGTTATGATTTACGTTTATCTTTCCTACTGAACTGTAAGCCCAATGGAGTCAGTGGGCAGGTAGCAGACGCAACCTGCTCATCATTGTGTCTTCAGTATCAGCACGGGTCCTGGCACACGGTACATGTTCAGTATATATTTGTTGGATAAATGAATGAACAGAGTTGTGAAGATTAGATGTGGCATGATCCAGGTAAAGCATATTGAGCGGTTCCCAGACGTGCCCATATAATAGCTGTTGCTATGCAGGTAACTAGCAGAGTGACTTTAGACAAATTCTGTCTGTCTCTGGACACAGTCACTTATCTCTCCCAGCAGATAATAGAAGGCACTCCTGGCTCTTTTCTGTAACACTAGGCCGTGCATGCAAAAGGAACTCAATAAATGCTTTCTCAATGGCTGAAGCTTCTTCCCAGGCTGTGCCTGGGGCTGGCACTGTCAAAACAAGAATCTGAGTTCCCTCCTCGAGGCCTGGTTCCCCACTGCCCTTCACCCTGCGGGGAAGATGGGCCTCCTCCTGGTCCCGCCTACATTCAGTTCCGAAGCGCAGCGGGTAGGTGGACCCGCAGGGCGTTCTCCCCGGGCTGGAGCAGAAGCCCGAAGGGCGGGGACGGAATGTGGGTTTAGGGAAAGCGGGCAAAAGAGGGGTGGGCAGAGGAATGGGTTGTTTGAGGACCCCGGCCTGGGCTGAGAGGCAGCTGGCAGCTTGGGAGAGCGACTCGGGGACCGGCGGTGAGGAGCTCCAAGGGGGCGGGCTGGGTTAACGGGCCCAGGGTCAGCGAACGGCCGCGGGGCAGGGGCGGAGAGGTCGCCCCAGCGGAGGGCGGGGAATGTGGAGGTGTGGTTGGCCCAGGGGACACCGGGAGGAGTTGCGGGGGCGGGGGAGGACCCAGAGGGAGGGCCCGGGGACAGTAAGAGGACAGGGGGTCAGTGCAGAGGGGGCACGGGGCTGCGGACAGGAAGGGGCGCGCTGGGAGCGCGGCAGCACTGGGTGGGGTGCAGGGCGGGGGGAGCGCACATCGGGGGGCGGGGGGCGGCGTCGGCGCTGGGGGTGGGGGAGCGGGTTGGGCGGCTGCGCGGGCTCCGCTTCAGCCGCTGCCGCTAGGGCGCGGGGGGCGGGGGGCTAGGCGCCGCGAGCTCGGCCATTGTGGGAGCCGCTCCCCTCGGCTCCGCCGTGATCCCCTCGACTGCGCTCCAGCCCGGGGCGCGCCCGGCCGCCGCTGCCTTTGCTACTGCCACCCGCCCGTCTTCCTCCTCCTCGGCTCCCAGGGTAAGGCGCGGGGCGCGGGGCTGGATGCGGGCTCCCTGCCTGAGCGCGCGGGGTGCGCGGCGCCGGCTGGGGCGCGGTGATTGACTGCGCGGGGCGGCCGCGCCCGGGCCCCGGGCAGCCGGCTGCAGCGAGAAGGCGGGTTGACAGACGTGGGCATTGCGGCCACCCCGGCCTCGCACCTGCAGCCTCCTCGGCCGGTGCCCCGGAGCAGCGAGCGCGCGGAGCTGGGGTTTCCCCGGGCGGGCGCTGCCTGGGCCAGAGAGGCGTGTTCCCCGGAAAAATGGGGCACCGAGCCCTACCGGGGCCGGGCGAGAGACCTGCAGGAGCGGGCAGGGCCGGGCGGGGAAGGTCGCTTCCCAACCCCAGGGCTTAGCCGCTGTCCCCAGCGCCCTGTCGGTACCCGGTCGCGCGTCCCCGCTCTTTGTCAGCCACGCGCGGCGGGCACGCGGACCCACCCGCGCCGCCCCAGGCTCGCGGGCGCCCCTCCTCCCACCGTGGGGAAGGGGGTGGGGTAGGTGGGAAGGGCCGTAGCGGCTGAGCGCCAGGTGAGGTGCCCGTCGCGGACCGCCTACGGCCTTTGGGGTGGATTGGGGGCGTGGGTGCGCGCTCCTGTGAATCTCGGGGATTGATGGAGTGACCTGGGTGACACAGGGGTGGGACTGGAGCCCCGAAGCCAAACAGGTGTTTGTGAGGGGCCGGAGACTGACCCGGGTAGAGCCGAGGAGGGACAGTCTCTGGTTTCTCAGGAGGAGGCCTTGGACGAACGTGTCTTTGTAGTAAAATGGGCGTCTTGGAGAGGAATGGGCGGTTCTGGGATGGAGCAGGTGGTCTGAGAGGAGGGACGTTGTCCTGCCCTGGGCAGAGAGTAGGGATGGAAGCTTGGCCTGAGTTTCCCAGAGGTTGGGGCTGTCGCTTCAGTACCTGTCCTGGCTGTAAGAGCTGGGAGGTGGGCACCAGAAGGAGATGGGGGAGGGGAAGATGCTGGGATAAAGGGCAAAGCTGTGCCAGGACCTGGGCCTTCCTTTCTGCCTTCTGTGGCTGGATCCCTCCTTGAGGCCCCTGGGAAGAGGCCCCACATGCTGCTGGCACAGAGGGTGCCCCCGCAGGGCTGTTCTGTCTGCCCTAGGCTGCCTGGAGGCCTCCTGCACCGTTTGATAGTTCTTTTGTTATCTCTGTGAATTCTGTGCCTATGGTGGGAATCTGCCAGTGACCCAGGAGGCTGTCTCTGCTCCTTGCTGCCTTTAGGCTGAGATTCCAGAATCTCGGAGGAGCTGTGGCCAGAGACCCATGGTGTCCAGCCATTTAGGCCACCCCCTCTCTCCACACAGCCCTGTGTGCAGGTATTCCCTATAAGGGAAATTCGACAGCTCGTGTCCTCCCTCAACCTCAGAGTCAAAGTGAGTGCTGGTTACTTGGGCTGGATCTGGGGCCTGTAGGAAGGCTGGTAGCTGAAGGCATGCACCATCCGGCCCTGCTGGAGCCCTTGGGGTGGTGGACCATGTGTAGCAGATGGTTCTGGCTAGTGAGCGTGGCCCGGCTGAGGGAAGGCTGCCCAGTCTGACTGGTGGAGCCCAGCTGGCCCCAGAGCCATTGTGTTTCCACTCAGTACTCTCCACTAGCTAAACTGACCAGAAAAGCAGAATTTCCATCCCATCCCCACCCCCCTCCCCCATGCTTTGCCACTTATTCCCAAACAGCCCTTGGAATAAGCAAATGAACATTTTATTTGATGCCTGCTGTGTGCCATGCATGGCATCAGCCAGTTTTACACTTGCATTTCACTGTCCTCTTAAAATATCCTCTAAGATGGAATATTTCTCCCATTTTGCACCTGAAGAGACTGAGTCTCAGAGAGGTGAAGTGATTTGCCCCAATCACGCTTACCAATTGTAAGTGGCCAAACCACAATTTATACAGAAGTCTGTCTGTCTTACAGTTTGCTAATGTGTCTGCTGTACAACAGAGAGGGAGAAGAGGCAGGGAATTTCTGCCTATTCTAGCCCATGCTTCGTTTCATGCCTGCTATTGAGATTGTGCTTTAGCTTTTGAAAATACCTCCCATCTGCTGCCCCATTTTATCCTGATACCATTCCTGGGAAATAAGAACAGGAGTGTAATAATATATGCTGGTTATTGAGTGCTTATTGGGCACTAGGCATGATTAAGCACTTTACTTGCAGGATCTTATTGAGTCCTTCCTTGCAAACAACCCTGTAAGTTTAGGTGCTATCATCATTCCCATTTTGTAGATGAGGATGCTGAGGCTCAGAGAGGTTCTCCAGGGTCACACAGCTAGTAAATGATGTAGCAGAATTTGAACCCACATATTTCTATTTGTGGGACCTGTGCGCTTAATCCTCCAAATGTACCCAATAACAATAATAGTGGTTACTAGCAACAGGAGCTAACTTTTACACAGTGCTTTAAGATTTATAGACACCTTCATATATATTACCTTATATGACTCCTCCAAACTTTGTGAATTAGTTTTGACATGTATTATCTTCATCCCATTTTCCAGATGGAGAAACTGAGGTTCAGATAGGTGAAAAAAATCTGGTCAGTGGCAGAACTAGAACTAGAACCTCTGCTTCCCAAGTCCCCACTTTTCTTGTGTGACTCCTTCTGTCTGTTCACATTCACCCCTCTCTCCTCTAGATCCCTTCTCCCCGGAGTCCCAGGCCCTCCTGCTGCAGCCTCTACCTGGGCCATGTCTTCCTCAGATGAAGAGACGCTCAGTGAGCGGTCATGTCGGAGTGAGCGGTCATGTCGGAGCGAGCGGTCTTACAGGAGCGAGAGGTCAGGGAGCCTGTCTCCCTGCCCCCCAGGGGACACTTTGCCCTGGAACCTGCCGCTGCATGAGCAGAAAAAGCGGAAAAGCCAGGATTCGGTGCTGGACCCTGCAGAGCGTGCTGTGGTCAGAGTGGCTGGTAAGAGAGGTCTCCCAGGGGCTGAATGCTGTGGGTGGGAGGGAGGAAGGGACTGTGTGCACTGGCTGGGTGGGGGGCAGAGGGGGTCCTCCTCAGGGCTCTCTGACAAGCCAGCTGGAATCTAAGTTGTTATGATTACTACTGGAAAGATGATGAAATAACATTGAAGGAAAACTTGAAAGAGGAAAATCTGCCACCCTTGTGCTAACATAAGACCTGTTTTCATTTCTGCATCTCCTTCTGTCTTTGTCCCTGTTCAGTTATTAATGTATTTTCTATGCAGTTGCCTTCATGGTTTATGTACCATTCTGGATCTGATTCTTGTCAGTTGCTCTTACATCGAAAAGATTTTTCATATTACATCTTAGACTTCATAGTTACTATTTTTAAAGTCTGTGTAATATTTTATGATTTTCTAAATCCTACTCTTTTTCTCACCACAGTAGACAATGCTGATGTGAACATGTTTAAGAATAATTTTTGACTTCTGTTGAGTTATTTCTATATAATGAAGTCCTTAGTGAGGGCAGGTTCACTTATATTACCTTCCAAAAGTGTTGTACACATTCACCCTGAACGTGGTGTGAGGGCTGGGGGCTGCCTCCCAGGGTTGGAGGTCCCAGTTCTTCACCCAGCCCAGTGCAGTGCACTGGCTGTTGAGTGTGGGCTTTGGAGTCAGAGGGGCCAGGTGCTGGATTGTGGCCCTGCCACTGACCAGCTGTGTGACTCTGGGCAAGTCCTTTATTCTGTCTGAGCCTCACTTTCTTTGTCTTAAGAATACCCCCAGTGCAGCCTTGCCTTGAGGGTTAGATGGGATAAGGTGCGCAAAGCCCTCAGCACGGTTTTTGGCTCAGTAAAAGAGATGCTTCCACCAAAGCATCCAGAGTTGCCTCCCTGGGGTGTGCTCAGCATCTCAGCAGGTGTTGGTGCCAGAGTACGGACAGATAGACAGAGGAGTGCCTGCCACTCATTTAGTGACGTCACTCACTTTCCAGCCGTCACCAAGGCCTGTCTCGCCATCTCCTTTGTGTCTCTCAAATAATGCACCCTGTCCCCTCCACTTGGTCATCTGTCACCTGGACCATCCGATGACCATCTAATAGTTCTCCCTCACTTAGTCTCACCCCACTTTCTCCACATGACTCACAGAGTATTTTAATTCTAAAATGCAAACCTAACACTATTATTCAGCTGCTTATAACCCATCTTTGGCTCTTCATTGCCTGTGGAATAGAAGCTTCAACATAAAGACCCATCAGAATTAGGCCCAACTTACCTCTTCAGCTTCACCTGCTGCCACCTCTGCCCTCAGGCACGCTGCTACATTGCTCTGTAATTTGGCCCCCTGTGCATCCTGCTGGATCAGACTTTAATAAACTGGATCATGCTTTAATTTTCTCCTCTCCAAGACGCTGGTAACCCTTCCTCCTCTTTTAAGTGCCGCCTCCTCTGTCCCTTATGCCCCCCGTGGCATTGAAAGCTCCCTCCTCCACTCTCATATTCATACTTTTCTCTCTTCCATGTTCCCTGGTACAGTACAGCAGTTAACCCACAGGGTGCCCATCACTCCCCCAGAACTGTGAGCAGTTTGGGACTGTGTCTTATGTTTTGACCCCTAGTGACTTGTACAGGGCCTTGTCCATGCTAGAGATCAACTAATATTGAATGACTGAATGAATGTAAGGGGTGTCTTGAGGATAATATGTGACAGATTGGGATCCAGGAATATGCAGTGGGTTGTAATGGAAAGTTAGACAGGGATAGAGTTATGTGGGCTCAAGTAGTCAGGAAAGGATTTTATTGAAAGTGAGCTCCAAGTGAAGAGTCATCAGGCAGGAGAGTTTGAACTCCTTCTGGTGGGTCATAGGGAGCCCTTGGAGGAAATCCTTCTCCAGACCTTTGGGCCTGCAGCATCAGCCAGTAACGGAGTTTTCAGAGCTGCCTCTAGGAAGCAGGAAGGGCTTTACTTGTCCCCAGACTTGAAAGGCCATGACTCAGAGCCCTCTGAAGGTAGAGTGGCTGTCGCATTCTCTCTTCCTTATTCCTGTCTCCATTCTTCCTCACTCATGCATACCTACAGATCACTTTGTGACGATTTCCCCTTCCAGTCTTCTCTGAGGAGGCCCAGGAGATGATTTGCCTGCCGCTTAAGGTTCTGAGTCTAGAAGAGAAGTGGAGTGGTCTCACAGAGGCTTAATCCACAGGCAAAGCCCCTGGGTCAACTGAGGAAAGGGATGGTGGGTGCTGTGCTGTGTTTCCGGCATCAGTGCTGATCTACTTTGCATCCTGACACCGCTGAATGCCTGTTTTGGGGAGGGGGCTGGGCCAGTGAGGCTGAAAATGGGGAGACTGCCATGGTTAAAAATAACATGCTCTGCAGTTGGGCGTATTTCTTTAGCAGGAGAGGAAAGAGGCAGTGGAGACGAGGCGGAACTGCGAGTTTAGGATCTGGATAGAATCTTCATGTGATTTTAGAACGTTGTGGGGGCTCCGCCAGAGAGGAATGAGAAAAGGCATCCTTAGCTCTGCAGGGACTCCTTCACATGACGTGCAGGAGGGCCATGTCTAGGGGCCCTTGGATGCTCTGACACTCCCCAAAGCAGAACTTTCATTCTGGGAGGAAATGAAGTCAGTCTTAGACTGGAAGCCAGCTGTGGCCTGTGCAGTTTTCTCCTCCCTTTGGGCCTGGCTTATGAAGCCAAGTGGGGGTGTCTGAGTCAGTCCCACCAAATGGAGACCTCCCCTTGCCCTGGCCCCATTCCCTGTCCTGAGCTGGTCTCAGGACCTCGCCCTTACTTGAGAGGCCTGACGGGGGAACCCTGCTCGTCACACATGTCAGTGTAGAGAGGCATGTCAGGGCTGAGAAACCCGCTGATCTCAGTCTACAAAGTCAAAGCAGGTTCTAGGGACTCCATGCAGGCCGTAACATGATTTTTCCTTTCATTTGTTTATTCCTCATCCTTTCCCTCCATTTTTCCTCCCTTCTCTTTGCCAGCCCTATTCTCCACTCCCTAAGCTCAGCCACATTGAAAAGTAACAATAGTCACTAATGAGAGTGCTTTATTTCTGTTTATCAGCTTTATGGTTTACATAGAGATTTCATAAGTCTTTGTGTTAGGCATGACACGTGTCAGCATCTGAGGCCCGGAGGTTTTAAGGGATTTGCCGGTAGTCACACAGGACTGGTAGGCACAGGTCTTCTAACTCCAAGTACACTGCTATTTCCGTGTCCTTAGGCAATACCTGGCAACCAGGCCAGTCTGAATTTTCTGCAGGTGATAATCTAAATAGCTGACTTGGTCTCTACACTCACCTGAGAGACCTTCTGGTCACTTCTGGGAGAGGCCTCAAGATCATGGTCCATAGAAAAAGGAGAGGGCAGGGACAAAGATCTAGGAAACGTTGCTTCTTCCCCTGTGGCTCTCTGCCTTTCGTGAAGAGCAGTAGTAATATCCTTACTTATTGGGGGGAGGCAGTAAGGAAGGGGAAAGCTGGGAAGGTTATTCTAGGAAGGCAGACAGTCCCAAAGGACAGAAAAGGAGAGAGGAAAGACGGGTGTATTCCGTGGGGCCTGTGGGGAGTGGGACAGGGTATCACGCAGTTGTACACTGCAAACTCTAGGGGGCGCCATTCACATTTGTTGTCATTATAGATTTGCATATTTATTATGACAAATTTCCTGCAGTTAATAGTAAAGTGTCCTGAAGAAAGGCTCATGTTTGGGCTAGGGCAGGGTTGGGTGCAGGAGGGAGTCACCCTCCACCTATCAATCAGGTATTCATTTATCCAACATCACATATTCAGGACCCTCCCTGTTTTGGGCATTGATATTCAAAAATGAATGAAGATGTGGTCTCTTTTTCATTTAACTTGGTCTAGTTGAGAGTATAGAAGGGAAAAAATAATTACATCCCTGTGTGTATTGTTTAAAAAGGGAGCCCAGTGACTTAGGGCTAAGGTTTGGACTCCTAGTTAACCAGTAGAAAGCATCTATGGAATTCATTATTGGGAGCCTCTCAGCAGGTGCTGCTGAAATGATCATTCCCAACATCTGCTCCATTGTGGCCTCCTCCAGGAAGCCTTCCTTGATCTCTTCAGTCAGACAGCAGTTGTATCTCTACCCGGCCCTTGTTTCATTTGGCCTTATATTCAAGTTCATTCATTTCCACCACCAAATCTGGAGCTCGCTGTAGTCAGGAGTCCCACTTCTCCCTTTCTGCCCAGGGTAGACAGCCCTGAGAGCACGGTGCCTGGTCAGAGCAGGGATCCTACTCCTCTGTGCCCAAGTATCTCTCCTCCAGGATGCAAGCTCTGAGAAGACATCCCACAGGAACCTCTCTGCTTGTTCATTTATTTATTCATTCATTCGATTAAAAAAAAAATGGATTGAGCCCCAGGTACTGTGGAGACAGCTGGATGTGGAGGCCGAAAATTTAGACAAATGACTTTACTTCTTGGAACCTCTGTTTCCTTATTTGTAAAAGGGAGGTGATAATAACCTGTTCCAAATGATCATTGAATGAGAATTAAAACATGTTGGACAAACGTAGCTTCACATGCCTGTTACTGCACTTAGCAGTGTCATTCCTTGTCACCTCCCTGGCAACCAGAAGAGGCAGTGGAGACTCCAGGAAGCTGGCAGTTTCGCAGGTCAGCAAAGAAGGGGCTGAGCCTCTTATTTCTATCCCTTTCTTTTGTTGGCTCTAGTACTTTGTCAGAGAGTAGATGGTTTATTCTGGCCAAGCCATGGGTGGGAAGAAGGGAATGCAGGGGTGAGAAAAACAATTTTACTGGGAATCCTTACTCCTGAGCTGGCAACTTTCCTTGCCCTGAGATTCTTCAAGCTTTGTAC
Organism: Cheirogaleus medius; assembly: GCA_008086735.1. Lineage (NCBI taxonomy): Eukaryota > Metazoa > Chordata > Mammalia > Primates > Cheirogaleidae > Cheirogaleus > Cheirogaleus medius. Next base: position 25,890,619 of record VBSM01000529.1, read on the forward strand.
CCGAGAAGGCTCCTCCTCCTTCCCAGCCTTCTTCCCTTCTTCCTGGCAGATCCTCAGAGTCCCTGGCCTAGTCCTGGAGCTTGGCTTCAGCAGGGAGAGAGATGAGCAGAGGAGAGTCCCCTGAAAGTGGGGCAGAATGAATTGTAGCTACACACCACCAGCTCAGCTCCAGCTCTTTGAAAGTAAATCTGGGTCACATTAGCTGCAGGGATGGAAAATGACCACGTGGGCAGAATTCTGTGCAGGCAGCAGAAAAGACAGCCAATCTGTCCTTTTTCTGAGGTTCAGGGTCCCTGTGGGACCCCAGGTGGTGAGGGAAGGTGGTTGCTGCATTGCAAAGTGTAATGCTGTCTTTATGCCGTTGGCTTCCCATCATTCTTTTCTAGTGACTTCCCAGGTGACACAAAGAAAGGTATGGTATGGAATGGCAGTCTGGCTCATGCCTTTCTGTTACAAGAGGAGCCTGGAACTGAGGTTAAGAATGCAGAAGGAGGACTAGTTACTTTTGGGACTGTAGAAAGCTATCATTTCTTAGTCCCTTGGGCTCAGAGATTAGATGCCACCAGAGGAGCTGACAATTGCAGCAGCATCTAGGGCTGCACTTTTCTTTTTATCCCTGAGGAATGGTCTATGAATATATCTGGCTGTGAGTATTAATAATCTATTATCACCAAAGTGCTATACAGAGCCTGACCGGCTCTTTCCTGGTTGCCGAGGCTAGGACCTGCTATTATTTGGCCCTGTGACTGCCTGTTGCCACCTGTCAGTTAGAAGCCAGCCAGCTCCCTGCTCTGCCTTGGCTCTTATGGGTACTGGCTGGAATCTCTCCCTGGACTTAGGATGCTGTTACAGAGAACATCTGAAGGCCCTGTAACTTGAAGAGTAATTACGGGCCGGGCGTGGTGGCTCACGCCTGTAATCCTAGCCCTCTGGGAGGCCGAGGCG
>VBSM01000529.1:25891663-25902297 GCA_008086735.1 Cheirogaleus medius
AAAAAAAAAAAGAGTAATTACGGGTGGAAGTTTCTGTCTTGAAACTTCCCTACTCCAGAAGAAATCAGGCTTTTGCCTTGTGATCAAGGAAAGGATTCTGCCTGGAGACTCAATAGGTATGTCTCTGGGTGTCTCCCCCCCCCACACTCATTTGCACATTTCCTCATTTGCTCACCCTTCCATTCATTCAAACAAAGGGATGGCTTTGGGAGTCAATGGGAATCCTAGTTTCATCACTCACTTGCCAGTTGGGTGGCGCTGGGAAGTTACTAACCTCACTGAGCCTCAGTTTCTCACAGTTCAAATGGGGGCACAAGAGAGCTACCTCAGAGACTTGCAGGGTGGATTAAATGAGATAGTGGGAGTAAGATACTTGGCACAGTGCCTGCTACACAGCCCTCGATGCACCTTAGCTCTTCCCATGAATATCATTCATTCACTCATATGCTTGTTTATTGGTTCATGAATGTGCTGATTTACCCCCTTGCTCATTCATTGATCACATACTTGCTCATGCAACAAATATTCCTAAGGCTGGTTTGTTCCAGGCTCAGACTGGGCTTCAGAGCCCAGCTCCTGCCTATGAAGGCAGTTAGAAGGCAGCATGAACTGTGATACAAGCCCCAAAGAGAGTTTTGGAGAAGTTCTGAGAGGGAAGGACCCTCTCCTCCTTTCCCTCCCCTTCTTAGAGCAGTGATAGTATTTTTTCTGGGACTAGAAAAGAAACTGGAAGTAGCCAGTATGACCTGAAGGGAGAGGGCATATCCCTGTTATGTGTTTCTGCTCCTGCTGTCCTTTCTTTGGCTTTAGTAGGAAGGAAGGAAGGAAGGAAGGAAGGAAAATGAAGAGAGAACAGCTGGTGGGAGTTAGGAATTAAAGAATCCAGAGAGTGTTTTGGGGAGTGACTCTGGACTCAGTTCAAGGAGCTCCTGAGAGCTGATGCCAGCTGGGATCCCCTAGTAAATAATAGCTGGGAGAGCCACTGTCTAGGGCCGTAGGTGCGTGCCAGGTATTTCAATACATCATCTAATTCTCATGGAACCCTGGGTTGTAGTTCATATTCTCAACAGAAGAAAAAAGCTTAGGTTCCCTGAAACAAGAGGGTAAAAAAAAAAATAAAATTAAAAAAAAAAAAAGCTTAGGAACTTGTCTGAGGTTATACATTAAGCAAATAATGGAGCTGGGATTCAGCATTACTCAGTGTTCATGGCGACCCCTGGAACCCAGCATATGCAATATGCCCTTTGGAGTTGTGCAGTGCTGAGCTTCGGGTTGGCTTAACTCCAAAGCCCCCTGTACTTTGCAGAATATTTCAAACATATACTAAAGCAGTGAGAATAGTATAATGATCCCCATCACCCAGAAACAAAAATAATTAATTCATGGTCAATCTTATTTCATTCGTACACCCCTATCAGTGGAAAAAATGGGAACTGTGTTTTTTCTATTTTCTCATTCAACAATCAACACAGAAGACTTCTGTGACCCCAAAATACATGGAGATTCTCTCTACCAGCAAGCAATCAGTTCTGCAGTGGAAACCAGCTGGGTGTTCTCCAATTGAATTCCGACTATTTACCCAAAGATAGCATCAGATCCCTCAGGTTGAGGTCTCAGTCCCCAAAACTGCCCCCTTTCACTTCCATTGCCAGTTGGAAGCCCAGGTTGTTTTACCTGTGCTTCTGAAAGTCTAGCTATAAATTGGGCTTCCCATGACCACCTCCTTGGGTTTGATTGATTTGCTAGAGCCACTCACAGAACTCAGGGAAACACTTATGTTTGCTGGTTTATTATAAATGCTATTACAAAGGATACAGATGAAGAGATGCATAGGTCAAGTTATGGGATAAGAGGCATGGAGCTTCCATGCCCTCCCTGGGGTACCACCTTCCAGGAACCTCCATGTATCCAGCTATCTGGGAGCTCTTCGAGCCCTGTTCTCTTGGACATTTTATGGAGACTTCATTGGATAGGCATGATTGACAGCCATGTAGAAATGGGGCTGGACAAAGAGGATATGGTCTAATACTGATTGAGTGTGGAAACCCAGCAAGGCCTGTCTGTTTTAATTCCTCTTGACCTCTCTGTGCAGCATACCTTCCCCCAGGGCATGGGCCAGGACCTTTTCTGAAATGTAGGTCTTATGACCCACAGTCAGAAAGGCGGGGGAGGCATTGGTTCTCTGCCTATTGAAAAAAGGAAAGAAAAGAAAGACAGCAGATTAGAGTCCTGCCTTGGGAAGAAAAAGGAGCACGTGAAAGGAGGCAGGAGAAGGTCAGGAAGACATTCTGTTTTCTGAGGTCTGCTTCTGAAGGTTAAAGTGCTCCAACATTATCACAAAAAGCTGTAACAAGGGCTATGGGAGTTATGAGTCAGGAACCCTAGACAAAAACATATATATATATACACACACACACATACACACATATCTTTCTCTCTGTCTCTCATAATATCACAACTCAACTTCTGCCTCCCAGTAATCACATACTTTCACCTCTCACACCTTTTAACCATTATATTACATTGCTGTTCTAATAGTAAATATACCAGTTTATTTGCTTCAGAGTCTATATCTGAAGAATGGAACCAGTGCCACCTGACCCACTGCCCAGAGGCTTTATGAGGGATCTAACTCCCAAATGCTGGGGGCCCAGAGGGGCGGTGTGTCCCTTCTAGTATTCCTCAGCTGATCCTCTGATCCTTCAGCTTGACTTTCATGTTCTATTCCCAGAACACACAGAGATGAGCTAGAGCATACTTGATTCTGTGTCTGGAAACTTGATTTCTGAGGATCGTGTCTGTTTTGCCTAAATCACCTCAAGCCCATAGACTCTGGGTTTGAATTGGGCCCCTGCCAGTATAATTGAAGAAAATACCCCAAAATGGATTTCAAGAATTTAATCTCAAGAGACTGAAGTTGAGATGCAGTAGGATTGAAGTCTTTAAAATCATGGAGGGAATGAATTCTGTTCTTGTGAGAGGGGCCCATGTCCCAGGAAAACAAGTCACACCTACCAATTTGGGGAACCTCCCAATTCCCCAAAGAATATAGACTGCTTGCAGCCCTGCTTAGTAGGAACCTCAGAGTCCTCACATAGGATGAGACCCTCTCCAGCCTCAGAGCCGGGGATTGGGTGAGGTTGAGCAGGGCTCACATTAGCCTGATTCCTTCAAGAGGGAAAATACCCTTATTCACAAAGAATCTGGGAGACAGCAGAGGGGCCAATACCTTTCTAACTACTATCATTATGTTCGGAATGCCAGGCTTTGTGCTTAGCGCTTTTCGTGCTGTATTTGACCCAATCTTCAAAACAACTTTAGGAGGCAGATACGCTACAGTAGAGGAAGTGGATACCCAGAGAGTTCGGTAAGTTGCTCAAGATCTCCCAGCCAGTAAGGGGCCAAGCTGGGAATGGCGCTCTCTCTGCCTAGGGCAACCCACTGCCTCCCCCATTACAAGGAACAGTAGTTTAATAATAGCTAACATCTGTGTGGCACTTCAAGGTTCACAGAGTGCCTTAACACCCATTATCTCTACTGCGCCTCAGGAAGCCCCAAGTGGGTGAGGCATTCCACGCCCCTTTGGGATAGCTGCCTGTCAGGGGTCCAGCCTCTGCTCATTTCCCCCAGTAAGCATTGGAAATTCTTTGGCATTGGCTCTGACAAGCCAGGGGAGAAGGCTTAGGGAGAGGCTGAGGTGGAAAGACTTGGCCGGTTACTATGGTAACCCAGATGGCTGAGTAACCATTTTGAGGGTTGCTATGGTGATGGGCTGCCAGTGGCAGGGATCTTGTCTTCCTGGGTGGCTGGTACCATCCAGGCCTCTTAAATTAGAGATGTTGCACTTTCTGAACGGAAGAGGGCAGCATGAGAGCGGGCAAAGGCTTCCTGCCCCAGAGCAGATTTGGGAATTTAAGCTTTCCAAAGCTTGGAAAGGGTTTCCAGGAACCGGGCAGAAAGGGATCTTTGGTGGGATTGGCTAAGTAAAGCCTGTGCAGGAGAGGCTGGTGGAGCCGCACTCCTGAGACAAGAACTAGGTGATTTTCTTCCAAGAGCTGGTCAAAGGATAAGGCTTGGGGTAGCCCCTTCAGTGTCCGGTGTCAGTTACTTTTGGGGAATATAAAAAGCACAGAAGACAGGTACACCTGCAAGGAGGAATGGAGAGAACATGAGTACACACACACACACACACGCTCTCTCTCTCTCTTGGCAAAGAATTTATTTATAAAACATCAATTAACACATGTAAAGTAATGCAGCATGAGCTAAGCCAAAGAAGAGCTGGGGGTAAACCTAGAGGTTGGGGGAGGAGCACTAGCAGACAGAGAAATAATTTTGCCCTTCCCTCTTCCTCTCTGCATGTGAGTGCCCTCAGTCCTTGAGCACTGAGTGGGTGTCAAATTGGATTCTCAATTGTCTTGAATCATAGATCTGGCCCCCTCTGCCAACCCCATATATGTTCAGTGAAGCATCCATTCTCTCAGTAAATTTTAATTGAATATCTACTAGGTGCAAAGTATCATGTGAGGCCGTATGATGTAGAAACATGAAATAGATGTCTCTGCCCTCCAAAAACTTATGAACTTGGAGGTTAAGGAGGCAGTGATGTAGATACCCACAATATATGTGGTTGGAGACCCAGAAATAGGAGAAAGAAAATGCAGTTGGGATTTTGAGAAGAGCCTCTTCTACCTGGGTCAATTAAAAATAACTTCATGTCATTTGGGGTGAGCTTTCAAGATAGATTTCAGTAGGTGGAATTGGGGGATGGACATTCCAGGCAAAGGCCCAAAGTTTAATTATAGGGGAAGATGCTACACACAACAGTGTCATGGGAGATCAGCCTAGAAGGGAAGGCAGGTGTCAAAATATGGAAGACTTCGAATGGAAATATTGAAGACTTTAGATAAGGGATGCTGTGAAACACAAACATCTCTTCTTAAATAGTCTAGCCTCCCGGCTAGTTAGTAGCCACAGATAGCTTAGTATTTTAAGATCATCTGGTTTACTCATTCATGCATTTAATCAAATTTTTAAACACATATTTAATGAGCATCCTGTACATGCCAGGTCATTTGCTAGATGCTAAAGATCCTGTGGTGAACAAGACAGATGACAGCCCCAGCCTTCAGGGAGCTAATGATTTATAAGGATGAAAGACACTGAACCCACAACTTCAAGTGTGATGGGTATCACCAAAGGGGAGTGGGGGACTTATTAATGTAGGGGGTCAAGGAAGGCTTCCCCCTTGGGATGAGTTTCAGCAGAGTCATGAGTAGGAGTGAGTCAGGCCAAAGGAGGAGAGGGATGAAGGGTTACAATCTGGGATAAAAGCAGGTGGGAAGGCCTTGAGGTGAGAGAGCTGGTTTGAGGAGCTGAAAGTAGTTGAAAGTGGGTGGGCTTTAGGCAGAGGGGCACTTGAGGCTTAAGTGGGGGAGGACTCCAAGGGAAAAACAGGGCTTTATTCCTTGTACTACCCTTCTCCCCCACTAGATGCCCTTCGGAGTACATCCTGCCTCCTGCTTCCTGCTTCCCCCATCTCAGCCTCCTTAGAAATGCAATAGCAGTCTCACTCACTTGGGAGCAAAGGAAAAGCAAAGACCAAAAGGAGACAGGCTCACAGCTTTCCCAACTGTGTGGTCCCTCTATAAATTTAGACTGTTGCTTGGAAAAAACCGAAAAAACCTTCTCTTCATAGACTTCCTTCTTCCCATTTCCCCCGCCACCCGCCCAGCCGCTTTGTTCCTCTAGCCTTGTACAATTTTCTCTGTATAAAACAGGAACATCAGCCAAACATGTGGACTTCCCCCTTTCCATTCATTAGAAGAATACATTACTTCAAAATCTCATGGGAGCATTTAAATGCAAATTTTGTCAAGAAAGCAACTTGAGTCTGAGAGAAGCCCTCTAACCACAATCCAAACCAGAACTTTCTTCCATGATTTCTGTGTTTCTTAATAGGAATCTCAACCCCTTGCTTTCTTCCCCCACACCTCCCAGGCCCAGGCCTTTTCTGATTCCCAGAGTAGATTCTTTCTCTTCTTGTCTCTGTTCTTTCCTCACCTTTGGCAAGCATCGGTCACAAATCTTGAGGAACCTGCTTACAAAGTGGCACATGTAGAAGCCCCAGGAGGGGCTAGAGGGACTTTTCTATTTATTGCAATGAAAATGGGGAGGCAGATGTCTGTATGGGGGCGAGGGTGGAGGTGTAAGTATGTGTGATTTGTGTCTGGGCCTTCTTAGCCCTGGCTGCTATAAAATAATATAGGAAATGCAGATGACTCAGCACGGATACAGTCAAGATCCCCAGAGTTAGCATTTCTGTATCTCTGCTGTTTACAAAAAAATGTGCTTGTGCTATCAATAATCAACTCCTTCATCCTGTATTTTCTGCCTTTTATTTATTTGAAAAAATACAGAACTCAAATGTATTCCCCTTCTTTTTGTAATAGCAGCTGACACCAAAGTGTGAACTAGTTTGTTTTTTTTTAAGCACACAAGATTAAACTGAAAGGAAATGAACATTTGTCCAAGGATCCTCCCTGTCCTCTTTCAGGCCCTTTCCTGAAAGATATCCATGCTTAGAACTTGGGCAGGCCAGCAAAACTTGATGGGAAAAGATATGATTAATGACTTGCTCATCTGATTTCTGATCATGATGAGATGTGGAAACAACCAGCGTGTACCTATTAGCAAGAAGCATCATTTCTTCTTCTTGTTATTAATGTGCTGAGCCATTGACCGTATACTTGGCACTACTCACAAGATATAAAGATACAGTCCCTGCCCCCCGGGTAAGAAGCTCCTCTTTCAAAATCTTGAGAGTGGCAATTGAAATGGAAGCCCAGGTCCCAATTTCACCTGCTCAATGTCACATGAACTCTTTTATTTATTTTTTTTAGAGATGGGGTCTTGCTCTGTTGCCTAGACTAGAGTGCAGTGGCTCAATCATAGCTCACAGCAGCTTCCTGGGGTCAAGAGATCCTCCTCCTCCCTCAACCTCCTGTGTAGCTGGGACTACAGGCCAGGCATGGGCCATCATGCTGGGCTAAATGAATTCTTTTAACTTGCTAATATGCCCTTATTGTGAGATCAGCCTGCCTAACTTCTTACCCACTACCACCCCTCCAGACTTTGTAAAAAATCAAGCTAACAGGGGAAGGATAATGCTGAAGGGGAGGTAGATGTCTGCAAAAGTGTCACCTACATATACCAGAGTTCCTCATTCACTGCTTTTGGCCCCAGTGCACTCCAAGAATAATTGAGATTGAATGATACACAACTGAATGAGGGACCAGATGATGTTGGGAACTCCCTCCTCAAAATGGTCCCAAATAAAACTCTACCCATATTTACCAGTTTTCTTTCATTAATCTTTCTTTTCCTCTGATGACAGAGTAATTGGCTTTCCCTTTTCTTCCCTGACCAGTTATCCTTGCTCCAGAATCCTTTCTTTGTTCCATAACAGTCCTCGTTCAGCCTCAGGTTCCCACATTTCTGCCTTTTGATCTATGTCTCTCTGTTCAGATGGCTGTCACAGTTTAATCCTGTTGGGTCTATCCCTCTTAGATTTATGTCCTCCTGTCTCTCCTCTTATTCACCCATGGTGCAGTCAGAATCCTGTTTTCATTCCTCCCTCTGTTGTCATTTCTCAGGCCCTGGCTCCTTGGCCTGGTTTACATCATGGTGCTGGGTCTGCCCTAGTAACTTCTAGTTTGGTCTCTTCTGTTTCTGGGAAACCCTTTGTTCCTGGGATTCTTTGTGGTCTCAGTGTTCCCTGTGGCCTCACACTGCAGCTCCGTCTGGAGCTTGCCCTTGTCCTCGTTCTGACCATGTCTAGCCTCGGGATCTGAGGCATCCTGGTCTTTTGCTCTCTGCCTTCCCTTCAGTTTCTCTAGGTCCTTCCAGCGCGGTTTCTCTCCAGCCAGGGGGCTCCCTCCTTTGTCCCGGCTCGGAGTGTAGGTCAGCGCTGCCGCTCGCCCTGTGGAGTCGGCCCTGGTCTCGCCGCCGCTCGGCCGGCCCAGCCTTTGCTGCTGACGCGAAGGGGCCTCCTACCCGGCCGGACTCCCGCGTGGGCCGGCCTCGCTCCCCACGGCTCGGCCCCCAGGCCGGGCCGGGCGGTGGTCGGCAGCCACCGGAGGACCCGTGTGGGCAGCCCGGACCCAGCCGGCCACAGCCGGGGAGCCGAGGACGCGCCGGGCCGCAGAGGCGGCGTGAAGAGGGGCGGGGAGCGGGCCGGGCCTGGCGCTCCTGACAGGAGGAGCCGCCGCCGCCGCCGCCGGGGCGGGCTGAGGGAGGAGCGGAGCCGAGGGGTGGGGAGGCGGAAACGCGACCCGGACCGGCGGAGCGCGAGCGGGCCGGGTGCGAGCGGGCTGAGGAGCGGAGCGCGAGTGCCGGGCCGGGCGAGGCGGGCGGAGAGCGGACAGCGAAGAGCGAAGGCGCCGCCGCCGCCCCCGAGACGCACAAAGGACCGAGGCTGGGGCCGCCGCCGCCGCCGCCTCAGCGCGCGGGCCTGGAACCGGCGCCCCCCGGGGCCCGGGGAGAGCGCGGTGCGGGCGGCCATGGCTGGCTACGTGCCGGGTCAGCAGCCGGCCAACCGCAGCCAGGAGAAGGAGTTTGTGCAGGCGTACGAGGATGTGCTGGAGCGCTACAAAGGTAGGGCCGGGGACTGGCCGGAGCCCGAGGCCGGCGCGGCGTGGCCTCCGGAGCCGGTCGGCTCGGCCCGCTGCAGGTGGGGCGGCCGGGCGGGGTCGCGCCCACCCGCGCTGGGGCTTGGCTCTAAGCTGCTGTTTCCCGGGGCCAGTTTATTTACAGAGTGGAGATAAGCCTTCGGAACCCTCTCCTAGGGCAGTCGGCGCTTTCATGTCACCAGTTACATTATTTGCCCTATTATCTGGCCCCAGCTGGAAGGAGGCGAGACAGGGCGCTGGCTGGGGAGACCGACTGCTGTGGGGAGTTGCTGGGGAGGAGGAGGAGTTGGGCGCGAGAGAAAGCCACCCGTCTGCTCTCTGTGCGATCTTCCTCTCGGAGAGGCTCGTACCTCTCCGTGCCCGCGGAGGGACCCTCGCCCCCTTTTGTCTCCCTGAGTGTCAGATGAGGCCAAGGGTGCGAACCACCTTGGTGTTTTGGGGGTGGGGTGGGCAGGGGTGTCAGTGAGTGTGCAGTTTTTGGTGGAGAGGCCTCCTCTCACCCCCTTTCCCCTCGGGGTCTGCGCCTGACTGAGGTAGCGGTCTATTTCTTCTTATTTTTTCTCCCCTCAAAAATGAAGATTTGTCTTGGAGCTCGGATTTCAGCCCCTGCAGGCTCTCTTGCAAAGCAGTTCTACAAGTTAATGCCTAATCTGAACCTTGGGTGCATACAGAGAAAGTTTTGACAGGCCAGAGGGTATGTGGACTGCATTTCCCTGACTGCTGTAGGTGCCCCTAAGTGGAAGCCAGGGATGCGTGGCCTTGGGAGGCCCCCGCTTTGATCTTTAACATCCATTTCTGGGATTTTGCTTGGGGTGGCAGTTGTGCTTTCCACAGAAGGGAAGATTTTCCCGAGAAACTACATAGGCAGCACTTTCTCCTATTTAGCTCTGGCCCTTGTGACTAGGCCTTTAGTTTCTTTTCATCTGAAGGAGAGGAAACTTCGGCCCTTATGATTGAGTCCAGCATACTTGTTTACGACACCTACCCAGTGAAGGGAAACTAATGAAGAAGCCGTAAAATGCTCCTTTTTTCTCTTTCTTTCTTTCTTTCTTTCTTTTTTTTTCTTGTGCCATTAGAACTCTGCTTGGGAATGCAGTAGGAGAAAAAAAAAATAGAGATGAAATACTAAAATGGACCTGCTAGGGCTTCTACTTGTTCCCTTCTGCATCAGCTCCTGTAAGCTGTCCAGCTTTTCCTGCCTGCAGCAAGTTTTCTGTCAACCCCCTGTGGTCTTTCTTTTAAGAAATGTGGTTCATTTCAGAGCACAAAGAGATTAGATTGTGCTGCTGAACTTCATTGAAAAAATGCTGCCCAGTGAATGGTTCCATTAAGTTTCCTTTGCAGGCTTTTGAGCAACACTGCACTCTTCAGAGGGGGGAGGTACACTGGGGTTGTCTTGGGCTGTGACAGCTTTAAACAAGCAGAACTAAAACAAAAATAGGTGAACAAATCTCAGTATCTCACTGGATGGTATTGCTGGTGGCCTCTAGCAGACAGGAAGTTGGACTCCTAGCAAATGAAACTGGGAAGGAAGGGGGGCAGTAGGGCTTGTTCCAGGAGAGGCCCCTTGTGTTCTGTCCTTTTAGCTGTCTCACTCAGTTTGGCTTTCCTCTGAAAGACTTTGATCAGGTGTATAGGAATTTAATCCTTCCCAGACGCAGATCTCTTTCTTGAGAGGTAGCATGAGTGAAAAATGATTGGGCCAAGTGAATTAACTTGCTCTGTATGAGATTGTTGTGTAGTCTGCTCTGTGAAAGGTTCAGAACAATCTCTCTTCCCCTCCACTGCACCATTCTCACTGGGAAGTCAGAGTGGCTTAGCATCCGGGTCTTTGTTACTTTGCTGTATGGAATTCCTGCATTTTCCAGACTTAGAAATCCCCTTGGCCGGGTGTGGTGGCTCACCCCTGTAATCCTAGCACTCTGGGAGGCCGAGGCGGGAGGA
>VBSM01000529.1:25902397-25929345 GCA_008086735.1 Cheirogaleus medius
AAAAAAAAAAAAAAGAAAAAAGCAAAAAAGAAATCCCCTTACTACCTTGATAGGAAAACTGTATGTCTAAGCAGAGGGGAGATCTGGAATCAATGGAGTGACCAGGGGGAGAAGTTTGTGAGAATAATGCCAGGTTTTAGTTTTGGAGAGAGATGGGGAAATAGATTTTGATGATGGTGGGGTTCTAGACACTCATTGGTTGGCCATCACATTACTTGGATCTCTCTCTCTCTCTCTCTTTCTCTCTCACTCTCTCACTGCTACTGTTAATTTGTAGTCACCTCATTCTGCAAACTAAAGCAGGATTTTTGTATGCTGAAGGAGAGCTAAAGTTCTCAGCTGCATAGACTGCTCCTGGAAGGGGCCAAGGTGAGAAGGAAAGCAATACATTTGCAATGTGAAGGGAGCAAAGCTGTATGTATTGCAGCTGTATTAGGAATGGTTGTCAAGCATAGGTTTTCCAGAACTGTACTTGGCGACCATTTCCCTATGTGTTGGTAGTGAGCATGGTCTTGGCAGGATTAGATGATTCAGTACGGACATAAATGCTCTCCCTCATTTCCTAAATATTCCAAAGGTTCTTTCAGATAGCTGGCCAGTAAACAGGATGCATTAGATATAAGCTCTGGATCCTAACATTTCAGAATGGGTAGCAACCAAGAGAACTAGGGTATATCCTTCATTCCTCCGGTCCTCCAAACCATTATTAAATCTCTGTTAGAGGTGGCACAGTGTTAGGCACTAGAGATGCCAGAATTATGAGTGAGATCTGGTTCCTGCCCTTGGTTATTCACATCTAGCAAAGGTAAGATACTATAAACAAATAATTATAATACTATGATAAGTGGTAGAACAGAGGTATGTATGAAATACTGTGGAAGTAAAAGGAAGGATGAGTATCTCCACTTGGGTTTCATTAGGAGATTTGACAAAGGAGATGACACTTGAGAGGGCTTTTAGGGATGATTAGGTTTAGCCAGATGGAGGAGGGTGAGGTGGGGAGAGAACAGAGGGAATAAATAGCACATGCAAAGGTATGAAGGTATAATAGTGAATGGAAGGGTTTAAGGAATGAGAGTAGTTGGGTGCCACTAAAGGGCTAGAGTTTCGGTGAGAGAACATGATACTGTAAAGCTGCGGTCCCCAATCCCCGGGCCGTGGACTGGTACCAGTCTGTGATGAAGCCTCATTTGTATTTACCGCTGCTCTCCATTGCTTGCATCACCACATAAGCTCTGCCTCCTGTTAGATCATAGGTGGCATTAGATTCTCACAGGAGCTCAAACCCTACTGTGAGCTTTACATGCAAGGGATCTAGGTTGTGCACTCCTTGTGAGACTAATGCTTGATGATCTGAGGTGGAGCTGAGGCGGTGATGCTAGTGCTGGGGAGTAGCTGCAAATACAGATTTTCATTAGCAGAGAAGTTTAATTACATAAAAAATGTAATGCGCTTGAATCATCCTGAAACCATCCCCCCCTCCCCAGTCTGTGGAAAAACTCTCCCATGAAACCAGTCCCTGGTGCCAAAAAGGTTGGGGACCGCTGCTATAAAGAACCCAGGGTCCAGCTTGTAAAGATTCTTTTATGGTCTTACTCCATGGGCAGTGGGGGAGTCATTGAAGGTTTACAAGCAACAATTAGTATGCTAATTTTACTAATTCATTATAAGAGAATGCCTGTCCAATGATCAATGATTAGAATACTTACATTGTTCTCTGTGGCATCCTTTTCCTAGTACTAAAGTACTTATGAAGTTGCATTAGTTATCAGATGGCATATCACTTGGTATATATGGAAACAAAGAAAAGAGAAATGAATCAGTTTGAGGAATATTTCATCCAGATGATGATATGAGCCAGCCAGAAAGTTTTCCTCTCTGTGGATTGAGGTCTTATGAACACCAAAGGAAACTAAGAAGGAACAGTCAGAGAGGTTGGAGAACCAAGATCTCCTAGATAGAGACAAATTCTGAATAAGCAGGCCACGTATAAACATAGTTTTAGGTTTTAAAGAGGAGGTTTAAAACCAAACACAATGGCACAGTGGTTCACCCCTGTAATCCCAGCACTTTGGGTGGCCAAGAGAAAAGATCACTTGAGGCCAGGAGTTTGAGACCAGCCTGGGCAACAAAGTGAGATCCTTTCTCTACAAAAAATTTAAAAAATTAGCCAGGTGTGGTGATGTACACCTGTAGTTCCAGCTACTCCAGAGGCTGAGGAAGGAGGATCCCTTGAGCCCAGGAGTTAACAGCGAGCCATGATTGTGCCACTGTACTCCAGCCTGGGGACAGAGTGAAATCCTGTCTCTAAAAACAAAGAAACAAACAAAAAACTCAAATTCAGGGACAGAGTGAAACCCTGTTTCTAAAAACAAGCAAACAAACAAACAAAAAAACTCAAATGCAATCTGGGTTCATGGTGGTTGGTTCAGGCAGAATTAGACTTTCTGTTTTCACACAGCCTTAAGGACTAAAGAGTCATTACGTGCCAGGCTGAACTAGTAATAAAAGAGAATATTGATGTTTCAAGGTTGGTAACATTGACCATCTGGTACTTATAAACTTCAGAGTTCTCACTAGGTGCTATGGGTTATATGGAGCTAGTCAGGACTGATTTTCATTTATTGTATCACAGAAAACAATTTACAAAACTTACTACATAGGAGTGAAGGATCTGCATATTACTTAATATATATATAAAACTTGCAAGGCAGCTTGGTGTAGTATAAAGAGACTATGCTTTGGATTTCTTCAGTTTTGGGCTCCAGTCCTAGTTTTGCTACTTAACTTCTGTTGTGTGGCCTTGGAAAAGTTGTGTAACCTTTCTGATTTTTTGTGTTTCTCGTCTGTTAACATAGGGATGATAATACTAACTTCGTGGGATTTATGCAAATAAAAATGAGCTATTGGTATATATTAGGCCATTGATGTTTAGAAAAACATTCATGTATATGATACTTTATATCTTGCAAACAGTTTTATATTTATTATCTTATTTGAGCTTTATAATGTCCTGAAAGATAGTATTAAAAAGATGGAGTAAATTTAGGTATAGAGACTTAAAATTGTCTAAGAGCCAGGCTCCAGATTTCTGGATGAAGCTTTCACATTGTATCACACAACAAAGTTTTCAAATCAGAGCAGTCAGTTAAGTGAGATAATTGTGAAAATGCTTTAATTGTTAGTATCATTATTGTTGTTAGTTTTTAGCCTCCGAAGTGTAGTCACACATCTTAAGTGGCCTACATTTCCAGATCTCTGAACTATAGAGAATTTCTTTTCCTCTTATAGAAGTTTTATGGTATATAAATCACTTTGGAATTTTTATACAAAAGTAATGCAGTACAAAGTGATGAAATTTTGTTAACACAGTGGTTGGAAAATATGGACTGAGGATTTGGGATTGTTTACCTAAGTGACACTCTGAAGCAACCTCTTGGTTAAATGTAGACTCAGTTTTTAAGTTCCTTTTTAGAACAAAGTCCTAGAGTTGAAGTGGATAGCTTCTAGCCAGAAGAATAGAGTAATTGCTACTTCTGGACATGGACACTGTTAATTCAGAAAGTGAGTCAAGTCTGTCTGCTGGGAAATCACAAGCTTTGGCCACGTTCATGCTGTTGAAATAATAAAATGTGTGCATGTGCTAACAGTGCTTATGGGAACTACTGCCTTGTCTTGGGCTTGTTGGCAAGCGACTTAATATAAGTCAGGGAAATACATCAGCTGAGGCCTATTCTGGTATTTTCATTGCTAGTTCCAGATTTTAGAGATCATGATAGAAAGAATACTTCAGAGTACACATCTAGGAACAGAAACATCCCAAGATCAGAAGTCACAAATGAACAATTATGGGTTGTAAAGTGAGCCTATAGTATTTTCTCAATGGTCTTGAAAACTCCCAGGCTTTCCTCCTTTTACTAAGTAAGGTTGGCCCTTTCAGCTTTTGATAATAATATATTGGGCCAGGTTGTGACCAAGTTGTATGGTGTCCTAAAGCTCCTGCTTTTGCTTGCATGGTTTTGATTGGAATTAAAGCCTCTGTTGCCTGGCTGCTACTGTGGCCATTTACTAACTTTCTGGCCTGGAGGGGCCTTTTCAGGTTCATTGGCTTGGCTTGATCTAAGAATGTTTATTTCAACTTTTATTACCTCTAATAAAATAGTGTTTTTCTTTACAAAGCTTCTTGGTTCCTGGATAAATTACAATGAATCTGTGATTCTTTGTCTCCAGCTTTTAGGGTCTTTCATAATTTGACTTGCTCTGCATACCCAACGGCATCAACTGTTACTGCCTGACATCTCTCTGCTCCATTTGGGCTGGTCTTGGCAACCCTTCTTCCTAGGTCCTCATACCTGCCTCTGTGCCCTTGTTTATGTTCTCTTTTCCTGAATTGCCCTCTCCCTTTCTGATTATTCAAATTTTATCTCTCCCTTTTTTTTAATGCAAGCCAAACATGAGACCTGTGTCTGTGTCCTCCACACAGCCTTCTCCTGTTACTCTATTAGACATTGATCTTTTATTCTCTGATCTCTTATGTCTACCTCACATTTAGTCCCTTAACTACATACTGTTTTGTAGTATTCTTGTATTGTCTCATGTCTGTTAGAATTGTTTCCTTAATGAAGTTTTATGCTCTTAGAGAATAGGGACTTTTTATACTTATATATGTGGGTAATTGGGCAGGGAATTTCTCTCAAGAGAAGGGGCAGTCATATCAGTGCTTTCAAGATATATTTTTAAATAATTTTGTTTTCATATTATAAAAGTAATATATGTTTAATCTAGAAAATTGTGAAATATACAGGAAAGTATATGGAGCTTTAGATAATATGCTTCCCCTAGTCGTGTGTGTGTGTGTGTGTGTGTGTGTGTAGGCGCAGCCTGAGATCTGATATCCTCCATTTGCTATGGCTACCTACAATTGTGTTATAGTGCAAGTCTGCTTTCATTGGGCACATGCACTTATTTTTCTTTCTGTGTTCAAAACTGCTTTCTTCTGTATGACCATGTGTCAACCACCAGAGATGTTTTCCAATTATCAGGGATGATTTGGGTAGTTGCCTAAGACAAGTTAATTAATTGGTCAATCAGCATCTTTCTTTTGGGCAGGAGCTTTGCCAGCTGTACTGCTGGATGCCCTCTTACCATAGCAAATTTCTACAGTGATTTTTGTTCAGAAAGATAAACACAATTCCTTTGTGTTGATGAAATGAATGGGCTTGCTTGAAGTGTCTCTTGGAGTCCATGGTTTTCAACCCTCAGAAGTATGGTGAATTGAGATGTATAGGAAGTGATTTATTTATTTTGCTGTGCTTTTTAGTCAGTCAACAACAGTGAATAAGCTCACTGTGTGCACTGTATTCTAGTACCTAGTATTGGGGAAAGTGGTACTGGGGAGATGGGCAAGCCACTTAGAAGCATGGAAAGAGTGGTATTAAGAATAGGGGTAGAGGAAGGAAGGTCCCGAATGTCAGTAGGAAGAACCAGAGTTTTGCACAATGATGGGAATTAATGCAGAGGTTATGTAAATGATGGATAAGAATGGAGATCTACTTTCTAGGATGCTACTGTTAAGTCATGAGGTTAGATAAAGGGATGACTGTTGAAGAGGAGAGGGATATGTTTGAGAGATATTTTGGGCAGGTTTAGGGACTAAAGTTTAGATACTAACATTGCTAACTCTTTTCTAGAAGATTTTACCTTGAAAAAGAATTACTCCTCATCTCAGGGCTTTTCCAGAACAAAGTCCTCTTTCTTCTTGTATAAAAATCTTCTTTTAAAGATTTTGCTCCTTCTGAACTGGTTAGGTAGAGCTGTGCATTTGGACCCAAGGTTGTGTTTCTTAGCCTTTGCTTCTCGTTTAAATTAGCAATGCTAAGTGCCCCAGGACACTTATTCTCCCCATTCTCTGGATGGCCTTCATTGTATGCTTCCAGAAATAAATACCTGGCAAGAATTCCATGAGCAATCTCCTTAAACCCCCTCTGAAATCTTTAGTTATATCTTGCTAAAATCCCTGGTTGTCAGGGGGCTTGTTGAGAGGATCCATTTATTCATGTAATTAATAAACATTTTTTGAATGTTTACTCTGAACAAGGGAGTAGGCAAAGTGCTGAGGAAACAAAAATATCGTCCTTCCGTCTCTATGATTTTACAGTTTAATAGGGGAACATACTGGTAAACCGACAATTACCATCTATTATAAGGAATGTAAACATAGATAAATTCTGGTGCTATGGCAGTGAAGAGCAGTACCCAATATAGCCAGGATATGAAAAGGTCAGGGAATTCCGGCATTCCAAGAAGAAATGAAACCTGAGGTGATACCTAAAGGATTCAAGATCTTTGGGCAAAAAGTTCAGTGAAAGGGCATTCTTGGCAGCATGCACAGAATAAGGGGATGAGAGAGCTTGAGGGGAGGGAATATGGGGCATCAGTAAGGTTGGTGTGTAGGATGTGAAGGAAGGAGGAATGAGACGAGGTAGGAAAAGTGGGCAGGACTAAAATGTTGATTGGTTTTGTTTGTCATAGAGTTTGGACTTTATCCTAAAGGCTTTTGGGAGCCATTGAAGAATTTTAGACTAGGAAAACTATGACTAGATTGACATTTTAGGAATACTTCCTCTCTGGCGGCAGTGTGGAGGACTAGAGTTGGACAAGACTAGTGACAGACTAGTTGGGAGGCTGTGGGCTGTCACAGTAATTTAGACAGGGAGTGATTAGGGGTTAAACTAAGGTTGTGGAAGTAATAAGGTAACAAAGTGGGCAAATCAAGAAATGTGAAGGAGAATCCGTGCATTTTGATGACTAATTGAATGTGATGTATGAGGAGGAGAGGGAAGAACCTAGGATGACTTGCAGGTTTCTGGCTTGGGTATCTGTGTGTGGGTGGTGTCATTAACTGAAATGGGGACTGTAAGAGGAAAAAGGTTATTTGCGGTGAAGTGGTGGCAGTAATGGTGCAGGAGGAGGTACTGAGTTCAGTGTAGGTTGCACTGAGGTGAGGTTCCCGAGGGATGCTGGGCAGAGATGTCTAGTAGGTAGATGTATAGAATGTGGAGTTGAGGAGAGCTTCATATGAGGCAGTCATTAGCTTATCAAACCAGAGCCACAGGAATGGAGAAGGAGGTTGCTTAGGGAGTATGTGTACAATGAGACGAAGTTTGAGACAAAAACTCTGGGGAACTTCAAGGCGAAGGTGGCTTCAGGAGCAGAGAAAGAGGATCCCCTGAAGGAAATTGTCTACAGAAAGGGAGTGGCCAGAGAGGTAGGAGGAACCTGAGAAAAGTGAGTTTCAAGGAGGGTGTAGAGGGTGTGCCACACACATAGTGCCAGATTATGCAGAGGTCAAGCAAGACAAGGACTGTGGGTGGCCAATATAAAGGTCACCTTTACTGGGGCATTTTCATTGGAGTTATGGGAAATGAATGGAAAGTACAGAAGTGGAGTCAGTCAGCTTTGAAACCTGGACTTTAAAGGAACAGAGAGGAGTAAGGCCATGTATAGAGGCAGGTATAGAATGGGGGGAGTTTTGCTTATTTATTGTAACATAGGAGAGACTTAAGTATGTTTAAGTGCTGTTTGGAAAGAGGTAGGAGAGGAGAGAGATAATAAAATTCAAATAAGGGACAGAGTAATTGATGAAGCATGGGATCTAGAATCAAAACATTTGTCTTTGAGAAATTTCGGAGGGAAGAAGGTATGAGTGCAGCTGGTTAAGTTGGTTGGTTAGAGGTGTAGGAACTTAAGAGAATTTCCCCTGATACTCTTTCTATGAAGTGGGGATGAAGTTATCTGCTGAGAATGAGGAGGAAGGAGGAAAGGGGCTTTTGTGTGTATGTGTATGTGTGTGTGTGTGTGTGTTCTTTCCTTCAAGCCCCAGAAGTGCTTAGCAACCTGGTGTAAATTCTAAAGCAGACAGATTGATCCAGGATCAGAATTTTCTAACTTAGATTTGATGGAAGAATAAGGAGTCCTTGTAGTTTGTCTAAAAATGTAGCATCTTTTTCTCAGCAGTCCAATTGAAAAAAAAAAAAAGTAAAAAAATAAAAATGTAGCATCTGCTTGATTATCAGTTGTTTGTGTATATTGTTCTCTAGCTTGCTTGTATTTTGTTCTCCCAGCAAAATTGTATGCTTCTTCAGGGCAGGAACCATATATGGAACTTTTGCATTTCTTTATATTGATATCATTTAGCAACCTGCTAGGCAGAAGTTATTCTTATGTATTTGTTGAGTTAATTTGATTTTTGTGGATGGAGTATCTCAACTCTTGACATAGAGGCTTTTTTCACCTGTGGTCTTTAATCTCTGTCTCACTGACAGAGAGAGCGCAGGATTCATTGGTTTGAGAGTGAACTCCAGACCTAGCTTCTGCATAAATCTCACAGGCTAACTTCTCTACCTTCCCCAGGGTAGTTGAGTTTAGAAACGTTTGTGGGCTTTGCTATCCACGAAGATTTTGTGATTTGTATACTCCATTTTATTTGGACCAGGCTTGTGAAGACCCGAGTTTTTTTTTTTGCAAGACTAGACAGAGGGACTATTGTGGCAGATGCAGCCTCCTCCTTGTTTATTTTGGCAGGCTGGCAGCAAATGTGATAGATTTGTTCTCATGACTCAGAGCCCTCCCTACCTTACCTTGACAGATTCAATATAATCACTACCTTTCAGATCCTGATAGTGTCCTTCAGAGTTTATCTGACCTTTATATCTAAAAAGAGTATTAGTTACCTTTGTCCTCTACTTGCTTGGGGTTTTTTTTTTTTTTTTTCACCTTTAGTCCAGTGTAGAGGATACTTCCTAATGTATTAGGCCCGGTTCAGAATTGACTTAGGTCTTACCCCTTTTGGCATATTTCACATCCTTTGGTTGTTAATTGGTACATTCCTTACTGTGTAGCTTGTTTTCTGCTCCTTGTTTTGTAAATTTGGAGTCTCTATCAGATAAACTTGACATGAGTCACTCCAGGGAGTGGAAGGTATGTCTCCACTAATTTGGAGAATCTTTGATCTTGTTTCAGTGCCTGGTTTGGCTTATCTGGTACAATTTCTTTCTCATCCTGCAAGAGGTGTGTGTGTATACTTGTGTGTCCTTTGCTTCTGGTTTCACGTATTGCAGTGGATGCTCTACTTTAGGGGATGCCACTTTGTATGTGTAGACTCCTTCTGTTGTCATCACCATCAGCAAAAAATGCCTCTATTAAGAGCCTCTTTGAATGTGTATAGTATATAACACTGAATAGAGTTCATAAATCCCTCTGTCTGCCCACTAGGGTGGTTTACAGTATTTATTAGTAGTAGACTTTATACATGACAAAAGGCAATAAAGAATGTGTAAGCAGTTGAACAAATAAAGGATGGTTACTCTTCATTTAGCTATCATTTTCACAGTAGAAGATATCCTAACTTAAAAGATAATTAGTGAACAAAGGGGACTGACAGACAAGGACATCTGTTCCAAGTAGGATGACAGGGAGCTACCACCCTTGGCCCTTTGGTGCCAGGCAGTTTCTCTCTAACATCCTTTCTAGTCACGGTGGACCTTTTTGCCATGTTATCCATGCAGCTGGCGCAGGATCCTAATGGCCCTCACTGTCCGGTGACCTGTGGCTGAAGCGGTAGGCTCCAGTTTCCAGCAGGGAGGACACCTGGAAGGCTTGGCTCTTCTGGTATAATTATCTTTGTAACATGAGGAAATTCATCCTAGACTTACTGCAAACACTGTGTGCTCACAAACACCACAAACTGAGCAGCAGCCAAGGCTAGCTGCAGCCTGAGCATAGGGTCAGTGTTGGGTTGGAAAGAAGCTGTCTAGCCTGGCCTGAGCCACCTTTAGGGGTCAAGAATGTACGACCTGTCCCAGCCTTTGTTGGTTAGTTTCCTAAATGGAAAACAGTGATCATCAGACTAGTGTAGTTGGGATGCTTTGAGGTCCTTATATCTCTCAGAGGACTAGAAGTTCATTGTTGTTATTGTTAGTAAGTATCATAACAGTATTCACGTAATGCTGCCTTTATTAGGAAGAATGGGGAACTGCCAGGGACTGGGATTTTTCTCCACCTTCCCTGTGGGACAGAAGGATAGAGGAACCTTAGGTTCCCATCTCTCAGGCCTCTTCTCTTTGATTCTCCTGTGGGAGGAAACTGGGAAGGGTGAGGCAGTGGAGGGAATGGTCCACACCCTGGCATGAATATGCAGTCATAAAGGGATGAGAGGCAGTACCTGGTGTAGCTGTTGCATGGGGGCTGTGTTAGTAAGAGGAGATGGGTGTGGGGGCAGTATTAAGGAGGCTAATAAAGGCAGAAAATAATATTTGTTGCTGTCATTAGCTGCTCCCCTTTGCCTTTGCTTGCTTACATATGTTGTCTAAGAGCAGAGGCAAAACCCCAGCATTTTTTTTCCTCCTCCTCCTTTTCTTGATTATATCTCTTTTTCTGACTTGTAAAGATGTATACCTTCAACAGGTAGGCTTGTGATGGTATGGAAAGTTAAATAAACAAAAGTCGCAGAGATTGGAAAGTTAAGCGGTGATTTGATTATGGTTTTTAAATATAACAAATGTTTTTCTTTTTCTTTTTCTTTTTTTTTGAGACAGAGACTCACTCTGCTGCCCAGGCTAGAGTGCCATGGCATCCGCCTAGCTCACTGCAACCTCACACTTGTGGGCTCAAGTGATCCTCCTGCCTCAGCCTCCCGAGTACCTGGGATTACAAGCATGTGCCACCATACTTGGCTAATTTTTTCTATTTTTAGTAAAGATGGGGTCTTGCTCTTGCTCAGGCTGGTCTCGAATTCCTGACCTCAAGCCATCCTTCTGCCTTAGCCTCCACAAATGTTCTTCTTGCAATTCATTATAAACCAAAACTGCCTTATAGCATTTTTTAGGTTTTTTTGTTACTTAATTTTTTGTGTTTGTCTGAAATTCCCAACCTAATTATGATTTCTTTGAAGGTCTGTGTCAAATGAGATGCACATGATGCACTTCATTAATTAAATTTGTAAATGGTAGTGGTTGTTATATTTCTTAGTATTTCCAGCAACTTCTAGCACCTTTCACAATTGTATTATTATTATTATTTTTGCCCGGGTTAAAGTGCAGTGATATGATCATAGCTCACTGCAATTTCAAACTCCTGGATTCAAACAGTTCTCCTACCTCAGCTTCCTGAGTAGCTAGGATTACAGTTGCTCACCACCATGCCTGGATAATTTTTTTATTTGTGGTTTTTTTTTGTGTGTATGTGTGTGTGGAAATGGGGGTCTTGCTATGTTGCCCAGCTGGTCTCAAACTATTCACCTCAATTGATCCTTCTGCCTTGGCCTTCCAAAGTTTCTAGGATTACAGGCATGAGCCACCACACCTGGCCCACAATAATCTTTTCTGTGTCTTTTCCATAGACATTGCAAACTTGCTGTGTCCAAAATGGGCATCATTGTGCTCATCCTTGCTCCCGGACCTACTTCTTTCTTCTCCTGTGTTTCCCATCTTAGTGAATGCCTTCCCCATCCATCCAGTGGTCCAAGCCAGAAACCTAGGCTTCATGTATGTCTCCTCCCTTTCCCTCATCCTACCCAGGCAGCCAACCTTTCACCAGTCCTGTTGATTCCATGTCTTCCATCTCTTTCCATCGTCATCTCAGCTTCACTGCTAATACACGAGTCCAAGGTCTTATTATCTCTTACTTGGACTGCTGTTATTGCTTTTAACTGGTCTAACTTTACTCTTTCTTCCCCATCAGTCTATTTTTTCACATTCTTACCAGGAAAAAAACCTTCAGAAGTGTAAATGAATCATATCTGTTCCCTGCTTAAGACTCTTCAGTGGTTCCCATTGCCTATATGATAAAGTCCAAGCATGCAACAAAAAGTCTGTCATAGTCTAATTCCTGCCTACTACTGTAACCTCATTTTCCTTGCATTTTTCTCATTATCAGGACAAAGCTATATTCAGCTTTCTTAGCATACCAGGCTGGAGAACATCTCTATGGTTTTATTTTCTCATGCTTTTCCCTCTGTCTAAAATTTCTCTTTGACCTGTTAACCTCACCTGCTAGCAAATTTCAGTTTAACCCATTGAACACAATTCAGACAATGTTATTAATACTATTAGGAAGCTTTTTCTGTCTTCCTCATATAGTTAATCTCTTTCCTTCCTGCCACGGCTGTGGGTTGTATATTCTTCTGATATGCATATCACAGAGTGTGGTGGTCTGGTTGTTTATATGGTTATCTCCTCTTCACACTTTAAGAACAGAGGTTCACTAGCCTTAGCACAGTGCTTAGCATGTATAGGTACTGGAGAAATGTTTGATGAATGAATGCTGTGCATACAGATTTGCTCTAAATGTTTGTTTGCTTCATGAAATCGTGCCTAAAAAAGAGATTATAGTATTAGATAATGGTAGGAGAAATTCCAGTGAGCCTAAGGGTAATGACGTTAGATTGTTAGGATGGCATGCCATTTTTGCCCTTGAAGAATTTCAAGAAGAAAATACAACACTCTCTTGGATAGTTTAATTCTTCATTTGCTAAAGACAGGAAACTGAACCAGATGTTCTTCTGGGATTCCTTTTAGATCTCTGTCTCTCTAATCTGAATATATGGCTAGCTTTTCATCTATCTAGGATTCAGTATGACATGCTGTACATTGAGTGCTTTGTGTGTACTAAATATATAATCTGTTCTTTTCAGAGTTTAAGACCAAAGTGTTACTATCAGATGGAGAATCGTGTAATGTGCAGAATATAATAAAGTTCCCTTATATGATCTTTTCTATATCGTAGAATTTTACAATTTTTTTTTTTTTTTTTTGAGATAGAGTCTCACTCTGTTGCCCAGGCTAGAGTGCCGTGGCGTTAGCCTAGCTCACAGCAACCTTCAACTCCTGGGCCTAAGCAATCCTTCTGCCTCAGCCTCCCAAGTAGCTGGGACTACAGGCATGTGCCACCACACCTAGCTAATTTTTTAATTTTTTTGTAAAGATGGGTTCTCGCTTTTGTTCAGGCTGGTCTCAAACTCCTGGCCTCAAGTGATCCTACCCCTTCAGCTTGCCAAAGTGCTAGGATTATAGGTGTGAGCTGTCGTGCCTGGCCTGAGATTTTTATTCGTGTATTAACTCTCATATCCCTAGCACCTAGAAGAGTGTCTGGGATAGAGTAGATGTTCAATAAATATTTATTGAATGAATGAACTGGAAATAATCAGTTTGGCTCACTCTTGTTCCTGATAAGGAAAAGAGGCATGGAAAGACACAATAACTTGCTCAAGGCCATATAACTAGTTAGTGCTAAAGGCATATCTCCTAACCAGGTAAGTGGGTTTGTTTTGTTTTATTTTGTTTTTTTAATGAAACCATGCTTAATCACAGTTCCTTTATGTGATTTGGCACTAATGTGTAGTATGGACTTAACTGTATATCCCTATGAGCAGGGGTAAGGGAATGAAAAGGTAAGAAGCTAATATATATTGAGCCCTTGCTAAATGTCACGTATTTTATCTCATTTAATCATCATAAATGACATCCTATGACAGTCCAATGGCACTTATAGATTTTACAGATGAGGAAACTGAGGCTTAAGGAACCTAAATCACTTCCCTGAGGGTTACACAGCTAGTAAGTGACTGAACTGGGTTTTGAACCCAGGCCTAATTAACTAACTCTAGTTGGCAATAGGCTGTCTTACCTGAAGGCACAGTAAGTGTAAGTTTTGGATTTGTAATTGGAGTTGTTTTAAGATTTGCAAGTCAGGACTGCTCTTGAAAATGGTGTGATTTAAAGCACTCAAGTAGAGTTACAGAAATTGTTGACCTTAAGACAACCCCATGGAGCAGTGGGGTTGTGGTAATAGAGAGCAGTCTGTGGGGCTCTTGAGTAAAAAAAAAATCATGTATTGTACATACCCCCACTTAGTCATATCATATATAATTCAAATTTTAGACTTTGTTTTTAACCAGGGATCCAGAAAAACTATAGCGAGGTGATTATGTCACATACTGGTGCAGTGCAAACCACTTCTGAGTGTACTCTTGGTACACTCTTTGGTAGTACATTAAGCACTAAGAGCACAAGCAAAAACAATGGCTGGAATGTAGGACAGATAGAGTGGGAAAGGACTAGACCCAGTTGAAACTAGCTGTTTCAGTAGTTAGTGGGGAGATCATAATTACCTGTGTTGCTCTGAGACCTAAGCTGAGAAATGGGGGTGGGGAGTGGTCACACCCATTATATTTGGAGACAAGATGGGAGTAAATAACCCTTTGTTTCTGATTTATTATAGAAACATTCACTCATGATTCAGAGTCACTGTGGTGATGTGGACTTTGAGTTGGCATCTTGTCACCCCAAATCATCCAAGGTTAACATTTTTCTCCTTAGAGATTTTTCCTTAGATACGACAACCATTAATTTTGAAGTCCCTGTTAGCTTCCTCTCAGGTAGCTTTGTGTAGCCTGCCTTAGAAAGGAGGGTGGGGACTGAGCTGAAGGCACCTGGGATGGGGAGAAGAGGGAATAATGAAAGTGGCAGAGACACAAAGGATTAATTAGGAGGTTCTTCCGTCTTTTGGGAATTAAGACCCTTTTCATTAGCTGATTGCTGAGATTAGGGATGGAGGTGGAGCTCCAGGAGGAGGAGGAGTTACAATGTGAAGCAGAATAGTTTGGCACTCAGTGGTGGTCCAAGCACCAGCAGTGCCTGCAGCACCAGGGAATTTGTTAGAAATGCAGAATCTGGCCAGGGTGGTGGCTCATACCTATAATCCTAGCACTTTGGGAGGCTGAGGTGGGAGGATCTCTAGAGCGTAGGAGTTGGAGGCTGCAGTGAGCTATGATGATGCCACTGCACTTTAGCCCCACAACAGAGTGAGACTCCATCTCATGAAAGAAAGAAATGGAGAATCTTAGGTGCCACCCCAGACCTACTGAATCAGTTTTCATTTTAGCAAGATTCCCAGATGATTCTTTAGTGTGATTCTGTGCATGTTAAAGTTTAAGAAGCACCAAGTTTATGATTAAGTGGGTAAGTGTCAGGAGGCTTTGGAGTCTGACACACCTGGGATTGAAACCTGGTTTGGCCATTTACTAGCTGTGTGACCTTGGATAAATTGTTTGACCTCTCTGTTGACACACTTTCCCATCTGTAGAATAGGGGAACTCCCTACCTCATAGGGCTGTTGGGGAGAGTAAGTGAAATTAGTGTATTTTGCAATTGATAGTATCTTAGATTTAGATTTAGTGAAATTTATTAATGTCTGTAACAGATCAAATACTGAGCCTGGCATAGAGTAAATACTCAATAAATGTTATTACCAATAATTAAATTAGGCAAATTTACTAGAATAAAGAACCTTCTCTTCTCTCTCTTTCATTCTCTCTCAATGAGTGTATTTGTCTGCAGTTTTATAAAGCTGTAGTCAGTGTGTGTATACTCTTTGGTGTTTTACTTAGCATTATTTAATGTTAGTTGCTGCAGCAGCAGATAACACGTATAGCACTTATTAATGTGCCCAGCACTATTTTAAGTACTTTATGCATATATTAATTCATTCAGTCCTTAAAGCAACCATGTGAAATAAATATTACTATCTCTATTTTCAGATGAAGAAACAGGATAGAGAGGTTAAGTGACTTGCCCAAGATCACACAGCCAGTAAAATGGTAGAGCCAAGATTTGAACTGAGGCGGTATGATTCCAGCAACTGTGCTTTTTGTTTTCATATATTGCCATTGCTCTCAAACTTATGTAGTGTAAAGGAAATCAGGAAACTTTGGTTGGATATCTGATTCTGTCATTAATTTAATTGTGACCTTGGTCAAGTCACTTCTCTTCTTTGGGCCTGTTTTTTTTTTTGTAAAAGTGGAGGGATTAGATGAGGTTTATAAGGTCTCTTCAGTGATTCATTCAACACATAGTGATTTCAATCAAAAGTTTGGAAGAAAATCATACCTAGGGAATTGGTTCAAAAGTGCTTGTTCAAGCAGGTTGGTATAGTTAGCAACAAGGGGTTTGAATCTTGGCTCAGCCACTTGGTGGCTATATGACTTTGGGCAACTTACTTAACCTTTGTAAACATTGATTTCCTCATTAGCAGTGGGGAGAATAGTTCATACCTTGCAGGGATGTTATAAGATTTCAATAAGATAATGTGTATTAGCACTTAGCATATGTGAGGCACACAGTGGATATTCAATATACATGAATTCTCTTTCCTTCCATTCATTCAAGGGATGGTTAGGGAAGCAGATATACTGGATTCGAAAGGATTTAGAATCTCTCTTGGTCCTTACGTCCTTTTCCATAATGGTATTCTTACTGTTGGGAGACGAGGATTAGTAGAGAAGGAAGTATACATATAGCCAGGTCTATTTTTAAATAATCCATCTTTTGATTTTTGATTAAAACTCCTTTTTAAAATATATAATTTATAATAAGATAAATACTGATTTTAAAAAAAGATTTTCTGGGGCTGCCATAACAAAGAACCACAAACTGGGTGGTTTAAACAAGAGAAATATATTATTGTACAGTTCTGGAAGCTGTAAGTCTGGAATCAAGTTGTGAGCATGCTTGGTTCCTTCTGAAGGCTGTGAGGGAGAATCTGTTCCATGCCTCTCTCCTAGCTTCTGGTGGCCTCAGGTGTTCCTTGGCTTGTACATAGTGTTCTCTCTGTGCCTTCACATCATCTGTATGTGTCTGCCTGTGTCCAAATGTCCCCTTTTTACAAGAACACCAGTCGTGTATTGAGTTAGAGCCCATTCTGATGACCTCATCTTGATCACTTGTAAAGACCCTATTTCCAAATAAAGTTGCATTCATAGTTACTGTGGGTTAGGACTTCAGGATCTTTTGGGGCATACAGCACAACCTGTAATGGATGGTTTAGCCATTTTCTATATATCAAATTAACTTCTCCTGGTCTTTTAAGATTTACTATAAGATTCCCCTGGTAGGAACATAGTTAAAACCTGGATTCACCCCTTGTCCTGCTAATTCTGTACTTTGGTTTTTGGCAGCATTTAGGAAAGAGTTGAGATAGATCTGCTTTGTAACTTTGGTGGGAGATGCCTCCCTTTTTTGGGCTGAATTAATTAATAATAGCTTCCATTAGTGTTTACTATGTGCAAGGAATGGGTTATGTGAAGCACTTTATATATATTATCCCATTTAATTCTTATAATAACTCTATGAAGTAGATATCATTTTACAGGGGAGAAAAGTGAGGCTTAGCCTGTGAAATAACTTGCCCAAGGTCACAGTTAGTAAATGGTAGAGCAGGCATTCACATCTAGCTCTGTCGGACTTCAGAACTACAACTCTTAACTGCGATACTATACTTTTCCTTCTCATCCTTGAATAGAACTGTCTGGCCTGAGACTCCTTTTCTCTAAAAACTCCTAGTTCTGGAATCATGCCAACTGAAGGGGTCAGGGAAGTGACCTTTACTAACATTCTTGTGAGCTCTTATTGTTTGTGAGTGGGAAAGGGAATGTCACTTCAGTTGGCACTTTTTACCTAATGGTTTAAATCTTGCCAAAGGGCTTTCATCAGGTGTGGGATATTGTGAGTTCCTTTAAAAAAGTCTTAGAACTTCAGAGGAAAAAACCAGAGGCCTATATATAAACTATGTTTAACTCTCTTTATTATCATTACAAGATTATACATGTTCATTTAATGAATTTAGGGAGAAATTACAAAGAAAAAATTAAAAATTCTCTTTTCCAGTCTTTCCTTTCGCCACCTTGTCCCACCGGTCAGGGTAACCACTGTTCGAGCTTTAGTTTGTATTCTTCCAGCCTTTTTTTGCCAGGCTTACTTTATAATTATCCCTTTACATCCTTTACTCTTTTATGTGGGTTGTGTCTCCTCTTGTCTCTTGACCTCCTACTTATTTTTGTTGCCGTACATCTGGCTTGCTTTTGAGTCTCCATTTGATACTTAGGATCTGTGCCTTTTGCAGAGAACTCTTTCCTGTAAAGTCTTTCCCCCACCTCCTCATAAAATCTTACCTGTCTTTGGAGCTCAGATCAAGTCCTCCCTTTCCCATGAATCCTTTGCAAACCATACCAACCCATGATAACTCATCCTGCTTCTGAACTCAAGGCGTTAATTTCTATCACTTATTTGCTAGTTGACCATGAAATGCTGTGTATTATCACTTGTATTTTATTATTTGTTATTTAACTTCTCACGCATTTGCCCAGTTAAATTGTGCTGCTGGGGCTCATGGGTTATGATTTATTCTTTTTTCTATTCCCTGGTTTGCCTAGCACAGGTATTCACCAAATGTTGATGCCATTGGATTTCCTTAGTACTTCACACCCTTTTAAGGATCAGGTGCTCAGAGCTGGAAGCTTGAGGGAACACTCAATTAGCTGACATCATTTTGGCAGCCTGGCAGGGTGGGGTGTATGCCTGAGAGGAGTGTCAGCAGATGAAATAATTGTGCAACAGGTTATGTTTCCTCCTCTGATAGATGGGATTCAGACTTCACATTAGGGAAAAGAGATAGTAAGTGTAGGAGGAGAGCTGAAAAGGGGATGGATGGGAGGATGCTAAATTGTTAGACGTGGGAATATGATTTTATTAAAAACATCAATAAAAGGATGGTGTATTGCAGAGAGAAGCTTCTTGGAACCACTAGGCTGAGTAGACAAACCGGCTTCTCTGGTGCAAACCAGTTATTAATTGCCATTTATTTTCTTTGCAATAAAACTGTCCCACCCAACTACTTTCTTTCTCATTAGAGTGAGTCTGGAGAAGAGGCTTAAATTAGAATTAGGAACTCCAGGAGAGAAATGCAGGATAGAGTAGGGAAAGGGATGAGGATACTCCTTTCTCTCATTTGTCTTAATCAGCCCTAGACCTTAGTGATGGCCAGGACCTCCTTCCTTTTGCCAGTAGGGGTTGCTACTGAAGTGGTATAAAACCTCTTGCTTCTACCTCTACTACCTTCTTTTGCCCCATCTTACTTTTCTCTTTTACCGACACTCTCCCACCACACACACTGTGATGACATTAGTGGGTCATCATTCTCATCTCTGAGGCCTAGGTGGGCAGTGCCTTTACCTGCCTAGACTTTGAATCTAACCTATCTTTATATCCCCCCTCCCATGCCCACCCATGGTAGAAAGGTAGAGAAAAGGAGTGTGATAATTTTAACTCTTCTGTAGCATAGGGGAGCAGAATGTTTTGATTATTTGATTTAGAGGTCTTGGGGTCTCATAATATGAAAATCTATTCTTTTTTTTGAGACAGAGTCTAGCCCTGGCTAGAGTGCCGCGGCGTCAGTCTAGCTCACAGCAACCTCAAACTCCTGGGCTCAGGCGATCCTACTGCCTCAGCCTCCCGAGTAGCTGGGACTACAGGCATGTGCCACCATGCCCGGCTAATTTTTTTCTATATATTTTTAGTTGGCCGATTCGTTTTCTTTCTATTTTTAGTAGAGACGAGGTCTCGCTCTTGCTCAGGCTGGTTTCGAACTCCTGACCTCGAGCGATCCACCCGCCTCGGCCTCCCAGAGTGTTAGGATTACAGGCGTGAGCCACCGCGCCCGGCCGAAAATCTATTCTTTTTGTTGATGGAAAGACCTCACTCTTTCATTGTTTTGCTCTGAGTAATGTGGACCCAGAAAAGGTCTTGTGTTAGAGGGTTGGTATCTGCCGTTGCAGGGGAAGAGATCCCCCCTGGACTTGATTTTTCTCATTAATGGATATTATCATTATCAGAAGGTGAGGATTAATGGTGCTTTGAACAGAATATAAATATAGCCAACACCCTAATATATATCTAATGATTGGACTTTTGGTTTTAAAAACATTAGGCTAGATGCCTCCCTTCTTTTTGTGGGATGATTTAGCTACAGACTAACCTGGAGGCAGTAACAATGACCTTTTGTATATCCTTAAACATTGTGACTTTTTATTGAGACTGTCTTGGTGAGGAGAGTTTTGGTCCATGGGAATGGTGTGGGTTTTGGTGTCTACTCCTTTCCTTCTCTTCAGATAAATCCTCCTACATGTCCCATACTCTGGCTCTGGGAGGGACTCATGGGTAGTGGTGGAGGTGGGGAGTTAGTACACTCATCTCATTGTTCAAATTAAGTTTCCTGGGTGTGGTTCTCTAGAACTTCCTACTAGAGCTGACTTAGGAATTCTTTTATATGGTGATGCTCTTCTTTTTTTTTTTTTTTTTTTTTTGAGACAGAATCTCACTCTGTTACCCCAGCTGGAGTGCAGTGGTGTCATGATAGCTCATTGTAATCTCAGACTCCTGGGCTCAAGTGATCCTCCTGCTTCCTGCCTCAACTGGGACTACAGGTGTGCACTACTGCACCCGCCTAATTTTTCTGTTAATATTTTTAGTAGAGATGGGGTCTCAATCTTGCTCAGGCTGGTCTTGAACTTCTGAGCTCAAGCTGTCCTCCCGACTCAGCCTCCCAGAGTGCTAGGATTACAGGTGTGAGCCACCGCATCTGGCCCTCTGGTGCTCTTCTTGTTCTTACATGTCATACCAATTTACAGCCTTGACATTTTGGGCAGCATCATTTGGAGATGTTAAGCTGGGAATAAAGAAAGTAAAAATATTTTCAGAGGTTCCTTGAGAGAAAGGTTCCTTTTGCTAGGTAAAGCACATTTCCTTAGATGCTGTAGCTGAAAACTGAAGAATCCTAAGCCTGCTTTTCTTTTTTGTTGCACTGATACTTCTGAATAACAATTATTTGCCTTTCTGTCCCCCATAAGATTCTGAGCACCTTGAGAGCTGGGAGAATGTCTCATTCATCTTTGTGTCCGTGATGTTTAGCAAAGTGCCCAGCTCGAAAGTGTGTTGAGTTGAAGAGTGGAGGGAAGTTTTAAAGGTATTGACTGCAGACAGATGCATGCCTAGCATATTGAATTGGGAGACAGTAGAAAGTGGAAATGGATAAAAAAAGGAATTTTTGTGGAAAGGACATAGAGAATTTCTGTTGCCTAAGAATTTTTTGAGTTGTTCTTCAGTTCCTTACATGAGAACATTTAGAAGTTGTGTTAGTTCCATATGACTAGCTAATGACCTTGGTCAAGGCACTGTGACCTTCTTTGTAGCAGGGACTAAAGACACCTGCCTATCCCTCTCAAATGGAGGATATCCCATTGCAAAGGGAAGGGCTCAGGATTAGATTGGGGGTGGGGAAAGAAAGCATTGAGTCCCTGCTAGCCAGGCACTGTAAAAATGTAAAGCTGTTATTATGATAATTGCTGTTGGCAAACAAGAAAAATCTCAGCTTCTTCTCTGGCTTGTACCCCACACCCTGTCACAACCGCAGACTGGGTGGATGCAGACTTTAAATATTGGGGTCACCTGTAGCTGTTGGCAAATGTCCCTTGTGGTTTCTCTGGGTATTGTATTGACATTACTTTTTGGCTCTTTTCCTTCTGTCCATCAGTAAAATGTAGGAAGTTTGTGAAGATGAGCTTTTGACTGGCATTAGGGGATGGAGTGCCTCCATTCTCCCCATATAACTAATAAATATCCAACACTCCTTAACAAGATGGCCAGGTTTGGAAATTCTTACCTAGGGAGTGACTGAAGCCTAAGAGGTACTAGACTTTGTGCAACGCCCTGTATGAGAACGGTGTAAGCTGGGAGTAAAGAAAGTAAAAATATCTGCAGAGGTTCCTCATTTCCATGAGTATGGCTTGGATCCTGATCAGCTGGTTTCCTGTCTCTATAGGGATGTGATTCCTCCCCCTTCCTTCTGGAAGAAGTGGATACTTTTTCATTTCCTGTTTGATAGCATATTTTCTGAGAACCAGGAGACAGTTGATGACTATAAATCATTTGGCTTGTGGGGGTGGGAAGGAGGCTGCTTTTGTTTTCAGCAGAATGGCTTGTATTTGAAGAATTCAAAGCCTATACATGAGCCAAAGCTTCCTTGTCTCCATGGGAGAGACACAGGACTTAAGAGGATTGTTTTGAATCCCTTTCCTGGGCTGTGACTACTTGATCTGTGGTGGTAGAGCCCCTTATCGCACTTAGGTCACAAAACCTCTGTCCCTCATGGGTACCTACGTGCTGTGGATTCCATTCTTACCACATCCCCTGGTCGGCGCTTTTTGTACCTAAATCCACTGGTATCAACTATTAGTCCCTGGGAAGTGACACCACCCTTGGAATGGAACCTGGCTGGATCCCCACGCCAGCCCTGACTGCATGACACAGGCTGGGACTGGAATCTGGCTGTCCAGATTTCCTGTTCCCTGTCCCCACCAGCAGGCCCTCCCGCTTCTACTCTGGGAGGGGTGGTGGTGGGAGCTGGTTATTAACATGCAGCGCCACCTGTGGACCTGCACAGCCACTTCTCTTTTCCTAACCAGAGCTCCCTGTCTGGTCTGGCCTGTTCCTGATCCAGTTGGAGTGAGCAGAGGCTGGAGAGTGTGCAGCCGGGAGGCAGTCACTGTGATCCTCTTTGCTTATTATAGTGAAGATTTGCTTAGTTTTTGGGGACCTAGAGTTTAATTTTGTGTCATATTAACTCTTAGATTTTTAAAAATTTAAAAAAAAAATGTTTTCACCACCCACCTGAAAGCAATTAGGTTTTTTTAAACTCTTAGATTTTCTTCTTTTTAAATTAACTCTTAAATTAGACTTTTTCTTGACTTTGGAGAAATCCTTAAAAATTCTTACAAAATAGAGAATTACTTGGTCGGTTATGAGAAATTTCATTTTTGGGTTTTGTAGGTATTACAAACAACTTTCCTAGTTTGCTAGGGTTTTGCATGGCTAAGTAATTGATGTGTTTACAGTTCTTAGATATCATCAGAGGAGGAACAACCTTATAAGTGGAATTCGGGAGCATGTGCCTAGCACTTAACAGTAAATTTTTCCTTTTGCCTTTTTTCCTTGCTCAGGGGTTTTCTGGTTTGTTTTTATTTTGTAGTATCAGATAAATTTTCCCTCTAGGGTAGAAAGCAACATCTTACAGTGGAATGGAATCCTGGCTTTGGTACTGACTAGCTGTGTAACCTTGAATAGTCACTTACCCTTATCTCTCAACTGTGTGCTTTTCCTAATTCGTCATTTGCAAAATGTTGAGTGTGATAACCATCTTGCAGGGTTTTTGTAAAGGTTAAATGAGTTAATATATGTGAAGCACATTGCTGGCACATAGTAGGTATGTAATTGTGTCTTGTTTTTATCAGTAGGAGTCATAGTAACAATATGATTTATTTTATTATGGTAAAATATACATAACAGAAATTTTACCATTTTAGCCATTAAACAATAACTCCTCCTCCCCCTCAGCCCCTGGCAGCCATCATTCTACTGTTTCTATGAATTTAACTACTCTAGGCAGTTAAGTGGAGTTATATAAATGGAATCACACAACATTTGTCCTTTTGTGTCTGGCGTATTTCACTCAGCATTATGTCTCCAAGGTTCATCCATGTTGTAGTGTATGTCAGAATTTTCTTCCTCTTTAAGGCTGAATATTCCATTGTATGTATATACCACATTTTATTTATTGATTCCGTCTATTGATTGACCTTCGAGTTGCTAATAATATGATTGTTTTTAATAGTAATATTGTTGGATTGATTCTCTAAAGTTAATCATCTTCAAAGCTGGGAGGAAGAGGGTGAAGTAGAACAATACTATTGTTTTTGTGTTGACTTCATCTCTCCGAGTTTTGGTTGCAGGACATATTTTGATAGGTGTCTGATAAATGATGGACCCACTGAATCCCATACAGAGAGTCCAGGCCTGGCAGAACTCTGGGAAAAAAAATCTCTCCCACTCTCCTTGGCTCTTACTGTGAATGGGGCTCTTGCTGTGGTGACATATCTAGAATCTTGATTTGCTTTGCACAGGTCAGGAGCTGAGGGGGAATTGCTGCATATTCTGCGGGGTGATGAGCAAAATGAATGGCTAGCTGTGTGCCAACCTGGCTTGCCAGGGTAGGGTTTGTAGGATATATGTACATATGTGTACACATATATATGTACAAATGTATATGCATACACAAATATCCCATTATTGACAATTGACACAGTGAAGAAGCTACATGTTCTTCTCTGGGTTCGTCTCAACCTAGCCCACCACCGGAATGTATACATTGGAAACAAGGGTCCAGGATGATGGGAGAGGTTTACAAGGGATCCAGAGCATAAAGAATCTTAGCAGAAGGGTCTTCACAGCTTAGACAGGCTCTTGCAGTGTCTAGCAAAATTCTAAAGAAAGACTACTACCCAAATATGACTTCTCTGCTTATTATGAGGCCCAAGTTAGACTTGAAAAAGCCCAAGAGCACAACTTCTGCGTCCAGTGCTTATGCTGGATGTGGGTGGAGGATGAGAAAGATAGGCAGCCCCTCCCAACTCCTGTATCTTTATCTGTGGACTTTTCCTGTTTATTTATAGTGAGGAAGGAGTGATTTATAGTAATTTGTCCCCGATCCCTTCTTTGTGCTTGAGGGGACTGCAGGGTCACTTGGGTTTTTTGCCCATGGACACACAGACATGTCACCTCAGTGCACTCCCCTTCCCAAACTTGCCTTCCCTCATATTCTCTGCTTTTGTACCTCCAGTGCCTAGATACCAGTTATGTTTCAAAAGCTATTTAGGATGATGTTTTGCTGTCAATGTAATATGAGTGAATTAATTCTATATTAAATTAATAAAGATTACATTTAGTAGTAGTCAATTAAGTTATATATGTACATATGACTAAAGAATTACGATTGTGCTTTGCGAAGACCACTACAGGAGTGGATCTAAAAATGAATCTTAGGAAAAAAGAATCTATTTTAGATTTTAGAGAGACATAGATTAAACATGAACGACAGTAGGGGGCACTTGTATGACAGTGGAATGAAGACAAGTACAAGAGTGTTCAGCTTGAAATTTTAACTTTTACTTATTTCTTGGGAAGTTCATGCTTTTTCCTTATATTACTTTTTTTATGTAAAACTGACAGATTTTAAATATAAAATATTTGACATGATCAATAAGTTATATTTATTCTTTGCTGACTAAAAATGGATGTCCTTCAAAGTTTGTTAAATTTGTTATTAGAGATGGAGTCTTACTATGTTGCCTAGGTTGGTCTCGAACTCGTGACCTTAAGCAGTCCTCCTGCATGGACCTCCCTAGTAGCTGGGATTACAGGGACATGCTACTCTGTCTGACAAATTTATTTTTTTTACTTTCAGATGCTCTTTGACAAGTAAAAATTGCTAGAGTAAAAGTACTACATTATCTCATTAAACTATATCAACATATAGAGCTTTAAAAATTTGTCTGAAAGTCTATTGGAAGCCTTAATTTCTATATCAACAAATTTGTATTACTCTAGATTATGTACTACCTGTCACTCAAGGATCTTGTCAAAATACCTTCTCGTACAAGGATGAGTAAACACAAACAAAAAGAACAAAAATAAGTATACCTCATATTGTATTTGAATAGAGGTCCTCACAAACATTTGAAAAATGGGAAATGTTTGATATTGAAAGGTTCCTAAGACCAAAACGATCATTATGAGCTCTCTTTCTTGAATTCTCAATGAGAAGCTTTGTTGAGGAATAACAGTATCATTTTTAAATTGACTTCTGCGCAAACTACATTATAGGTATTTCATGTTTCATACGTAGGATATAGCTGGCTCTAAATCACCCCATGAAAATGGAGTATAGGGCATGTTGAATACTTTAATTTCGCAGATAAATACTTAAACTAATTTTAACCAACTGTTTTGTCATTTATTCCTACTTGAATTGCCAAAGATGTTTGGTTACAGGGGGAAAATGAACTGATTTTTTTTCCCTCTTGTTTACCCTTTACTTTTATTTTTAATGTTATCTCCTGCTATTCTTTATATTCCAACTAAAATGAACTAGTGCTCTTTCTATACATGCCCTGGCTTTCCTGCCTCCATGCCTTTGCTCATGCTGTTTCCTATGCCTGGATTTTCCTTTCACTTCTGCATCTTATTAGTGCTTCCACATCCATCTCAAATGTTACTTTTTTTGTGGAGCCTTTCCTGATTACCTTAGGTACAAGTTCAGGTACATCTTCCTGAACTTACATTATATTATTGAAAGAAATTCACTTAAAAATAGTAGTAGTAACTGACAATTAACATTCACACAGCCTTTTATAAAATGCTTTCACATATTTTAGCAGCTCATTTGAACCTCACAGATAGTTTATCACTCCTATTTTACAGCTGAGGAAACTGAGGCTTAAGGAGGCTAAATGACTTGCCTGCACCCACAGCTAGAACTGAATCTAAATCTTACGACTTCAAACCTTATGTTTTTCCCACCAGACAGTGCTATATTATTAACATGATTCTTATCACTTGCTACTATGTGTTATAGCTAGTTGTGAAAATGCCATATCTGGTCTACTACTTTGTGCTTTCATTAAAGGAAGAATTAATGTATGTATGTGTATGTATATGTGTGTGTATATATATATATATATACATATATATATATATAAAAAGACAGAATCTCCTTCTTTCTCCCAGGCTGGAGGTAGCTGGGATTAGAGGTACATACCACCATACCCAACTAAATTAAAAATTTTTTTTTTTGTAGAGATGGATTTTGCTGTTTCCCAGGCTGGTCTCAAACTCCTGGCCTCAAATGATCCTCCCACCTTGGCCTCCAAAGTATTGGGATTACAGGTGTGAGCCACTGTGCCTGGCCAATAAGTTATTCTTTATGTCCCTCACATCCCATAGCACAGAGTATTACAGATAATAAGGCACCAATAAATTGTTGAAAGGCTGACAATGAGTTGGGGAGATGTTGATGAATGCATGTCCCTAGCACAGTGCCTGGCACATAGATACCTAATAAATAATTGTTGAATGCCATTATAAAATGGATAAAAGACCATAGTTGGGCTGGGCACAGTGGCTCACACCTATACCCCTCACAGTTTGGGAGGCTGAGGTGAGAAAATC
>VBSM01000529.1:25933739-25948967 GCA_008086735.1 Cheirogaleus medius
TGCTCAGGCTGGTTTCGAACTCCTGACCTCGAGCAATCTGCCCGCCTCAGCCTCCCAGAGTAGTAGGATTACAGGCGTGAGCCATCACGCCCGGCCTACTACAAAACTTCTTTAAAAGCCTTTCTTATATTCCTTTAGTCATTTTGACCCACCGTAGCCAGGCTTTGTGCCCACCATCCCAACTGAAATTGCTCTCATTTGTGATGACTTACTTGGAGAATTCAGTGGCCTGTTTTCAGTTCTTATGCTATTTGATCTTGTCACAACATTTGATCATATTTGTGCATCTTTTTTTTCCTTACTCTGTGTGCTATCCCTGCATGAGTTTACCTACTCTGGTGATTTATTTATCAACTTTGTCTGTGTGTACAGTGATGACTCACTATCAAAATCTCCAAATCCTGTATGAACTTTTTCCCTGAGGTCCAAACTTGTATTTCCAAATGATTACTGTCCTTTGCCACATTAAAGTCTATAGAAATTCTAACATAATACATCCAAAATGGAGCTTATAATCATCCCCATTCTTTCCTTTGCCTAAACCTGCTTCACTTCCTATATGCCCTCAGACACCAATTTCACCTTCCATCTCTTTGCCCAAGCTAGGAAATCGGGTTTTGTTTGGTTGTTTTTTGTCTTCTTTTATTTTCCACATCTGATTGGACACTAAGTTCAGTTGGTCTAGTGCAGAAATATCTCAACAACCATCCTTTCCTGGCTGGACCCACTGCCCTATTTTAGATCTTCTTTTGGCTTCTGCCAGCAATCATGCCACATCTCTTCTTAAAAACGGATTCTGTTTCATCCCTTATTTATACTGTTTCCTATGCCTTGAATCTTGATCTGCCTCACAAACTCCTGTTGATACTGTAATCTTTTGTCCCAGCTCAAAACTAACTAGTTTTTTAATGGTGTTTCTGCTTCTTCTGCCACAACCAGGAAAAAAATTTCATTTACCTTTTCATCTGAGTTCTCACGGTACTTTGTACATCCCTTTGCAGTGGTACTTACTTTACAGTTATCCTTTAATTGTCTGGCTCCCCTAGACCATGAGTTCAGTGAAGGCAGGCTGTACCATCTTCATCTTTGTTTCTTTGGTGCCATAACCATTGATTGAATTGTTGTGTTGCATATAAAGTTCTTTCTATCTCCAGATAAAGGATATTTGGAAAATGTGAAAGAGCTGTGCTACTCTTGGATATTAGTTGTGACCAACTCTTCTATCCCCTTTTTATTTCCCAAAATATTTATATTTATAGTAGGAACATTATAAAATAATAAACATATAAAATGAACCACCATTTATAACCATTGTAAATATTTTGATGTGTTTTCTTTAAAACATTTTCTTGTGCAAATATACATGTAAATACATATTTTACAAAAAATACTGTTTGTAAAATGTTTTCTTCACTTACTATAAGGTCACAATCTTTCAGACTCTGGAAGGCCGAGGCAGGAGAATTGCTTGCATTTAAAAAAAAAATTTTTCTTTCCTTTTTCTTTTTGGTAGAGATGGGGTCTCACTCTTGCTCAGGCTGGTCTCGAACTCCTGAGCTCAAGCAATCCTGCCTCTGCCTCCCAGAGTGCTAGGATTACAGGCATGAGCCACTGCGACTGGCCTAACCACATTTTTTTCATATAAATTCCTCACATCTAAGCCAGACAAAACTGTCTTCCTGGAGGACCTTCACTTACTCTGCCTGCCATATAGCATCTTACCCATTGTTCACAACCTGCCTCAAAGTCCTCTAGGAAACCTTCTCTGATCACTCCATTGGGAGTTTGTTCCTAGTTTCCTAAATGCTAGTAGTAATTTTTTTCTGTATTACTTTTGTTATACTTCATTTTTTTTGAGATAGGGTCTTGCTTTGTTGTGTGGGCTAGAGAGTACAGTGATGTCATCATAGCTCACTGAAACCTCAAACTCCTCAGCTCAAAGGATCCTCCTGCCTCAGCCTCCCAAGTAGCTGGGACTACAGGTGTGTACCACCATGCTCAGCTAATTTAAATTTGTTTTTGTAGAGACAGCGTCTTACCATGTTGCTCAGGTTGCTGGTCTCGAACTCCTGGGCTCAAGTGATCCTTCTGCCTCAGCCTCCCAAAGTGCTAGGATTATAGGTGTGAACCACTGTACCCGGCCTTTATTGTACTTTAGCATCCTTTATGTGTGTATGCATTATTTTCTTCTACAAGATTGGAAGCTCCTAGAATTTGGGGACGTATCATGAACTCTTTTATTTCTCACATTGTCAGCTCTGTATTTTGCACATAAGTATACAAAAAGCTTTCATGATTTATGGAGTAAATGGAAACTGCTTTAACATAGTAGTAATAATACATTGGAATATCATCATTCTATACCTAATATTTAATAAAATATTGACATTATTTTACATGCATTTTCCTATTTATTTTTCTTAAATACTCATATATTATGTGAAGGGAAGTGGAAAAGTGAGACTCCTCTTTCATGGCCACATTCTTTGTATCCCCCAAGATTTTTAACAGTGGTATATACCTGCCCTTTAGCTTCAAATCTCTTCAACTCTACTGAAATTATGTTGTCAAGGTCACTAATCACCTCCTAATTGCCCAATCCAATGGTAATTTTTCAGTTCTGATCTTCCTTAACCTTTATGTTGTACTTGACACTATGAAACACTCAGTCCTCTTTGAAAGTTTCTCCTTCCCTAAACTTTAGTGATCTCATTGTTTCCTGATTTTTTTTTTTTTGTAAAGGAAAGGGAGGTATGAGAAAGAAGAAAGAGAGAAGGAAGGGCTGTTCTGATTTTTTTCCTTCCTTATGTACATGTTTATTTACTTTTACTGACCTTTAAATAAAGGTGCTTTCTAGGATTTTGTCCATGGCCCTCTACATAGTTTTCTTGAGTGATCTTATTCATACTCATGGCTTCAGCTACCATGGTGACTGTGGGCCAGATTTCTTTCCTGAGCTTCAGACATTTATGTCTGAATACTAGAGAACTTCTTTTGATTATCCTATGGGTGTCTTTTATTTGACATGTCCCAAACGGAACCCTCATCTTCACTCCGGCAAACCTACTTTTTTCTCTCCTATTCTTTATTTAAGGCACTACCTTCTGCCCAGTCACAGAAGAGAGAGATTTGGAAATCCTTTGAGAATCTTCCCTCTCTGTGTCCCTCCACCCTATCCCATCCCAACTCAAATAAAACAGTGATCAAATTTTGTATAGTTTCATTTCAAATCTTGTATCCTTTTCTTTCTTTTGGTCCAAATACTACTTTCTTAGCTTAGATTCTATTATTTGTCAATGTATA
The DNA here is from genome assembly GCA_008086735.1 of Cheirogaleus medius. Lineage (NCBI taxonomy): Eukaryota > Metazoa > Chordata > Mammalia > Primates > Cheirogaleidae > Cheirogaleus > Cheirogaleus medius. The sequence goes on from VBSM01000529.1 coordinate 25,937,043, forward strand.
ACTGTAATAGTATTCTAATTGGTACTTTGCTCTTCTGTCTTGCTCCTTTCCTTTTTGCTACTGCCAGAATGCTCTTTCTAAAATTAAAATCTGATCATAAAAAATAGTCACTCCCAAGCTTAAACCCCCTCAATGGCTTTCCATTGTCTTTGGGATGAAATCTGGTTTCTTTAGCATGGCATGCATAGTGTTTATGTCCTGCCATCATACTTCCAAGGTAGAGAGTAGTACTCCAGCCATATCAAATTGTTTTGAGTTCCTTAAATGCATCATGTTCTCTCATGTTTCTACTTTTTTCCCCTCTGTCTGAAAAACTCCTGTTCCCATCAGTCTCATTCCCTCTGGCCCTGAGGTCCCAGTTCAATCATTGTTTACTTTGGGAAGCCTTACCTATACTTCCAGGCTTCCTTTTTGCTTTGCTTCCATACACGTTTATCAGCATCAGTTGCTCTATATTATGTGTTGGTTACTTGTTTGTCTCCCTCATTGGACTATAAACTTCTTGAGTAAAGAGACTGTAAGCTTTTCATCTCTATCCTCAGTGCTCTATAAATTTGACACAGGGTAGGGAATAAAAAATTGCTTATTGAATGTATGAGTGATTGAGTGAGAAGAGTGTGTGGGTAGTGGCAGTGCTGGGATCAGGATTCAGGATCCACATTATTGTCTTTTAAACTGTTATTTTTTGATTAGTTAATATGTTCACATAACTGAATATTCAAAAGATACAAAAAGATAGTGAAAAATCTTATGCTCCTCCCGGCCACCGTTTTCCCTTCACTGAAGGCGGTAAATACTAACAGTTTCTTGTATCTCTTTCCAGAGATGATATGTACATTTATTCATTCAAGAAATTAGTTCAGCAAACATTTATTGAGCACCTACTATGTGCCGGGTACTATGCTAGGCTGTGGGGGTAAACTGAACAAAACAGAAAAAAGTCTCTACTTTTAGGGAGCCTAAATTCTATATATTATTCTTACCTCCTTTAAAAAAATAAATGAGAAAATGACATATACTCTTTTCTATATATTTGTTTTACTTATGTCTTAAAAAATTAATCCATATCAGCATGTAATGACATCATTATTCCATTATATGACTGTACTGTCATTTATTTAGCCAATTCCATATTGATGGGCACTTAGGGTGTTAGCAATCCTTTGCTATTACAAAACGCTACCATGAAAAACCTGGTTGTACACTTGTCATTTTGCATATCTATATCTTTAGGAAAAATTTTCAGATGTTGAATTGCTAGGTGTACATATCTGTAAATTTGATGGATAGTTTGATTCATTGCTTTAATTTTTAACTTTTTATTATGAATATATCAAGCATATAGGCAAGTACAGATAATACTATAGCAGATACATATGTATTCACTTCTCATAAAACAGATGTCAACACCCTCACTGAAGTTCTGCCTAGTAGGTGCTTTTAGCACTTCCTCAGCATTGTGATGTTCTCCTAGAGAGGTCTTTTCTTAGACTCAAGAGCAATGTTTTTCTCAGAACTCATACTCTGCCATCCTGGAATTAACCACCATACATTCTATCTTGGACTTTCTTTTAAAATATAACCTCTTTGTTAGTGGAAGCCAGCTTCAGAGGAAAATTCCATTATGTTATTTTTAGTGTCTGGAATCTGACTTCTCAAAAATGTTTATTTTGCCTTCTTCCTCTGCTCATAAGCAACAAAAGAATGCTACCGGAAGTTGGTGGCCTGTGTTTCTGGAGACTTGTTTGATTTTCTGGCAGAGGAGCCCAGGTGAATTGAGCCAGCAAGCAGTTTTCTTCCCCTAGGTTTGTTAGAATAAACAAAAGTGGGTCTCCTAAGCAGGCACCTACCTTTAGCTGGCTTCGAGGTGCAGCTGTATCCTCTGGGTCCAGACAAAGTTGATTAAGAGAAATTCTTCTTGGAGGAGGTGGGAAACTGTTGTCCTCTGTTATACCTGGATTCTTGTGGATGTTTCAGTATGCTTTTGTTGCAATAAATACCCCCCACCCCCAGTCTCTCTGCTGGAGGTCTATAACCTTGTTCCAGTGGTAGGTGACTCTTGTCTCTAATCTTTATCTTAGGTCCTCAGAATGCCTAGCAGTGAGGCCTTTAGGTTATTTGGGGATCTTATAATTTGAGAGGGGAACCTTAGTCTCTGGTGGTGCTAGAATTTGAGGTCATGTAGGTATAGCATCTACTAAAATTAGGTATTTTTGCCTTCCTTCCCAATTGTTCATTTCTTCTTACCTCATTTGGTCTTGTAGTATTACACAACCACCATAGGATGGAAAGAACTTACAGAATTCAACCATTTCTCTATGACTACACAGATAAAAAGAAAGGCTCAAGGAGAGTGAGCTGACTTGAGGGTCTGTGGCCTAAAGCATGGGTCATTTTTAAGATCATTGTCAGGCCCTGGGGCACAGGTCTAATCCATATCAAGTACCTCCCCAGGCCTCGGGTAGCCACAGGGTAGTCAGAGCTCCTTGGATACTTTTTGCCAGACCTGCACTTAGAGGCTTTCCCTTTAAAGCCTCACTTGGTCTTGCCTTTTCAGTCCTCTCCTTCTAAGCGTGAGGCCTGACTTTTGTCTTCTGTTCCGCAGCTGTGCAGAAGCAGCTTTGGCCCTGGGGACAACCCTTTCTTCAGATGGTAAACTCATTTTCTCTCCAGCAGACCAAAGGGACAAGGTGTAATTCAACCCTTCTCTTCATCAGACACTGCTGCCAGGAGGAGACAATGAAGAAAGTGATCTTTGTTGCTCCCTAAATAGGACCCTGAACCTGGCACCTGCTTTTGTTTCTGGCTTCTTAAGTCATTGGAGATATTTTTGCTATCTTCCTGGGTTAGCAGCTGCTTTGGGGTAATAGTGGCAACTGGCTTTCAGGGTGTCAGTTATGTGTCAAAGAAAATTGATGTATTTCTATGAGGGGGGCTACCTTTTGTGCCCCTAAACCACTTGTCGTAAGGGTTCATCTAGAGAGGGAGCAGTTGGAAGTCAGCTGTGCCCTTGGCTTGATGATGCCCATGATTGTCATAGTCCCTGAATCTGAAAAGACATTGCTGTTTCTCCCATCCGAGTACTAATAAGGCCCAGCCCTGCTTAGCTTCTGAGATCAGATGAGATCGGGAGCACTCAGGGTGGACATAGACGAGACACTGCCATTTCTTTTCTCCTGCCCTGTTTCTCATTAGACTCTGAGTTCTGTGTTCTGGCACCTATGCCAGTGCCTGGGTAAGCATGCAGCAAATATATGTGGAATGAATAATTGAATGAATTCCTTAATCTGACTGTCCAGATAGTTTCACTGACCCTGATATGTGGGTGTTCTATGGGAGAAGGACTTTGTTTTCAGAAGAAATATTGCTTCAAAGGAATTATGGAAAGTTGTGATTTCTAGAGGGGTTTTGGAGAACTATGGGAACTCCAAAATAGGACTTCTTCTCTCCTCATTGATCTAGATTGTTCTCCTTGGTTGTAACTCTCTGCTGACAGACCTGCCCTCCTGTTTCAGGAGCAATATCCTGAACTTGACTCAGGCCTTCATGCCACCTGGGCTCTGTCCCTGAGCAGAGCAAGGGATTCCTTTTTAACAGTCATCCTATCACTATAGAGTCAGAAGCCCTCAGGATCACATCTTGTGCATTGCAGCCTGGACTTCCACATCTGGCTGCATTCAGTCAAGTTCCACTCAGCTCTTAGGTGTCTATGCCATTGTTAGGGCTGTTGGAGACAGCAGGGCTTTTATTTCCCCTTTGTCAGCAGCTGGCCAGAGTGCCTATTAGACTGCCAGATCCTAAGCCTTTCACATTTGTCTGTCTGTGTCTGGAACGTAGGCAAAATCCTTCTTACTATTTGAAGTTACATCTCACTGTTCACCTTTGTAGGACCTATTGGAGGATAAAAGATGAACAGCCATGAAGAACATATAGAGATTATTGGACTATGGTGATTTGAAATGTTCTGATTGTGGGGAAAGGTCCCTGGTCTCCAAGAATGCAACTGGAGTCCAGACCATTGCACCACTGCCCCCCTTCCCAAGAGCCTCAAGTTGGAACCATCACTCATTCTATAATTCCAAACATCCTTGTGTTTGTTTAATTTTTATCTGATAAAATGTTACTAAACAATTTTAATGGTGAAACACACAGCACACAGAGGAAATGACAAACTAGCATGTGTTCTCTTTTAAATACACTTACTTCAAGTAGCTATTTTGAAAGTCAGTTGTTCCTGCTGTTAGGGTGCTGTTGTCTACTGTTTCCTCCTTTAGGTGGGAGAAGTCCCGGAATAGGCTTTTACAGTAGCATTAAAGCAAAAGGACCAGCTCTTCTCTGGCTGATTGATCATTCCTTTACACCTTACTCTTTTCAGCACTTTTGTTCAGATTTCACTGTTTTAATTGCTTTCACATCATGACACAGAAGAGGTCTTAGAGGTCAGTTCAGAGGTTCTTTCCCTGAGGTTCATTGACCCCTCTCCGCTTGTAAACAAAGTTTGTATGTAGGTGAATATGTGCCTTTTTAAGGAAAAGTATCCTTAATTTTTATCAGTGGAGTTTGTGATGTAAAAAAATGTTAAGATTCTTAATGGTGTCTGGGAGCTTAAAAAATAAAAAAAAAATAAAAATAAAGAAAAAATGTTAAGAACTAGTATTTTTTTTAAGAATTTGGAGCTCCTGCACACATGGCCAGTTAGTGGCAAAATTGGATCTTGAGATAGACTCTGAAATCCAGGTATTGACTCTACAACCAAAGTTCTTTCTACTGTACTCTATTATCCATGCTATTACTGGAAAAATATGTGGAATAACTCCAGGAAAAGAGATGCACATAATCCAAACTGTTATTTAATGTTTGCCTTTTTCAGTCCACAGCCTTATTTCCTAGATGAGGAATCCAAGGCTCCCTGTTGTGGCAGATCATATAGCTAATCTGTTGGACCAGGTGACCTTAAAGACATTGTGATTTTAATAGTACTGCATTATAGAATCTATCTTTGTCTTTTTTACTATGTCCTACTGTCAAACTTACGCTCTTTACACGTTAAACTTCTTTTTAACTTGTTTATCTTGCCTATCAAGTTGATTCTTGAGAAAAAGAACCATGTATTTGTGTTCCCCCCGACTCTTAATACTGAGATCTGCACAAAGTAGCTGGCTACCTTCTTGTTACTGTTCACTAACTAGTAGCATTGGAAGGCACAAAGGCTTGAGTTGATTATTTTTATTATTTTTCCCTTTCCATTATCTTAGCAACTGTTACAATTATTTAGCCTAACCTAATCTTTCCAAATGGGCATACTCCCTTTTCTCTTGGTTTTCACAATGCTACTTACACAGTTTCTCTACTTGTATCTAACCTGTATAACTGGGAGTTTTATAGAACATATATTTGGCACTCTGAATTCTTCCCTAGGTCACCGAATAGCATCCCATGAGCCAGGTTGTCTGACAGACTTCAGACCCTGGCAGAAGGTGGGGTGGGGTAGGGTGGGGTGGGTGTATCTCTCTTATGAGGGGTTGTTCAGTGTAGTCTGACTCAATTTGTTGCTCCTGGGTTTCTGGGATGCTAATGCTTCATGGTAAGATGAACAAGAATATCAAGCTCAAATTTTGAAACATAGGTTCTTTCCATGTTATCTCATTGGCTTGATGTGTGACTTTTGGGCAGATTACTTCAAGCTCTGTTTTTTCATCTGCAAATGAAAAGTCACAGTTATTTTCATAAGTATAATAATGCAGATGAGCCACTTTGAGTTCCTTACAACAAAGATGGTATAGAAATTTCAGGGTTTCTCCTTCCAGTTATAATGTGGGTAGCTTATCCTAAAAGCCCCTATCTATTGGGGTGGTCATATTTTTAAGGCTAACAGAATAGAATGAAGTTTGTAATAGCTACTGACACATTAAAACAATCAAAAACAAATCAGCTTAGTGAAATAGTGTCCCAGAGTTGGGGACATGTGAATGATGCCTGGGCTGCATTGTGGAGAAGGTCCTGCCTCCCTGGATTGTCCTGCTTTTAGCATTTAGGGTATGTGCTTGACAGTTTCTGCTGCTTTCTTCTCCCTGCATTGGGCTGCGTTAATATGCAGTATTTCCTCTGTTGTGTGGCTGTATTCTAGTCTATAAACATGACTGCTGTAAGGAGAGTGCAGAGTGTGGTTTATTTTGTTAAGCCTGTCCCATTGCCATGTGATATTTGCCCAAGAGCTCCTGTTGTGGTGACATTCTTGTGGTGAGTGTAGCCCTTTAAAGATTTTGTTCTCAAATGTTAAATGAGCCCCTGCTGGTGTCCTAAAACACATTTAAGCTTCTCTCCCTAGAGTTTAAGCAAGAGGAGCAGTAATCCCAGAGGAGTGTGGGCTAGGGTCTAGGGACAAGGTGGCAGATGATAGGCAGGGGCTGTTGTGGTCTCGTGGCTCATTTGCACAAAGGAGGGGCTGGCCTCTTCTGGGGAGGTATTTCCGCTCACTGCAACAAATGAGGGCGCTCAAAAGGCTGTAATGCAATGAGGCTTCTCTGGTGACGTCACCTGTAAATGTGGTCAAAGTCCAGTTCTTGGGGGCCAGTAGAAGCGGGAGTAGAGATCAGTTGGTTTGCAGCTTTCGCTTCTCAGCTGTCACTGCACCATGGTGCCTACTTCCAGCCACTGAACCAATACAGCTGGGCTGGGGCATGAACGCTTACAAGTACCAGAAGTTCCTGGAGGGACTCAACAACCTGAGAGGTATTACAAAGCTTTAGGCTCTCTGCCCTTTATCCTGGCTGGGTGTGTGAATACTTACCGTGGTGTGTGTTGTGTAGAGTGTTTACTTTCCATCCTACTACTTAGGGGCTTAGAAAGCGCTCCTACTCTGAGCTGGCATTTTTTTTTTTAATGTGTTTAGGCAATTACACAGAAGGGATAGAGTTAATAAATACAATCCTAAGTGAGTCAGAAAGAAGCCCCTCAGGTACTTCAGCAGCAGCATGTTCACTTGCTTGAGTGGGCAACTAAGAGAAAAGTCCCCTGTTCTTTTGAGCTAAGGGCTAATGGCACTCCCTGTTTTGCAGTGGCCAGACCATGTGGGTGGAGGGCTCTTGCCACAGGGCCCTGCAGCCTCACCTAGGTGTAGCTAGGTTTCTTGGGCTAGGTTTTTTCAGTTGCTATGTCTACAGTGAGTCAGAGTCTCATCTGGGGAGAACAGGGAGTCGGAGTGGGAAAGGCGGCGGAGGGAGGAATGCAGGTTGATGGGCCATAGATGCATAGATGCAAAGGGTAAATCAATGACTTTGAAGGAGGCAGCTTTTCATTAAAATTATATTTAAAGGAAATAGTGTTTTCTTTGCAAACTCTTTACTGACCAGAGATGAGAAGAATGTACTCAGATGTGACAATACAGACTCTTTTTGGACATTAATGAGGAAAATGAATAAAATCTTTTTACTACGTCTTCTCTGATTAATAAGTTTCATTTCCATCTGCAGAAGAGGGTGCTCAAACCATTTCTCTTTGATCAGCAGTCAGGATTCTGGACACAGAGCAGCCATGGAGTGTGCAGAGAATGGGAGGAAGAAGAGGGAGGAAAGGGGTAAAGTGGTTTTTTCAGGGATGAGGAAAGTGGCAGACAGGGTGTGGGCAGTATATCTGTAATCCCTTCCTGCCAAGGTATATAGATATTATACTTTCTTTCACTATCTATTGAAGAACTCAGACACTAAGAAGCATATATATGAAGATCTTTGTATGCTAAGGGGTATACCACTATAAAGTATTGTTCTGTTGATCTCTAGCTTCCCTTTCTCTCCCACTACTCGCTTTGAAACCTGCAGCCCCCCACCCCTAAACTTCTGACAGCTGGAGCCAATCAGTCCTTTTTGGGTTTAGAGCTCTGCAAGTTCATCATAGAAAATAGGTCTTAGCAAGAATGTGCAACATTAACTCTAACTTCTCTGTTGGAGGAAGTTTTGAGAGGGCAGAAAGGGTCTGGATTTTTCATCCAGTGTCATGGAGAAGAGATTGAAGGAGGTGGGCAGAAACCAGTGGTGCTTCTCTGCAGCTATTCCAGTTCTTGTGCCCTGTTGGAGACTGGGTGAAGGGAGGTGCTAGAATGTACCCTTGTCCCATACAAGAGAGTTCTCTTTTCTTTTCCTATTTCCTGTCTTAGAGGGATCCTTCTGTATTCCTGGGCATGATGCCTACCCAACAGCAGGAGCCCTTTCTCTGTCCTCTGTTTACAGAACTTGTGGCAGGATTATCAAACTTAATTAATCTGTGTATTCCTTCAGTAGAAAAAGAGGCTCAGAGTAGGAATCCCAGGCCTCTCCTTGGACACTGAGCTCGTTGGTGATGTTTTATTCCCTATCCTTAGTGTCATTCTTCTGATAAAAGAAGAATCTGCCAAGGCTTTCTGAAGATGGGCAGGTGTGGATGGAAACTATGAGAGATTTACCTGTTCATAGAACTGGAGAATATAACTTTTCTTTTTGGATCCCCTTTGTGTGGAGGGTTTAGATGAGCAGTTGAGCACACTAGGATGGCCTTTGTGAATCAGGTTTAGCAGTGATCCAAGTAGATTCCTGAGGTTCTCAGGAGACCACACCACTCGTAACTCTCCCTGTCTGTGTGCTTTAGGAACAAAGTGCAGGTATGACTGGTAGTGTGGGTCCTTTTTGTTTCCTTCCATAAGACATGCATGGAGAGAGGAGTACATTTTTGCTCTGTATATGAGAGTTGTTGGGTCCCCAGTTTCCTCTAACTCTCCTGACTTTCTCAGTGGGGATAATAGAACAAGCAGCTCTTAGCTTGATCTTCTCAGGGGTGTAGAAGTTTGAAGTTGCACCCTAGGAAAGGTTAGTTCTGCTTTTGAAAGAGATTATATTGAAACCAGTTGGCACTCCTATGTTTTCTCGGCCACCTATAAGGTATTATTTTTTTCTCCTTCCTTTGTCCTCTTTGTACTAGGAATGAGTTTAACATTGCTAGGAATGAATGAGTAACAGATGTACCTGTCATGAGGAGTGTCCTTTATGGGGCTGAAATCAGAGAAAGGGAAAGACCACAGCAGCAGCTCCCACTCCACTCTCCTCACTCCAGACTCCAGGGCTCTCTGCCGTGTTATTTTGATTCTATACCTCTACAATGAACTCAGAAGCCTGTACCACTGTGGGCATTAAACAAGAGGATGTGTGTGTGTGTGTGTGTGTGTGTATGTATGTATATATACACACACATGTGTACATATGTGTGTGTGTCATAACTATGTATATACACACACACATATGTGCTTAGTTTAGTGTGTGGAACGTGGTCAGAATTCGCCACATGTTCTACCTCTTCTTGCCCCCTCCTCTCCCAGAGACTTTCTTTGAATCACAGTGAGTCCTTGTGCCTGCTTTGGTCCAGGATGAGCTGGACCAGGTCACATTCTAGTTGAGGAGTTGTAGTCCTAGTCACCCATTCCCATGTTTGGCTCTAGGTCCTGCTTGTTCTCACCATAGGACAATCATGATGGTTGAGACTGGTAAGCACTTAGCAAGTATAAGTTACAGACTAGGCACTGTTGTGAGCACTTCACATGTATTAATCCACGTAACTCTTATAACACTCCCATAACATAGGTAGTTTATAGTGGTATACCCAAGGCTTGGCTGACCTGAAAACAGGGTTCATCTGTCCTGCTAAGGAGATAACAGTGCCTGGAAGTGTATCAGCCAAGATGGCTAATGTTATTGTGCTGCTGTCTGGGCCTGGAAACTTGTGAAGTAGGGAAGAATGCCCAGGTCTGACCAAACGTATATATAAAATACTCTAGGGCACCTTCCTCTCTCAGAGAGAACATCAGCATGATATTGCTCTCTATGAAGGCAATAGATCTTTTGTCTCCACAACACCCCTTTTGAACTGTGTTCTGTTTTCTAATCATTCATTCACTCTTATTGGCTTCATTCATTTATATACATTGTATAATAGTCTTTATAGCATAAATATATAATATGCAGCAGTTCTCTTGTTCTTCCAAAGAAAAGACCGGATTTAATTTCCCTTCACTCCCAGAACCTGAGTCTTCTTCAGGTGGGAGAGGTTCCTGGAAAGAGGGCATGTAGTTTTTTTTGTTTAATCCTTATAATCATTTCTAGAATGTTGCTATAGGTCTTAAGACAAGTATTCCCCCAACTCTGGGCTGCCAGGCAGAGAGTTAGATACAAACCACAGCTTTTGTCAAACCCTCCTGTGGGTTGAGTTTCACTCACTGTGTCCCCCAATTATGGTGAATAATTACCTCCCTTCTTCATTTCACCTGTATCTTTGCTCCAGAAGGGCTGATAGAGGTAATTGGCTCCCTTTTTCAGTTAGTTACTGACTCTTGCTTTTCTTGGCATGGTTCAGCTTACAGCCATTCCTCCATCCAGTGGGTAATTATTGGAGGGAGCCCAGTGGGAGAATAGAGACATTGTAGAAGATTTTTGAAGTTCTGTTCCCCAACTTCCTGTGAATATTTGGTGCTTTGAAGCCAGGATTGGGGTGCAATATATTCTATTGCTGCTGCTGCTTCTGGAGGGCTGTCATTTATATTTCTCAAGCCTCCTAAAAACCTTAGCCATTGGGGTGATTTCTGCCTGGATGGACCTCTGTCATGGTTATGACAAGTTGAACTATTGGCCCAAGTCCTGCTCTTTGTCAGAGCCCAGGCCTGTGCTGTGATTGATAATTGGGGATTAATTAGGGAGGCAGAGAGGTGAGGTAGAGTGATACAAAAGTGGTTCTGTAGTCTTTGCTAATAAAAACTTGTGATAGGACTGTGAGATAATGACTGATTTTTAAAAAAGAAATATACCCCAACATGCCCATGTACTTTCACCCTTCTCTTCCTTTGCATATACTGTCTTGTTCTCTCTGCCTAGAATCCCATTATCCTTTTTCTGTACCAAACTTCTATTCATCATTTTGTGCCTAGCTCAAATCTCACTTTCCCCTACAGTTTGATTTTCCTTTTATATTCCCAGGTAGAATTATTCTTTCTCCCTCATCTGTATTGCTATGGCACTTTAAACATACTTATTCTAGAGCCTGTCACATTACGTTATAGTTATTTTATTAAACTTTTTTTTTTTTTTTTGGAGACAATCTTACTCTGTCACCGGAGCTAGAGTGCTATGGCATCAGCTTAGCTCACAGCAACCTCAAACTCCTGGGCTCAAGCAATCCTTCTGCCTCAGCCTCCCGAGTAGCTGGGACCACAGGCGTGGACCACCACACTCGGCTAATTTTTACTGTTTTTTGTAGAGATGGGGTCTCACTCTTACTCAGGCTGGTCTTGAACTTCTGAGCTCAAGCGATCCTCCTGCCTCGGCCTCTCAGAGCGCTAGGATTACAGGCATGAGCCACCGCACCCGGCCACTTTATTAAACATTTGATTTTCCTGCTAGTCTTTACTTCTTGGACAAGTTTTTCTGCAACTTTTGTAAGCTTCAGTTTCTTCATTTGCAAGAATGGAGATGATAGGATTTACCTCACAAGATGTTGTGAGGATTGAATGAGATAGTGAATGTAACATCTGGTACAGAGTAGGAGCCCAATAAATGTTAGCTATACTGTTGCGAAAGGTGGGAACTGTGTCTCATTTATTCTTGAATCTCCTTCACCTAGCATAGTGCTTGACACATATTAAGCATGAAAGAAACATTGGAGGGATCGAACTGAAATGTCCTTCAGTAGTTACCATAGGAGGTTTAAAATATATTTTGACGATGCCTGTGCTGTATACATTTATTTAGCCACACTTTTTTTTCTTCTCATGTTATTAATTAGATGGGTAATGTGCCAATGACCTAACAAGGTTTGAGGGAGGCACATCTCACACCAGCACATGAAAACCCAATCATCACTCTTACTCTAACTACAAAAGGATCTTAGCCACATCTTTTTTTTTTTTTTTTT